>JARFIW010000672.1:4668174-5338511 GCA_036346225.1 Platerodrilus igneus | reverse complement strand
GGCAGTATGAGTAGAAATCATTGAAGAATTTTTATTCCTAGCATTCCTATTATTTGTAGAAACTGACTGCAGAGAAGAATTTATATTGGAATAATGTTTCTTTGAATGTTTCTTCTCCTTTCTGAGTACTGGACATCTAGGCTTAATGTGTCCTTGTTTATTACAGTGATGACATATGGGTTTAAACTTATTCTTGACCGTTGGAGCCTTGTTATCACTACTATTGTCAATATTGACACTGACCGAGTCACATCTCTTAAATTCGACCAGAATTAATTGAGCTTTTACAAAATCGGATGTCAGTTTAGATTGGGTCGCTTCAATTGCCATAATTAAAGAATCGAATTCGCTAGGTAAATCTATTAGCATTAATTGTGCTTGTTCATCATCATCAGTATTGCAACCAATGTCTGCAAGTTCCTGGATGACCGAAATAATCTCTCCCAAATAATGATCCATTGAATCAAAGTTTACATATTTAATTTGCGAAAGTTTTCTTTTTAAAAATAAACGCCTGCTAATACCAGCATTTTCATAGGCTCGTTTCAAATTCTTCCACGTTTCAGCCGCAGTTTGGGCATTTCTAATATGTGGATAACACACTGGTTTTACATGCAAACATTTTAGCATATGCTTTTTGATCTCTACCTATGTCTAAGATGGTCGTACATGTGCCATTTGCAAACTCCCATAAACCACGATCAATCAATGATAGTTTCATTTGACATTTCCAGTTAGTGTAATTGTTACTTTTTTCAAGTTTTTCAATAATCATATTATGCCCAATAATAATAATAAATGGAGCGGGCATACTGGTGATAGCTGAAGAAGTTCCTCCAATATTGGATCCATCGCTGTCCTTTGTTGGATTTGACATTATAAATGCGATTTTCCCAAAATAAATACTATCACTTCGAAAAGGGCTTGAATAAAGATTCAAAAGAGCTTTGTATGGTTTATGAACTATCTGGGCCCATAACCTATGTTAGGAAAATGGTTGGAACTTCCAAAAACATCGTTGATCAATCCACCAGATGTAGTTATAAGTAATGAAGTATTTCATTACATCATTCTATATTAGAGATAAAATATATTTAATATTTAATAATAATGATTTACCATTTCGAATCGACTTGCACCTTGCCGAAGTTCTAGATTACTAGAACAGGTGAAATGGCTTGCGTGTTCTAATGAGTTAAAGAGCCAAACTACAGGTCCAACCAAAGTAGTAGGGTCGTTAGTGAGGAACCAGACTAAGACAGGTTCTCGAAAGAGGGCAGCCGCTCTTTCGGTACTTAGATTGGCAGCGACCATAGGGGTCGGTATGGCAGTTTAAGACACACTACCGCGATGTGGAAGGCAATGGGAAACCACCACATTACCTTCCAAGTACACGGCGTACCTAAATTATAATAAAATGATGGCATTCTCTGGGGTAAAAATTCTAGAGTTAAAATAGTTCCCCATTCGGATCTCCAGGAGAGGACTACTTTGGAGGATGCGATCGGAAAGTTAACAATAAGAGTCGGGAACATTTTGCGAGTCGGAGCGTGGATTGTTAGAAGTATGAAGCAAATAGGTAAGCTAGAGAACCTAAAAATCGAAATGAATAGGTTAGCACCAGATATAATAGGGATCAGCAAAGTTTGGTGGCCAGAGGCGGGGGATTTTTGGAGTGGAGACTTCAGGGTAATTCATACAGGAGCAGAGGAAGGAAATTTGGGTGTGGGGATAGTTATGCGGAAAAAGTTAGGATACTGTGTAGAAAATTTTTTACAAAAGAACGAAAGAGTACTCATGGTTAGATTAAAATCTAAACCCATAAACACAGTAATAATACAAGTACACATGCCCACCTCTAGCTACAGTGACGAAGAGGTAGAAGCGATCTACAAAGATATCGAAGACATAATAAGACAGGTAAAAGGACATGAAAATTTAATAATTACGGGGAATTTTAATGCAGTGGTTGGTGAGGGTAGGGAAGGAGTGGTAGTAGGTATATTTGGTTTAGGCACGAGAAACGACAGAGGAAATAGGCTGGTAGAATTTTGCGACAAGAACAATTTAATCATCACAAACGCATTATTTCAACATCATGCTAGAGGACGATATACGTGGAAGATGCCAGGAGATATAGGAAGATACCAAATAGATTATATTCTTGTTAGACAGCGGTTTAGGAATCAAGTAAAAGACTGTAGAAACTACCCAGAAGCTGATATAGACACTGACCACAACATCGTAATTATGAAGGCCGCACTTAAATTTAAAAATCTGAAAAAAAGAAACGGAAAAAGGCACTTGGACTTGAAGAAACTAAAAGATAAAGATATTCAAGAAAGATTCGAAAAAAAGTAATAAATTGCTCAAAAATATCGGGAAAATATCTGATACTAAGGAAGTAGAAACAGAATGGAATAACATTAAATCCAGCCTAGACATGGCAGCCAGAGATATTCTGGGGTATACACAAAAAGAAAATACGAAACCATGGATAACAAAAGATATCCTGAATTTAATAGAAGAAAGCCGAAATTACAAAAATATATCAGACGAAACAGGAAAACAGAGATACAAAGCCATAAAATGAGAAATTATTCGCAAATGCAGGAAAGCTAAAGAACAATGGATTGATGAAAAGTGCAAAGAGGTACAAACTAAGATGGAAGTAGTAAAGACAGATGAAGCATACAAACTATTAGAATCAATTCTAGGGATATAAAACCGTATAGCAAAAGTATAAGGGACGTGGAAGGAAACGTCATTATAGAAAATGTAGAGAAAGTGGGTAGATGGCACGAATATCTAGGGAAATTATATGCAGGAAAAGAACTAACTGCATTAAAACATGAATCAGACATTGAAAAGGATAACTTAGGATTTCCTATACTTATAGATGAGTTTGAATTAGCATTAAAGAGTCTGAAAAATGGTAAGGAGCGGGGCACAGATAAGGTGCAAGCAGAAACTCTAAAAGCCGCTGGACAAGCAGTAACAGAACGTCTCTTCCAACTTGTAAGCTATATGTATGAGACAGGCGAGATATCCAAAGATTTCAAACATAACATCATAGTAACTTTACCAAAAAAGAAAGGTGCAGATAGATGTGAAAATTTTCGAGCAATAAGTTTGACAGCACACGTGCCAAAAATATTAACTAGAATTGGAATTGTACAAAGACGAATGGAAAAACGGGCTGAAGAAATACTAGCAGAAGACCAATTTGGGTTTAGGCGAAACAGGGAAACACGGGAGGCTATCTTAGCTATAAGAGTGATAATGGAGAAAACAATAGAAAAAGGGGAAAGCATGTATATAGGGTTTGTAGATCTGGAAGAAGCATTCGACAATCTAAAATGAACCAAAATTTTCGAAATACTCAAAAATATTGGAATGAATTATAGGGATAGACGAATAGTACATAGCTTATACAAAGAAGAAACAGCAGTAATAGAATTAGAGCAGGAACATAGAGAAGTAAACATTAGGAAAGGGGTGAGACAGGGATGTGCCCTATCCCCATTAATTTTTAACTTGTACATTGAAGAGGCAATGAATACTGTCAAATGCAGGAAGACATTTGGAATTACTATGCAGGGACAAAAAATTGATATGCTTAGATTTGCAGATGATATAGCGGTATTAGCATCTAGCAAGGAAGAGTTAGAAGCTGCTGTTAATGAAATGGAAACGGTTCTAACAGAGAGATACGGTATGAAAATTAACAAAACTAAAACTAAAGTAGTAGTATGCAAAGGAGGGGAAAATAAATAAAAAACAAGAATACAAATATGTAACACGAACTTACAAGAGGTTAAGGATTTCTGCTACTTAGGAAGCCAAATAACGCAAGATGGGAAAATCGCAAAAGATATAAAACAAAGATTAGCACAAGGTAGTGCTACATTTAACAAGAAAAAGCAACTACTGTGTTCAAAGACAACAAACATAGAAACAAGGAATAGATTACTTTAAACATATGTGTGGAGCACAGCACTGTATGGCTACGAAGCCTGGACAGTAGGAGAAGCGGACAAGAAAGGGTAGAAGTCTTTGAAATGTGATGC
Organism: Platerodrilus igneus; assembly: GCA_036346225.1. Classification (NCBI taxonomy): domain Eukaryota; kingdom Metazoa; phylum Arthropoda; class Insecta; order Coleoptera; family Lycidae; genus Platerodrilus; species Platerodrilus igneus. The sequence continues at coordinate 5,334,441 of JARFIW010000672.1, read as the reverse complement.
TACAGACGAATGATGAAGATATCATGAACAGACAAAGTTAAGAGCGAAGAGGTACTACAAATGGTAGGGGAAGAAAGAAATATGTGGAAAACGGTAAAAAAATAGGAGAGATAGGATGATAGGCCACATACTACGGCATGAGGGAATAGTGCGGAATATATTAGAAGCAGAGATAGGAAAAAAGAGAAGAAGAGGTGGACCTAGGTTAGACTACTGCACACAGATAGTGAAAGATGTAGGCTGTAGGAGTTTCAGAGAAATGTGTAGGCTAGCTCAGAATAAAAATCAATGGAGGTATGCATCCAACCAGTCCCAAGATGAATAAATTAATGACGAAGAAAGTAACTGCACTTAAACATGATGATTATTATAAGTAACTACAAGTATTGGGTGGGCAATACTCTCGAATATTGGTAATTGTGTGAAAGGATTTATGGGAAATCTATTATTTCGGCAAATGTCTAAGTGTTGAGGGATATTGGCAGCCACAGGCTGCTTAACCCCCTTCAGTGAATCTCGGTGAAATAGGGCATAAAATTAGAAAACAATAGAAGGGGAACTGAGCTGTGTACATGCCGTGTGAGAGTTTCAGGGAACTATGTAGGCTAGTTCAGAAAATAAATAAGGCGTTTAATTAATTTGAGTAATAAAATTATGAACAAAATATAGAGCATGTGGTTCTAAGCTTAAAGGACCATCCATGAATAACAGTAAGGGCACTGTTAGATACAGCGAAAATGTAAGGTGCACTTACCTTGAGTTCTGGTTAAAATTGGTTGCAGAAGTGTTTATGATTAATGGTTAATTAAGGATAGAGAGGAAGGATAGAAAAAAAATATATGAGTGATTAGCACTAAATACATTACCTATATACACTAGTGCGAGAAAACTCGATTTTTTAATTGTAGAAGAAGGCGGTTAACTAATACTGAATTTGTATTTATTGTATTGAATCTGGAATGCAACTGAACTGGTCTAAATAAAAGGGTAGAAAGATAGAGGGGGATAAAGCGTGGTTAAACAGTGTAGTGGAGGGATAAAGTACTACGAAAAATATAAATTGGCTCCAGCATAAAGTGAGTAATTGTAATATACTAATAAAACTAAAAAGAGAGTCAGTACACCATTTGGAAATCTATTTTAAATAGGTATTTCCTATTTTGTATCTTCTTCGCACATCTTACTTCTATTTTGCATTTCAAATGGATGCTAGGAAGCTATTTTGTATTTTAAATAATTTTTTGGAACCATTTTACTCACCTCTGGTTATTAAGACCTAGTTCGGTTTTAAATAGAAGTTGCACAATCGACGTCATGCTTGATTCAGAGCACGCATTGGTCTGAGATCGATATTCCCTGTCTTCCTATATCTATTATATTAATTATTAGGAACAGTTAAACCTATGCTGACATCTTTTGTAAAAAAATTTAAGATAAAAATAAGTTGATAAAATTAAATATAAAAATCTTCTTTATATATTTCACCAAGAAGATTCGTCCGTATAATATATATTTATATTCAAATAAATTTGAGTTTCTGTCGACGTCTTTGGGAATTTGTGTCTACCATTGTATTTTCAACGTCTATGTTTATTAATTTTTATATCCTTCATAAATATTGAAGGTTTTTATTTATTCTATCATAGATATTGTGTGGCAGTGTTTATTAGCGTTGACAGTTGAAAAAGAGAATTGCACGAAGACAATGGTAAGAGTGGGAAATAGTGTCAAAAAAATCTAGCCTGTGGCAGTGTTTATTAGCGTTGACAGTTGAAAAAGAGGATTGCACGAAGACAATGGTAAGAGTGGGAAATAGTGTCAAAAAAATCTAGCCATCTCTCTCTCTCTCTGTCCTCTCCCTGGATATGCCAACCATAATCTTATGTGATTTAAAATAGCTTTTGATACATTAAATAGAATTGAATGTTGGCCAATGTTATATAGTATAATAAGATCACCTGAAAGAGTCCTATTTAACAGCTTCATCCAAATTTTGTGTAGTACCCTTTATATGCCTGCTAACCTAATATAAAATGTTATAAAAAATAAAATAAGATATATTATAAAATATTATCATGTATTGATGTATATTCTCTATGTGCAGTTTTTGTTATGTGTGTCACATATGTTGATGTAAATTTTTCAATTTCCTCGATCGTTGTACAATTAATTATTACCGCGCCTTAGACGCATACACTTTATTTATTTTATGGTAACTATAATATCACAAAGTTTTAAACCATACTGGCTAAGTTTTTCCTTAATTCATTCATTCACAGTTTGAACAACATAGAGCTTATGGTCATGTTAAACTCAAACCAAATACAATTCCTCATTGAACTATATATTGACATAAGTGTTTCACATTCTTAAACTGTGATCCAACTACTTTTAAACAAATAATATCAAATTCAGAACAAGATTATTTATACATAAGATTTAACAAATGCCCAGTATATGAATATATAAATGTACGATGTTTCAACTGCAATCAATTCACACAAGTAGCAAAAAATTGTACTCATAGTGAAACGTGTGGAAATGCAATGACGTAGGCCATAATACAGTATTGCCCGAAATAAACAGTACTGAAATTGTAATTGTTTTGTATATTTAAAAAATACATATTATTGACACTTTATTATATGTTCTAAATGTGCACCTCCTCGTTCGAGACAGACTTCATAACGATGTTCTAAGTTTCTGGTCATGTTATTGAATAAGGGTTGTCTCAGGGCTGCGAAGAAGACTCTAACGGCATCCTTTAATTCATCGATGGTTTGTGGTGCCCGTTTGAAAACGGCATTTTAGCCATGCCCCAAATGTATGCGTCTGGAGGTGTGAGGTCTGGAGAATGTGAAGGATAAGGGAAGTTAGTAAATCGTGATATGAATTTGCTTGGAAAATGTTCTTGAAGAAATTGACGAATTGCGGCAGCAGTATGGCAAGTTGCCCGACCTGCTGAAAAATTGGTTTCGAAATGCCAAGTTACGTGCACGACAGAATTGACGTAGATCAGGGATAAATCGTGTTAAAATTTGTCTGTACCTCTGTTGATTAAGTGTGACTTGCCTACCATTCTCTTCGATAAAGTACGGACCAATGATTCCGTGTCCGGAAACAGCACACCAGACACTCACTTTTTCACTATGTAAAGGAACCTCTTGAACCTCATCGGGTCTGGCAAAGCCCAGAAATCGATTTGTGCGACGATTCACATAGCCTGACAAGTGAAAATGTGCTTCGTCTGAAAACCAAACATTTTTCAAAAATTCAGGATTTTCATACTGTAACGCGAGAATTCTGGCACAATATTCCACTCTACTGCTATAATCCCGAGGATGTAGTTGTAGATGTACCTGAATCACATACGAAAATGTACCCAGCTCCTTCAGGATTCTTTGAAAGGAAGTTCTTTTTAAATCAAGTTGTAACGCTGTCCTTGCCTGGCTGACTTTCGGATTTTCTAAGATTTGCTCAAAACACGTTCATGGTTATTGTTGTTGTTAACTGTCCTGGGACGCCCCGAGTTTCTTTTTCGTTGGCACAATACACTACCTGTATTTCTAAACTTTTCAATAACCTTCAAAATTACAGCATTACTTGGAGAACGTTTATTAAACCTTTGTGTGAATTGATCAAACACGTATAGCAAACTTGCACCATTACGTTGGCCGATTCCGTATGAACGAAAATAATGCTCTACCAGAAACACTTTCTCCTCTGTACTTAACACCATTTTTAACAATTAGGCCATACTAATTACTTGTTTAAGGTTTACTTGACAGGTCTATACTAGCTAACTTGAGTGTGACAGCGCACGCATAAAAACACCGCCAACTTAGTTCAGTACTGTTTATTTCGGGCAATACTGTACTAAAAACTGCAACAACAATAAGCAACATTGTGCAAACTGCAATAATGCAAACTTAGTGTTTAAAATGGGATATGATATAAACCACACGTCTTTTGATTCCAAATGCCCAACCTACCTTAAACTTCTAACATCAAGAAAATTAAAAATTCAGTATAATGATGAATAGCAATTACAGTTGCCAAATAATGACTCAGTAAATTACACCATACAAAATAGTAATATTCATTTAAGTGCACATACCTTGAAGTATTATTATCAGAATGTGCGTGGATTGTAGACGAAAGTTAGACAGTTATACTTAAACTCTATCGTAGCAACTGAATTTGATATATTTGCATTTACTGAAACATTGCTTAATGATACATTCTCTGATTCAGAGCTTTTCAATAAATCTTTATTTAACGTGTTTTGGCCACACCGCAATTTTAGCGCTACAAATACGACTAGAGGTGGAGGTGTCCTTCTAGCTATAAAAAAAGAAATTGACGCTCATGTGGTGGACCTTAGTACTGATTGCGATGTATTTAAAAATCTAGGTTCATATTTAGATTTACTTTGTGTCAAAGTTAAGTGCCAGCATACACCTATTTTTATTATCGTAATATATATTCCACCCAGTATGCATAGTGACATTTACACAGATCTATGTGATGCCATGGAATCCACATGTAAGTTATTTGGCTCAAACATTGTGCTAATAGGCGACTTTAATGTGCCCGAATACATTAGCGATGCTTTTAGCAAGAAAGTTATTGTGATCAATAATGCCTCTCTTTTCTTTAACCTCAGAAAATTCAATAGCATCTTAAATAATAATGGACGATTACTGGATCTTGTATAAAGTAATTTGAACTGTCAAGTCTTTCGGTGTGACCCTATACTAGAGGAAGATAGTCACGACCCGGCATTAAACATTGAACTTCAAATCAATAACCAGCAAAACACTAACTTTCGTATTTGTGAAAAACTATATCTTAACTACAAAAAATGCAATTGTAATGTTTTATATGAAGAACTGCAAAAAACTGACTGGTCTGTACTTTCAGCCATTCCAAATGTCAATGATATGGTGTTAGAATTTTATAGAATTTTAAACTCCATTCTTTTTAAGTATGTTCCTAAAAAGAAAGCTGTAAACAAACAATATCCCGCTTGGTTTTCAAGGGAGATAATAAACAAATTAAAGTTTAAGACTAAACTTTGGTGTAATTACAAAATATCGTTGTCTAAGTACATATAATCAATGGAAAAATTCTCGAGCAAATTTAAAGTATTATTATTATTATTATTATTATTCTTTATTACCCAACAGATATACATCCAATTACAGGGCAATGCCCAAGTTATAGAAAAACAAAAAGAAAAATTAATAAAAGAGTTACAAACTATTGTAGTATAAGACAAATATAATTTAAATCTAAATATGTGTAGAATTTGCGTTGCGTTAAACTAAAAGTTGTTATTGACAATAGCTTTAAGTGTTGTCAGCGTACAATTATTGATATCACACTCTGAATAAATCTTGTTAAAGTTGTTACACATGATGTATATTGGAGATTTTTTATCAGATTCGAGCGTGCTGTACAATTATAGAACGTCACTATATTACGACTTCCAGACCGCGGTACATTAAACCGAAGTAGGGACAGTAGCTGCATACAGTCAATCTTGTGATGTAGTAGATTATACAGAAACACCAAGCTGTTAAGCATTCGGCGATACTCAAGTGATTTCATACCAAACTGTAATAGTAGAACATTCTGTTCGATACCTATAGCTGGATAATGTTCACAAGTTTTTCGATACATAAATTTTAAGAATTTTCTTTGAGTATTTTCCAAGCATTCTTTTTGATATTGATAATGTGGGTACCATACAAGTGCACAATATTCTAGCTTAGCTCTGACAAACGCATAAAATAATGCTTTTAAAGCTAATTCGCTTGAAAATGATTTGCAGTTCCTAATTATCAGACCTAATAATTTAGTTGCAGACCTGCATGCCGTGCGCACATGTTCACGAAAGGTAAGTTTAAAATCAAATACAACGCCTAAATCCGACACTGAAGTAAGTCTATCAAGTTGTACAGTATAACAGGTGTATCGATACATAACAGGTTGATCTTTTCTTGTAAACGTAACTATTTTACACTTACCGTTATTAAGATGCAAAATATTGGCTGCGCACCAATTTTGTACAACATCTATCTGGGTTTGAAGTATCTCGCAATCATAAGTCGTATTTATTCGTAAAAATATTTTTAAGTCGTCGGCATATAATAATTTTTCACAACATAACCAGTCTGGTCAATCATTGATAAAAAAAAGAAACAGTAAAGGTCCCAAATTAGAACCCTGGGGGACTCCAGATGTCGCTCCAAAAATACCTGAGTTGTGATTATTATATGCCACATACTGCCGGCGATTCTTGAGATATGATTCAAAAAGCTGTATTAGCAACTCACTAAATCCAAAACCATGTAGTTTATTGATGATAATTTTATGATCGATACGATCAAACGCTTTGGTGAAGTCCGTGTATATCACATCCACTTGTCCTTGGAAATCAAGAGTTTCAGCTACAAACTGTGTAAAATACATCAAATTAGTTGCAGTAGAGCAACCTGCCATAAATCCATGTTGCCAGGACGATATACAATTTTTGATGCACGGATATATGTGATTATATAGTAACATTTCAAAAACTTTTGAGAAATTGCATAATATACTTATGGGCCTATAGTTATAGATCTTTTTAGGATCACCACTTTTAAGAACAGGGCAGATTCTGGCTGATTTCCAAACAGTAGGAAAAGTTGATGTTTGGAAAGATAAATTATAGATAATTCTTAGTGGTAGTGCAAGAATTGTACGCAAATCTTTAACCAAAAAACTAGGTATATGGTCTGGTCCGGCGGTCATTTTATTACTTAGGTTCCCATTGCCATTTCAATTTCCTCTACTGAAAAGCTATCGATTTGTACAATAGGTAAATTGCTAAAGAAATTATCACGCTTTGCGATGTCCTCATCCTGATGAGGTAAATATACACTTCAAAAATACTCACTAAAAGCATTAACAATTGATTCTGGGGATTCGAATTGTTGTACATCATCACTCATCTTGCCAGGAATGCGACTATAGCCACGTTTCTTCTGTAAGAATGTCCAGAATAGGTGGGAATTGGTGGTAATTGCCTGCTGGATTTCAACTAGGTGCTCACAGAAATCTGCTTTAATATGTGTCTTTACTATCGATCTAAGTCTGCTATATTCTTGATATAAAGATTGTGTCCCGCTTTTCTTGTATTTTCGGTGATATATATTTTTTAATTTAATACTTTTAATCAGGTCTAACGAGTACCATACCGGATATAGTTGATTTTTTCCACGATACCTTGGTACATATGTATCAAATAAAGAATAAATTTTCTTGTAAAATTGTTCGCATGCTATATTAACATCAGTTAGATCAGAAAGAAAGGACCAATCAATATGTTGTAAGGATCCGTATAGACCTACAAAATCTGCTTGACGAAAGTTATAGGCTCTTTGGCATGTTGTATTCATAGAAAATTCATTATGTACGTGGTGGAATAACTTTAAGTTTATGATTAGTGCTGGATGATATATGTCCTCTTTAACAAACGGAGACGTATCTCTTGTGACTTTGCATGTGCTACTGTTTGATAAAATAAGATCGAGAATTCGGCCTTGTTGATTGAGAATTGTGTTAAATTGTTTCAAATCCAATAAATCAATTAAACCGTTTGTTATTCTGTTTTTAGTATCACATGTATTTGGATTATTAAAGTTGGGTATGTTAAAATCGCCCATCACTATGACATTTTTCTTATTAAAACAATCCATTTGTTCAAAAGCGGTATATTCGGCTAAAGTTATATTGGGTGGTATATAAACAACAAACACAAACAATGGCTCAAAGTTGACATTGCACTTGCATCCTACTATATCTATTGTTGGTATCGCTGAGGTAATAGTAGATAAATCTAAAACCTCCACTGATATGTTGTCCTTAATCGCTATTAGAGCACCGCCACCCCACAGCTTATTAGTTAATTCATGTTGACGATCTTGCCTATATACGTTATACGACACAGGAAAAAGCTCAGAGCTTGAAATATCATTTGAGAGGGCTGTTTCAACTAAGCATATTACATCAAACTCACACTCACTCACTGAAGAAAAAACTGTTCAGTTTTTGTACGCAGTCCCCTAACGTTTTGAAAATAACAAGCCAATTGCAACTGTGTTATGGTACTCAGTTTTTTGCATTTGCTGATACTATTTTAGGAACCCCATTGATGTATCGTATAGTTAAATTTCTTTCGCCATTTTCAATTCTGTTTTTAAGATCAGATCTGAGAGTGGCCATATACTCGCGCTGCATTGGGGTTTCGTCCGATTTAACTTTAACTTGACCATATCTGGTTTGTATTACCGCTTTATTTTTTAAAATACGAAGAGCATCAGCTGCAGAATTTAAAATTATTTTAAGTGGACGTGATTTTTCATGGTTGTAAATCTTTCCTAAACGAAAAGCACGAACATCATCGATCGCCAAGTTTGGAACGTTTTTAAATAAATCTTTGACATTATTTAGATCAGCAGAAGCCTGAGTATGACCAACTTCATGATTCTCAGGCAGATTAAACACGATAACATTATTTGCACGACGCTGTCGTTCGGCTATTTCAGTGATAATTTCTTCCGGGCTTTGATACTGCTTTTGTTGAAAAGAAGCTGCTGTGTTTTTCAATTGATTGATTTCTTGCCTTAATTCAATTATCAGCTGCTTTAAAGATTCTATTTCCGATTTCTCTTTGTTACATTTGTCGCAATGATAAACCACACGCTTATCTTTATTCTGTATGCATTGAACTTCCGACCTTGTTAAACCAGAGCATGTTGAATGGATTGGATTTCTACATTTATCGCAACAAATTTCTTTATCTGGATTAACATCACGAGAACACACTGTACACATTAATAATTATTGGCATTGTAATTACTAGTCTGATAAACAACAAAAGTAATTTTGTTTGTAATAGTCTTAATATATTTTTAAACACAACTCAAGGAAACATCGAAAACACGTCTTATACCTCGGACGGCTTACACTACTCTGTTATACTATTACTGCTGCATATCGTAGTTATCTTTTATCTGTTTAAAACGATTTAGATAACAATCCAAAGAAATTCTGGACATATATTAATTCTAAAAAAATCAGTCGAGTATTCCGTCCGAAATGTCGTATAATGACACAATTATACAAGATCCTCAAGACATTGTTAATGCATTTGCAGATTATTTCTCAATGTCATTTACTGATTGTAAAAATATAGTTCCATTACAACCTTTAAAACATTCCTGCAACAATGTATTACATCTACCTACTATCACTGATGACGACATCATCAAAGCAATCAGGAAGCTTAAAGCTAATTTTACAATGGGCCCTGACTCAATTCCTGCATTTCTGATCAAAGACTGTGCACCTGAATTTGTTAAACCAATGGGTATTACTTTTAATGCAATATTCAAATTAAATAAATTTCCACATATGTGGAAAGAATCACGAATTCGCCCAGTGTTTAAAAAGGGAAATAAGAAAGATATAGTCAACTACAGGCCAATTGCATTAATTAATAATTCCTCTAAAGTGCTTGAATTAATATTACATAAATATATATGTGCACATTTTGAACAATATGTTGCACCTAGTCAACACGGTTTTGTGAAGGGACGATCTACAATATCAAACTTGGTTGAAATAATGCAATACATTAGCGAATCTCTTGATGTGATATATAGTGACTTTTCAAAAGCATTTGACCGTCTAGTTCACGAGATTTTACTGTACAAACTCGATATCATTGGCCTGTCGTCAGTATTAGTTCAACTATTCAGAAGTTATTTCTCAAACAGATCCCAGTTTGTTGAAATTCGAGGATACATATCCAATAAATTTCCTCAAACCTCAGGTGTGCCGCAAGGATCTATTTTAGGGCCTCTATTCTTTATAATTTTCATTAACGATGTTAAGGATTGCTTTAATGTAAAGTATTCACTTTATGCAGACGATCTTAAATTGTATTGCACCATTATATCACATGAGGATTGTAACAAGCTACAACAAAACCTTGAGAACTTGTGCAAGTGGTGTGAGCATAACTATTTGCCATTAAATCCTAGTAAATGCAATATAATGTCATTTTCAAAAAAGAAAACGAAGATATCATGGTATTACACAATATATAATTTACTTATTAATAGAGTTGAGTACTTCAAAGATCTGGGTGTGACATTCGATGCCAAATTAACTTTTAATAAACATATACAACAAATCACCCAATTGGCATTGAAAAACCTAGGTTTTGTATTACGCAATTACAAAGATTTTCAAAATATTTATACTCTACATACTCTTTATTGTGCGTTTATAAGATGCAAACTGGAATATGTCTCAACTGTTTGGAACCCTAACTACAATATACATTGTTTGAGACTTGAAAGGATTCAACGCAAATATTTAAAGACCATTCACTTCTTTCTTTTTGGTTATTATCCAACTCAAGGTATACCACAGGATATTCTGCTTACTACATTTGGCATAGAAAGCCTACAACATAGACGCTATGTACAGTCCATTATATTCTTATATAAGCTGGTTAATAATATCATTATGTGCAATTCCATGCTTTCTAAAATCTCACTCTGTGTTCCTAGAACTGCTACAAAACAAAAAAACACATTTTATTTGCCACAGGCACATACCAATGTTTTGAGAAAGTCTCCTCTACATCAAATGAGCACCAATTATAATGGCTGTGCTGAATTGATCGACATTTTTAACACATCAGTGCGCAGTATAAAACTTATCCTTAAGTACTGGAGTATGTCAAAAATATACTGTCGCAAAACCATTACATTACATTATATTATAGTAGATTATAAGATTACTTTAGATAATAATGTGCTTTAACCTTATCCTATAAAGGGGACATTGTCCTGTTGGATATTGTAAATAAATAAATAACTGGAACTGACTTTAAATATCTATATTAACGATTCTTAAATAAGATAAGTTTGTAAAATTTTTGTCTTATACTAGCATCTTTTCCGTGCAACTTGGATGCTAATAACTTTGCTTTATGGTGCATTCTACACTTGATATAAATATTGGCAATACTTCTAATTATTTGAAGGTCATGCACATCCTCTGTCACGTGTTCTTCACAAATTGGATGTTTGGGCATAAATAAATGTATATTAGCAGAAAATTGACATGTGGCCATATTTTGCAATTTCCTTTTAAGATTTCTAGTTTTGCGTAATTCTTCTTCGGACAACAGTCTAACGGATTTTTCTAAGAAATTTACAATTTTGTATACAGTTTCAGAAGCATTGTATAATTTCCCTCGGTTTATGATTTCAATAAACTTTTTGTAATTTCTATTTTCAACAGCATAATTATGTTTATTAAAAATGTTGGGTCGATAAATTAAAATTTCGACGCAGTCACTGCAGTTGATAGTTTTAATTAATTTGCGAACGATGTAACCCGAAATGTAGTATACGACATTTTCTTGATAGAATGTAAGTTCGCTCCTATTAATTAATGATAAAATGTCATCATCGAAATCGTCGTCTGTATTATATCCCTCGTTAATGGTTCGTTTTTCGGACCTAAATTCACGTGCTGGAGTACAATATGTGCCATAGACTCCACAATTTGTATTTGAACTTGGTTTTATTGAATTTTTAAATAATAATTGCCGTAGTGCCCATTTCAATTGGTTTGTGTTGGGATTATTGTTCCAGCCACTTCTGGATCTTATGCAAGAAAAAAACAATTTAAGATGATCCTGTGAACATTTGTATGTAAGTAAATACTCAAGAGGATGTTCTTCTAAGGCAAACAGTTCTTTTGCCAAGTTGAGCGTGCTTTTCATATCGATCAGAAAACCAAGTGCAAAAGTTTTCCTTCCATAGAATTGGAATTGAGTCCGCATACAATGACCTAAGATATACATGGAACTTTTCTCAAAAATCTCTGTAAAGTATGCAATCGTATGAGGTCATATTGGTACTCTGAAACCCTTCCCAAAAGGATTTCTCGATTTTAATATGTCAAATAATCTATCAATAACCATCACAAATTGAATGGTTGCTTCACAGCCATAAAAATTTGGATCTGAAACTCTTTATAGGTATTCCATCGCATATGCTACACTGCAGCTAAGTGCTTGCGCTGCTAAATGCACATTCATTATTTTATTTTTATAATAAACATGTGCTGTTGTAAGCGAATCTGCCAAACTAAATTGTTGCACATTTTGTACCTCTTCCAGACTTTTCAAATATTCCCAGAAAATATTACCTTTATCCGACATAAATCCAACCTCAGCAAATGCATTTCGTGCCAATTTTAACATATGGCAGCTATCTAGCAAACAATAAACATTAGTTTTTGTAATAGGGTGCAAGAAAGAAGATTCGATACTACCACTAGATAGATTGCAGCCCAACTTGTTGTATGTCGATACATTTGTAGCTGTACCATCACAGGTAATTGATCTGATTTGATACAAATGCCTTAAACAAGCTTTCAATAATTGTACTTGTATTTCACCATCTATTTTATTTATTAAAAATAAGCGACAGGACATTTGAAATTGACCGAAAATCCAACTATTTGAAAAAACAAGGCTTCAGATGCTGCCGAATCAAAATCAGTATCAACAGCACCTCCAAAATTGACCCTACCAGTGAAACGACTTTGCTGATCATCCCAGATAATTTGCTTTCTTATTGCCATCGAATCAAAAATGAGACTACAATTTTTCAGTTCCAGTTTCTTTATTGTTTCTTCTTTCAAGAAATCAAATATCTCAGATAAAAATCCAGGCTGACAATCCAATTTACACAACCATCTTCTAATTGTACGAGGGTTTGGTAAATGAAAGTGAGTCCTTACAAAATTATATGCTTTAGGTGAATAGAAATATAATGTATGAGAAATTGTTTCATTAATGGTGTAAAACGTCGTTGCAATTTGTTGGATAATGCCTGATTAAGTTTCTGGTTCATTACGAAATCCAAAGGAAAACCTATCAATAAATGTTAAATAAAGACACTGTGTACTATTAATACCGTAGCAGAGCAACATGGGGCATCTACATCTATTTCTAATATATTAGCAGATGGTAAAGCAATATTCTGAATAGCAGCCTATAATTCAAAGCTATACAAAAACGAAATATTTAAATATACCTACAGTTCGGTTTAATAATCGTCGGTTAGACGGACCGGACTTTTGCAAGTGCTTTTGGAAAAGCAAAAATGGTTGCCACCGCATCCGGTTTTAAAATTTTCTTTGTGCATTCAGGTGTAATTTGGTAGTCTAGTTCCAAAAAATGTTCACTACAAAGCCTACTGCATTTTGCAAGATACCATTTATCTTTCCGTATAGCATTAATCCCTAATTGCAAAATTTCAGGACGTTTAAAAGGAAACCTGTAAAATATTATAATAATAAAAATTTAACATTTAATATCTATATGTTACTACAACTTACGTATGAAATTGGATACTTCTCATAGAATTATACTCATTGGAACACCCAAATGCAAGACCGTGATTTAGCATTTTCATATACTAATATAAATCACTTTTAACGGCTTATAAATTTCACTTTCTTTCAAAGAATACAATCTCAACAATATGGGTTAAATATAAATTCAAGTAAATACTTAACAACTTTAAGTGGGTAAGATAAAAACACGAATGCACACAACTAGTTGTTTGCTTAAATCCCTCTGCCGTGTATGTTAGAGAGCGACAACAACGCCCCACAGTATCATCTATCCTTGTTATTGCCCCTGACACACAAACTGTAGCTTCATGCAAGCGGTGTGCCCCTTCCAGTTACGTCAATATATAGTTCAATGCAATTCCTACAATCTTTGACATACCAAACAGACCAAAGTTACTAACTGCTCCCAGAAAAAGCAAGTACAAAATAAATGTAAGTCAATTTGTAGCAATAAGAAGTATTTATGGAATGTTTGTTGTGGTCTACTACACATTTCCTCTTTTCTTTTATGGGTTAATAAAACTACTCAATGAGTTGTATAGGTATATTGGTGTTTCAAACTTTAAACTAGAATCAAGGCTGTGCTTTTTAAACAATTTTGTTCAACATTTAATTGCAAATAATAAATTCGTTTAAACGAATTGATATGTAAAAACTGAGCAACCAGTCGTAAAATTCAAAACGCGAGTTGGATTTTTTAGATTCATTTTTGTTTAAACGCTTAAACAAACCATAAATGTGTAATGGCAACTATAAATGTTTAAAAGGCACATCTCTTCCTACAAACATTTTTAAAACACGAAATATATTTTAAAAGCGATCCTAGGTTAAGGATTGGAATATTAATAAACTAGTACAGAACATAAAGTGGTTTTATTTCTAATGAAGAAAGTGGGATATTATGATCTATCAAATTGTTATTAAATTGTATATTTTAGCCCATCACTACCTTAGCAGCAACTATGTCAAATTCAATTACTGTATACAATATTAAGGTGGAAAAGGATTTTGAAGAATTTACATCAGCGGGCAACAGTGTTACAGGTTGTTCTTTAAAGTGTCCACACGAAAAGGTTTGTCACTAACAATCTTACAAAATTTAGATATATAACCAGTAATTGCATAGGGTGTGTGTGTATTGAAAGAAGGCATCGTGAATTTGAAGCGAGAACTTCCATCTGTTAAAAAGGAATTGGAGGAGGTAAAAAGTGGTATTAGCAATATGGATATAAACTTCAGAATTTTTTTTTAACAGAAGAACTAACTAATCAATATTTTGAAATGTGAAAGGGACACCCAAAAATGGACTGACAAAGGCATTTTGAAAAGATTTAAGCTAAGATTTGTATGGGGAAAAATGTACATATATTTGTTATGTGTTACACAAAGCAGTAAAACAATGTTTAGGTTATAATTATCTATGAAATACTGGATATCCTAGCCCATTGTATAGCACTCTCAATAACAGAGGCAAAAACTTCAAAATAGAGTTTGGAGTATTAAAAAATATTTCTTCATTATTACAATCTAAAGCTGCTGTGATGAATGATATAGAAAACGATTGTGTAATACTAATAGACGAAATGGAAATATTGGGAACAGTGAACTAGGACAAGAATAAACAATCATTTGTGGGCAGCATTACATTGGGCAATATGAACAAACCGGGGAATCATCTATTAATAGTATTTGTCGCGTCAACACGCTTGTTTAGTTATTATAGTTATATTTGTTAAGGGTAGGCGGAGAATAAGACAAGTAGTAGTAGTTATTGATTTGATTGATGTCATGTAAAAATTTGTATGGTATCCAAATAAAAAACTTTAGAACTTTAATTGATTATCCGACACAAAGCGGCGATCAATTTTGGAGCACTAAGAGAGCTAACACGGGTAGTGTTTAGTCTTGCTGGTGGAACATTTGGCGACCGTGACAGGACGACGCTTTGTGAAAGTTTGTTTGAAATTTCTATCGCTACTCCGAACTAGGGAGGTCACCGAAAACTCGATCAGTAGAGCTGAAGTAAGTACTATCCCTTATGGAAAAACTTAAGAAGTCTAGGTCGGTTTTGTGTGGTATTTTTACGAAAACTGCGAATCAGTTAAGATCACTATTAGAAAGCGAAACTATGTCCGTACAAGATTTGAAGACAACATTTGACATGTTTCGGAAGAAACAATGCTCCCTTGCGGAAGTTGACAGTAAAATTTACGACCTGATGCTAGAAGCTGACGTAAACGAGGACGATCTTGTACAAGAAGTAACTGCATCTGATGAATATTTGGCGATATTTACCAATTTGTCCGTACGCTATAGTGATGCGATTGTACACAAAGAAGCAAGATCTATTGTCAAAGGCGAACTCTCTTCAGCTGTACAACTGTCAAGTCTTAAGCTACCCCGAATTGAGCTCAAAAAATTCGGGGAATATGTTCGTGATTGGTTGCCATTTTGGACTCTATTTAATAAGATCAACGACAATTGTGACATTGATGCGGAAGACAAGTTTCAGTACTTAATCCAAGCAACAGTACCTCGATCAAGAGCTCGCGAGCTTGTAGAGAGTTTTCCTCCCGTAGCAGACAATTACAAAAAGGTAATCGAGAGCTTGAAATCGCGCTTTGGTCGTGATGAACTACAAGTAGAGGTATACGTACGGGAATTGTTAAAATTAGTGCTAAACAAATCCTTTTTGAAGGATGACGTTCCCTTGATTGAGTTATATGACAAGATCGAAACTCAATTAAGGGCGTTAGAAACCCTGGGTGTTACTACCGAAAAGTGTGCGGCTATGTTATATCCGCTGGTTGAGTCGTGTTTACCAGAAGACCTTCTGCGGGTATGGCAGCGGTCAACATATTTTACTTCGAGTGAAAGTAACGAAACAACCAGCAAGTTGGAATGCCTCATGAAGTTCTTAAAAACTGAAGTTGAAAGCGAAGCACGCGTACGAATAGCGGCAGAAGGTTATAGAGAAAGTTTTAGTACTGAAGGCTCCAAGAAAACAAAATCTAAAGGATCTGGGCACAGTGTCTCGACGGCTGCGAATTTAGTAAATACGCAGGTTGGACAATGTTTATTTTGTGAAGGCGTCCACAGCAGCGGAGATTGTTTTAAGGCTCAGAAAATGTTACTAGAGGAAAAACTAAATGTGTTAAAAGCCAAAGGTGCCTGTTTTGTATGTCTGAAATCAAGGCATGTTAGCCGTAAGTGCCGTGCACGGGTGAGGTGTCACTGTTGCGGTAAGCGACATTTGGTTTTGTTGTGTCCCAATCTGCCTAAAGAAACTTGCGAAAAATCGGCACTAGAAAGTGAACAAAGATTACCTGAGAAAGTTGAAAATATTTTAACGGTAAAAACTACAACCCACGTTTTCCTACAAACACTAAGATGTAAAATCAGAAGTGGGTCTTAAGAACATGAAGTACGCGCGTTAATAGATACTGGTTCCCAATTGTCATTTGTGCTTGCATCAACAGCAACAATAATGGGTTATCCAGTTAAACGCAAAGAAGAGATTATTCATGCGCTCTTCGGCGGCACACATTCTGCAAAGGAAAGTCACTCTTGCTAGGATATACAAGTTGTAAGTTTAGACGGAAGTTACGCTTGTCGTTTCGAAGTGTTTGACCAAACAACTATCTGCGACCACGTTTCTGTTGTGTATGATGGTAGTTGGATGAAGGAACTAGCAGCAATAAATATTCATCTAACAGATGTGCGTGATTCTGATAAAATTGAAATGTTGATTGGTGCGGATGTTGCTGGTAAGTTACTTACCGGAAAACGACACCTCTTGCGGTGTGGAGCTGTTGCCGTGAAGACGTTACTAGGTTGGACGCTTATGGGAAAAGTCCCTAAGAGGCGGAGTCGGACAAGCTCGACCGCCATGACGGTTACATCCTTGCTTGCGAAAGAGCTGGATATTTCACAATTATGGAGGTTAGATGTGCTTGGAATTTCAGATCCGTTTGAAAAACAGTCGAGGAAAGAACTTGCACAGTCAGTTAGCTTGAATTTTCTAGAAACTATTAAAACCGATGACGACGGAAGGTACCAAGTACAATTAATGTGGCGGGATGGACATCCACCGTTACCTTCAAACTTTGCTATGGCGAATAAGAGACTTGAATCGACGTTAAAGAAACTAAACAGCGAAGGAATTTTTTCCAAATATCATGATACGTTTGAACAATGGTTAAAAGTGGGTATAATAGAAATCGTACCAGAAAACGAAATACGTAACCCAGGTCATTACTTGCCACATCGTGCAGTAATAAAACTTTCAAGTGCCACAACCAAAATTCGACCGGTGTTTGATGCTTCAGCACATGAAAAGGAGCAACCTTCTCTCAATGCTTGTTTGGAAAAAGGACCAAATCTATTAGAAAATATACAAGGCATGCTAATGCGTTTTAGAACTGCACGATTGGGAGTAGTTGCAGATATAAAGAAGGCATTTTTACAAATCAGCCTACATACTGACGATCGAGATTTTCTGAATTTTTTGTGGGTTGATCGACATGGTCAACTGCTTACTTACCGGCATAGAAGAGTAGTTTTTGGAGTTTGCTGCAGCCCGTTTTTGTTGGGAATGACTATTCAATATCACTTGGAAAGGATGATGGGACGTTCTAGCTACTCGAAGGACATAGTAAAGAAATTGAAAGACAGTTTCTACGTAGATAATTGTATGAATAGTGTCTCTACCGAGGAAGAGCTTAACACGTTTATTCGAGAATCGACCCAAATCATGGCCGAAGCCCAGTTTGAGTTGCGAAACTGGGAAAGCACGTGTTTTGTGGAAGATAAGTCAGCAGAAGTGCCTGTGCTTGGATTGACTTGGAATATGTATAAAGATTCTTTTAAAGTTAGTGGCCAATTTGTAGAATCATATGCAGATTTTAGTGGGGGTTGTACCAAGAGGCAAATTCTTTTCCTTGTACAAAGCATATTCGATCCCATTGGATTTACGTGTCCAGTCACGCTGCTTCCAAAAATTTTACTTTGTCGGATTTGGGAAAAGCAAATAGGTTGGGATGCTCCTGTGGAATCTGAGATAAAACAAAGTTTTATCGCGTAGATGAACTTTCATTCCTTAAACAAATTGAGATACCTAGATGCATTCACGCCACACGAGAAGAGGCCAAAAATATAAGTTTTCACGTATTTTGTGATGCCAGCAACGATGCCTATGCGGCTGTGATTTTTATTAGATTTGAAATGAGTGGCAAAGTTTTTGTTCAAATGGTATCTGCCAAATCAAGAATAGCACCTCTTAAAAGGATGACCATTCCACGATTAGAATTGTTAGCGGCAACGATTGCTGCACGTTTATGGAAAAGCGTTTGAGAAAATTATGAGGTAGAAACAGAATGCTATTTTTGGAGCGATTCTACAACAGTACTTTCATGGATACAACAAGAAGATAATTGGGCTACTTTTGTATGGAATCGGGTGAAGGAAATTAAAACATTAACACCTGCTAAGTCGTGGCGACACATTTCCCGTTCATTGAATCCTGCTGATCTACCGTCACGAGGTTGTTCTCCGAAATGTTTATTGGAATCTAAATGGTAGGAGGGCTCCGAGTGGCTCTACCATTTTCCGAATGTTGTGCTTGACCACCATCCGCATTATGACGAAGAAGAGATAAATAGCGAGAAACGAAAGCTTGTAATTACCTTAGTGTCAACAGAGGTTACTTTATGGTATCAGCGCTATTTTTCAAAATATCGACAAATTGTGAGGCTGATTGGGTGGATCTGTCGTTTTATACGTAACTGTCAAAAACGACGTTTGATTAAAATTGACGTGCTGTCTGCCAAAGAACTATCAGTCGAAGAATTTGAAAACGCAGAGATGCGACTGTTGCGACTAATTCAAAATGAATCCTTTAAAGGACCAACTGATACCAAGATAGTGACACTACAACCGTTCTTAGACGAAAATAATGTAATTCGACTGCGGAGTCGCGTTTCAGAAAGAGACGATTTTAAAGATTTTCGTTATCCCATAGTTTTACCGGGTAGTTATCCGGTAGTGGAACGGTTGATTCACGACTGCCATGGATACTGTGTAGAAAATTACTTACAAAAGAACGAAAGAGTACTCATGGTTAGATTAGAATCTAAACCGGTAAACACAGTAATAATACAAGTATACATGCCCACCTCTAGCTACAGTGACGAAGAGGTAGAAGCCATCTACAAAGATATCGAAGACATATTAAGATATGTAAAAGGACATGAAAATTTAATAAATACGGGGGATCTTAATACTGTGGTAGGTGAGGGTAGGGAAGGAGCGGTAGTAGGTTTATTTGGTTTAGGCACGAGAAACGACAGGGGAAATAGGCTGCTAGAATTTTGCGACAAGAACAATTTAATCATCACAAACACATTATTTCAACATCATGCTAGAAGACGATATACGTGGAAGATGCCAGGAGATATAGGAAGATATCAAATAGATTACATTCTTGCTAGACAACGGTTTAGGAATCAAGTAAAAGACTGTAAAAGCTACCCAGAAGCAGATATAGATACTGACCACAACATCGTAATTATGAAGGCCGCACTTAAATTTAAAAATCTGAAAAAAAGAAATGGAAAAAGGCACTTGAACTTAGAGAAACTAAAAGATAAAGATATTCAAGTAAGATTCGAAAAAAAGTCAAATGAATTGCTGAATGATATCGGGAAAATATCTGAAACTAAGGAAGTAGAATCAGAATGGAATAACATTAAATCCAGCCTAGACATGGTGGTCAGAGATATTTTGGGGTATACACAAAAAGAAAATAAGAAACCATGGATAACAAAGGATATCGTGAATTTAATAGAAGAAAGACGAAAATACAAAAATAAATCAGACGAAACAGGAAAACAGAGATACAAAGCCATAAAATGGGAAATTATTCGAAAATGCAGGAAAGCTAAAGAACAATGGATTGATGAAAAGTGCAAAGAAGTACAAACTAAGATGGAAATAGGAAAGACAGACGAAGCATACAAATTAATTAGAATGAATTTTAGGGATATAAAACCGTATAGCAAAAATATAAGGGACGACAAGGAAACGTCATTATAGAAAACGTAGAGAAAGTGAGTAGATGGCAAGAATATATAGGAATTTATATGCAGGAGAGGAACTAACTGCATTAGAACAGGAATCAGACATTGAAAATGATGACTTGGGATATCCTATACTTGAGACGAGTTTGAATTAGCATTAAAGAGTCTGAAAATGGTAAGGCGCCGGGTACAGATAAGGTGCAAGCAGAAACTCTAAAAGCCACTGGACAAGCAGTAACAGAACGTCTCTTCCAACTTGTAAGCTATATGTATGAGACGGCGAGATACCCAAAGATTTCAAACGTAGCATCATAGTAACTATACCAAAAAGAAAGGCGCGGATAGATGTGAAAATTTCCGAACAATAAGTTTGACAGCACACTTGTCAAAAATATTAACTAGAATTGTGCAAAGACGAATGGAAAAACGAGCTGAAGAAATACTAGGAGAAGACCAATTTGGGTTTAGGCGAAACAGGGGAACACGGGAGGCTATTTTAGCTCTGAGAGTGATAATGGAGAAAACAATAGAAAAGGGAAAGCATGTATATAGGGTTTGTAGATCTGGAAAAAGCATTCGACAATGTAAATTGGAAAAAATGTTTGAAATACTCAAAAAGATTGGAATGAGTTATAGGGATAGACAAATAGTACATAGCTTATACAAAGAGCAAATAGCAGTAATAGAATTAGAGCAGGAACGTAGAGAAGTAAACATTAGGAAAGGGGTGAGACAGGGATGTGCCCTATCCCCATTGATTTTTAACTTGTACATAGAAGAGGCAATGAATACTGTCAAATGCAGGAAGACATTTGGAATTACTATGCAAGGACAAAAAATTGATATGCTTAGATTTGCAGATGATATAGCGGTATTAGCGTCTAGCAAGGAAGAGTTAGAAGCTACTCTTAATGAAATGGAAACGGTTCTAACAGAGAGATATGGTATGAAAATTAACAAAACTAAAACTAAAGGTGGGGAAAATAAATCAAAAACAAGAATACAAGTATTTAACACGAACTTACAAGAGGTTAAGGATTTCTGCTACCTAGGAAGCCAAATAACGCAAGATGGGAAAAGCACAAAAGATATAAAACAAAGATTAGCACAAGGTCGTGCTACATTTAACAAGAAAAAGCAACTACTGTGTTCAAAGACCACAAACATAGAAACAAGGAAAAGATTGCTTAAAACATATGTGTGGAGCACAGCACTGTACGGCTGTGAAGCCTGGACAGTAGGAGAAGCAGACAAGAAAAAGGTAGAAGCCTTTGAAATGTGGTGTTACAGGCGTATGATGAAGATATCATGGACAGACAAAGTTAAGAACGAAGAGGTACTAAAAATGGTAGGGGAAGAAAGAAATATGTGGAAAATGGTAAAAAATAGGAGAGATAGGATGATAGGCCACATACTACGGCATGAGGGAATAGTGCGGAATATATTAGAAGCAGTGATAGGAAAAAAGAGAAGAATATGCAGACCTAGATTAGACTACTGCACACAGATAGTAAAAGATGTAGGCTGTAGAGGTTTCAGGGAGATGTGTAGGCTAGCCCAGAATAGAAATCAATGGAGGTACGCATCCAACCAATCCCAAGATGGATAAACCAATGACGAAAAGATAACTGTGCTTAAACATGATGATTATTATAAGTAACTACAAGAATTGGTTGGGCAATATTCTCGAATAATGTTAAGTGTGAAAGGATTTACTGGAAAACCATTATTTCGGCAAATGTCTAAGTGTTGGGGGATCTTGGTAGCCACAGGTTGCTTAACCTCCTTCACTGAATCTCGGTAAAATAGGGTATAAAATTAGAAAACAATAGAAAGGGAACGAGCTGAATACACATACTCCCTGAAAAGAAAAAAAAGAAGAAAACCACCAAAAACGCAAAATCAAAGTAGCTGCTTATATAACCCTACATAAAAATAACTGAGTTGCAAACAAATCCTTGACTTTCAGTAAACAATGGATTCCATTACTAAAAGAAATAACAAATGAAAATCAAATGCCCACAATATCTAGGTAGCATTGCAAGTTTTTCCTGGGTTTTCCTTGCAATATTAACATGAAATACAGCCTACATACATGATTTCTATTTATACATAAAATAACTAATTACATAATAATAAGCACATTAACAATCCTTGTAAAACAGCATTGGTATCTGACAAGTATAAATTCACAATAAGGTTACCTCAAAACCATATACAATCTCCGTTGAACAGTATTGGTATCTGACAAGTGTAAACCCGCCATAGGGTCGCCTCAGATCCATATACAATCTTCATAGAACAACATTGGTATCTGACAAGTGTAAACCCGCCATAGAGTCGCCGCAGAACCATGTTAAAATCTACCAAAGAGGTAACTTAAATCATAATGAATTTTCCCCCTCCAAATAAATATAAAAAAACGACTACTTAAGCCTTTCAATAATGCAATCGCACACTTCTTTAATAACCATCCTCTCAATTGTATAAATAGAAACATGTTAAAGAATGTTTTCCAATTCCAAGTTATTGAATTTATATAAAATTCACCAATAAAATTAATCAGCTGATTTCACGTTAAGCGTATTGGCTACCTAAAGAAAGCCGATCCCAGGTCGCAACACAAATTGTAGGCAATCATTCTTTTAAACTTTAAAAAATTTTGCTTAGTGTACTCAAACCAAATATTTCAATAAATCAAAGTCACCTTCAATTTATGTCATAAATATCAAACTTGAAGTTTTTATTATTATTTTGACAACGATCCTAGGTCATGGATCGAAACGTAAATAAAGTTGATTTTAAAAACTATGAGTGGTTTAATTCCCAAAGAAGATTAACCTGAATACACATGCTGTGTGAGAATTTCAGGGAACTATGTAGGCTAGCTCAGAATATAAATAAGTGCAGGTACGTGTCCAACCAGTTTTGAGACGGAAACTTAATGACGAAAAAATAAGCGCAGATAAATCTGATGATTAGTATAAACAACTAGTTGTTGGTTGCGAAATACCTGCAACTAATGTTGACCGTGCGAAAAGATAAAGTGGAAAATATATTAAATCGGTAAATGGTTAAGTGTTTGTGGGAACTTAACAGCAACAGGCTGCTTACCTCCCTTCACAACCATTGAAGGTCGGAGAAATAGGGCATATAACTGTATAACAATAGAAAGTGATCGAACTGCATCTAACAAGAAAGAACATCGCCTATGAGGAAAGACAACAAACATAGAATGAGAAGAAAATTGTTGAAAGCATATGTGTGGAGCACAGCACAGTATGCCTATGAAATATGGGAAGTCTGAAACGCAGACAGAAAAACGGTAGCAGCCTTTTGAAATGATGTGTTTTAGATGTATGAGGACGATAGCTTGGACAGACAAAGATAATAACAAATAAGTTACAGAAATAGTAGGGGAACAAGGATATCTGGGGAAAAAGAGAAATAGTAGGGCGGAATACGTTCTAAGGCATTTTTGGGGAATAGTATGTGATATATTACAAGCAGAGATAGGAAAAAAGAGTTAGATGTAGACCTAGATCAGACAGTTATAGATGCAAACTGTGCATATTTCAGGGAAATCTGTAGGTTAGTTCAGAAAAGGGAACAATGATGGTACGCGTCTAACCAGTTCTAGGACTGAAGACCTAATGATGATATATATATATATATATATATATATATATATATATATATACATCGCGTCTGTCTCATACATAAAGCTTACAAGTTGGAAGAGACGTTCTGTTGCTGCTTGACCAACGGCTTTTAGAGTTTTTGCTTGTACGTTATCTATAGGCGGGGTCTTAACATTTTTCCAACCCTTTAATAGCAATTCAAACTGATCTCTAAGTATAAGATAATCCAAGTCTTCTTTTTCAATGTCTGATTCCTGTTCTAGTGCTGCTGGTTCCTGTCCTGTATATATATATTCCCTATATATTCTTGCCATCTAATCACTTGCTCTACATTTTCTGTGATAATATCTCCTTCCACGCCCCTTATATTTTTGTTATACGGTTTTATATCTTTAAAATTCATTCTAATTAGTTTGTATGCTTTATCTGTCTTTCCCATTTCCATCTTAGTTTGTATCTCTTTGCAGTTTTCATCAATCTATTGTTTTTAGTTTTCCTGCATTTGCGAATAATTTTCCATTTTATGCCTTTGTATCTCTGTTTTGCTGCTTCGTCTGGTTTGTTTTGGTATTTTAGTCTTACGTCTATTAAATTCATATCCTTTGTTATCCAGGGTTTCTTATTTTTTTTGTGTATACCGCAGAAAATCTTTGGCCGCCATGTCTAAGCTGAATTTAATGTTATTCCATTCTGTTTCTACTTCTTTAGTATCAGAAATTTTCCCGAAATCTTTCAGTAACTCATTTAACTTTTCTTCAAATCTTTCGTGGATATCTATATCTTTTAGTTTCTGGAAAGTTAAAATGTCTTTTTTTTTCTTTTTTAAAATTTTTAAATTTAAGAGCAGTCTTCATAATTACGACGTTGTTGTCATATATCTACTTCTGGGTAGCTTCTACAGTCTTTCACTTGATTACTAAACCGTTGTCTAACAAGAATGTAATCTATTTGAATCTTCCTATATCTCCTGGCATCTTAAAAGTTAAATCATATATAAAGAAACATTGTGTTCCAAAAGCATTTTCGAATTGTGAACAAAATAAGGAGCATGTGGTTCTAAGCTTAAAGGACCATCCATTGAATAACAGTAAGGGCACTGTTAGATACAGCAAAAATGTAAGGTGCACTTACCTTGAGTTCTAGTTAAAATTGGTTGCAGAAGTGTTAATGATTAATGGTGAATTAAGAATAGAGAGGAAGGATATGGAAATATATGAGTGATTAGCACTGAATACATTACCTTTATACACTAGTGCCAGAAAAGTTGATTTTTTAATTGTAGAAGAAAGCGGTTAACTAATACTGAAGATGTATTTATTGTATTAAATCTGGAATGCAACTGAACTGATCTAAATAAAAGGGCAGCAAGATAGAGGGGGGGATAAAGCGTGGATAAACAGTGTAGTGGAGGGATAAAGTACTACGAAAAATATAAATTGGTGCCAGAATAAAGTGAGTAATTGTGATATACTAATAAAACTAAAAAGAGAGTTCAGTACACCATTTAGAAATCTATTTTAAATAGGTATTTCCAATTTTGTATCTTCTACGCACATCTTACTTCTATTTCGCATTTCAAATGGATGCTAAGAACCTATTTTGTATTTTAAATAACTTTTGGGAACCATTTTACCCACCTCGGGTTAAGCCCGGTTTTAAATAGAAGTTGCACAATCGACGTCATGCTTGACTCAGAGCACGCATTGGTCTGAGTTCTATATTCCGTGACCTCGAGAAAAGAACTGCAGTGATATCTATCATCCAATATCTATTATATTAATTATTAGGAACAGTTAAACCTATGCTGACATCTTTTGTAAAAAACTGTAAGATGAAAATAAGTTGATAAAATTAAATATAAAATCTTCTTTATATATTTCACCAAGAAGATTCGTCCATATAATATATATTTATATTCAAATAAATTGAATTTCTGTCAACCTTTCTCAGGATTAGGGTCAACAACTTTATCTTCAACATCGATTTTGATTTTCTTTTATTAATTTTATATCCTTCATAAATATTGAAGGTTTTATTTTAGTTTATTTTATATATTGTGTGGCAGTGTTCGTTAGCGTAGACAGTTTAAAAGAGGATCCCACGAAGGCAATGTAAAAGCGGGAAATAGAGTGTCAACCATAGAGGTGTCAACACAATCTAGCCATCTCTCTCTGTCCTCTCCTGGATATGCCAACCACAATCTTAGGTGATTTAAAATAGGTTTTGATATGTTAAATAGAATTGAATGTCGTCCAATTGTTATATAGAAAGTATAATAAGATCATCTGAACGAGTAGTATTTAACAGCTTCATCCAAATTTTGTGTAGTACCCTTTATATGCCTGCTAACTGAATATAAAATGTTATAAAAAATAAAATAAGATATATTATAAAATATTATCATGTATTGATGTATATTCTCTATGGGCAGTTTTTGTTATGTGTGTCACATATGTTGATGTAAATTTTTTCAATTTCCTCGATCGTTGGACAATTAATTATTACCGCGCCTTAGACGCATACACTTTATTTATTTTCATCATCATTAGGTCTTCAGTCCTGGAACTGGTTAGACGCGTACCATCATTGTTTCCTATTCTAAACTAACCTACAGATTTCCCTGAAATTTGCACAGTCTGCATCTATCACTATCTGATCCAGGTCTACATCTACCTCTTTTTCCTATCTCTGCTTGTAATATATCCCATACTATTCCCCAAAATGCTTTAGAACGTATTCCGCCCTTCTATTTCTCTTTTTCCCCAGATATCCTTGTTTCCCTACTATTTCTATAACCTATTTGTTATTATCTTTGTTTGTCCATGCTATCGTCCTCATACATCTGAAGCACAGTATTTCAAAAAGCTGCTACCGTTTTTCTGTCTGCGTTTCAGACTGCCCGTATTTCATAAGCATACTGTGCTGTTTATTTATTTTATGGTAACTATAATATCACAAAGTTTTAAACCATACTGGCTAATTTTTTCCTTAATTCATTCATTCACAGTTTGAACAACATAGAGCTGATGGTCATGTTAAAAACTCAAACCAAATACAATTCCTCATTGAACTATATATTGACATAAGTGTTTCGCAATCTTAAAATGTGATCCAACTACTTTTAAACAAATAATATCAAATTCAGAACAAGATTATTTATACATAGGATTTAACAAATACTCAGTATATGAATATATAAATATTGTACGATGTTTCAACTGCAATCAATTCAATCATGTAGCAAAAAATTGTACTCATAGTGAAACGTGTGGGAAATGCAATGACGTAGGCCATAATACTAAAAACTGCAACAACAATAAGCAACATTGTGCAAACTGCAATAATGCAAACTTAGTGTTTAAAATGGGGTATGATATCAACCACGCGTCTTTTGATCAAATGCCCAACCTACCTTAAACTTCTAACATCAAGAAAATTAAAAATTCAGTATAATGATGAATATTAATTACAGTTGCCAAATAATGACTCAGTAAATTACACCATACAAAATAGTAATATTCATTTAAGTGCACATACATTGAAGTGTTATTATCAGAATGTGCGTGGATTGCGGACGAAAGTTAGACAGTTATACTTAAACTCTATCGTACCAACTGAATTTGATATATTTGCATTTACTGAAACATCGCTTAACGATACGTTCTCTGATTCAGAGCTTTTCGATAAATCTTTATTTAACATGTTTCGGTCAGACCGCAATTATAACACTACACATACGACTAGAGGTGAAGATGTTCTTCTAGCTATAAAAAAATTAATTGACGCTTATGTGGTGGACCTTAGTACTGATTGCGAAGTATTTAAAAACCTAGGTTCATATTTAGATTTACTTTGTGTTAAAGTTAAGTGCAAGCATACACCTATTTCTATTATCATAATATATATTCCAACCAGTATGCATAGTGACATTTACACAGATCTATGTGATGCCATGGAATCCACATGTAAGTTATTTGCCTCAAACATTGTGCTAATAGGCGACTTTCATGTGCCCGAATACATTAGTGATGCCTTTAGCAAGAAAGTTATTGTGATCAATAATGCCTCTCTTTTCTTTAACCTCAGGAAATTCAATAACATCTTAAATAATAATGGACGATTACTGGATCTTGTATTTTAAGTAATTTGAACTGTCAAGTCTTTCAGTGTGACCCTATACTAGAGGAAGATAGTCGCCACCCGGCATTAAACATTGAACTTCAAATCAATAACCAGCAAAACACTAACTTTCCTATTTGTGAAAACTATATCTTAACTACAAAAAATGCAATTGTAATGTTTTATATGAATAACTGCAAAAAATTGACTGGTCTGTACTTTCAGCCATTCCAAATGTCGATGATATGGTGTTAGAATTTTATAGAATTTTAAACTCTTTTTAAGTATGTTCCTAAAAAGAAAGCTGTAAACAAACAATATCCCGCTTGGTTTTCAAGGGAGATAATAAACAAATTAAAGTTTAAGACTAAACTTTAGTGTAATTACAAAAAAGATCGTTGTCTAAGTACATATAATCAATGGAAAAATGCTCGAGCAAATTTAAAGTATACTATTATTGCTGCATATCGTAGTTATCTCTTATCTGTTGGAAACGATTTAAATAATAATCCAAAGAAATTCTGGACATATATTAATTCTAACAATATCAGTCGAGTATTCCATCCGAAATGTCGTATAATGACACAATTATACAAGATCCTCAAGACATCGTTAATGCATTTGCAGATTATTTCTCGATGTCATTTACTGATTGTAAAAATATAGTTCCATTACAACCTTTAAAACATTCCTGCAACAATGTGTTACATCTACCTACTATCACTGATGACGACATCATCAAAGCAATCAGGAAGCTTAAAGCTAATTTTACAATGGGCCCTGACTCAATTCCTGCATTTCTGATCAAAGACTGTGCACCTGAATTTGTTAAACCAATGGGTATTATTTTTAATGCAATATTCAAATTAAATAAATTTCCAAGTATGTGGAAAGAATCACGAATTCGCCCAGTGTTTAAAAAGGGAAATAAGAAAGATATAGTCAACTACAGGCCAATTACATTAATTAATAATTTCTCTAAAGTGCTTGAATTAATATTACATAAATATATATGTGCACATTTTGAACAATATGTTGCACCTAGTCAACACGGTTTTGTGAAGGGACGATCTACAAAATCAAACTTGGTTGAAATAACGCAATACATTAGCGAATCTCTTGATGAATCAACTCACATAGATGTGATATATAGTGACTTTTCAAAAGCATTTGACCATCTAGTTCACGAGATTTTACTGTACAAACTCGATATCATTGGCCTGTCGTCAGTATTAGTTCAACTATTCAGAAGTTATTTCTCAAACAGATCCCAGTTTGTTGAAATTCGAGGATACATATCCAATAAATTTTCTCAAACCTCAGGTGTGCCGCAAGGATCTATTTTAGGGCCTCTATTCTTAAAAACTGAAGTTGAAAGCGAAGAACGCGTACGAATAGCGGCAGAAGGTTATAGAGAAAGTTTTAGTACTGAAGGCTCCAAGAAAACAAAATCTAAAGGATCTGGGCACAGTGTCTCGACGGCTGCGAATTTAGTAAATACGCAGGTCGGACAATGTTTATTTTGTGAAGGCGTCCACAGCAGCGGAGATTGTTTTAAGGCTCAGAAAATGTTACTAGAGGAAAAACTAAATGTGTTAAAAGCCAAAGGTGCCTGTTTTGTATGTCTGAAATCAAGGCATGTTAGCCGTAAGTGCCGTGCACGGGTGAGGTGTCACTGTTGCGGTAAGCGACATTTGGTTTTGTTGTGTCCCAATCTGCCTAAAGAAACTTGCGAAAAATCGGCACTAGAAAGTGAACAAAGATTACCTGAGAAAGTTGAAAATATTTTAACGGTAAAAACTACAACCCACGTTTTCCTACAAACACTAAGATGTAAAATCAGAAGTGGGTCTTAAGAACATGAAGTACGCGCGTTAATAGATACTGGTTCCCAATTGTCATTTGTGCTTGCATCAACAGCAACAATAATGGGTTATCCAGTTAAATGCAAAGAAGAGATTATTCATGCGCTCTTCGGCGGCACACATTCTGCAAAGGAAAGTCACTCTTGCTACGATATACAAGTTGTAAGTTTAGACGGAAGTTACGCTTGTCGTTTCGAAGTGTTTGACCAAACAACTATCTGCGACCACGTTTCTGTTGTGTATGATGGTAGTTGGATGAAGGAACTAGCAGCAATAAATATTCATCTAACAGATGTGCGTGATTCTGATAAAATTGAAATGTTGATTGGTGCGGATGTTGC
The DNA here is from genome assembly GCA_036346225.1 of Platerodrilus igneus. NCBI lineage: Eukaryota > Metazoa > Arthropoda > Insecta > Coleoptera > Lycidae > Platerodrilus > Platerodrilus igneus. Next base: position 5,303,902 of record JARFIW010000672.1, on the reverse strand, counting down.
TGGTAAGTTACTTACCGGAAAACGACACCTCTTGCGGTGTGGAGCTGTTGCCGTGGAGACGTTACTAGGTTGGACGCTTATGGGAAAAGTCCCTAAGAGGCGGAGTCGGACAAGCTCGACCGCCATGACGGTTACATCCTTGCTTGTGAAAGAGCTGGATATTTCACAATTATGGAGGTTAGATGTGCTTGGAATTTCAGATCTGTTTGAAAAACAGTCGAGGAAAGAACTTGCACAGTCAGTTAGCTTGAATTTTCTAGAAACTATTAAAACCGATGACGACGGAAGGTACCAAGTACAATTAATTTGGCGAGATGGACATCCACCGTTACCTTCAAACTTTGCTATGGCGAATAAGAGACTTGAATCGACGTTAAAGAAACTAAACAGCGAAGGAATTTTTTCCAAATATCATGATACGTTTGAACAATGGTTAAAAGTGGGTATAATAGAAATCGTACCAGAAAACGAAATACGTAACCCAGGTCATTACTTGCCACAACGTGCAGTAATAAAACTTTCAAGTGCCACAACCAAAATTCGACCGGTGTTTGATGCTTCAGCACATGAAAAGGAGCAACCTTCTCTCAATGCTTGTTTGGAAAAAGGACCAAATCTATTAGAAAATATACAAGGCATGCTAATGCGTTTTAGAACTGCACGATTGGGAGTAGTTGCAGATATAAAGAAGGCATTTTTACAAATCAGCCTACATACTGACGATCGAGATTTTCTGCATTTTTTGTGGGTTGATCGACATGGTCAACTGCTTACTTACCGGCATAGAAGAGTAGTTTTGGAGTTTGCTGCAGCCCGTTTTGTTGGGAATGACTATTCAATATCACTTGGAAAGGATGATGGGACGTTCTAGCTACTCGAAGGACATAGTAAAGAAATTGAAAGACAGTTTCTACGTAGATAATTGTATGAATAGTGTCTCTACCGAGGAAGAGCTTAACACGTTTATTCGAGAATCGACCCAAATCATGGCCGAAGCCCAGTTTGAGTTGCGAAACTGGGAAAGCACGTGTTTTGTGGAAGATAAGTCAGCAGAAGTGCCTGTGCTTTGATTGACTTGGAATATGTATAAAGATTCTTTTAAAGTTAGTGGCCAATTTGTAGAATCATATGCAGATTTTAGTGGGGGTTGTACCAAGAGGCAAATTCTTTTCCTTGTACAAAGCATATTCGATCCCATTGGATTTACGTGTCCAGTCACGCTGCTTCCAAAAATTTTACTTTGTCGGATTTGGGAAAAGCAAATAGGTTGTGATGCTCCTGTGGAATCTGAGATAAAACAAAGTTTTATCGCGTAGATGAACTTTCATTCCTTAAACAAATTGAGATACCTAGATGCATTCACGCCACACGAGAAGAGGCCAAAAATATAAGTTTTCACGTATTTTGTGATGCCAGCAACGATGCCTATGCGGCTGTGATTTTTATTAGATTTGAAATGAGTGGCAAAGTTTTTGTTCAAATGGTATCTGCCAAATCAAGAATAGCACCTCTTAAAAGGATGACCATTCCACGATTAGAATTGTTAGCGGCAACGATTGCTGCACGTTTATGGAAAAGCGTTTGAGAAAATTATGAGGTAGAAACAGAATGCTATTTTTGGAGCGATTCTACAACAGTACTTTCATGGATACAACAAGAAGATAATTGAGCTACTTTTGTATGGAATCGGGTGAAGGAAATTAAAACATTAACACCTGCTAAGTCGTGGCGACACATTTCCCGTTCATTGAATCCTGCTGATCTACCGTCACGAGGTTGTTCTCCGAAATGTTTATTGGAATCTAAATGGTAGGAGGGCCCCGAGTGGCATTACCATTTTCCGAATGTTGTGCTTGACCACCATCCGCATTATGACGAAGAAGAGATAAATAGCGAGAAACGAAATCTTGTAATTACCTTAGTGTCAACAGAGGTTACTTTATGGTATCAGCGCTATTTTTCAAAATATCGACAAATTGTGAGGCTGATTGGGTGGATCTGTCGTTTTATACGTAACTGTCAAAAACGACGTTTGATTAAAATTGACGTGCTGTCTGCCAAAGAACTATCAGTCGAAGAATTTGAAAACGCAGAGATGCGACTGTTGCGACTAATTCAAAATGAATCCTTTAAAGGACCAACTGATACCAAGATAGTGACACTACAACCGTTCTTAGACGAAAATAATGTAATTCGACTGCGGAGTCGCGTTTCAGAAAGAGACGATTTTAAAGATTTTCGTTATCCCATAGTTTTACCGGGTAGTTATCCGGTAGTGGAACGGTTGATTCACGACTGCCATGGATACTGTGTGAAAATTACTTACAAAAGAACGAAAGAGTACTCATGGTTAGATTAGAATCTAAACCGGTAAACACAGTAATAATACAAGTATACATGCCCACCTCTAGCTACAGTGACGAAGAGGTAGAAGCCATCTACAAAGATATCGAAGACATATTAAGATATGTAAAAGGACATGAAAATTTAATAATTACGGGGGATCTTAATGCTGTGGTAGGTGAGGGTAGGGAAGGAGCGGTAGGGTTTATTTGGTTTAGGCACGAGAAACGACAGGGAAATAGGCTGGTAGAATTTTGCGACAAGAACAATTTAATCATCACAAACACATTATTTCAACATCATGCTAGAAGACGATATACGTGGAAGATGCCAGGAGATATAGGAAGATATCAAATAGATTACATTCTTGTTAGACAACGGTTTAGGAATCAAGTAAAAGACTGTAAAAGCTACCCAGAAGCAGATATAGATACTGACCACAACATCGTAATTATGAAGGCCGCACTTAAATTTAAAAATCTGAAAAAAAGAAATGGAAAAAGGCACTTGAACTTAGAGAAACTAAAAGATAAAGATATTCAAGTAAGATTCGAAAAAAAGTCAAATGAATTGCTGAATGATATCGGGAAAATATCTGAAACTAAGGAAGTAGAAACAGAATGGAATAACATTAAATCCAGCCTAGACATGGTGGCCAGAGATATTTTGGGGTATACACAAAAAGAAAATAAGAAACCATGGATAACAAAGGATATCGTGAATTTAATAGAAGAAAGACGAAAATACAAAAATAAATCAGACGAAACAGGAAAACAGAGATACAAAGCCATAAAATGGGAAATTATTCGAAAATGCAGGAAAGCTAAAGAACAATGGATTGATGAAAAGTGCAAAGAAGTACAAACTAAGATGGAAATAGGAAAGACAGAAAGCATACAAATTAATTAGAATGAATTTTAGGATATAAAACCGTATAGCAAAAATATAAGGGACGCACAAGGAAACGTCATTATAGAAAACGTAGAGAAAGTGAGTAGATGGCAAGAATATATAGAATTTATATGCAGGAGAGGAACTAACTGCATTAGAACAGGAATCAGACATTGAAAATGATGACTTGGGATATCCTATACTTCGAGACGAGTTTGAATTAGCATTAAAGAGTCTGAAAAATGGTAAGGCGCCGGGTACAGATAAGGTGCAAGCAGAAACTCTAAAAGCCACTGGACAAGCAGTAACAGAACGTCTCTTCCAACTTGTAAGCTATATGTATGAGACGGGCGAGATACCCAAAGATTTCAAACGTAGCATCATAGTAACTATACCAAAAAAGAAAGGCGCGGATAGATGTGAAAATTTCCAAACAATAAGTTTGACAGCACACTTGTCAAAAATATTAACTAGAATTGTGCAAAGACGAATGGAAAAACGAGCTGAAGAAATACTAGGAAAAGACCAATTTGGGTTTAGGCGAAACAGGGGAACACGGGAGGCTATTTTAGCTCTGAGAGTGATAATGGAGAAAACAATAGAAAAAGGGGAAAGCATGTATATAGGGTTTGTAGATCTGGAAAAAGCATTCGACAATGTAAATTGGAAAAAAATGTTTGAAATACTCAAAAAGATTGGAATGAGTTATAGGGATAGACAAATAGTACATAGCTTATACAAAGAGCAAATAGCAGTAATAGAATTAGAGCAGGAACGTAGAGAAGTAAACATTAGGAAAGGGGTGAGACAGGGATGCGCCCTGTCCCCATTGATTTTTAACTTGTACATAGAAGAGGCAATGAATACTGTCAAATGCAGGAAGACATTTGGAATTACTATGCAAGGACAAAAAATTGATATGCTTAGATTTGCAGATGATATAGCGGTATTAGCGTCTAGCAAGGAAGAGTTAGAAGCTACTCTTAATGAAATGGAAACGGTTCTAACAGAGAGATACGGTATGAAAATTAACAAAACTAAAACTAAAGGTGGGGAAAATAAATCAAAAAAAATACAAGTATTTAACACGAACTTACAAGAGGTTAAGGATTTCTGCTACCTAGGAAGCCAAATAACGCAAGATGAGAAAAGCACAAAATATAAAACAAAGATTAGCACAAGGTCGTGCTACATTTAACAAGAAAAAGCAACTACTGTGTTCAAAGACCACAAACATAGAAACAAGGAAAAGATTGCTTAAAACATATGTGGAGCACAGCACTGTTTGCTGTGAAGCCTGGACAGTAGGAGAAGCAGACAAGAAAAGGTAGAAGCCTTTGAAATGTGGTGTTACAGGCGTATGATGAAGATATCATGGACAGACAAAGTTAAGAACGAAGAGGTACTAAAAATGGTAGGGGAAGAAAGAAATATGTGGAAAATGGTAAAAAATAGGAGAGACAGGATGATAGGCCACATACTACGGCATGAGGGAATAGTGCGGAATATATTAGAAGCAGTGATAGGAAAAAAGAGAAGAATAGGCAGACCTAGATTAGACTACTGCACACAGATAGTAAAAGATGTAGGCTGTAGAGGTTTCAGGGAGATGTGTAGGCTAGCCCAGAATAGAAATCAATGGAGGTACGCATCCAACCAATCCCAAGATGGATAAACCAATGACGAAAAGATAACTGTGCTTAAACATGATGATTATTATAAGTAACTACAAGAATTGGTTGGGCAATATTCTCGAATAATGTTAAGTGTGAAAGGATTTACTGGAAAACCATTATTTCGGCAAATGTCTAAGTGTTGGGGGATCTTGGTAGCCACAGGTTGCTTAACCTCCTTCACTGAATCTCGGTAAAATAGGGTATAAAATTAGAAAACAATAGAAAGGAACGAGCTGAATACACATACTCCTGAAAAGAAAAAAGAAGAAAACCACCAAAACGCAAAATCAAAGTAGCTGCTTATATAACCCTACATAAAATAACTGAGTTGCAAACAAATCCTTGACTTTCAGTAAACAATGGATTCCATTACTAAAAGAAATAACAAATGAAAATCAAATGCCCACAATATCTAGGTAGCATTGCAAGTTTTTCCTGGGTTTTCCTTGCAATATTAACATGAAATACAGCCTACATACATGATTTCTATTTATACATAAAATAACTAATTACATAATAATAAGCACATTAACAATCCTTGTAAAACAGCATTGGTATCTGACAAGTATAAATTCACAATAAGGTTACCTCAAAACCATATACAATCTCCGTTGAACAGTATTGGTATCTGACAAGTGTAAACCCGCCATAGGGTCGCCTCAGATCCATATACAATCTTCATAGAACAACATTGGTATCTGACAAGTGTAAACCCGCCATAGAGTCGCCGCAGAACCATGTTAAAATCTACCAAAGAGGTAACTTAAATCATAATGAATTTTCCCCCTCCAAATAAATATAAAAAAACGACTACTTAAGCCTTTCAATAATGCAATCGCACACTTCTTTAATAACCATCCTCTCAATTGTATAAATAGAAACATGTTAAAGAATGTTTTCCAATTTCAAGTTATTGAATTTATATAAAATTCACCAATAAAAATTAATCAGCTGATTTCACGTTAAGCGTATTGGCTACCTAAAGAAAGCCGATCCCAGGTCGCAACACAAATTGTAGGCAATCATTCTTTTAAACTTTAAAAAATTTTGCTTAGTGTACTCAAACCAAATATTTCAATAAATCAAAGTCACCTTCAATTTATGTCATAAATATCAAACTTGAAGTTTTTATTATTATTTTGACAACGATCCTAGGTCATGGATCGAAACGTAAATAAAGTTGATTTTAAAAACTATGAGTGGTTTAATTCCCAAAGAAGATTAACCTGAATACACATGCTGTGTGAGAATTTCAGGGAACTATGTAGGCTAGCTCAGAATATAAATAAGTGCAGGTACGTGTTCAACCAGTTTTGAGACGGAAACTTAATGACGAAAAAATAAGCGCAGATAAATCTGATGATTAGTATAAACAACTAGTTGTTGGTTGCGAAATACCTGCAACTAATGTTGACCGTGCGAAAAGATAAAGTGGAAAATATATTAAATCGGTAAATGGTTAAGTGTTTGTGGGAACTTAACAGCCACAGGCTGCTTACCTCCCTTCACAACCATTGAAGGTCGGAGAAATAGGGCATATAACTGTATAACAATAGAAAGTGATCGAACTGCATCTAACAAGAAAGAACATCGCCTATGAGGAAAGACAACAAACATAGAATGAGAAGAAAATTGTTGAAAGCATATGTGTGGAGCACAGCACAGTATGCCTATGAAATACGGGAAGTCTGAAACGCAGACAGAAAAACGGTAGCAGCCTTTTGAAATGCTGTGTTTCAGATGTATGAGGACGATAGCTTGGACAGACAAAGATAATAACAAATAAGTTACAGAAATAGTAGGGGAACAAGGATATCTGGGGAAAAAGAGAAATAGTAGGGCGGAATACGTTCTAAGGCATTTTTGGGGAATAGTATGTGATATATTACAAGCAGAGATAGGAAAAAAGAGTTAGATGTAGACCTAGATCAGACAGTTATAGATGCAAACTGTGCATATTTCAGGGAAATCTGTAGGTTAGTTCAGAAAAGGGAACAATAATGGTACGCGTCTAACCAGTTCTAGGACTGAAGACCTAATGATGATGATATATATTACTCATATTTAGACCAGGGTAGAAAATTAATGAATTACATAAAATAATTTTAATCACCGTGGATAAGGAATTTTATTAGATAATACGCTTTATTAAAACACCGTGGAGAATAAAAATTCATTCGTTTCAGTAAAAATAAGAGATTTAAATCATGTACAAGACGCTTTATATCAAAAGAAACAGTATTAACAAGCTCTACGTGTAATGTATTTATTCCGAGGAAAGAAACAAATGGAAATTACGTGCAAAATTTATATTAATTAACCTTATTTTAAGTAACCGGTATTAAACAAAGTGTACAAATAATAATTAATATTTAATTTGTATTCGCTAAAAATGAAAGGATAGAAGTCAATTTTAATTGGTGTTAATTAAACCATTATTAATAATAAGCATAAAAGTCTGTGAAAATCCAGGATTATAATACCAGAAAATAAAGCTCTGAGAATTAATTTTATGTTTGAACACCTGCGTAGTTTAAAAAGCTCATTCTGCGTAAATTTTGCAGATAATTAATGGTTACAAAGAATCTTGGAGAAACCGGGGCTTAATATTCACGGGAAGGCGCGATACGGGGTTATTTAACCCAGATAGTCCACATGGACTGAAATAATCGATAGTAAGGAATATCAATTTGCACCACTAAGAACAGGTTAGAGAAGGAAAGATAATGTGCGTAAGACAAAGACACTAATAATTAAAGGCGTGATATGAGCAACGTCACGAGGGTCACGATTGGTTGAAAATAAGATGCACATATAAGAGGTAGAAACAACAATTTCGGTATAAAATTTAATTAGTTATTCTCGGACATGTTTGCGTGCCGTGTGAGAATTTTTGAGATTTAACTGGGACGAGTGCAAAATTCGTAAAAATCGCATGCCGAGCTACGGACTGGGAACCTAGCATGCGAAAGTCTTTAGAATTGTCCGTTTTGGGGAACAGACCGACAGACAGGCTAACCGCTATATATACCGAGGTGAATATAAACAAGCTCTCTTACATCCGCGACTTGATTCAATACGTTAAACAGTGCATTTTAGTTTGATAGAATAATTTAAAGTTTGCTCGTATATTTTGGTGATTTAAAACAGTTTGTTATTTACGTGCTAACATGAATGTACTTGAGTGCACTTAGATACAAGGTAATAAAGTTTAGTATCACTGTACCAATTGGTAAAATTTACTATGACAAATAAATACACAAAAGTAGGCAGTTTTGGCGTATCTTGGTGAAAGAAGTATGAATTTCTTTGTTATTTTTCGGGGGTATTAATACTTAAATGGTGCATAAACGGGTCTGGATCCACAAAACAAGGTTCAGATATACACAGATTAGTTCCGGAAAAGCCCTGAAACAACTTTAAATAAATGGGGATGGAGAAAATTTTTAAAGCGTTGAGAATCAGAAGCCGTAAATATAACCCAGTTGGAATGGTGTGATTAACAAAAGGGACGATGTACATTGAAGCTACGAGTGCAAGTAACCTTCAGGTAATTTATACTATTTTGTTTGAACTTTGATATTTTTGTGTGTGTTGAATTACTTTATAATTGATTTACTTTAAATGGACATTAGTGAAATTGTACTAACCATAAAATTTTAATGTTAAGGTGAAATTTGCTTGTTTGGGTAGAAAGGGGTATTTAGTATTGATGTTCTGGATTATGATAAAAATTTGGGTATGTCTTTGAGCTCAATTAGACGAACCTGGTTAATTAACGTAAAGGGTGGTAGATGCTCCTTTGTACTCAGACTCCGGTCTGCATATATTGTTATATTAATTAGTAGGCATCCAACAAGGACTTTAATTCAGGATGCACATTTAAATGATAATAAATGTAATCTAGAAAATTTCTGATACTGAAATTTATGCCAAAATTTAATTTTGAAATTTTAATGTATTGTGAATATTGATGTAAATAGAGTTAACGTTCGTGTTTGTGGTAGGAATGTGTTTGTTTTTTTTATGAATGAGGATGAAAGTTATCTAGGGGAGCAGCCGAGGCGATTAACAGAAGAAAGTCAATGGACCAACACAGTTAAAGTAATGAATAGCTTTTCGTAGGATTCACAGCATTCTGGACATCCAATTCGTAGGGGCTCGATTCGAAAAGCGGAGTACCCGGATTTTGGTGGTATCAGAGCAATATATATATATATATATATATATATATATATATTTATATATACATCGCGTCTGTCTCATACATAAAGCTTACAAGTTGGAAGAGACGTTCTGTTGCTGCTTGACCAACGGCTTTTAGAGTTTTTGCTTGTACGTTATCTATAGGCGGGGTCTTAACATTTTTCCAACCCTTTAATAGCAATTCAAACTGATCTCTAAGTATAAGATAATCCAAGTCATCTTTTTCAATGTCTGATTCCTGTTCTAGTGCTGCTGGTTCCTGTCCTGTATATATATATATTCCCTATATATTCTTGCCATCTAATCACTTGCTCTACATTTTCTGTGATAATATCTCCTTTCACGCCCCTTATATTTTTGTTATACGGTTTTATATCTTTAAAATTCATTCTAATTAGTTTGTATGCTTTATCTGTCTTTCCCATTTCCATCTTAGTTTATATCTCTTTGCAGTTTTCATCAATCCATTGTTTTTAGTTTTCCTGCATTTGCGAATAATTTTCCATTTTATGCCTTTGTATCTCTGTTTTGCTGCTTCGTCTGGTTTGTTTTGGTATTTTAGTCTTACGTCTATTAAATTCATGATATCCTTTGTTATCCAGGGTTTCTTATTTTTTTTGTGTATACCGCAGAAAATCTTTGGCCGCCATGTCTAAGCTGAATTTAATGTTATTCCATTCTGTTTCTACTTCTTTAGTATCAGAAATTTTCCCGAAATCTTTCACTAACTCATTTAACTTTTCTTCAAATCTTTCGTGGATATCTATATCTTTTAGTTTCTGGAAAGTTAAAATGTCTTTTTTTTTCTTTTTTAAAATTTTTAAATTTAAGAGCAGTCTTCATAATTACGACGTTGTTGTCATATATCTACTTCTGGGTAGCTTCTACAGTCTTTCACTTGATTACTAAACCGTTGTCTAACAAGAATGTAATCTATTTGAATCTTCCTATATCTCCTGGCATCTTAAAAGTTAAATCATATATAAAGAAACATTGTGTTCCAAAAGCATTTTCGAATTGTGAACAAAATAAGGAGCATGTGGTTCTAAGCTTAAAGGACCATCCATTGAATAACAGTAAGGGCACTGTTAGATACAGCAAAAATGTAAGGTGCACTTACCTTGAGTTCTAGTTTAAATTGGTTGCAGAAGTGTTAACGATTAATGGTGAATTAAGAATAGAGAGGAAGGGTAGGGAAATATATGAGTGATTAGCACTGAATACATTACCTTTATACACTAGTGCCAGAAAAGTTGATTTTTTAATTGTAGAAGAAAGCGGTTAACTAATACTGAAGATGTATTTATTGTATTAAATCTGGAATGCAACTGAACTGATCTAAATAAAAGGGCAGCAAGATAGAGGGGGGGATAAAGCGTGGATAAACAGTGTAGTGGAGGGATAAAGTACTACGAAAATATAAATTGGTGCCAGAATAAAGTGAGTAATTGTGATATACTAATAAAACTAAAAAGAGAGTTCAGTACACCATTTAGAAATCTATTTTAAATAGGTATTTCCAATTTTGTATCTTCTACGCACATCTTACTTCTATTTCGCATTTCAAATGGATGCTAAGAACCTATTTTGTATTTTAAATAACTTTTGGGAACCATTTTACCCACCTCGGGTTAAGCCCGGTTTTAAATAGAAGTTGCACAATCGACGTCATGCTTGACTCAGAGCACGCATTGGTCTGAGTTCTATATTCCGTGACCTCGAGAAAAGAACTGCAGTGATATCTATCATCCAATATCTATTATATTAATTATTAGGAACAGTTAAACCTATGCTGACATCTTTTGTAAAAAACTGTAAGATGAAAATAAGTTGATAAAATTAAATATAAAAATCTTCTTTATATATTTCACCAAGAAGATTCGTCCATATAATATATATTTATATTCAAATAAATTGAATTTCTGTCAACCTTTCTCAGGATTAGGGTCAACAACTTTATCTTCAACATCGATTTTGATTTTCTTTTTATTAATTTTTATATCCTTCATAAATATTGAAGGTTTTTATTTTAGTTTATTTTATATATTGTGTGGCAGTGTTCGTTAGCGTAGACAGTTTAAAAAGAGGATCCCACGAAGGCAATGTAAAAAGCGGGAAATAGAGTGTCAACCATAGAGGTGTCAACACAATCTAGCCATCTCTCTCTGTCCTCTCCCTGGATATGCCAACCACAATCTTAGGTGATTTAAAATAGGTTTTTGATATGTTAAATAGAATTGAATGTCGTCCAATTGTTATATAGAAAGTATAATAAGATCATCTGAACGAGTAGTATTTAACAGCTTCATCCAAATTTTGTGTAGTACCCTTTATATGCCTGCTAACTGAATATAAAATGTTATAAAAAATAAAATAAGATATATTATAAAATATTATCATGTATTGATGTATATTCTCTATGGGCAGTTTTTGTTATGTGTGTCACATATGTTGATGTAAATTTTTCAATTTCCTCGATCGTTGGACAATTAATTATTACCGCGCCTTAGACGCATACACTTTATTTATTTTCATCATCATTAGGTCTTCAGTCCTGGAACTGGTTAGACGCGTACCATCATTGTTTCCTATTCTAAACTAACCTACAGATTTCCCTGAAATTTGCACAGTCTGCATCTATCACTATCTGATCCAGGTCTACATCTACCTCTTTTTCCTATCTCTGCTTGTAATATATCCCATACTATTCCCCAAAATGCTTTAGAACGTATTCCGCCCTTCTATTTCTCTTTTTCCCCAGATATCCTTGTTTCCCTACTATTTCTATAACCTATTTGTTATTATCTTTGTTTGTCCATGCTATCGTCCTCATACATCTGAAGCACAGTATTTCAAAAGCTGCTACCGTTTTTCTGTCTGCGTTTCAGACTGCCCGTATTTCATAAGCATACTGTGCTGTTTATTTATTTTATGGTAACTATAATATCACAAAGTTTTAAACCATACTGGCTAATTTTTCCTTAATTCATTCATTCACAGTTTGAACAACATAGAGCTGATGGTCATGTTAAAACTCAAACCAAATACAATTCCTCATTGAACTATATATTGACATAAGTGTTTCAATCTTAAAATGTGATCCAACTACTTTTAAACAAATAATATCAAATTCAGAACAAGATTATTTATACATAGGATTTAACAAATACTCAGTATATGAATATATAAATATTGTACGATGTTTCAACTGCAATCAATTCAATCATGTAGCAAAAAATTGTACTCATAGTGAAACGTGTGGGAAATGCAATGACGTAGGCCATAATACTAAAAACTGCAACAACAATAAGCAACATTGTGCAAACTGCAATAATGCAAACTTAGTGTTTAAAATGGGGTATGATATCAACCACGCGTCTTTTGATCAAATGCCCAACCTACCTTAAACTTCTAACATCAAGAAAATTAAAAATTCAGTATAATGATGAATATTAATTACAGTTGCCAAATAATGACTCAGTAAATTACACCATACAAAATAGTAATATTCATTTAAGTGCACATACATTGAAGTGTTATTATCAGAATGTGCGTGGATTGCGGACGAAAGTTAGACAGTTATACTTAAACTCTATCGTACCAACTGAATTTGATATATTTGCATTTACTGAAACATCGCTTAACGATACGTTCTCTGATTCAGAGCTTTTCGATAAATCTTTATTTAATATGTTTCGGTCAGACCGCAATTATAACACTACACATACGACTAGAGGTGAAGATGTTCTTCTAGCTATAAAAAAATTAATTGACGCTTATGTGGTGGACCTTAGTACTGATTGCGATGTATTTAAAAACCTAGGTTCATATTTAGATTTACTTTGTGTTAAAGTTAAGTGCAAGCATACACCTATTTCTATAATCGTAATATATATTCCAACCAGTATGCATAGTGACATTTACACAGATCTATGTGATGCCATGGAATCCACATGTAAGTTATTTGCCTCAAACATTGTGCTAATAGGCGACTTTCATGTGCCCGAATACATTAGTGATGCCTTTAGCAAGAAAGTTATTGTGATCAATAATGCCTCTCTTTTCTTTAACCTCAGGAAATTCAATAACATCTTAAATAATAATGGACGATTACTGGATCTTGTATTTTAAGTAATTTGAACTGTCAAGTCTTTCAGTGTGACCCTATACTAGAGGAAGATAGTCGCCACCCGGCATTAAACATTGAACTTCAAATCAATAACCAGCAAAACACTAACTTTCCTATTTGTGAAAACTATATCTTAACTACAAAAAATGCAATTGTAATGTTTTATATGAAGAACTGCAAAAAATTGACTGGTCTGTACTTTCAGCCATTCCAAATGTCGATGATATGGTGTTAGAATTTTATAGAATTTTAAACTCTTTTTAAGTATGTTCCTAAAAGAAAGCTGTAAACAAACAATATCCCGCTTGGTTTTCAAGGGAGATAATAAACAAATTAAAGTTTAAGACTAAACTTTAGTGTAATTACAAAAAAGATCGTTGTCTAAGTACATATAATCAATGGAAAAATGCTCGAGCAAATTTAAAGTATACTATTATTGCTGCATATCGTAGTTATCTCTTATCTGTTGGAAACGATTTAAATAATAATCCAAAGAAATTCTGGACATATATTAATTCTAACAATATCAGTCGAGTATTCCATCCGAAATGTCGTATAATGACACAATTATACAAGATCCTCAAGACATCGTTAATGCATTTGCAGATTATTTCTCTATGTCATTTACTGATTGTAAAAATATAGTTCCATTACAACCTTTAAAACATTCCTGCAACAATGTGTTACATCTACCTACTATCACTGATGACGACATCATCAAAGCAATCAGGAAGCTTAAAGCTAATTTTACAATGGGCCCTGACTCAATTCCTGCATTTCTGATCAAAGACTGTGCACCTGAATTTGTTAAACCAATGGGTATTATTTTTAATGCAATATTCAAATTAAATAAATTTCCACGTATGTGGAAAGAATCACGAATTCGCCCAGTGTTTAAAAAGGGAAATAAGAAAGATATAGTCAACTACAGGCCAATTGCATTAATTAATAATTTCTCTAAAGTGCTTGAATTAATATTACATAAATATATATGTGCACATTTTGAACAATATGTTGCACCTAGTCAACACGGTTTTGTGAAGGGACGATCTACAATATCAAACTTGGTTGAAATAACGCAATACATTAGCGAATCTCTTGATGAATCAACTCACATAGATGTGATATATAGTGACTTTTCAAAAGCATTTGACCATCTAGTTCACGAGATTTTACTGTACAAACTCGATATCATTGGCCTGTCGTCAGTATTAGTTCAACTATTCAGAAGTTATTTCTCAAACAGATCCCAGTTTGTTGAAATTCGAGGATACATATCCAATAAATTTTCTCAAACCTCAGGTGTGCCGCAAGGATCTATTTTAGGGCCTCTATTCTTTATAATTTTCATTAATGATGTTAAGGATTGCTTTAATGTAAAGTATTCACTTTATGCAAACGATCTTAAATTGTATTGCACCATTATATCACATTAGGATTGTAACAAGCTACAACAAAACCTCGAGAACTTGTGCAAGTGGTGTGAGCATAACTATTTGCCATTAAATCCTAGTAAATGCAATATAATGTCATTTTCAAAAAAGAAAACAAAGATATCATGGTATTACACAATATATAATTCACTTATTAATAGAGTTGAGTACTTCAAAAATCTGGGTGTGACATTCGATGCCAAATTAACTTTTAATAAACATATACAACAAATCACCCAATCGGCATTGAAAAACCTAGGTTTTGTATTACGCAATTACAAAGATTTTCAAAATTATTATACTCTACATACTCTTTATTGTGCGTTTATAAAATGCAAACTGGAATATGTCTCAACTGTTTGGAACCCTAACTACAATATACATTGTTTGAGACTTGAAAGGATTCAACGCAAATATTTAAAGACCATTCACTTCTTTCTTTTTGGTTATTATCCAACTCAAGGTATACCACAGGATATTCTGCTTACTACATTTGGCATAGAAAGCCTACAACATAGACGCTATGTACAGTCCATTATATTCTTATATAAGCTGGTTAATAATATCATTATGTGCAATTCCATGCTTTCTAAAATCTCACTCTGTGTTCCTAGAACTGCTACAAAACAAAAAAACACATTTTATTTGCCACAGGCACATACCAATGTTTTGAGAAAGTCTCCTCTACATCAAATGAGCACCAATTATAATGGCTGTGCTGAATTGATCGACATTTTTAACACATCAGTGCGCAGTATAAAACTTATCCTTAAGTACTAGAGTATATAGTGTTGTCAAAAATATACTGTCGCAAAACCTTTACATTACATTATATTATAGTAGATTATAAGATTACTTTAGATAATAATGTGCTTTAACCTTATCCTATAAAGGAGACATTGTCCTGTTGGATATTGTAAATAAATAAATAACTGGAACTGACTTTAAATATCTATATTAACAATTCTTAAATAAGATAAGTTTGGAAAATTTTTGTCTTATACTAGCATCTTTTCCGTGCAACTTGGATGCTAATAACTTTGCTTTATGGTGCATTCTACACTTGATATAAATATTGGCAATGCTTCTAATTATTTGAAGGTCATGCACATCCTCTGTCACGTGTTCTTCACAAATTGGATGTTTGGGCATAAATAAATGTAAATTAGCAGAAAATTGACATAAATCCAACCTCAGCAAATGCATTTCGTGCCAATTTTAACATATGGCAGCTATCTAGCAAACAATAAACATTAGTTTTTGTAATAGGGTGCAAGAAAGAAGATTCGATACTACCACTAGATAGATTGCAGCCCAACTTGTTGTATGTCGATACATTTTTAGCTGTACCATCACAGGTAATTGATCTGATTTGATACAAATGCCTTAAACAAGCTTTCAATAATTGTACTTGTATTTCAGCATCTATTTTATTTATTAAAAATAAGCGACAGGACATTTGAAATTGACCGAAAATCCAACTATTTGAAAAAACAAGGCTTCAGATGCTGCCGAATCAAAATCAGTATCAACAGCACCTCCAAAATTGACCCTTCCAGTGAATTGACTTTGCTGATCATCCCAGATAATTTGCTTTCTTATTGCCATCGAATCAAAAATGAGACTACAATTTTTCAGTTCCAGTTTCTTTATTGTTTCTTCTTTCAAGAAATCAAATATCTCAGATAAAAATCCAGGCTGACAATCCAATTTACACAACCATCTTCTAATTGTACGAGGGTTTGGTAAATGAAAGTGAGTCCTTACAAAATTATATGCTTTAGGTGAATAGAAATATAATGTATGAGAAATTGTTTCATTAATGGTGTAAAACGTCGTTGCAATTTGTTGGATAATGCCTGATTAAGTTTCTGGTTCATTACGAAATCCAAAGGTAAACCTATGAATAAATGTTAAATAAAGACACTGTGTACTATTAATACCGTAGCAGAGCAACATGGGGCATCTACATCTATTTCTAATATATTAGCAGATGGTAAAGCAATATTCTGAATAGCAGCCTATAATTCAAAGCTATACAAAAACGAAATATTTAAATATACCTACAGTTCGGTTTAATAATCGTCGGTTAGACGGAGCGGACTTTTGCAAGTGCTTTTGGAAAAGCAAAAATGGTTGCCACCGCATCCGGTTTTAAAATTTTCTTTGTGCATTCAGGTGTAATTTGGTAGTCTAGTTCCAAAAAATGTTCACTACAAAGCATACTGCATTTTGCAAGATACCATTTATCTTTCCGTATAGCATTAATCCCTAATTGCAAAATTTCAGGACGTTTAAAAGGAAACGTGTAAAATATTATAATAATAAAAATTTAACATTTAATATCTATATGTTACTACAACTTACGTATGAAATTGGATACTTCTCATAGAATTATACTCATTGGAACACCCAAATGCAAGGCCGTGATTTAGCATTTTCATATACTAATATAAATCACTTTTAACGGCTTATAAATTCCACTTTCTTTCAAAGAATACAATCTCAACAATATGGGTTAAATATAAATTCAAGTAAATACTTAACAACTTTAAGTGGGTAAGATAAAAACACGAATGCACACAACTAGTTGTTTGCTTAAATCCCTCTGCCGTGTATGTTAGAGAGCGACAACAACGCCCCACAGTATCATCTATCCTTGTTATTGCCCCTGACACACAAACTGTAGCTTCATGCAAGCGGTGTGCCCCTTCCAGTTACGTCAATATATAGTTCAATGCAATTCCTACAATCTTTGACATACCAAACAGACCAAAGTTACTAACTGCCCCAGAAAAAGCAAGTACAAAATAAATGTAAGTCAATTTGTAGCAATAAGAAGTATTTATGGAATGTTTGTTGTGGTCTACTACACATTTTCCTCTTTTCTTTTATGGGTTAATAAAACTACTCAATGAGTTGTATAGGTATATTGGTGTTTCAAACTTTAAACTAGAATCAAGGCTGTGCTTTTTAAACAATTTTGTTCAACATTTAATTGCAAATAATAAATTCGTTTAAACGAATTGATATGTAAAAGCTGAGCGCTCAGCCATAAAATTCAAAACGTGAGTTGGATTTTTTAGATTCATTTTTGTTTAAACGTTTAAACAAACCATAAATGTGTAATGGCAACTATAAATGTTTAAAAGGCACATCTCTACTTACAATCATTTTTAAAACACGAAATATATTTTAAAAGCGATCCTAGGTTAAGGATTGGAATATTAATAAACTAGTACAGAACATAAAGTGGTTTTATTTCTAATGAAGAAAGTAGGATATTATGATCTATCAAATTGTTATTAAATTGTATATTTTAGCCCAACACTACCTTAGCCGCAGCTATGTTAAATTCAATTACTGTACACAATATTAAGGTGGAAAAGGATTTTGAAGAAATTGCACCAGTGGGCAACAGTGTTACAGGTTGTTCTTTAAAGTGTCCACACGAAGAGGTTTGTCACTAACAATCTTACAAAATTTAGATATTATATAACCAGCAATTGCATAGGGTGTGTGTGTATTGAAAGAAGGCATCGTGAATTTGAAGCGAGAACTTGCATCTGTTAAAAAAGAATTGGAGGAGGTAAAAAGTGGTATTACTAATAGGTATGTAAACTTCAGAACTTTTTTAACAGAAAAACAAATTAATATTTTGAAATGTAAAAGGGACACCCAAAAATGGACCGACGAAGGCATTTTGAAAAGATTTAAGCTAAGATTTACATGGGGAAAAATGTACATATATTTGTTGTGTTACACAAAGCAGTAAAACAATGTTTACGTTATAATTATCTATGAAATACTGGATATCCTAGCCCATTGTATATCGCTCTCAATAACAGAGTCAAAAATTTTAAAATAGAGTTTGGAGTATTAAAAAATATTTTTTCATTATTACAATCTAAAGCTGCTGTTATGAACGATATAGAAAAAGATTGTGTAATACTAATAGACGAAATGGAAATATTGGGAACAGTGAACTAGGACAAGAATAAACAATCATTTGTGGGCAGCATTACATTGGGCAATATGAACAAACCGGGGAAACATCTATTAATAGTATTGTTGCAAGGGATGAATTCCAAATGAAAGCAAATAGTAGCTGCTCATATTACTGGTCCGTCAAATTCTGGTAGTTTAATGCGAAATTTAATAACTGAAGTTTGTACAGCAGTTACAGCCATTGGTTTAAAAATTAAAGCACTTGTATCCTATATGGGAGCTGCAAATAAAGCTTTATGGTCAAGTCTTGGCGTGGGAGTAACTAGAAGTGAAAGACGGTTACAATTTAGTTTAAATGATAGTGATGAAAGTGTATTCCTCTTAGCTGATGTACCTCATTTAATTAAAAACTGGAGATCGGCATTTATTAATAATTCTTAGATGTGCATCCAAGAGAGCATATTAATCAAGATTTATTAACAAATGTTGTACGTGGACAATATGTGTCAGATTTATTTAATGTTGAATTAAAATCAACTTCTGGTCTTCGTTTATTACATCATTTAACTGCAAGTTGCATTTTGCAATCTCATTTTGATAAAATGAATGTTGGACAGGCTAGACTGTAAAGCACATGCTAATAAGAAACTTAAATTTGATGCCAAGTCGCGATCCATTGTAAATTTGCAAGACATCTTTCTTTAAGAACAGCCACTGCATTGGAAACTGCGGTGCGATTGCGAACTTTACTACCCAAAGCTCTAAAGACAACATATTTTATTCGATTATTATGTCAGTGGTTTGAAATACTGTCTTCAAGAAATAGAATGAAATCCATTACTGTATTAAATCAAGAACAAAAGTTTAAATATTTATTAAATTTTGTTGAAATAATTCAAAATACAACTTAATGGCTGGTAACCTTTGAACACAGGAACCATTTTAAGTAATTTGTCATTCATAGAGATTTCAAAATTACTTTTGTCAGAGGTTATAAATTTATCTTGGGTTGTAGATTATCTCAAGATGCGTTAGAAAATGTATTTTCACAAATCCACAAGAAAACTGGCGATACTCCATCAGCATAGGATGTTCTAAGGGCAATTAAATTAATTTCAATTTCTCAATTCATATTGAAAATTCCAGATTCAAACTACCTTGGAGACAGTGACAAGGCATTATTAGAATTTTCAAGTAAGTATTGTTTTAAGTTTTACTGTGAAGTAAAATTATTGATTACAGATGTTTTATCACATAAGAATACAGACTTTTCATCAAATCCCAACCTAAATAATGACATCAACAAGGAAGTTGTATTTATTAGTTTAGATTTTAATAACATATATTATTTAAGTGATAGTAGTACTCATGAGGTGATGAAGAAAAGTTTAATTTGTGACAATTGCGTTTCGTTTTTAAATAGTTGTGGTAGTGTTTTATGATCACATACTTATTTAACACAACAGTCTGACATGGGTGGTTTAAACTTTGTTTCACAAACTGTTTTTAATATGTTTATATTTACTGAATATTTTATTCAATTAAAAAAGGACGATTTATTACAGCAAAAAGTTAGTTTTAAACGTATAAGTGATAGTCTCGTACATAGATTTGATTCCAGTTTTCGGAAGTGTTGCGGATTATTATTAGGTTTAATTAATCATTATATAAACATTAGACGTTATTCTATAACAAATCATCAAACTTGTATAAAGAAGACAACTTAAATTAAATTTTGTGTTTAACAACCCAAAAATTTTATTATAGTTGTCTGAACAAATTGTGTATTACTATTTTTTGGCAAACTTTTGTTCTGGTTGTAGTCCTATTTGAAATGGACTTTTGATTATAAATTATGTTTTAATTTCAACAAATGTTTGTTATCCTAATGCAGATACTGTTTCAAGTTAAACTGATTTAATATCATCGGTGTTCTAGAAAGCAAACTATTGTTATCCTATCAAGTACAGAATCTGAGTTCGTTAGTTTATACTGATTCTTGTAAATAGTTTTATCTCAAAAATATGTTAACATATTTATATTAGCATTTCTAAGTCTTGTTATTTGAAGATAATCAAAGTACAATTAATATTGCTACAGAATTTTGAGAATAACACAAAGTGCAAGCAGATACATAGAAAATTGCATTTTATTTTATAGGTAATAAATAATCATGAAGTGAACTATGTACTAATGAATAGTTGACATATATATTCACAAAATCAATAGGTTGTGAAAAATTTGTTCTTGTTAAACAAACTTAATTTAATATTTGAGTAGATTAACAGGTTTGAGAGATGTTAGAATAAATTGTATTATTAGTCTGTAGCAAACCTGACTTGTCTGCTGTCGTTTATGGGTTATTAATATTATTATTATTATGTGCTGATATTAGACAGGTATATACAAGCTCAAGTACATAAGTGTTTGTACTTCTAGCAAAATACTATATAAGAACGTTTATTTACTAAGTTGCGCAACATTTAACTGTATAATGTTAACATACAATCTAGTCTTATTGGATTAAGGCATCCTTTATAGTAGATTTTATCAACGGGGGAATCGGATCATCCTGTAAATTTTTTTTATAATGTTTATATAATATTTATGTAAAGCAGAATATTCGCCTAACCCTTTGTGTTAGTGGTGCGGTATAGAAGAAGACACATGGCACAGTCACTTGAGTAAAAGCTACATAGTGAAGTATGGAAATTTCTTATTCCAATCCTAAAAAGTTATAAATAACACTGCTACTTTTGTTATTTTTATTTATAACGATTTTTTAATGTAAGTATGTGTTCTAATAGTACACCTTACTGCTGTAGTTTTCTTAAATGTGTACAGTAAAATTAATTTTTGTCATAAGTAGTTGTCTGATTATAAATGGTAACAGCTTGTTGTACCAATAAGTGCACAAATTTGTTTAGTATACTAATATAACCGTTGGTTATTATAATCGAGTAACATTTATTTGCTTTAGTAACAGTAAGTGGTCTATTGGAAAACTCGAAATTATGTATCACCATTTAAATATACCGCCTAGTTTGAGATCTAAGATGGTGGATGGGTCTGCTCGGATCATCTAGTGCTTTAAAAGGAACTGCAGTAATTATTTTGAACTGCTAAACCTATGCTGACATTTTTTGTTCTAACAGATAAAATAAAAATCCGAAAAATCTTTATAATTCTCAACATAGAAATTCGTCCACCATAACATAAAATAAGCATTGCACAAATACATAAATGTGTAAAAACTGAAAAAGATTTTTCATCAATCACTAAACTACTTTTGCATCCTTTTCGTTGATAGAAGGCTCTTTCGACACTGTAATGAATCATTAGTAGTAATTGTTTATTTTGTATGATATGAGTTTTTGACTAGTATATTTTTATTATTGTTATGGTAAATTTATAAATACAATAGTCAGCTAAAACATGTTATTTATGCCTAGTTCTGTTAAGAGCCATCACATTAGCGGCCACCTTGGAATTTCTGAAGATCTAAATTTCTTTCCTATTAAGTACCCAAATTAAAAACGGTTTTAATAAAAGTTACTTATAAAATAATTGTCTATGTGGGAAAGTCATTTAAGTTTTTATTAACTGAAAAAATTTTTTTTTGCTGATAATATAGAACGATTTAAACAAAACCAGTAACTTTTCCAAATGTGTGAATAATTTTGATGAATGTTCATCAAAATTGCACACTACAATTCAGTTTATTTATCAAATAAATCAAATATTAGTATTGTTTAGAAAAATGCACCTGCACTGTGCTGCTGTGGAAAAATTCAGAACTTCCATGTCCCACACTATTGTAAAACAGAAATGGTTTGAATACATGCTATATAAAACAAAACACAACAAACATCTATTGAGATCAAACTATCCTTATGAGAGTTTTCAACTATAGTCGTAATTGCTCGCAAATCTATTTATAACTTTCATTATGGATATTATTTAGCGTCCCAGCAATTATAGAAATGAATTGTTCTTCATATACCTTGGATTTATATAAATTTTGGTTGGGTTTCCTATTTAGTGAAATAGGTAATTGGTATTCCCCCAGTTTGAGTAGTGTAAGACTTGTAAAACAGATTAAACACAGAATTGTTTAAGTTTTATGCTCAAGTTCAATTATGTTTTGGGATAAATTTAAAAAGGCACCAGTAATATTTCGCTCATATTTAGGTTTGTATAGTAATAAGGAATAATGTGATAAAAATTCTTACGGTTAATTAGAATTTACAAACCATGTATAGTTAAGTTTTTTTACGCTCAAACTTCTCTAATACACGTAAAATGTACTTTTGTTCATTATGGTACAAATTCACCATTCACAAACTCACATACGCAATTGTGATGGAACAAAATTTGACAAGCTGCAATGAAAACGTAAATAAATAAAAGCAAAACAAACTTTGGACTACTCAAAAATGCAAGACATGCATTTTTATTCTACTAGAGTAATGTTTACCGTGTCCGATTCAGTACAATTTTAAATATGTAATAGCAATGTAAACATATTGAAAATTTGTATTTTATATTTATATCTATTTTTAATTGTAAAAAATTCACTGAAATAAAACATTCTTGGCCGTTGCGGCAACTTTGTTTATGATTTCGTCGTTAGAAAATGATAAAGGAAACAAAGATGCGATAAGAAAAGAAACCAAACCAACATTTGTAGCTTTTCACAAACTGTAATCAAAACCCACTTGACACTTTAGCTAATCATTTTTTATTAGAGATACGTTTAAACCATTATGTTTTTTCCATTTATTGGCCAACTAATTAATGTAATTTGAAAATAAAGCCACTTAGAATTGTGAAACTTGTGTTTATTGATGTTTTGGTTCATGTTTAAAAACTATAGGCAGGTTGTATCGACATCAGTTAAACTAAGGTTCAGGTAAGCCACAGCTCAATAAAAACTCAAGTTCAATTCATTTTGCCTTGTATGGAACAAATTCAGGTTTGTTTTAATTAAACTACGATCTGTATATGTTGGCTATTCTGGTTAACATAGTTTCTGTTAGAAATTTAAGCCACGAAAAGTTAAAGGTAGTTTACATCTATCCGTGTGCTCCTTGTCGCGTGAAAAGTTTTGCTTTCATTTATAATATAAATCGCAACAACTGCCTCTAGGAATTGAAAAATCGTAGTATATAATCTCTTAAACTACAATGGAAGTCTATCAACCTTATTCATATTTTATTAATTGGTTGTAGTTTCAGATTTATTTAAATTTATATGAATGTCTTATTTTTAGAAATAAACGAAATGAATGTTGTAGATGGTCAAGAAATTGATAATAATTATTCTAATAAAGACAATGGTTAGTTATAGAGCGTGCTTTTCTTGTGTAAATTACAAGATCACTAATTAAATTTTAACTCTTCAAAACTGGTCGAGTATTACACCAGATATACTGAGACTACTAAAATCGTCTCAATTACAGTATTGCCCGAAATAAACAGTACTGAAATTGTAATTGTTTTGTATATTTAAAAAATACATATTATTGACACTTTATTATATGTTCTAAATGTGCACCTCCTCGTTCGAGACAGACTTCATAACGATGTTCTAAGTTTCTGGTCATGTTATTGAATAAGGGTTGTCTCAGGGCTGCGAAGAAGACTCTAACGGCATCCTTTAATTCATCGATGGTTTGTGGTGCCCGTTTGAAAACGGCATTTTTAGCCATGCCCCAAATGTATGCGTCTGGAGGTGTGAGGTCTGGAGAATGTGAAGGATAAGGAAAGTCAGTAAATCGTGATATGAATTTGCTTGGAAAATGTTCTTGAAGAAATTGACGAATTGCGGCAGCAGTATGGCAAGTTGCCCGTCCTGCTGAAAAAATTGGTTTCGAAATGCCAAGTTACGTGCACGACAGAATTGACGTAGATCAGGGATAAATCGTGTTAAAATTTGTCTGTACCTCTGTTGATTAAGTGTGACTTGCCTACCATTCTCTTCGATAAAGTACGGACCAATGATTCCGTGTCCGGAAACAGCACACCAGACACTCACTTTTTCACTATGTAAAGGAACCTCTTGAACCTCATCGGGTCTGGCAAAGCCCAGAAATCGATTTGTGCGACGATTCACATACCCCTGACAAGTGAAAATGTGCTTCGTCTGAAAACCAAACATTTTCAAAAATTCAGGATTTTCATACTGTAACGCGAGAATTCTGGCGCAATATTCCACTCTACTGCGATAATCCCGAGGATGTAGTTGTTGATGTACCTGAATCATATACGAAAATGTACCCAGCTCCTTCAGGATTCTTTGAAAGGAAGTTCTTTTTAAATCAAGTTGTAACGCTGTCCTTGCCTGGCTGACTTTCGGATTTTCTAAGATTTGCTCAAAACACGTTCATGGTTATTGTTGTTGTTAACTGTCCTGGGACGCCCCGAGTTTCCTTTTCGTTGGCACAATACAGTACCTGTATTTCGAAACTTTTCAATAACCTTCAAAATTACAGCATTACTTGGAGAACGTTTATTAAACCTTTGTGTGAATTGATCAGACACGTATAGCAAACTTGCACCATTACGTCGGCCGATTCCGTATGAACGAAAATAATGCTCTACCAGAAACACTTTCTCCTCTGTACTTAACACCATTTTTAACAATTAGGCCCTACTAATTACTTGTTTGAGGTTTACTTGACAGGTCTATACTAGCTAACTTGAGTGTGACAGCGCACGCATAAAAACACCGCCAACTTAGTTTCAGTACTGTTTATTTCGGGCAATACTGTAAAAGTAAATCAACAAGCAAATGATAATGACTATGGCGTGAATGTTATACATTATTTATTTCTCCTTTGTGTTCTTATTAAATACTCCAAGTCGCTATATTTAATATTGTAATAAGTAGTTATATAATTTAAGTTTATAATATAACTCAAGTATATACATATTATTTGTTGTTATAATAATTTTTAGCATTAACTTTATTGTGTAAATGTTAAAAAATAGTATTTCGAAGTTAGAGATTCAATTATTCGATTAGATTATTATATTGAACCATCGTTCAGTGATTGAACGGCCGTTGGTTTGACGTTCAAGTGAACTCTGGGTTAAGTCATGAATCAAGTTTGAACTGCAGCGATACAATGGAATTTTTAGTGTTGAACCAAGTTCTTGTTGGACTTACCATGAACTAGATTTTTACAACCAGCCCTACGTGGTTTTATTCCCAAAGAAAGGAACCACCATAACAATCATACAGTAAAAATGATTTCTTGCAAAACGCGCTTTTAAACTACATACATAAAAAATGTTTTACAAGTATATTGTGTACTAAATTTGTTTCTATTTAATAATATCAAATTTAAAATCATTATCCTTTGATTTTAGGCAGACAAAACTGAATATTTGAACATAGAAACAGCATTATTTTTTTATTGTGTGGGTCACAACTCATCTTGGGCAGCTAATAATTGTCTACATGCAGCTATGGGAGAAAGTATTTAAAGAACAGTAATGCTAGTTCAAAATAGTCTTAATTCCAATTCTCAATCTATAAACGACCCTACAAATAATTGTATTTACCGCTGATGATATGCAATGCATTGATGTAATTTTTATTAGTCTAAGTAGCCATACCTTAGCGACTGCCATAAGAAAATATATTTGTTGTTTGAATCTGTCAAGCAGTGGAAAAATATTTATAAATTTTAGCGTTTAATAAAGGATTTAATTGAATATTTAAGTCAACGCTCAAAGTCCTTGTTCTAATCCACAGTTAACTAAAGTTCTAAAATTTACAATTTGCAAAAAAATTATTACAACGTGAATCTGAAAGCAACTGATGAACGAATTTAAAGAGCAAGGAAATGCGACCGGCAACCACCATAATTGTACGCATGAGTGTTGTAGGAAACGGGATAGTGCTGATAATATGGTCGAATGTGATAAATGTCTGCTATGGTGTCTTGTAAAGCAACTACTACAAGGGGAAATGTAAAAGTTAACTTTCAAGGCTACCACTCATTATCGAACATAACAGCTGTTAAAAAACGGAAAGCATCGCAGTCATGTATGAAATCAAACAACATTCTTTGTTATCTTTGTGAGTCGTTGGTGCGTAAACTGGAAAACTGTGAAAAATTTCTTAGCTTTTTTCCAAACGAGTGCAAAGAATATGTTGATGCTAATAAGTTGTGTTGTAAATGTCTAAAAAACCACTACCCAAAATACTATTGGTCCAAAAAGCCTTGCGGTGTTGATAACAGTATTCCCAGACACCATCCATATTTTCACCTATCAGCTATAAACAAACAAGAAAACAAATTAGGTATCAACAAAACGTGCGTAATAGTCCCTAAGAAGAGCCATTCAAAAGATCATTTAATAACATCGCCATACATTCAGACTATTCACCTACACAACCAATTTTGTTTGAAATTTTACCGGTGATACTGTGCAATAATGGAATCTGGTTCGAAACCTATGCATTTTTAGACGAAGGTTCGAGCTCAACCCTGTTTAAAGAAAGCGTTGTGAGGAAACTAAAGCTACACGGCCCTACCAGAGAATTATGTCTACGGTGGACGAGTGAAGTAACTAGAACAGAAGAGTCTTCACAAACTGTCTTCTCTGAAATATGCGAAAAAACTACAGATTCAAAGGGTTATTTTATTACTGGAGCCAAAACTGTCCGTCATCTCGATTTGCCATTACAGTCACGATCGAATACTATATGTGGGTGTTTCCAACATCTGGAAAGTTTGCCAATAATCGAATATGAGTCTGCAAAACTTACGGTCTTGATAACTATAAGTTATGCATTCCATTCGATAAGAGGGAAGGTAAATGGTTTGACCCATGGCAACTAAAACAAGCATTGGTTGGACAATTTTTGGGCCACAAAGACGACCAAGATAGATGACAGCTTCAAACGTACATGTTATTTGTGAATGTCGCGACAAAAACCTTTATGAACTTGTTAAGCAATATTCTCACTAGAAAACACAGGTGTTTAGCTTGAATCTAGATTGAAGTTTAAGGAAAACCAAAAATCGCGGTCTATTTTGGAATCTACCACCAATGTTGATGGCCATATGAAACTGGATTGCTTTGGAGATTTGACAAATTTAAATTACCCGATAGCTATGCCGTGGCTTTGCAAAGATTGCTGCACCTTGAAAGAAAAATTGAGAAAGATCCGATCTTGGCTGAAAATATACGCACTCAAATAAAGGAACATATTCACAAAGGATGTGTACGTAAATTGGATACCGAGATCAATACTAATTTTCCGGTGTGGTACTTGCCAATTTTTGCTATTAAAAATCCCAATAAGCCTAAGAAGTTTCGTGTGGTGTGCGATGCAGCTGCCACCGTAAACGGTGTATTGTTAAATTCAATGCTTCTCTTTGGACTTGATCCACTATCATCACTACCAACAATCCTGTATCGATTCAGGCAATAGAAAATAGCAATTTGCGGAGATATAGCTGAAATGTTTCACCAAATTTGCTGATTGAGTCCAACTGTGTGTAGAGGTTTCTTTGGAAAAACAGGAATGCGAATGTTAAACTACAGGTTTACCTTATGAGAGATATGATGTTCAGGACAACTTGTTCGCCAAGTTCTGCCCAATTCTAACTGAAAACGCAATCGATGTTACGCTAGTTGGATGAAAAACTAAAGTGGCTCTCCAGAAACCCTTGTCTATCCCAAGACTTGAATTGCAAGCCATGGCATTAGGTTGTCGCCTGACCCAATCAATAATAAAAGCACACTTATTTAACATTTTGATCTGATATCTCATAATGTTCTTCTCTGTAAATTGGATATGATTGGTTATTCAGACGATATGATACTTCTAATAACATCCAATCTAGCTCATCGTAAACAATATGTCGAGAACTGTGGTAATACATCTAAATTAATTTGTGTTTCCTCGGGCGTGCCCCAAGGCTCTTTACTTGGACCTCTCCTCTTCATAATATACATAAACGACATAGGTGACACCTTCACAGTGAATTATGTACTGTACACTGATGACTTAAAACTGTTCACAGAAATAACCTCACAGAGAGAATGTATGACTCTACAATCGAATCTTGATAGACTGAATAACTGGTGAAAATTTAACAAATTTCCCCTAAATACTAACAAATGTTACGTCATGACAATTGTACGGTCTCATTTCCTACAATATTATGACTATTCCCTCAACGTCAATATTCTGAAGCGTCCTCAGTACGTTAATGATCTTGGAATATACTTTGATTGCAAGCTTACCTTTTGGGAACATATGTACTATCTTATACGTTCCTCCAATAAAATATTGGGGTTCATTATTCGTAATTCTGTTGGTTTTAGAGAGCCGTCAACGGTAATCATGCTGTTTAATGCTAATATTCGGACTCGTTTGGAGTATGCCTGTGTTATATAGTGTCCACGCTATTCTATCTACATACACCTAATTGATCGTATACAGAGAAGATTTCTGAAAATCCTTATGCTCCGTTATGATGAATTCTACCTGCCTGTTGGTTATCCGAACAACCTTCTAATGTCAACTTTTAACGTCCAGTCTATGAGTAAGAGACGTTTGTCACACTCTGTAATCTTCCTCTACAATATTCTTTTCACCTTCAATTGCCCCAATCTTTTAGGCCTTATTACTTTCACAGTTCCATGTCTATTCTCCTGCAATCCTCACACATTCCACGACTCCATACCTCGTACCAACGCACTGAAATTCTCTCCCCTCCATCAAATTTGTACGAACTATGCTAGAGTTCTAGAAGATATTGACATTTTCCATACCTCTACTCGTGCCATTAAAAATTACGTACTTACTAATTTGTAATCCCTTAACTTTCGGTGCCCTGCTTTCTGCCATAATTTTAGGTTGTTTATTTTTATTTTTGTTTTATGTATATTATTATGTATTATCAATCTTGTAATTGGATTTAAGTATCTGCAACGTTGTAAATAAAAAAAAAATTTGCTGCCGAATATTCTGGACGGACTCCAGTAATGTTTTGAGCTGCATTAGATCTGACGCTAGAAGTTATAAACAGTTTGTTAGTTTGAGAATTGGCGAAATCCTGGAAAAGAGTGAAGTTGAAGAATGGCGTTGGTTACCAACAGAATTAAATGTTGCGGATGATGTTACTGAATGGAAAACTCTACCGAAGATAGACAAAACTTGTAGATGGTTTGTCGGACCCGCGTTCATAAAAAACAGCGCATCTTCTTGATCTGAAGGTACCTTTCTAACGAATAGTGAAACTGATCCTGAGCACCGTATTATTGTAACAAGGACCAAATCGTCTAAAGTACTAACTGCTAACCCTGACAACATTTCAAGTTGGATTTCTCTGATTCGAGCGCAAGTCTTCGTACAAAGAAATGTTTTAATCTTGCTAAACAGAATGAAAGGAGCTGCGGTACAAAACGAAAGCTAACACTAACGGAAAAAAGAACGGCAGAAAATGACCTATTCAAAAAGTGTCAACAGGACTGCTTCACAGAAGAATACATACTTTTAAGCCGTGGCCACTCTGTAGTTTTAAATAAAGACAGTCGGTTACATTCGCTTTCACCGTTCATGGACGAAAATGGAGTTTTAAGAGTAAAAGAGCACATACCAGATGCGTTCGAAGGGTTTGAATGGAAAAATAAACATCCTGTAATATTCGCTGATCATGGTGTTACTAGACGACAGATAATGTTCTACCACAAACTCTTTAAACAACAGAATCATGAGACAGTTATTAACGAGTTACACCAACTATACTTTATCTTGAAGCTACGTACTATTTTTGCCAAAATCAGAAAAGACTGGGGGGCACTGCAAAATAAAATAGGCAGCTGAAAACCCGCCGTCAATGAAAAATTTACCAAAGGCCCATTTGATGCTGTACGTATGCCCTTTTGCTTATGTTAGAGTCGACTATTTTGGCACTTTTCATGCAGCGATTGGACGATGTGTTGAAAACGATGGGGAGTTATGTTCACCTGCATGACTGTATGAGCCACATAGCTAGAAGTGGCACATAGCCTTTCCACAGACTTCTGTATTTTAGCATTACGATGCTTCGTAGGTCGGCGTGGCATGCATATTGAAATTTTTAGTGACAATGGCACTAATTTTAGAGGTATTGGTAAGGTTTTAACTGAAGAACTTAAAAAATTAGACACAGGCAATTTTCAAGAAAGTTTTGCTGATGTGAAATGGAGTTTCATACCGCCTGCTTTGCATCCTATGGGCAGGACATGGGAAAGGCTGGTGCAATCAGTGAAGTCCAATCTTCTTCAGGTTATGCCCATTTTTTACATACCCAAAATTGAACATTATCTTCAGACCTGGAACTGGTTAGACGCATACCTTCATTGTTTCCTAGTCTGAATCACCTACACATATCCCTGAAATTTGCACAGTCTGCATCTATCACTATCTGCATGTGAAAGTCTTATCGCGGTCTACCTATACCTCTTTTTTCCTATCTCGCTTGTAATATATGAGTATTTGTCGAATTAATAGTTTTTCCAATTTATCCTTTCGCACAATCAACATTATTTCAAAATATATCACAACCAACACCTGTAGTTGTTTATAATAATCATTAGATTTAAGCGCACATATTTTTTCGTCATTAGGTTTTTGGTCTTGAAACTGGTTGAATGTTGAATGTATTTATGTTCTGAGCTAGCCTACACAGTTCCCACATTACATGTGATTTTCCAATGCTCCACCCGAAGGTACTACATTGGCCAGGAAGCGGGTTTTTTTACCTGGAAAATTTTGAATTTTGCTGAATCCTTGCTGTTCCAAGCAAGGTAGGGATCTTTAACGTGCCTGACATTACATTTGATTTTCCAATGCTCCACCCGAAGGTACTACATTGGTCAGGAAGCGAGTTTTTTTTACCTGGAAAATTTGGAATTTTGCCGAACCCTTGCTGTTCCAAGCAAGGTAGGGATCTTTAACGTGCGTGACAACACTCACACACGGGACCTCCATTTTACCTCTCATCCGAACGAGGGTGTATTTTTCTGAAAAATGCTCACCTAACATTTTTCAAGCGGACCGTGTCGGGATTTGAACCCGGGACCTTGGGCGTAGTAGTTACACACATACCACTACGCCACGGAGCCGCCAACGTGCCTGACAACACTCACACACGGGACCTCCATTTTAGCTCTCATCCGAACGAGGGTGTATTTTTGCGAAAAATGCTTGCCTAACATTTTTCAAGGAGACCATGTCGGGATTCGAACCCGGGACCTAGGGCGTAGTAGTCACACACATACCACTACGTCACGGAGCCGCCTACACAGTTCCCACAACAGCCTATATACAGCCCGGTTCCCCTTCTATTGTTTTCTAATTGTATGCCCTATTTCACCGAGATTCAGTGGTATGTGAAGGGGGATGCGGCTCCGTGGCGTAGTGGTATGTGTGTGACTACTACGCCCAAGGTCCCGGGTTCGAATCCCGACACGGACCACTTGAAAAATGTTACGTGTGCTTTTTTCATAAAATTACGCCCTCGTTTGGATGAAAGGTAAAATGGAGGTCACGTGTGTGTGTGTGTGTGTGTGTGTGTGTGTTGTTACGCATGTTGAAGATCCCTACCTTGCTTGGATCAGCAAGGGTTTGGCAACATTCAAAATTTTTCAGGTAAAACAATTCGCTTCCTGACCAATGTAGTACCTTCGGGTGGAGCATTGGAAAATCACAAGTAGGGTATGTGAAGGGGATTAAGCAGTCTGTGGCTGCCAAGGATTTCCCAACACTTAGAAATTTGCTGAATTAATAGTTTTCCAGCAAAATCTTTCGCACAATTAACATTAGTCGAGAATATTGCAAGACCAATACCTGTAGTTGTTTATAATAATCATCATGTTTAAGTACAGTTATTTTTTTATCATTAGTTTTCCATTTTGGGACTTGTTAGATGCGTATATATATATATATATACATATATATATATATATATATATATATATATATATATATAGTATATGGCCTATCATCCTATTTCTCCTATTTTTTTACTGTTTTCCATATATTTCTTTCTTCCCCTACCATTTCTAGTACTTCTTTGTTCTTAACTTTGTCTGTCCATGATATCTTCATTATACGTGTGCAGCACCACATTTCAAAGGCTTCTTACCTTTTTTTTGTCTGCCCCTCCTACTGTCCAGGCTTCACAGCCGTACAGTGCTGTACTTCACACATATGTTTTAAGCAATATTTTCCTTGTTTCTATGTTCCCTCCTTTGCATACTAGAATTTTAGTTTTTGTTAATTTTGTTAATTTTTATACCGTATCTCTCTGTTAGAACGGTTTCCATTTCATTAAGAGCACCTTCTAACTCCTCATTGCTATATGCTAATACCGCTATATCCGCTATATCAATCTTTTGTCCTCGCATAGTAATTCCAAATGTCTTCCTGGATTTGACAGTATTCATTGCTTCTTCAATGTACAAGTTAAAAATTAATGGGGATAAGGCACATCCCTGTCGCACCCCTTTCCTAAAATTTACTTCTTTATTTACTGCTCTAATTCTATTACAGCTGTATGTTACAATACACACCCTCACACGGTTGAAGTTACATTTAATTGCACAACACTCAAAATCCTGTTCGGTACAGTACTCAGATAAATCGACTACTTTTGTTTCTATTTTAGATTGTGCAAAGATTACCACACCACCATGTCTTTTAATAGTTCTGCAATAGACCGCTGCAATTTTATATCCATATATATTGATAGATGATACCGCATCTTCATATATCCAAGTTTCTGTGATGTATAAGAATAGTGATTTTTTTTTGATTGACAAACACATCTAGTAAATGAATTTTATTCGATATACATTGTATATTCAAATGTATCAGTTTAAGTGTATTGTAGATTATATTATCTTTAAGTGTTTCTACATTTGTTGCAGTTAGCAGTCTGTTGTCTGTTAGTTGTTGGTTTTTCTTTTATATCCGCTTGGGCATGGAAAAACTGCAAGTTGAATCTGTGAATTTTTATATTTTTTGGCCAAAATTCCACATTAACAATGTTTTCATTATAGTTAAAATCAAACCCCACCTGAAAAGCTTTTAGTTTTTCTATGGTTTTTAATTTTTTGCAGTCTACTGCAATATTAGGATACTCCTCATGTACATATTCAATAATTATGTTTGGTGTGGTTTCTGGTGAGCAGCCACCAACGTAAATCCAGGCCTTTTTAATTGGAGCTTTGAGTTTTGCTTCTTTGATATTGGTTCCAATTAGTGTTTGTTTTTTGGTATTTACTTTTTTCCTCACTTCACTAAATCCCTCATTACTATCTGTTTTATTTTCATTTATATTAACAAGCTGATTTATTATGTGTCTTTGTTTTCTTTCTAGAGACTTTGTATTTTGGTTTCCTATTGTTCCCTTTATTATAGTTGCATAGGAAAGTTCTTTAGCATTAGGTTCTTTAATTTCAAGTTCAGATTTGTGAATTAGTTTGCCTATTGTAGTGGCCTCTGCTGCAATTGCTTGCAGTACACTATCAGAACACACTTTATGATTAGGAGCTATGTACTATCTGTCTATCCCTAAAACTCATTCCATTTTTTTGGGTATTTCGAACATTTTTTCCATTTTACATTGTCGAATGCTTTTTCCGGATCTACAAATCCTATATACACGCTCGCCCCTTTTTCTATTGTTTTCGCTATTATTACCCTCTGAGCTAAAATAACCTCCCGTGTGCCCCTGTTTTGTCTAAACCCAAATTGATCTTCTCCTAGTACTTCTTCAGCTTGTTTTTCTATTCGCCTTTGTACAATTCTAGTTAATATTTTTGACATATGTGCTGTCAAACTTATTGTTCGAAAATTTTCACATCTATCCGAGCCTCTCTTTTTTGGTATAGTGACTATGATGTTACCTTTGAAATCTTCGGGTATCTCGCCTGTCTCATACATATATCTTTCAAGTTGGAAGAGACGTTCTGTTACTGCTTGTCCAGTGGCATTTAGTCGTTTAGTAGTGTATCTTAGAATGCCATATCGTCTACTATGGTCTTTGCCACTCTAAGTACCGAAAAAGATGTTGCTCTTTTCAGAGACCTGACTTAGTCTGGTTCGTCACTAATGACCCTACTGCTTTGGTTGGACCTGTAGTTTGATTCTTTAGATCACTGGAACACGGAAGTTATTCCACCTGCTTAGTAATCTAGAACTTCTTCAAGGTGCAGGTCCATTCGGAAAGAGTATTCCTGAGTATCACAAAATTTTGACACCCTAGAATGCCACACCTAGAAATATGATGGTTAAGAGTTCTATTTTTGAAATACCGGTTTGAATTCATTAACTTTCGTACCTACAATTGAAAAAATATCAAAATTTGTAATTCGGATTAGTTTGGTAACCCATACTTATAATATTGGTAGTTGTACTTGCAACATGTTATATAACTGATGAGTTAAAAGATTCGCGAACATGAAAGGGACATTCATTAATAAACATTGGTAGTTAAAAACATACTTATTATTACATATCATGGTATTGCTTAAAGAGTTCTTCTTCTCATTTATGCATTGAAACACACCACACTGGAGCAAGTAGAATGAGGTTTCGACTGTACACCTTGAGCGCTACACATTTCACACCTGTCCCTTTATTCTACAAATTCGGACCAAAGATTTCCTCTATTTTCAAGCCTATTTCCATTTGAGACACTCCTTTTCTTAGTAGGGGTGCCCAATGACTGTGACGATTGTTTCTTTCCTAGTGCAAATGTTGCTGTTTTGCTGCACAATCCGATTGATACGTCTCTCCTAAACTTTAATAGAGTGTTTTTTGGTTTATTCTTTATTTTATGAATACAACATATGCATTTAAAAATGTTAGTTCTAAACATTCCCAAAAAATGTGATGCCATTTTTCTTGGAGGGTTGATCAATTCCATAGCATTGTCGCAATTGGTCATGATAATCAACTTCCCCCGTAAATTGGTTGTAATCTACAGAAATTTTGGGAGCATTTACATGTGAAGTGGCGCCATCCCATAATTTTCTCTTGAGTTGCAGTTTCAGTTCCATGAAAATTGAAGGCAGATAGACCATTTTATTATCCGTTCACTTGTAGAAAGTAATGCCAGTATTGGAAGTTCTGTGATCAAACTTGCCCCGTTTTAAACCTTTACTATTGGCACATCCTTAGGTAAACCCTTTCGATCGCTTCTTATCATTCTCCATGCTAATATTCCTTCAAGTTTTAATCGCTCAAGGCCGATATTGGTGAAATAAGTATCAAAATTTATTTTTATGCCAATTTTGTTTGGTCATATTTAGAACAACTCTATCACTCAATGGATAATTTGCCAATTTTTCGATAATTGTCTCTGCCTTTTCTTGATAAATTTTAAATTTCTTTACAAATCCGCTTATATTAGACAAAACCCATATTTTATACTCTCTTTTTATAGGCTTCTTGGGGTTGTGTGGTTTGATAAATGAACGGCCTTTAAATTTCACACTCGATTCATCTACGCACATCTTTTGTTCTCCCACATAGTTTACGAAAATTGAAATGAGTGCATTGATAAATGGGCCCGACTTTGTAAAGTTTGTCTTTACTATCGTTAGAAATTACACTATTATCATCGAGGTGTAAATTGGTAAGTATAGTTCGAAACCGTTCTGGGACATACGTTGATGTACAAGTTTAACTTTCAAGTCAATTGCATTAGACCAATAGCTTGCAATTTTTAGAAATACATAATATCCCATAAATAAATTTATTTCAATAAATGCTAACATTTCTTCCTGACTAATATTGATAGTTTTATTCCTCTGTGTTGTGGTTCGATTGAAAGGCAACGATTTCAACTGTATTACCCAAAGCTTCATAACTACATCTAAAG
Source organism: Platerodrilus igneus (assembly GCA_036346225.1). NCBI lineage: Eukaryota > Metazoa > Arthropoda > Insecta > Coleoptera > Lycidae > Platerodrilus > Platerodrilus igneus. The sequence goes on along the minus strand of JARFIW010000672.1, from coordinate 5,267,374 downwards.
GCGTCAAACATTAAGCAAAGTATGCTTCCTATTATGAAATTGCATCATGTGGAGGCAATGGATTTTCTACTCTATCTATTTTTTCCAGTTACGCTCAGGTTCTTTATTTCTTTCATTTTTAGATGCTGTTAGCTTACAGGCTTTATTTGACATTTTCGAATGCTACTATTATAATATTTTGTGGAAGAGGTTCTGGTTCCACTTCAAAATCATTATAGATAATATTTCTGGACTGTTCAATTTCTTCTTGGTCAGAATCAGGTTCAATATCTGTATCGATACTATTGTCCAATTCCAGCATATATTCTTCAAGATCATCATCCCTTTCGATTAGTTCTAGTACCTCCTCATCAGTAAGAGGACGTTTTCTGTCCCACCGTGAAGGTATTCTGTAACAATGCAATAGATTAAAAAAACCACTTTCACTACCATCAGTACTTCAAAGTATTGGGAAGTCAAACAATGCAAGATGGGAAGAGCGCAAAAGGCACAAGGTCGTGCTACATTTAACAAGAAAAAGCAATTACTGTGTTCAAAGGCAGCAAACATGGAAAGAAGGAAAAGATTGCTTAAGACATATGTGTATAGCAAAGCACTGTATGGCTGAGAAACCTGGGCAGTAGGAGAAGCAGACAGGGAAAAAATAAAAGCCTTTGAAATGTGGTGCCACAAACGTATGATGAAGATATCATGGACAGACAAAGTTAAGAACAAAGAGTTATTAGAAATGGTAGGGGAAGAAAGAAGTATGTGGAAAACAATAAAAAATAGGAGAGATAGGATGGTTGGCCATATACTAACGCATGAGGGAATAGTGTGGAATATATTGGAAGTAAAGATAAAAAAAAGAGAGGTAGAGGTAGATCTTGGTTAGACTATTGCACACATATTGTGAAAGATGTAGGCTGTAGGAATTTCAGGGAAATGTGCAGGCTACCTCAGAATATAAATCAATGGAGGTACGCGTCCAACCAATTCCAAGATGGAAAACCTAATGATAAAAAAATAATTGCACTTAAGTCTGATGACTATTATAAACAACTACAGGTGTTCATCATCATTTTGTTTTCTACCTTACTTAAGGTCGGTTTGACGCAGCTCTAACTTTTTTTTTCTATTCTGTGCTAATCTAAAAAGTTCTACATACTCTTACAACTTAAATTTCTAATAATTTGACTAATATAGCTTGGTCTAGGTCTTCCTATACTCTTTCCTATCTACCTGGCTCTACATAGATATTAGCTACCTGATGGTTGTTAAAGAACTCCAACATGTTTACATGATTCCCATTTATAAGAAATTGAAATATTATCTGGTTATCCCCTCTAAAAAAGGAAAAGTGTCAAATTATATGTTATGTAAGGCTTAAGCAACGAATCGCTATCAACATGCCAGACCACTACCTAATTGTGAGTTATGTCATGGAGACGTTTATTAAGTTATATGTTATGGTAACGCTTAAGCAGCAAAACGCTGCCAACATGCCAGACCGCTAATTAATTGTGAGTTATGTTATGGTGACGTTTATGAAATTATATGTTATGGTAAGGCTTAAGCAACGAATCGCTACCAACATGCCAGACCGTCAACTATTTGTTAGTTGTCATGGTGACATTTAGTTAACTGATTTTTATTTATTTTTTTGTTTTGTTTTCGAACTTACTTAAGGTCAGTTTGACGCAGCTCTAAAGTCTTTTCTATTCTGAGCTAGTCTATAAAGGTCTACATACCTTTCAAAACCTAAATCTCCAATAATTTGACTATTAAAGTTTTGTCTAGGTCTTCCTAATCTATTTTTATTTGGTAGTCTATGATCTAAGACCTTAATAAATAGACCCTCATGTCTTAACTGGTGCCCTATCATTCTATCTCTCCTAACCTTTAATTGTTTCCACAAACAGGGTTTCTACCTCTTTAATTGTCCAAGTCTCACTACCGTATAATAGAACGCTCCATACGTATGACTTTAAGAAGCTTTTTCTATTATCTAAACTAATACTATTAGCTATTAGTAAGTCTTTCTTTTTTAAAAACATGCTTGAGCTATTCTAGCTACTATATCCCTTCTGCTACATCCATCCTTTGTAATTATATTACCTAAATAACAAAAATCATCTATCTCCTCTAATTCAGTATTACCTATTTTTAATTTTGGTTTAGAGCTAGGCTGTAACTCACTTGTCATTATCTTTGTCTTTCCTGAGTTAATTCTTGTACTATAGTTACTCTGTAGTATCTCATCTAAAAGATTTAAAAACTCTCCTAACTTTTTTCTAGACTCTGCTATAATGGCTATATCATCTGCAAAACGTAACATGTCTATTTTCTGTCCTTGTACACTAATGTCTAGCTCTTTTCTTTCTCTAGTTAAGTTGAAAGCTTCCTCAATATAAACATTAAAAATCAATGGAGATAATATACAGCCCTGTCTAACACCATTTCCAATCTTAGCTTCCTTTTCTATTTCATCAAATCTAATTACTACGCTTTGGTTTTTATATAGATTGTAAATAATTTTTTTATCCCTATGAGAGATTCCTATTTTTCGCAAAACCCTGAACATAAAAATCCAATTAACCCTATCAAATGTTTTTTTTAATCTACAAACGCGTCTTTTTATTTTTTTGTAACCTTTTTTCGATAATTATCCTAATCATTAGTAACGGTTCTCTAGTCCCTCTGTCTTTACTAAAACCATATTAGTCTTCGCCTAAATAATTCTCATTCAAAGCTTCTACTCTATTTTTAATTATTATTCTTAGTATTTTGGAAGCGTGGTAAGTTAAACTAATCGTTCTAAAATTCTCACACCTATCATCTCCTGACTTTTTTGGGATTGGGATAATAATATTTTTTCGAAATCTATTGGGACCTCACCTGTGTCATATATTACTTTTATTAGTTCATGTAGTCAGTCTAAAGTTTTCTGATTTGCATATTTTATTAATTCTGCGAGTATATCGTCTATCCCTCGGCGCTTTATTTAGTTTAAGATCCCTAACAGCTCTGTCAAATTCCTTTCTTAATATTTAGAACTCTATTTCTACATCCTCTTCTTGGTAGTTCTCTAACCCATCCATATCGTCTCCCTTATATAAATCTTCTAAATATCTTTTCCATCTATCTGCTATCTCAACTTTATGTATTAGAAGCGGATTATTCTCATCTTTAATACCATTATATTTTTTGTAGCTTCTTCGAAAAGCTTTTTAACTGCCCTGTAAGTCCTGTCTGTCTTACCTAACCTCAAATCATCTTGTATTCCCTTATAATTCTCCTCCATCCATTTATTTCTAGCTTTTCTACACTCATGTACTATCTTATTTCTAACTCTATTATATTTTTTCTTACTTTCATTATCCAATTCTTTGAAAGGTTTAAGCTTTCTTCTATTCTCTATTAAATCTAATATTTCTTTTATTATCCAGGGTTGTCTCGCTTCTACTTTTTTCTTACCTATAGTCTGTGTTGCTGTATCATGTACAGCACTTTTTATTTCTTTCCATCTATTTTCTACGTTCCCTCCTACAGCTATCTCTTTGATCTTATTATCTAATACTTGTTTATATTCCTCTTTTACTTCACTATCATTAAGTTTACCTAGATCCCATCTCTCTTCTAGACTTTCTCAATTTTTTGAATTTTAGATTACACTTCATTTTAACTAAGTTATGATCGCTATCTATGTCAACCCCTGGATAACTACGGCAGTTTTTAACTTGGTTTCTAAATCTTGGTTTAACTAAAATATAATCTATTTGGTATCTAGCCCTATCACCTGGCGCTTTCCAGGTGTATTTTCTTCTAACATGTTGTTCGAATAGGGGGTTTGCAGTTACTAATCTATGTTACTAGCAAAACTCGACTAATCTTTCTCCTCTATCATTTCGTCTACCACACCCAAATTTTCCTACCTACCATTTTTCCCTCACTACCTTCTCCCACTGAGGGGTTAAAATCGGCCATAACTATTAAATTTTCATCTCCCTTTACTTTTCTCACTATACTATTTATATCCGCATATACCTTTTCTACTTCCTCATCCTCGTACTGAGTTGTTGGCATGTAAACCTGTACTAAAACAGTGTCTGTGGGTTTCGTACTTCAATCTAACCATAATTATTCTATCACTAAATTGTAAGTACTCTTTAACTTTACGTCCTGATCCTTTACCTAACACTATTCCTACCCCTGCCTGTCCATTAGTTGAAGAAGTTGTAATTATTTTATAATTATCTTTCCAAAAGTCATTACTATCTGGCCATCTCACCTCACCAATACCTAAAATGTCTAACTTTCCTTTTCTCATTTCGACGAATAAATTTGTTAACCTATCTGCTCTAAGTAATGACCTTACATTCCAAGTCCCTATCAGGTGTTGGTTGTGAAATATTTTTAACTAATGTTGATTGTTTGAAAGGATATATTGGAAGACTATTAATTTGGCAAATGTTCAAGTGTTGGGGATCTTGGTAGCCGCACACATACTTCTGAATAACGGGGAAATAGTGTGTGTGTGTGTGTGTTTGTGTGTGCATGCGTGCTTGCATGCGTACGTGCGTGCGTGTGTGTGTAAACAATGGAAAGGGATCCGAACTGCATCTACTAAGAAAGAGCAGATGCTATGTTTGAACATAACAAACATAGAAATAAGAAGAAAATTGTTGAGAGCATATGTGTAAGGCAGTAAGAAAAGCACATAGAAAAACGGTAGAAACCCTTTGAAATGTTGTGCTACAGATGTATGAGGATGATAGCATGGACGGACAAAGTTAATAACAAAGAGGTTATAGAAATTGTAGGGGAATAAAGATATCTGTGAAAAACAAAAAAAATAAGAGAAATAGTAGGGTAGGATACGTTCTGAGGCATTTTTGGGGAATAGTGCGGGATATATTATAAGCAGGGATAGGAGAAAAGAGGTAGAGGTAGACCTAGATCAGACTATTGCATGCAGATAGTGAAATAGGCAGACTGTGGAAATTTTAAGGAAATGTGTAGGTTAGCACAGAATAGGAAACAGTTCTAAGACTGAAGACCTAATGATGATGACTCATGAGTACAACTGATAAATGTTAAAGTCATATAAATCTGCAGTTCATACATACCCCAGGCGCATGTATTCATTTGAAGGTTAATTTTGATATAGTATGTTTCGTTAATAGTGAATTTGGACAAATATATGCGGGATTAAAAGTATGTCGTATATATTTCCGGATAGTTAACTACATACTACGGTTTAGGTATTATGCAATAATATTGCAATTTGCAATATCATATCATCTGAAACGTATCACAAACGCTTTTGCAAAGATACAGCTAGACATCTATGGTTCAAGTTTTCAACCTATGTTATAGGAAGACGTTTTCTGTAATATGTTCGAACCTTTAGGTGGTGTATCTTAATATATTTATTAAAATTAGGAATATGTTGTGTACGCCGCTAGATGGCACTCTACTCAATGCTAATTTGCAAAATTATTCTTTGAAAGCTGAATTTAATGCAGGTTTACTGTAATTTAAGGGGCGCTTGATATTTCAATGCCTGTGGTATATGTGTAATTTAATATTGAAATAATTAGGACCGTTTGTTTGGTTGTTGAAGGTTCGAAATCTGTAATCTATACACAGTATAAAATTTTTCAGTTGTGCTAACTGCAATAGAGGTGTTCTCCCGTGAAGCATTTTTCCGACACAACGTATTGAATTTACCAATAGCAACTTTCTTAAATTCGATAAATCGAGGCCAGCGCATCGCAGTGCTATTCTTTGTTAAATTTTAAATCTGAAAACTGTTCCACGTGTCAGGGAAGTGGGTCAGGGCATTGCATCATAGCTAGCGTAGTTAGAATGTACCCATTACATACTAGCGGAACATCTACAGCGACGCAATAAATCGCCCCACTCTCGTTTCTAGGTTGGGAATCGATCTAATGCTGTAAACCGTTTTTTGTTCTCTTTTCTATTTAATATAGGAGGTCAGTGATAAATTGACATACTGCGAGGTTTTAGGTCAGCGAATAAACGTACTGACAAACACAAAGTTAGAGGCCACTATAATATTAAAATTGCGTCATTGATGCTTTTACTGTGTTTATAACTGCTGTACTCGTTAACGGCACTATTCTCAAGTTTTTGATATAGCAGAGACAATGAAAAGTAAAAAGTTAACCGCTATCGTTCAGGAAAAATTACAAAAAAAAAACATGCCTTCAGAGGCTTTGTCTTGGCAGGGAATATTTTGCTTCTTAATCTTTCCCAATAAAAACCATATTAAAACCATATGTTATATTGCCATTGGCAAATTAAAACGTGTACTAATTGGGTTAATTGTTGCGTGTTTGCTGTAATTTGTTATGAAACTATAATTTGTTGTATCTTTCGTATTCAAAATGATGGATGCTAAATGAGAACTTAGCCTCAAAACTACAATTGTTGAATTAGGATTTTTTTTATATGCTGGTTACCTGGTGACTAAAAAATCCGAAAGTACATTAAAAATATATAAATGTAGTAGGGGAATGCGGTGTAGAGCGGGATACTTGACACAAAATGAGTTTTTGACAAGCTTATAGTTAAAAAACACTATATTGTATCACGAACAGCACTGGTCTTTAATAAACTCGTTTTAATAATTAAAAATCATATAAGTAATTTTAGTTTTTTTAAGTATTACCAACATATTCCGTTCTGCCCCATCTATATGGGACAGTATTGATGTGTGTGAAGTTAGCACCCCATTTTTAAAAAATCATGATTTTGAAAGTTGTTCCAGATTGTTCTAATCTTGTACCGCAGTGTTCCAATTTGACATTATTTTATTCCAAAAGATTACTCGAAAATTTGGAAAAAAACCCATTTTGTTACTGGTACCCCATTTATCGATAATCGCGGTTTTGGCCAACGCTTAACATTGTTCTAGTTGTTCCAAACAATGTTCCAAAAGGACAATTCCGTATCTAAACGATTTTTCAAAAAAACGCCAAAAAACACTTTTTAGCTGGCACCCCATTTTTCAAAAATCAAAATTTTGGCCCTCGATTAAAATTGTTCTAGTTGTTCCAAACATTGTTCCAAAAGTACAATTTCGTATCTAAACGATTCATCAATAAAACGAAAAAAACATTTTTTTGCTAGCACCCCATTTGTCAAAAATCAAAATTTTGGCCCTCGATGACGATTGTTCTAGTTGTTCCAAACATTGTTCCAAAAGGACAATTCCGTATCTAAACGATTCTTCAAAAAAAACGGAAAAAAAAGCATTTTTGTACAAACAAGACTGGGGAGCCAATAGTAAACATACCTTTCCCTTCTTACTCGAATGGATAACTTTTTGTTCTGAGCTGCTCTAAGCCTAGAAAACATAGTTCTGCAGTATGAATCTCTATCACCTGTGGTTCTCCCAAAAATTAATGTTTTTACTATATCGACTAGAGTAAACATAGCCTTCCTCTTTTATTCCCATAGCTAACTTTTTGTTCTGAGCTGCTCTAAGCCTAGAAAACACAGTTCTGCAGTATGAATCTCCTTTCACCAGGGTTCTCTCAAAAATCGATGTTTTTACTGTATCGACAAGAGTAAATATAGCCTTCCTTTTTTGTTCCAATGGCTAACTTTTAGTTCTGAGCTGTTCTAAGTTTAAAAAACATGGTTCTGCATTATGAGTTTCCCATCGCCACTGGTTCTCTCAAAATCGAGGTTTTTACTGTAAGGACAAGAGTAAATATAGTTTTTCTCTTTTGTTCCATATAGCTATCTTTTTGTTCTGACCATATAGTAGTCATTGTTTTCATTACAAAAATAAGAAGGAATTTATGAATAGGCTCTTACGGCAAGTATGCGTGAATTAAATCCCATAAGGATTACATTGCATTTCACGCACCGGTGAAATAGTAGTTCACGTATAAATATTGATGTGTGAAGTGGAACTTTAGTAGAAAAACTGTTTTGAAATATATTACACCAAAATCTTGACAACTATATGACTTATTTTATTATTAAGTGCTATTAATATTTTATTATAAACATGTACTCCTAAATATAACTTATATGTTCGTTTTCGTTGTGGTTGGTGAGATATTCTTTTCGTTAGGAAAAAGCCACGTAGATTTTATAGGCATATACGTTTATTGGCGTATCGTTCCATGACATAAGATCCTTGTCAACACATCCATTCATAATTTCCTTCTTATTTTTGTAATGAAAATGATTACTACTATTTGGTCAGAACAAAAAGTTAGCTATATGGAACAAAAGACAAAAACTATATTTACTGTTGTCCATACAGTAAAAACCTCGATTTTGGGAGAACTGGTGGCGATCGGAGACTCATCATGTAGATTGTTTAAAACTTAGAACAGCTCATAACAAAAAGTTAGCCATTGGAACAGAAGAGGAAGGCTGTGTTTACTCCTGTCGATATAGTAAAAACATTGATTTTTGGAAGAAGCGCTGGTGATAGGAGATTCATACTGCTGAAGTATGTTCTCTAGGCTTAGAACAGCTCAAAAGAAAAAGTTAGCCATTGGGACAAAGGAAGAAGGCTATGTTTACTCTTGTCGATACAGTAAAAACATAATTTTCGGGAGAACCGCTGGTGATAGGAGCAAGAAGGGAAAGGTATGTTTACTGTTGGCCCGACAGTCTTGTTTGTCCAAAAATGTTTTTTTCCGTTTTTTTTTGAAGAATCGGTTAGATACGGAATTGTCCTTTTGAAACGATGTTTGGAACAACTAGAACAATCTTAGTCGAGGGCCAAAATTTCGATTTTGAAAAATGGGAAGCCAGCAAGAAAAAGTTTTTTCCCGTTTTTTTTTGAAGAATCGTTTAGATACGGAATTGTCTTTTTGGAACAATATTTGGATCAACTAGAACAATCTTAGTCGAGGGCCAAAATTTCGATTTTTGAAAAATGGGAAGCCGAAGCAAAAGTTTTTTCCCGTTTTTTTGAAGAACGTTTAGATACGGAATTGTCCTTTTGGAACAATGTTTGTAACAACTAGAACAATCTTAATCGAGGGCTAAAATTTCGATTTTTGAAAAATGTGGTGCCAGCAAAACAATGTTTTTTGCCATTTTTTTGAAAAATCGTTTAGATACGGAATTATACTTTTGGAACAATGTTTGGAACAACTAGAACAATGTTAAGCGATGGCCAAAACTGCGATTTTTGATAAATGGGGTGCCAGTAACAAAATGGGTTTTTTTCCAATTTTTCGAGAAAACTTTTGGAATAAAATAATGTCGAATTGGAACAACGCGGTACAAGATTAGAACAAACTGGAACAACTTACAAAATCATTATTTTTAAAAAATGGGGTGCCAACTGCACACACACAGTATTGGGCATTAATCATATTAATTAAAAATAATTTTAAAGTCATTTAAAAAGTCTGATTTAAGAACAGAATTCACAAATAAGTACAGCTTCCTCATTCTCATTCTCTACTCCCGCGCAAGAGTTGCAAATCCACTTGAAGCATTGTTGACATGATATCCAATCTTACTTTGAAGATGAGTAAAAATTACTGCAATAAAGACATTCGGCCTCGTCCTGTCCTCACTCGAAACACATTCCAATATATTAACCTTTTCTTTTTTAATTTAATCCTCTTACAGGTTTTCTTTTTACTGTAGTTCTAAAGTCGCTTTCTAGCTAGTTCCTTCTTTTGCTTTGTTTCTCTTCTTTCTTTTTTAGAGATTCATTCAATTATTTTTTATATGGCGAACTAGTTACGAGACCATCTTTCCTTTTTTTTTGGTGGTTTTTTCACTCCTTGCTTTACTATTGGTATAGGCATGATGACCACTTCGCTTGTTTGGAAAACTAATAAATTGTCAATCATGCTGTTATCAAGCATAATAGAACATCTAGGACGAGCTAAATCTTTATTGGTCAGAAACCGAACCTTCTTTGCTGAAAAGCTTTGGCCCAGACCTAATTTTATTTTGTCGAATTTTACGAGTTCCTTCACCGCAGAGCCGGAGATTGGCCGATTCAGTGGGCTGCTTAGCAAGTTGAAGTGCCTTTTCGTTAAGTTTGATGTCTGTTGGCTCTACTGAAAGAAAATTTGCTTCTGAAAATATTTGTCATTTAAAGGTTATATTCCAGTTCTTTTACAATGTTGATTGCAGTTGTCATTGTTGGTGATTAAAAATAAGCTGCGCTAAAGTAAGGCAATATTTACCAGTATGTAACGATCTTCCTTGGATTACATTAGAGACATCTTCTGATCTCATCAACATAATGTAAGCTCAGAGGTTTCACGATTGAAGATCGAGTGGCTGTAATTTATGTGAACAGTGTGGCAGCAAACAAGGCACAACGCAACTCCATTTTTGTTTGCTGTGTTTATACTAATAATATTCTTCATATGAGTTGTGTCCGTCTAAGATTAGTAGGATAGGAGACTCCTTGGTTGCTCTTTAAAACTTTTTGAACAAAATCATAGGCTTGTGTACAAACTACCGGAGGCGAACTCAATTTAAATTAGTGCTGTAATCTCTCTCTGGGAAGCACTAGCATGAGAGGAACAAACGTCCCCAAGGCAAACTTACAAACGAAGGCAGTTACGGTTTCTTCATTCTCTGCAGATGTTAAAAAACCCGCATATCTTTTACTTCTAACAACTACAACCTTTGGATGTTGTTTGGGGTTGACAGAAAGTCCCATTTCATCACAGTTAAGTATTTTCTCCCATGCTAGTTGGTGATTGTCAATAATTTCAGTTAACAGGGTAAAAACTGCCGTACTCTTACGCCAGGTGTAGATTCAGGCGCACGAATGCGTAACTTGGAATGCCTTTCAAAAAAATCATTGCTTCAATCGTTTACTTTTGCCAATCCATCTTGCTTTTATATTCACGGACCATTTGTATTAATAAAAATACATTAGACTTTAGGTTGGCTCAAAGAACCTGCAACAGATGGGGTAGAACGAGGCGGAATCTACCGCGCTCTGCTCTTGAGAATACTTTTTAGATTATGGTTTTTCATTAGGGTTATCAAACCTCGAAAACTGGATCGATTAACTATATAAAACGAAGTCTTAGAAAACGATCTATTTATTTATTCTACAAAACTATTATAATTAAACGACTTGATACGACTGAACTTGAGTTGAGATGAAGAAATGTTGCAATGATACGTCTAAAATACAGCAAGTCTCAATTTTACTACAAAAGAGGTTTAACTGATAATAAAAATGGCTGTTCTGTTGCAGGTTGTTATGCTCTGCTAGTTAAAATAGTTTTCGTTAGGTTGAAACACCATACAGCCGCAGTAAGAGGGTAAGATTTATGATGAAATAGTGTATAAATGTGTTAATACGAAAGCTTTTATGTTTGTAGCATAAAAATCGATAATTAAAAAGAGTTTAATTATTTAGTAAACGCATATTCAAAGCGTCAGTTATTTATTTGTGTAACGTATAATATAAAGCTTGAGCACGTATAACATTTCTAGGAAGATTTAGTATTGTTAATAGGTTCTAGGTATCGAGTATAAAACTTGTAAACAAGTATTATAGTTGTTGGAAAAAGACAGTTGAGCAACGAACACAAGCACGTACGAAAAACAGATTGATAATATAAAGAGGAAGACAATATTTTATATGAGGTAGCAAAGGAAGGACAATAGCATATGTTTAGTGATTATTGACTTTGAATTGTCTGTTAGACAAGGAAATTCAGAATCTAACGAGCGAAACAAAGAAGCGATGTGTTTTTTGAAGATATTGGTTGAAATAAGAGTGAGAAATTAGTAGAGGGGTACGTACACACATAGTACAATTGTTAGATTAGATGAACAAAAGCAAAATAGACAATAGCATCGATCGGTTAGGTAGAACAGAGCTTATGAATAGGGGGGATAAGAACAACTAGATATAACATACGGGCTAGACAAAGATAAGAGAAAGGCACAACTAATGTTGCAAATTAAGTAAAAGAAAATGACAAAAGATGGAAGATTTTTAATGCAGGTTAGAGGGAAATGACGAATATGCGCGTGCATTAGGCGCGTATTTTGGAGGGTAGAATATACGACAGTTATCGGACGATTTCATGGAAAGCGGCGACCGTTGACAATTTTAATGAGTATTTCTTCGTTAAGTTCTTGTTTGTTATTGAAAATTCTAGAATTTCTGCGACGGTTAAGAAGTTTTACGTAGAATAACTTAAGGATAATCGTGTGTTTGTGGAATTGAGCGACCGTTTGTTGTTTGTGCTGTGTATTAGTTTCTGGAATCGGTGGACGGTTGGAAACGTTACGGAGAAAGTATGTTATAGGAGTGCTGAGAATAGTTTCAAGGAGGTAGTTTTGGAGGCTATATAAACACTAAGGAGGTGGTAAAGGGTCTCTTTTCTCTCTTGTACTTTCGATCGCCAACCAAGTTACTTACAAGTGCAAGTAAGTTTAGAGTTCATTAAAATTTAATAAGCACAAGTGGGTGCTAAAGTATATGGCAACTATGAAGTAAATAAAAGGCTGTAAATAATTGAAGCTAAATACAAAGTAAGTTCAATTTTACTACTTTTGGTTGGAGGCGCTTTGTGTACTCTGGGTACATGCCGAGTATATGGATGGTCCAGTAATAAAGCATGGAAGTACCGTGCATTTGTATGGAGGAATCTGGGTAGAAGCGGGCTGTTCCGGATGGTGAGAGGCCACCTGGAGACAGATTTTGAACGTGCAGTCTAGAGGAACGACTACGTTGGAGATGGTTTCCACGTAGAGAGCGGGTGGTGCTACAATCCAGGTAACTCTATCTTTGTAAAACTTTTGCTTTTTTGATTTTGTGGGTGATTTTGACAATTTGGTGATTTTTGGTGTATTTTATTGTATTGTAAGGACATTTTATTTGATGATTTACCTTGAAAAAGGAATATATGAAAACTTATTTATGTAATATTTTGGTGGTATAAAATGAAGGTGTAATTTTTGGATTTTTTTTCAAAGTAAAAGGGTTTTTGGTAATTTCAGTGCCGTAGTTAGAACATAGGTAAAGAAAGGTTTTTACTATGAGCTCGTATTAGACCTGGGGTTAAAGTAAAGTTTGGGGATAAGCCCAGTTACTTTCGATTAATTATTTATGTAATTGGAAGAATTTCAAAATTAATTTTTTTAAAATGATTTTTCTTTTAAAATTGATATTATTAAAATGTTTGAGGAATGTAAACGAAATTTTTGAATAGTAATTGGATGTGCAAATAAATCGTGATGTACTTTTGGCAGTCAACTTTTATTGAAATAGTAGGATAGGATTTTCTGTGAACGAGTGAGCAGCCGTGGCGAATATCCCTGAGGAAGCTGAAGGTTTTGGCGTCCGAATTGGAAAGCATCTTTAGAGGATATTGTTATAGGGTGATATGAATTCCAAGTCTGTAACTATTTTGGGTGCCACTGAAACGACTTCTGTTTTACAAAAAACCGAAACGTCTTTTTTTTACATTAAGGCACTAGTGAACAAAAATCTTTCGACATAGCTAGGGGTCTATTCCTGGGTAGAGCAATGAGAAGTGGGGGGGGGGGGAAGTCGAATTCTGTTTGCAAACCAAAGTTAAGCTAAATCAAATAGGCGCCACCATGTCCTGAGATAATTACGATAATTGCAAAGCACAGTTCTAAGGGCGGACGTGGAAACCCAAAGATAAAATGATCGCCTTCGTTAACAAAAACCTGTCTTATTAAGATAAGACGCAGCTGCTGTAAGAAATTGCAAAGGTTAAATAAATAAAAAAGTAGAACACCATTTGTGTCCTATAAAAGTATATAAAGAAATAATAAAAAAAAGTATTTCCAATATAATATTGGCGTCAAATTATTACTCAGAAAAATTTTATCTTTATGTAATTAGATTAGATCGCATTTGACCAAAATAAAAGCCTTAAATTTTGAACTAATTGTTTACTAAAACTCTTTTAAAATATCGCAACTTGTAACAAAAAATGGTCATAATCAACTACATCAAAGTTAAAGTTTTAACTTTCCTTTTTTCTTTCATTAAACAACCAACTGTACTTTAAACATGAACTTGTTATACAAATTAAAGTGATAATGATTTGAAAGCATAACACAGTGAATTAAGTTCTAACCTGGGCAGATCTTTTCAGGTGGATTACAAATTACTAGAACCTAACATAATGAGAATTTGAACTTTCATATTTACGTTTAATAATTTATGTATAGATAAAAGCTGATCACAAAAATAGGCATGTTTGTTTAAACTCCATTACAGCTGCACAAAGCATCTGCTTTCAAGACAACATCTGTCAACTGTGCAAAACAGAAAAATAAAACGTCGAAAACATACGTTGAACTTATCGAAGGTTCATATGGAATAAAGCATGTTTTTTTGAAAGCTAATTCGACAAAATTTCGTTTTACGGCTTATAAAACCAGCTCAACAATTAATTGAAATTTACACAATTTACGTGTACTAAACATAATAGCAAGTTTACGTGTTCTAACCTTTAAAACACATGCATGAATTATCTTACAACTAATAACAAACCACAAACTGCTTTTGCTGCTTCACGAAAAATTATGACGGGATTTCCGTTCTTCAAACAAGGTTACCAGCCATTCCAATTTGATACGACTGCAGCCAAATTAACATCCATAATTTCTTATCAAACAAATTTCTTATTAGGCAATTTTCAAATCGACTGTTCCTACATAAAGGTAATTCTTAACTTTTTATTGGATTCTAGTTGACGAATTCTGAACGTTTTATTCTACGTTGTCGCGCTAAATAAATTACCTCAAATTACATTAGTTTGTAAAATATATACTTTACCAACCGTTATTAGAAGATATCCCAACGATTAATAGTTGATGCGAAGGTTGCCAGCCTCCAGCCGAAAATACATCTTAACAACGCTGTTGCCGGCGGCCGACTGACTTGTCGAAACCAGAGCCGAGTGGTCGCGCCGTCAGAGGCGGGGAACACGAAACAAACAAATAGAGATGTGCTTGGACATAGCTGTATGCGACACAGATATATTAATATAAGTAGATCCCTAAGGAACAATGCACGCTTAGCGCATTATTCTTGTAATTCAATGCAATTAAATTATGACTGAAAATAAAATGTTACAAGTCTAGGTGGTAGGGCTTCATTTTCAGGTATGTGCAGAATTTTGTGACAACATAAAAACCTACGGGAGTTCCATCCAGGTAAGCTACACAACATTATGTCGCCCAAAGTATGGGGCACAAAATTTTAGGGCTTCCTTCCGAGCTAGACTACACAACATTTTGTCGGCCCAACGCAGGGACTCGATGAACGAGGGTAAGATTCAGAGCATTTTGGCGGCCCAACGCAGGAACTCGATGGAAAGAAAGATTCAGATTATTTCGCTTCCTAACGGAGGGGCTCGAGTAGTTAGAGCCTAAGATACATACCAATATATAATTGGTTTAATATAAACTGTAGATTGCAGAGAAAATGCTTCTTTTTTAATATTTTATGTGCTTTAAAGACAATAAATGAACGCCGCCACGGGGAGTTATGTTACTTTATTGCATTAAATATGCGTGTACGTTTTTCAAATCCCAAAGACCGAACGTATATGTATGACCATCTATAAAATACTGTATGGTTTCGAATTAACTTCTCTACAGTTTCAGCTTTAGTGCTGGTTTTAACTAACTGATAGCGATCTATTTCTCTCTTCGCCAATGTACAGGTGTTCTTTCATGCACATACACTGAGGTTGCTTGATGTTTTGTTAGAGTTAAAACTACTCCATTCTGACGAGACATAATGAAGGTCGAAACCTGGTCAATGGACGTTTTTCCCTTAGTAAAACGATCAAGTGATTGTTTTGTAATGGCTATGCAAATACCAGCTCTATTTGTATAGGTAAATACACTGTGTGAATTTACAGATACATCTTATGTAATTGGTATATATATTGCTGTGGCAACGGTTTGCGTTGGGCGTCGCTAAAAGAGTGCTGTGACACGATACAGCAAATTGAGAAATTTGAAATAATTATCTTACCTTCCTTTTTTTTACTTCGCCTGGCTAGCTCGACGGAAGTTTCAGAATTTACAAAATGGAATAAAGCACAGCAATCTCAAGAAAAATCTATACATTCAAAAACATTTTCTTTTATACAAAACAGTTTATACTACAATTTACAGTTTCAGTTCTTACTTAATCTTTGTTAACTGTTACATTATCATTTTTAATTATTAGGTGAGCGATTCGCTGAGTCTTTATTACCACGTTCGTGAATGTGATTGACCAAAAACTGTCACGGATAATTTATTAAACGTCAAGATGCTACGAATTCTGATCTCAAAATACGATTCAAATTATCCCCTTCACAAATAATAAAATGAAAACAATAGAATTCGTTACGAATTGGGTTTTGATTTAGATCTGGTGGCAGTTTTGAATAATTTTGTTCGAGTATCAATCCTTAAAATAGACGTCTGTATTCTAAGCTTGGAAGCGTTGGGAAGCTGTTTATCTGAAATTAATTGAAGATTCCTGAAATCAAGGTTAGTTTAGCTATTAAGTTTTGTGTTTTTCTGTAAAGGACTTTTGAACTCTAGTGTGAGATTTTTAGCTGTAAGATTTAATTAATTTAAAAATGTATTTAGGACATTATAACGAACGGCAATTTACACGCATTTTGTTTAAACGTAAATTTTTAAAGAAGTAACGGTGGAGGCGAGAGTACCCTAACCCTGAAATGTCAATCTACGTGTATGCCAAGTATAAGTTGATACTTTAGTAAACTTTTTCTAATTTTTATGTGATCTGAATACAAACTTTCCGGTATATATAACCTTACAAAAAAATTATTATATGATTAACATGTATTATTCTACCTTAAATTAAATGACAAATACTCCAATATCAGTTACAAACAAAATAAATCTAAAAGTAATACTTGCAGAATCCACAAAGCGCTTCTTCAATTCGTAATTAACAGTATTAAATATTGTTTGCTTCTATTTTTAAATTGACCTCAAATCAGCTTACAAGATTTTCCACATTTAAAATCTTCATTTTAAACAGCAGTTACTAAAGTACATTATGCTTAAATCTTGCTTTCAATTTTTTAATAAATAAAAAGTAGTGTTATATTGAAGAATTTTCCTTCTTCATTGCATATAATTACATTTAAGTTTCCATTTTTATGCAGGTTACGCTTAAAAAATCACTTCTTTATTCATTGTAACATCGTAATTATTTAATTGCGGTATGCGTACTGCATACTTCAAATAATTTCTTTTTAAAGTAACATTTTCGCGATCAAATTCATGAATGAATGAACCTCTTTAATAAAAGTCCCCGCTTATATACAAAAATTTTCTGTTTTCTAAAATGTACTAGTTTTGTATGGAATTTCATTCCAATTACAACACGCCTTTAGCATTTAAAATCGTTGCGCTTTATTACATCTTTAATGTTGATTTATGTGCGCTGTCCATCCTACTCTATCTCATATAACGTTAATGGTCCGCAGTCTCTATCACTAATACGTAAGGCTATTAAACCGCGATCTTATCGATTTTCATAAGATTTTTTAATATTCCGGCCGCTTCTTCAAATAAATGTTTTATTTTGTTTAATGAGTTCATACAAAATTGATGTATTTCTTTTCAATTTCTCTCGAAATTTCGAGAACATGTTTTATTTAAATTAAATTTACGTTATATAAAAGTCAATTTATATGATTAATTTAAAGCTTTATAATGCGAATGAGTTGCATTTTTATAGAAAATATTTTTTCACGGTAAAACGTGTTTTAATACACATAATTAAGATTAAAGCGTTTCGGCTTTAACAATATTGATTGTAGTTGCTTACTCAAAATGCGTAAAGCTAGCATTATTCTATGCTATTTACAACAAATAAAGAGCATTTTTATGTGCATGAAAAATGTATTGATAATTAATAGGTGAAAATAAATGGTTTTGTATTCACGCTTGAAATCGATTGATTTGCATAAAGCATAAGGTCCGCATTTAATACGTTTTTATATTATTTCTGAACGGTTATTTATTTTTACTTATTCTGCTTACATTATTTGCTATGCATCTACAATCGACTTATATCATACAGGGTGATTATTTATACATGCGCAATTGCATTTTAGCTTGGCACTTAAATCAATAAAAGTATGCTTGTATTATTATGGACTTTAGATTAAATACTGTGACTTATGGAGTTTTGTCGTACTGTTCAAAAATTGGCAAGGTTAGAATCGATTAATTTTCCTATTGCGTCAACAGTATTGGCCAATGATACCTATGTTGATGATGTAGTCACTGGATGTAATTCGATTGAAACTGCTAATCAATTAATTGGTGAGTTGAATAGTATTTGCGTTAGTAGTGGTTTTCAATTAAGAAAATGGAATAGTAATTGCCCGGAAGTGATGTCCAACTTGAAGGAGTCCCTGTCCAGTTCGGAAGCAATTACATTTTAAGATAAAGATAGTGAATATATATATATATATATATATATATATATATATATATATTGCTGTGATATCCCCCCTGAACAATCGAGCCCGTACGATGAGCGTCATAAATTTGCTATGATATTCGCCTCTATTATTATTTCATTTTAAGCCCCAATGTTATGAAATGGTAAATTAGGATTTTTACCCCGACTAGCTTACTGAATGGATCTTATTGAATCAAATAAAGTAATTGTATAATACACAATATAATAATTGATAATATTTACAACACTCAAAATTTTCTTTTTTGTACAGAATATCTACATATATCAGATTTATGTTTTTCTGAAAGCCAGCAAAAATATCTTTTACTTATTCAGGGACCTTTGAACGTTCCAAGATACCTATTCCATTGTCATAAATTTTTAAGTGACTCTTTTTGATGACTCTTACAAATATACATTGCGACAAATATTAAATCAAAAACAGTTTTCAATAATAAAGTGTATTAAGATTGCTAACCTGTAATGGGTTCTGTAGTTCCATCCTAGTCTATGATCTGCATACCCTTTTAGTGTTCGGTTTGCTTATTGATATGCCGGCCCCATATAAGAATCGACTCCCATAAATCGATTCCAATTAAAATCGTACCAAGTTAGAATATGTCCAAATTAGAATACTTTCATTTTTAAATTATCTCCAAAATTAGAGTATGTTTAAAGTTAGAAGTCCCAAATTAAAGTCGTCTTAAATATCCCAAATTAAAGCCATCTCATCAAATATGTCTCAAATTACAGCCCAAATTAAAGTCGAAATTAAAATCTAAGATTACATGTCGGAATTAAAAGCCCTGTTTTATTAATATTAGAAATGAATTTAATTAAGTCGTTTTACTTACGTCTATTTATAGATCGGCTTATTTTCGTTGCACAAATTCTCGCACTTTTAATTCTGATTTATTTTGGTTTATACTTCACTGGTTACGTAAGCTTTTAACACCTTTGAACATAGTCGTTGCTCAGTTTGAATATGAACTAATATTTCGCTTCGTCACTATCGTATATATGTCTTACCCCCAATTGATTTCATTGGCTTGTTGACGTTCTAGGACGATACTTCTACCTTATCTCGCATACCTCGGAATTTACACCAATTATTTAGTTTAAATCTTTCAATGCATGCATTGTCTGTCACGTACACATCCCGCATATCGTGGTATTATTCGAGAATTTCCAACTTTTGACTTTTATTAGCTCACGTATTTGGATGTTTGTTAATTTTATCGTCTAAATTGAATCGCCTGGTGCTTGTTTATTTCTACAGAATATTGGTTTTCTGAACAAATGTGTTTTCTTCCTGTCACATAGCGATTTTCTAATACTGAATTATTTAGAATGCGCGTACGATGATATTTTCGACGCAATTGTTAAATATTTGTAATGCCAATTTATTTATGCTTCACGGTGATTTAATTTTGATGCGATTTGTTGTGTTTTAAAATTTTATTTTTACTTATACATTACACTTAGACATTTTATGTTCCCATGCATTTAATACTGTGTATTTTATATACAGTGTCCTCTCAATTAACAATATGTAGAGTGACCGATTTACTCTTATAATTTCTGGAATTATGTGCTTTTCTTACAGTAGAAGTTGTTTACATTTATTCTACGACCCTTATGACTTAACCTGCCCCTAAACTACCCTATTGTCATAGCAATATATATATATAACACTTCTTCTTTGTAGGTTTTTAGGTCTGCTGGATTTAAATAAATACTCTTTTTTATGGCCTAAATTTTCGCATATATTTTTTTATGCTTGATCACAGGCTACAAAGTGAGCATGGTTGAAATTGACATCAGTGTTTGGAATAAAATAATGTTTTTTATAGAATAAATATTAAAAACATTATTTTTTCCAAACACTGATGTCAATTTCAACCATGCTCACTTTGTACTTGATCAACATAAAATATATGGCTAGCCATAAAAGAGTATTTATTTAAATCCAGCAGACCTAAAACCTACAAGAAGTATTATTCCTGCAAGGTCACCAAAATTATATTATTTATATATATATATATATATATATATATATATATATATATTCACTTATAAAAGTTTGTCGGTTTAGGTTTCTTAGTTAATAGCTATAATTATTTTTAAATATAAAATAAGTTAATTCATACTTATTTTGGTGGGCGGGATGTTTGGTATCTTTGTCGTACTTTTTCGTGTTTAATTTTAAGTCGTTGTATATTCGTAGTTGTAAATACAATAGTAAAGCTGTTATCCTTTGTCCCGTTATATCCTGTCATAAAACCTCTTTTATGCCTGTGGAAATTAAGTTGGACTAAATGGGTAGTGATCGACACTTACTCATAGACGTCGAAGAGAAACGTTTGTTGAAGAGTAGAAACGACACTTATAGAACAATGAATACGGCTGAGGTAAGTCGATAGATAAAATTATAAGACTCCTCGCGCGTTAACAGAGAGCGTTTTAAAATTCCTACTTATTTCTCAGTTGAGCGTTGGAAACGTAATTTTTTGTAAAAGGAGGAAAAATATTAGTAGATAATGCATTTAATTCAAAGAACCATTAGAAATTGAAATCTAACGCCTCCGTAAATTGAGTCGGTTCCAGTTTAATCTACAATCGATGAAGCTATTCAATTAAAGTAATAACTTTTTCACGTAATCGAAGGTCTAACTATGCTTTAGAATAGACAGAGGAACATTCTAAATTATATATCTTACAGGGTTAGGAAAAAACGATGCATTCTGGGAGTCCACTCAAACGGTTGACGTTTAAAAAGGGATAATAATCTATACAGAAAAAAAATACAGCTAATGTTGAAGGAAAAGCGCATTTAAGCTTATTAAATTACATTGTTTAAAATGGCTATCTTCATCGTTAGTTGTTTTTAGAAAAGAAAGCGTTAATTGTTGTATACTAAAACATATTGTTCTTATTATATAGGGAGTTTATGAAAGAATTCCTTGATTTAAAGTTTTATTCGTATGCAGTAAAGTTAAAATAAAGTTATTAAACCTATATAGTATTAAAGAGAATCTTCTCAAGTTTATTTTTGATACCTAATAAAGTTCTATATGTGCACCATTTGTTGCCCTGGCCACGCCTAAATGATAATCAGTTTCTTCCCATGTATTCAGGAGCATATCAGGCGTGACGGATGCTACAGCTGCAAAAATCCTTTCCCTCAAGTGAGCAATGTCACGGATCTTCTCGGAATAAAGAATATTTTTTGCATGTCGCAAAAAAGAAATTTAGTGGAGTCAAATCTGGGCTCCTTGGTGGCCATGCAATCGGCCCACGTCTACCAATCCAACTGTAAGGGAAACGCAAGTTCAACGCATACGGACACGGTTGCTACAGTGAGGTGGCGCGCCGTCTTGTTGCAAGACAATCGGTCTCTTTTCTAGTTCGATATCATCTATCTGTGAGAAAACGTATAGTTCAAGCATTTTATAATAAATATCCCCATTAATTGTTTTCTCTGCGAAGATGAAACGTCTTACGATACGATCATGCATCAATTCACACCAAACATTTACTTTGGAAGAGTCTCGCTGATGTTCTACGAATTCATGCGGTGACTCAGACCCCCAATCCTACAGTTGTGTCGGTTGACAGACCCACTTACGTGAAAAGTCGCCTCATCTGAAAACATAACATTTTCTAAGTTTTCATTTTCTTCAATCCTGTTCAAAATGTAGACTGCTAAATCGAATCTTTTCACTTTGTGATTGGGCTTGATTTCATGCAGAAGTTGAATTTTATACCCACGTAATTTAAGCCTTTTTCGCATCACTTTGTACACAGTAGACTAAGGTATTTAGGAATTCCCAACTCCAAACTTCGCCTTGCCAATGACTTTTTAGGGCTACCTATACAAGATGTACGGATCCGTTCCACATTCTGTTCAGAGACTGAAGGCCTACCCGGTGGCTTAATTTTTACGACACTACCTGTTTCCTGAAAGTGATTATACCACTGCATAATAGTTTTGTTAGTAGGTACATTACCGTCATATACACGTCGATAAGTACACTGGACTGTGATCACTGAATTCGATCGAATAAACCAAGTCAAACACTGAACTTTCTGCTGTGGCGTTGCCATGACTGGTGAGTGGCGACTACGAGCCGACGGAAGCAGTAGCATTCTTCCTCCACCACAGTTGCTCCAAGGCCACACACTGCGATCGAATACTAGCAAAACAAACTTGACGATATACTGAACTCAAGTTTAAAACCCGAAAGTTTATTACTGGTTTCGTTTTTAATTATGTTTTTTTTTAAATCAAGGAGTTCTTTATAAGCTCCTGTATTTCGCATGTTTAATGCAAAAATTTTGCTTTGTAGACATCTAACGATAATAATTTTAGTTCTGTTTTTTATAGATTGCTTGTCTAGCTTCGTTCTCCAACAGTATTAAAAAAGGAGTTAATAAAAAGCCACTAGAAGTTATTCACAAGTGGGATTATTAATGTTTTTGTTTTTACTTGGGTTGTGGTATTTGCTGGGCAGTCTAGATATAAGCATGGCATTTTTGAAGTATGTTTTATAATTATTGTGTATTATGCTGTTAAAAAAGATGTAGTCACAGGTGTAGTCGCTACCGTAACAGCTAACGGGGGATGTACTTGTCCATTACGCTATGAAGAAAGTTATAGACACAGGGTATCGTAGTTGGCATTAGCAAAAGCCAAAGTGAGATGTACCTTTATAACTAACCTTGAATGGTAATAAAATCTGACTACTTTTTATATGCCATATAAACTATTTATATTCTGCTTAATGTAAATCTAACGGACGTTTCCTTTTCTATTGCATTGAATCCATTAGCAAAATAGATAGAGCGATTCTAGTTCTTTAATCTTTCCCTACTAGTACCCAAATAAACTCGGCAAAATTGTAGCTGCTACATGTAATCGAGACTAGTTTAAGGGAATTTGTCTAATGCACCTCAGCAACTAAACTAATTGGATCACATTGTATCAGGATACTTTACTCAAAGGATCATAATATGTAGAAACATGTACATTTAAGCTAGCCAGCGTTATATATTTTCAGCCCAAATCACTCACGGCTATAACGAAACAAATCACATACAAAATAGACGCAACTTTAGAAATAATTCGATTCGTTTTTATTACAAAACTAAATTCTGTCAGCAGAGTTAAACTTGTCTTGTAAATGCAGACTCATTTACAAATACTTCTCCTCTGTGTAGTGCTTTATACAATTAAATTCTGAAGATATATGCTAGTTAAAGCTATGAATTTTATCTCCCTGCTCTACAGCAAAAATGAAAGTATACATTCACACTTAAAGCAAAGCAATTTTCCAAAAATCATCAATATGGTACGAGAATGAGTTTTACAAATGAGTTCATTATTTGGGCGTGATCATTGAACAGCTCAATAGTCCGTAGGGACAGGACACAATTACTTTCAAAGGCTGATAAATAATTTTTATGTTGGGCTTGCTGCATACATATCCACGTATTGTGCAACATAAAACAAAAAGTATGACATGGAGAACATTAACATTTCATATTTATGTTCCAGTTTTCCTGCGCAAAATCTGCAATGCGTCCTGCAGAAACCAGCGCAGTAAAATTCTTTTCAGAAAACGTTTTTGTCTGTCGCTAAGGCACCGGTAGAAAATAGAGCACGGTATAGAATCAATAGGTGGTAGGCGATGTCGGCGTCGACCGTCGAAAGCATTGCAGGCGCCAATTTGAAATTCATTGATTGACCCCGTGACCTATATTCAAACTATTTATAGAAATCTTACCACCCTAATGGGTTACATAAACTATACACTTATGTGGGCTCGTTGAGGGTCAGCTATTGAAGTTTGAGTTGTCTGCTAAAAAATTAAATTAATTTGAAACGGTAAGTAGACGTGGACGGAAAAGCTCAGCTAGAACTGAATTGCTTATAGGGTTTCAGCGAATTTCTCAAGCTTCAGGATCGACTTTCAGAAAGTTTTCGGGTTATAAAGTGTATTGCTAAATAATTTTTGGGAATGTTTCCATTTGGGAAAAGGAAGAGATGTCAGTTCGATACTTGTAGCGGTAACGGTTTCGTCTTTCAGTAGCCACTTTGTGCACCTTTTGTAATAAATACCTCAAATGTAAGTTGTCAACTCCGACGTTCTGTCTGCAATTAACGGGTAGCCCTGGTAAGATACGGATTTCAACCTCTCTTGAAGAATTTATTAATGCTGCTGTATTTATTTATGGGCAAGAGAAAGTGCAAGAACTTCGGGAGATGATTCTTCATCAAATATTAAGAAGTTCTTTTCTATAAAATGTTTGCTCAAGGCGCTATTTGAGAAACTGCATGTTTTGACTTTTAGGTTCTTCGCAAAAGTAAAAATATATAAAAGTAAAATTCAGTACACGCAATCTACTTTGAAGTCAACTCAAAAATGTCTTTATTTTCCCCTGTTGCTACTAGAGTGACTTCTATAAACCTACCATTGTGATAACTCAAAATCTAAGCATTCCCCATTCCGTCTAAACTGAACAAGGAAACGTTCTTTATTAATTGTCAACCGTCAGAAAACATATCGCAAAAGGTAAATAATTTTTTTTTTATTTAATCAGAATATGTTCGAACTACTCAAAAAGATTGGAATGAGTTTTAGGGATAGAGGGATAGTACATAGCTTATACAAAGAGCAAACAGCGGTAATAGAATTAGAGCAAGAAAGTAGAGAAGTAAATATTAGGAAAGGGATGAGACTGTGCCTTATCCCTATTAATTTTTAACTTGTACATAGAAGAGGCAATGAATACTGTCAAATGCAGGAAGACATTCGGAATTACTATGCAGGGGACAAAAGATTAATATGCTTAGATTTGCAGTTGATGCGGTAATAGCATCTAGCAAAGAAAAGTTAGAAGCAGCTCTTAATGAAATGGAAACAGTACTAACAGAGAGATATGGTATGAAAATTAACAAAAGTAAAACTAAAGTTCTAGTTCTGCTACCTAGGAAGTCAAATAATGGAAGATGGGAAAAGCACAAAAGATATAAAACAAAGATTAGCACAAGGTCGTGCTACATTTAACAAGAAAAAGCAACTACTGTGTTCAAAGACAAGAAACTTAGAAACAAGGAAAAGAATGCTTAAAACATATGTGTGGAACACAGCACTGTATGGCCGTGAAGCCTGGACAGTAGGAGAAGCAGACAAGAAAAAGGTAGAAGCCTTTGAAATGTGGTGCTACAGACGTATGATAAAGATACCATGGACAGACAAAGTTAAAAACAAAGAGGTACTAGAAATGGTAGGGGAAGAAAGAACTATTTGGAAAACAGTAAAAAATAGGAGAGATAGGATAATAGGCCACATACTAAGACATGAGGGAATAGTGCGGAATATATTAGAAGCAGAGATAGGAAAAAAGAGAAGTAGAGGTAGACCTAGGTTAGACTACTGCACACAGATAGTGAAAGATGTAGGCTGTAAGAATTTCAGGGAAATGTGTAGGCTAACTCAGAATAGAAATCAATGGAGGTACGCTTCCAATCAGTCGCAAGATGGAAAAACTAATGACAAAAATAATAACTGTACTTAAACATGGTGATTATTATAAACAACTACAGATATTGGTTTAGCAATACTCTCAACTAATGTTAATTGTGCGAAAGCATTTACTTGAATACTATTAATACGGCAAATGTCTAAGTGTTGGGGGATCTTGGCATTCCCAGGCTGCTTAACCCCCTTCACATACCACTGAATCTCGGTGAAGTAGGGCATATAATTAGAAAACAATAGAAGGGAATCGAGCTATATATAGGCTGTTATGAGAATTGCAGAGAACTGAGTAGGCTAGCTCAGAACATAAATACGCTGAGGTACAAGTCCAACCTTCAAGATATAAAACCCAATGACGAAAAAATAAGTGATCTTAAATCTGATGATTATTATAAACAAGTACAGATGTTGGTTGTGAAATATTTTCAACTAATGTTGATTGTGCTAAAGAATAAATTGGAAATCTAATAATTGGACTAAGGTAGAGGTGCTGGGGGAACTTGGCAGCCAAAGGCTGCTTACCCCTCTTCACATATCATTAAATATTGGGGAAATAGGGTATATAACTGTAAAACAATAGAAGGTGACCGAACTGCATCAAACAAGAAAGAACAGCAGCTATGTTCAAAGACAACGAACATAGATACAAGAAGAAAACTGTTCAAAGCATAGTGTGGAGCACAGCACAGTACATTTATGAAATAGGGGCAGTAGGAAAAGCAGACAAAAAGAGATAGAAGCGTTCTGAAAAGTTGTGCTTCAGATGTATGAAGATGGTAGCATGGATGTGGAAAATGAAAAAAATAAGAGAAATAGAAGGACAGGATACGTTCTAAGGCATTTCTGGGGAATAGATGGTATATACTACAAGCAGAGATAGGAAAAGAGAGGTAGAGGTAGACCGAGATCAGACTTTCGCACACAGATAGTGATAGATGCAGACTGTGTAAATTTCAGGGAAATGTGTAAGTTGGTTCAGACTAGGAAACAATGAGGGTACGTGTCCAACCAGTTCTAGGACTGAAGACCTATGATGATGATGATAATCAGAATATAACCACAACACTAAAATAACTAAAAACCTCTTTCGTGTGTGCTCCAGAAACATTCGAGTTTATTGACTATATTGCAAAAGTCACGGGTTAGGGGTAGCTTAGGGTATTAAAACAATAATTTTTTCATTGTCAGTACGTGAGAAACCAAGGATAGCTGCAAGTTAATCCGCGCCGTATCACTCCCGTGAAGATGGCAGGACATTTTTCAAATTATTAAAGAACAATGATAGTTCTAGTAGCACTTTTAGTAGTTTTCAAGAAAATGAAAATCTTTTGTGCTGACGTCACGAACTTAGCAGGGCACCTCGCCCTCTAAACTACAAAAATGAAGAAAACAATAAATATTACAGCTTTTCGTTACATTTCCAGTTAGTACTATTCTAGTTCCATTTCTGATGTATATAATTAAAATAAAAAATGGTGACAATCACGTTATTTACACAAACAGCGTTATATTGTACCTAGTGAAAAAGTGTCCTGCTGATGGTTTCTCCCATTTTTTGAGATGTAGGTCGATTGTTCTCGTTGAGTTCTAATAAATACAATCATCTTTAGGCAAAGTTCCGACGACTAACTATTATTAAATAATTTTTTAACTTTTGACGTCAGCAGACACTCGTTAAAAGAATATCCTGTTGATGATTTCGAGCACATTTGCGACGTGAATCGATAGTTCTTGATGAGTTCTACATACAATCATTTTTAGGCAAAGTCCCGACTACTAATTATTATTAAATCATTTTACTTTTGCCTCTAGCAAGACATTCGGTGCAAAAGTGTTCAGCTGAGGATTTCTCACATTTTTTTGACACTGATCGATAGTTTTCGATGAGTCCTAATGAGTACAATCATTTTTAGGCCGAGTTCCGGCGACTAACTGGTATTGAATAATTTTTGTCTTGACGCCAGTAGGACAATCGGCGAAAAGGCGTCCTGCTGATGACTTCTCGCATTTTGGTTGATCGATAGTTTTCGATGAGTTCTAATAAGTACAATCAGTTTTGGAGTTCGGACGACTAACTACTAATTAAATAATGTTTTAACTTTTAGCGCAAGCTGGACACTCGTTGAAAAAGTGTTTTGTTGATGATTTTTCGCATTTTTAGAACGTGTATCGATAGTTCGCAATGAGTTCTAATAAGTACAATCGTTTTACGCAGATTTTCGACAACTAACTATTAATAAATAATTTTAAATTTGACGCCAGTAAGACATTAGGTGAAAAAGTATTCAGCTGAGTATTTCTCCCTTCTTTTGTGGCGTTGATCGATAGTTCTCGAAAAGTTCCGATGAGTACGACTAACTTGTATTAAATAATTTTTTAACTTTTGGCGCCAACAGGACACTCGGTAAAAATGTTCTGCTGAGGATTTTTCGCACCCTTTGCGGCGTTGATTGATAGTTCTGGATGAGTTCTAATAAGTACAATCATTTTTGGGCAGAAATTCGACGACTAACTATTATTAAATAATTTTTTAACTTTTAGTGCCAGCAGGACACTAGGTCAAACCGTGTTCTGCTGATGTTCTCTCGCATTTTTTGTGGCACTGATCGATAGTTCTCGAAGAGTTCTAATAAGTACAATCATTTTTGTTTTCTTGCATTTTTTGGGGCGTTGATCGATAGTGCTTGAAGAGTTTGCAATAAGTATAATCACTTTTGGGCAGAGTTCCGACACCTAACTATTGCTAAATAATTATTAACTTTTGTCGCCAGCAGGACATTTGACGAAAGATTGTCGTTTTGATGATTTCTCGGTTTTTGGAGCGTAGATTGATAGTTCTCGATAAATTCTAATAAGTATAATGATATTTAGTCGAGTTTCGACAATCAATTAATACGAGAAATCATCAACAGCACCACGACTTTTCACCGATTGTACTGCTGGCGTCAAAAGTTAAAAATTATTTAATATCAGTTGCTTATCGGAACTCTGTCTAAATATGATGTCACCCATTAGAACTCACCGTGAACTATCGATCTATACCGCAAGAGAATGCGAGAAATCATCAGCTGGATAGCCGTCGGAACTCTGCCTAAAATGGTAGTATTTATTAGAACTCATCAAGAACTATCGATCCACACCACAAGGAAATATGAGAAATCATCAGCTGGACACTTTTTAATCGAGTGTCCTGCTGTCGTCAAAGATTAAAAATTATTTAATAACGGTTACTCGTTGGAACTCTACCTAAAAGTTATTGTACTTATTAGAAATCATCCAGAACTACCGATCCACACCGCAAAAGTGCGACAGATCATCAACTGAAACTTTCTCACCGAATGTCCTGCTGGCGTCAAAAGAATAATTTAATAATAGTTAGCCGTCTGAAGGCGGATTTAAAATGATTGTGCTTATTGGAATTGATCGAGAACTATCGATCCACGCTCCCAAAAAATGTGAAAAATCATCACCATCACACTTTTTCACCGAGTGTCTAGCTGACTCCAAAAGTTACAAATTATTTAATAATAGTTAACCGTTGGAACTCTGCCTAAAAATGATTGCGCTTTTCAGAAGCATTAAAGACTATCGATCCACGCCGCTAAAAATGCGATAAATCATTAGCAGAACACTTTTTACGTATAGTGTCGTGCCAGGCACAATATAAGTTGATTATGTAAATAACGTAACTGTATCCTTCTATTTTAATTATATTCAGATATGGAGCTAGATTAGAACAAACGGTAACTCTATCTAAAAGCTGTAATATTTAGGGTTTTCTTTTGGTTTAGGGAGGGAGGAGTCGTGCTAGATGCGCGAAGTTAGCCGACATATTCTCATTTTCGTTTTTGATATTAAGGGTGTGAAACTCCTTTTATTTTCGATAGGACCTCTAGAACTATGAAAAGCGCTACTAGAACTATCATTGTTTTTTAAAAATTTAAAGAATGTCCTGCTAACTTCATGTGCGTCGCTGTATCCAGGTTGAGAGATACTATCCTCTATATACTCATATCATCGAATTATCCTGGTTGATCCTACCCTCTCAGGGCGCGTCTAGTAGTCAGCGTTAACCTAGTAGTTTCTGCTGTCTTGTCTGTATTATTTGTCGTGCGAGTGTCCTAGGTGTCTGTTTTTCCACCTAGTGGTCTGAATCTCGTGTTGTTTTTTTATTTAGCCAACTAGTTCCGGTCTGGTGTGCTTTTGTCTGATGTTGTGTTACACATCTAGTAGTCGGCGTGGTCGTTTTTTGATTGTATGTCGTGTGCCTTGTAGAGGTGCGACGTCTCGTATGGATAGGTGTGGTGAGTCGTCTATTGTTTTGTACGTTTTTATGACGTTTGTTCTACAGTATTCGTGTACTGTGGGAATGGTTAAGTCGTTTCGTATTGTATCGTTTCTGACGAACCACCGTGCGCCGGTAATCAGTCGAAGGATGATGTTCTGAAATGTCTCTAGGCGTCGTAAGTTTGTCTTTGAAAGGTATGTCAGCCATGCTTGTGATCCGTAGGTGATGATCGGTCTTATGTGCGTTTTGTAAATTCTGGTCCGTGTTTCTGTCGGTAGTTTGTTGTTAAATGTCAGCATCAGATGTAAGTAGCCTTTGGTTTGTCTTGCTTTTTTAAGCGTCTCATCTAGATGTTTGTGGAAGCAAAGGTTTCTGTCGATATCGAATTATCTAAGCTGTGCTGCTTAGGTTAATCATCAACGGCTTTAGATTTCTTTTCTTGCAATAGCCACAACAAGAAAAAATTACACGTGACAAGGTTTAATCGCGGGCAAAACAAAGTAGGCGAATCATTGAGATATGTTGCACACTCAACGCGCGTAAAAATATATTTAGATATTCGTATATACTTTGAAACTACTGGTCGAGGACTGAGATGTAACACAATGATGAAAAAAATGGTTTTTGACAATTTAGAGTCAGATTTTGGACTGCTAAAGGTTTAACATCAGTTAATACCTGCTCCCAAAAACACCTTACGAGCAAATTTGAGGTCGGACCTTCAAAACCAATTCCTCTGTTGATCCCAAATTGCGATTGGAATGGGTTACCCATTATCAAAATTGCAGTGCTGATGTTGGGGTCGCAATAATTAACCTTAAAAAAACCATTTTACTCCGGTTTGCATCATATATGAGGTAAGACGGGGTACCCCCAAGGAGCAAAATGAGGTTCAAGAATGATCATCATAATATGTATGCTTAGAGTAGTAAATAAACATGCGAAGTTATAGCTTACTTATACTAAATAAAGTAAAAGTTAAAAAATTCATTAATGGTAAGGTTCACACACTGAGCTGAGGTGTGTTGCTACATCATCGTCATCTTCAACACCACTACAGCCACAATGAGCCCACCGTGCACAAAAATTGAATAATCTATCGAACCTTCTAGCAATTGTGAATATAATACACTGCAATAAAGACATATGGTATTTTCCTCTTCATTACTAATTTATTCAGATGAATCAATTATTCAACGTTTCATATCTTAAGGGTTCTTCTTTTCCAAATATTGCTTTTCTTGTTTGATTTTTAAACTGCCTTGTTTCTTACTTGCTATATTCTCTGTTAATTTCTGTCTCATCTTTCTTCTTTTGAGCTTTTTGTCGTTTTTCTTTTTCTTGGGTTGCTTTTTGTTCGTTCCTTATTTCTCCCTCCAGTTCTGCTTTGTAGGGCGAAAAGGCAATAATCTCAGTTTTCCCTGGTTTCAAGACTTTTTTTAGTTTTCGTTGCGGTGGGTATTGAAAGAAATTGCTTTGGACTAATATATGCAAATGTGGTTTCCTTTGGCGGTGTACAAGGTTCTGGATAGTATTCTTTCTTATTAGGTCAATGAAACAACCAGGTTGAGTACTAAAACTATTTAAATACAAAGGTTGTCAGTTTGTGTTCGAATTGTTATTTAATTTGCTTTGTCTATGTGGCTATGTGGATGTAATTTATTTCAGGTGGCTTGTCATCGCTTATTTGGATATCATTGGTTGAACAAGCGATAAAGTCACGTGTAGTAAAAACAGATTTTGCAACTAAGTAGCAGTCCATTTTTTCCTTCTAACACTGCTGTAACTGCTTTTTTTATTCTTTTTTTAACCACTTCACTTTATTAATTTTGTGGTTATAATAACTCACAATTCTAAAAAGTAATATCTATTCTAATTAAAGATATTTCAGTCTTACTTACCTTATCTTGCCCCATACTAAGTACCTCATTTTGCTCCTTGGTATATTTTTCAACAAAAATTCTTCTAACTAAAAATTACTCTTAACTAATTAAAAATTAATCTTTACCTGTACTATCACTCTTCTATGCGGAAAGCAGACCACTCACAATTTGTATTAGAGGTTTGTCACAGCTACAGAACAATCCGTAAAAATGTGATACAATGCTTAAATTTAACCGACCATAAGTTCCGTCGCTAATTCACCTTCCAACAAAATAATTACTTTCATGTCTGATTATTTTTCTACTACACGAATACAAACCCGTTTCCATTTTGTGTTTTCCCTGCTAACGCATCTTCCTTTCCAACTAACACTACTTCCTTAATACAAACAACGCAAAACTTCAAATCATTAGAGGTGAGTGAACACTGCTGGTTCTAATCCCTTTTTTGCTGGTTGTAACCACATTAATTCCACGAATCTGTGAATTGAAATGTAACCTGCTCGTGCAAAAGTAATTAAAAAAATAAGCTTCGCCCCGTGTTTTTCCCTGTGGGAATCTATAGTCTCATCTTGAAGCTGTATTTCTTTTCAATCATTAATCTCTCCTCATACCGACGCCAACACCGTGGCCTTCCTGCCTTATTACTTATTCGTATGACTGAATTTCCACCTTTCTAATTACTTGTTCGCAATTAATTAATTAATTCTTTTCTGTCGGGTGTTTAACTACTGTCATTTCTCCAACTGTGCGTGCTTTAAGGGGTTATGTCATTGTACAGTATTAAGCTTGTAGTGTAACCGACCTGAAAGCTGACCAAAGGCCCTCTATGAACGGCACACCGGGCTCCATGATCTAACATCTAGTGGCAGTGGCTCGATGATACCTACGTTGTGTTGTTATAATGTAACCCAAATTCACACTGGGAAGATGGCGTTAAGAGAAGGTTTGAAATAAAACTGCAGCATTTACCTAACTTGACCTTTAATCAAAATAATAACCACTAAATAGGTCATTGGCATGAAAGCACAGAAAAATGACATTTAAAGCAAACAGTGCCGTACTCAACCTGGGCGACTGGGGAAAGAGCACGGCAGACAAAACCCCAAACTGCCCTCACACTTTCAACTGCATTTGGCACATCTCGACAAGGACAGGTGACGTACAAGCACCTCAGATCACCAACATTGAATTTGATAAGATGTCAACTGTTACCCAGACATGCCACACATGACAACTGAAGAAACGTTAGTGTAAACCAGTTAGTTTTTTTCTGGTAGGTACTGAGGTCAGCTAGGCCAATACTATCCAGCTAAAGTTGAAGAGGGGGGACATCAGAAATATGATCTGCACCTTGACTAGCAATGTATCTCCCCGCACGGACCATAAAATGTTAGTAATATTTAAAAAGGCTCGAACACACGCGCCCACATGCATACATTAACAATTTCCAGCCCGTATTACAAAATATTTCACAAAAGCTAGCCGACTTCCTATTATTTGCAAAAGGGCACCACTACAAATACCTTGACAAGATGACATGAATCGTTGAAATGAACTTATGGTATGATTGCGCATGGTTAAAAAGGCGCTTATTATTGAATAGACTATCTCCAACATAGTCATAAATGCAAAGGCAAAAGGCACAAGATTGTCAATCATACCAGAGGTTAAATTTAATTACATTACAGCAATTATCACAAACGTTAAATACTAGTTAATTATATAGGAGCATCGGCTGGGATAAACAAAACAACAAACATATAATTACGTTTAAATGGAGATATGAGCGATGCAGTGAAATATGTGGTTAATAGGTTGAAATAAAACAATTACACATAAAATAAAAATGTCAAATGCATCAGAAATATCAAACACTATAAAACTTGTAGGCAGCAAAAACAGATCAAAATTTTACATCATAAAAACAAGCCCAGATTCAGGCGCTAAAACTATATATAAGTGCATGTTAGTTAAATATATTAAATCTAATAAACAAATGTTAAAATTTGTACATTATGATTTCATCGGTTAAAACATTCCTTTTAAAAGTTAAACACATCGTGGCATTACAAGTTACAAACAAAAATATACACAACAACGTTATGTTTCATTCAATAAAACCCAAAACAAATATAACATAGAAATATATTACTGTTCGTATTCAAACTTCCCTAATAATTTGATTTAATATAATGTCAGTATTTTTCATTGTTTGTCGTAAAATCACAGGAATGGTACCTTTGCTATTGATTCTGTAATGAGTGCAACGCAATTGTAGTTTCAACTCTGCATTAAATACAAAATCAACATTTTTACAAATAAATAAATATTAGTTTTACTCTGATTTAGATATTAAATAAACAATTTAGATAAGTAAATACTAGTTTCTGGTTGTTAAACCAAACAACACATCTTTATACCTTAAACATATTCAATAAAATAGTAAATTCACCTGAAATTTTACATATTAAACAATCCACATCAAATTCTAAGTCAAAAGCAACAGGTAACCCATAAATATTTCCTTCAATGATTAAATAACTAACAGTTTTACAATAAATACCAACACCACATTAAAACAACGCTCTGACTACAAGATGTATTCAGATTACCTTAAATAGCAACTAATTATCAACATAAAACATTATCTTTAATAAAGAAAACCGCCAAGTGAAAGTTTTTCGACCTGCCATGTTTGAAATCTCAAAACAAAGTCGTTTAACCCTGTCGACCAAATCGATCGCCTATACACATACGCGCATAATAACATAAATTATGACATAACGGAATGCGTTCAGAAATCTGCAAGTGGTTACTGAGCTATTCTAACAAATACCTTCAAATATCGAAATATACACCATAATATTAGCAACAATTATCAAACAATGAGAAATCGACCTAGAAACACTACGGATCGCTTCAAGTTTGTATTGAAATAGGTGAAAATGCGTGATTTTATATGGTTTACTTATGTTGACGTCACGTAATTAGCGCTACTTTATGGTTTTATCAATATAAATCCATACATTGATATATTTTACATTGTGTTGTATGATATGATTAAACTACGTGTAACCTGATATTTGTGAGCTTTACTAAATAAGTATCGGCGTTTCTAAGTAATTAATTACATTGCAATATACTTATTTTTATCTTGCCTTGTTACATTGTAAACTACTGTGTAATTAAATGGAATTATTTCTAATAAAAGTTTTCTTACTTAACAGAAGCTTTCTTAATTGTATGTAAAAAATGCGTAACCTTGAAATTACTTTTACTTTTGTGTAGTTTTGACATAATTTATAGACCTGTATTACACAGAAACAAAACTATGCTTTCGTGGTTTTAAGTTTATGGCTTGAATTCCCATTAATAGAACTAAAAATTTATTGGAATGTCATGCTTAAGGAACATTATTAATATGAAGTCAGAATATACAAAGTACATCAATATTAATTTTGTCTGTTTAAAGATTAAAGTTTTTCTTTCCATTCGGTTTTTATTTAACGTAACGCCAACACACTACAGAGCCTTTGCATACTCATATTACATCTAAGTTGGTCTGCTTATAACTTTAAACTTTATTCATATCGATTATCATGTTTGCTATGTAGATTGTGCTATTGGCTAAAGGTTTTATGCCATCCGTAAATTTTAGTGCAGTATCTATCTGTTCTTTAATTTTACCAATTGTTTGCTCTGTGACGAAATTGAAAACCAAGAGTGAGTAATAACATCTTGTCTGAGATATTTCTATATATTTGTTTCTTTCTCTTGATCAATTAATGATTTTTGTTATTTCTTTTTGCAAATATTTGCCACTCCTTTCTGTCTTTACGAAACATGTTGGAGGTACTATCGCGGAAGATCGGGGTCCAAATCTTGGTATGCGCTTTTAACACAAATGGAACGGCATCCGCTATTAAGAGTGTAAATTGCTACTTCAGTCAACACAGGAAATGTAAGAATGGCTCCAGTTGTTCTTATCGTGACAGGAACATTTAGCTTCTGGCGCACAAAACGTTCTGGGACAGAATAGTTTCAAGAGAGGGGCAGTATAACAGTAATTAAGAAATATATGGAATATTCTGGAAAGGACGCTAATTCGGTTTTTATTAAAGCGTCCTCATATCTGTCTAACGATAAGAAACGGCGGTTAACGGGTATATCAGTACAATAAGGTTGCCCTCGCAGGATTTGATAACACACATTCTAGATATTTCTTCTTTTTAGGGTTCCGTACCTTATAAGGTATAACGGAACCTTTATAAAATCACTCTCGTGTCCGTCCGTCCATCTGTCACAGAGGGTTTTTCTCAAAAACATGCAACGTAGGAATTGAAATTTGGCACAATGCTAGGTCTTTATGTCGCGCACATATATCGTTAGAAAATAGAAAAGAAATATTTTTAGATTAAAAGGCGGGGGTTAATTCGGTCAAAAAAAGTTTTAATAAATATATCGTGTGAAGTATCACTTGAAAGAGGATTCTAAAACGCTTCTAAAATTTTTTTTTTTATAATTTTCGGTCCAGTAGTCTTCATGATATAGCTCAAAATGTGCCAAAAATGACCGTTCTTCCCCTGTTCTCCTACATTTCCAAAGCTAAAATTTTGATTTTAATAGGGATAGTAGCTATTGAGTCATAGATTATCGGAAAACTGCAGGTTTTTTTGACAGTGTAATAGTTACTGGGAAAAAAATTTTAAACACAGTAATAGACAACGTATTTACTAATGATGCACCAGTACAATGTGGGACAATATATTCATTTTTCAGTTATCACAATCAAATTTGGATATGATTTAAATATACATAAGAAATAAAAACAGCTTACTTTGGTTTATTGATTGATCACTGTAGTATTGGTACGGAACCCTAATAGTGCGACCTCGACTCGCTCTTGACTAACTTTATTTCTTGAATAAAAGATTATCATATATAATGTGAACCCCGTTGCTAGTATTAGTTTGAATTCAGTTCTAATAAACGGTCGATGTACATTCATTAATGCAAAGATAAATTCGCTTATGTGATATAAATGTGTTAGATAAATAAATTACAAGTAAGATTAGTGCTACGATAGCTTTTAATTCGTCGTATTTATAAGATTAAATTAGTGTTTCAAATAGTAATTAAGCTAGTGCTAACGTAAAGAAGACGTAAATATTTGTTATTGGGTAGAATAATTATTAGACATGCATTTATTGGAATTAGGAGCAAAAGGACAATTAGAGAATTCGTTACAATATCATAAGCATATAAAACCGTCCACATGATAGCAGAAAACTTATTTGTATCCGATGGTGTTTTAATATTAAAGCGAAATGTCATACATTTCTTGAATTATTAAGCATCTATTAAGAATGGGCTGCAGAATATCTTCTCATTTTTCTAATTGAAGATTAGTGTTCCGTAACTGCCTTCAAGAAGATCCATACATTA
Source organism: Platerodrilus igneus (assembly GCA_036346225.1). NCBI lineage: Eukaryota > Metazoa > Arthropoda > Insecta > Coleoptera > Lycidae > Platerodrilus > Platerodrilus igneus. The sequence goes on along the minus strand of JARFIW010000672.1, from coordinate 5,229,739 downwards.
TTTTTTGACAAATCTGTTGAGGTGTTAGATTTAAACGAATGAGAATGCCGTTTCAGTTGGATAACGCAGCGGGTCAAGCACGCCGTTAATTAAACGCTAGACGTGCTTTGAGAATTTTTTGGCCATGGTTTGGTATCAAAAGGGTTGTGGCCTCCAAAATCCCCAGATCTTACCCCAATACACTTTTTCCTTTTGGTGGTATTTAAAGTGCAGTTTTAAAAACAATTCTCATACACTTGAAAGCTAACGTAGAGTTATTTGCATTGTAATTTGAATATTTATTATTAATGTCTTTCAATTTATAATAAAATAAAATAATATTGTTTCTGGAGTTTTCTTTAAAATAGAAACAAAAAAAATCGAAGATTAGTGGAGTGTTAGGAAACCGTCTTCAGTTACAACTTAATATTCACTAAATTAGCCCGAATATGTCTTACAGTATTTTAATTTTGAAATTCTGGATAGTATAATCAGTCCCAGCTATATGTTTATCTTAAAATATTTCAAATGAGGTAACTAAGTCTTATCTACGCATAAATAACGCACAAATATTGACAATACAAAATGGCTGACGCCCTATTTACGAGTAGACGTTTTGTCAGTAAGCCATTTCATAGTTACAATAAAAGCGGGTGTGTCGATATCTAAATAATGTATTAGGGGTTTGTAACTAGGTATCTCTATGATGACCACCCTTATATACTTATATATTTTCATAATTCATATTATTTAGTGCAGTGTTAAGTAAATTGAAGCTGTATGTGAAAGTATTTCAAAAAAATTACAGTATGAGCAGGGACGGATCTAGCTTTTAAATCGCTGCAGGTAAAAATAAAAATTTGCCGTTTTAGTGCCAACAATTTATTTCTGAATTTTACTAAAATACTAGATATTTTAACAAGAAGACATTTGAAAAAAAAAGAAAGCGTTTAGTATAAATACTCGTTGATCTTTTTATTAGCTTTTGAAATGTGGTGCTGCAGATGCACGGACGAGTTAAGTACAAAGATGTACTAGAAATTGTAAGGAAAGAAAGAAATATGTGGAAAACGGTAAAAAAAAATGCAAGATAGTATGATAGGACACGTCCTAAGAAGCAGAGAAAGGAAAAAAAGGGAGATAGGTGTAGACCTAGATTAGACTATTTCATACAGACAGTGAAAAATGTAGGCTGTGGGAATTTCAGGAAAATGTGTAAGTCAGCTGATAATAGAAATCAATGGGGGTACACGTCCAACCAGTTCCAGGAAGGAAAACCTAATGGTGAAAGAAGCAATTGCTTTCAAATCTGATGATTATTCTAAACAACTACAGGCGTTGGTTTTGCAATATTCTCAACAAATGTTGATTGTGTGAAAGGATTAATTGGAAAACTTTTGATTCGGCGAATGTCTAAATGATGGGGGGGTTTTGGTAGGTTTCAGGTTGCTTAACTCCTTCGCGTACCACTTAATATCGGTGAGATATGATATATTTTTAGAAAATAATAGAAGAGCAAAAGTGCAAAAGATATTTAAGAAAAAATTAGCACAAAGCCATGCTGTATTTAACAAAGAAAAGCAGCGGCTATGATGGAAAACAATTGCTGAAAGTATATGCGTGAAGCACGGCACTGTATTAATGTGAAACTTGGATAGTAGGATAAGCAGACAAGAAAAAGATAAAAACTTTTGAAATGTGGTGCTACAGATGTATGATGAAGATATCATGGGCAAAGTTAAGTACAAAGAGGTACTAGAAATTGTGGGGACAGCAATATATATGACACGTTCCGAGGCACGAGGAAATAGTACCGAATACATTAGAGAAGGGAAATAAGAGATAGAGGTACAGCTAGACTAGACTATTGCACACAGATAGTGAAAGATGTAGGCTGTGGAAATATCAAGGAAAAGTGTAGGTTAGCTCAGAATAGGCAACGATGGAAATACGCGCGTCCAATCAATTCCAGGACTGAAAACCTAACGATGATGACTCTTTTTTATTAATAAAACAACAACGTAACTAAACAATTTCCATAAATGAATATCTAGTTTCAGATATTGTTGTTTTTAAGCAATTTTTAATTATTTTCAAATTGGAAAAACTGTGTTCCGTGTGTAACAGTCACCGGGAGAATTGATAAAAACCTTAAGGCAATATTTAAAATTGTTAGGGAGTTTTGAAACACACAAAGGTGTTATATCGTTTTCCTAAAGGGAATATACCACGATTGTAGTAGATAAGCTACCTTCGTTTTTGCCCAAAATCGTTCATTTTTACAAGCATTTCCCCATAAGAAAATCTAAGATTGATTTAGCAAATTTTTGTCCCAACTATAGGAATCCTCATAAGAAGGTGGAGGTTACATAAGGAGGATTCCCCTTGTGTAGTTCAGAATTGCACGGTTCCTAACTAACAAAGATTAGTTACACTCTTTTTAAATCATTTTTTTCACCCTCCACCTCTAAAAATTGGCTACCCCACCTCTAAAATTTTCTGTCGACTCCACACGACTTTTGTATTCTCAACTATTTAATTTTTTATCGCTTGCACCAACACCTAACAGTTTTACAACCCCTAAATCCCAATTTCATAACTTTCTAAATATTTTCTTACCGTGAAAAGCATTTGATGGACCAATTTTTTTAAAGTCCAAATCCGACATTTTTTTAATCTAGGACTTCCTCCTAATCGTATTACAACCCCCAAACCCCAATTTTATAACTTTACTATGTCTAAACATTGTTTAGCGTGTAAAGCGAAAGGTGGTCTAAAACTATTCGAGAAATAAGAATTTGCCATTAATTTTAATCTTGGACAAACCTTATCGAGGTACAACACCTAAACCCGAATTTTCTAACCTTTTTATTTATAAATATTTTCTTAGCGTGTAAAGCATTTGATGGAACCAAATTTTCATGGAAGTGCCAATCGGACATTGTTTTTAATCTAGGACCAACCCCTTATCAAAACCCCCGAACGCCTACTTTTTTATTTCTAAACATTTTCTTAGTTTGCTTAGTATGTTAGGCCTATTGCATTATTTTAATTTCGACTTGAAAATTGCAAAACACCAGTCAGTCCTCGTAATTCAGTTTTACTGTATTATTTTCGCCAGTATTGTTGCAAGTACCCTACATGTAATTTTTCAATGCTCCACCCGAAGGTACTACATTGGCCAGGAAGCGAGTTTTTTATCTGGAAAAATTAGGAATTTTGCCGAACCCTTGCTGTTCCAAGCAAGGTACGGATCTTTAACGTACGTGACAATACTCACGCACGGGACCTCCATTTTATCTCTCATCTGAACGTGGGTGAATTTTTGTAAAAAATGCTCGCGTAACATTTTTCAAGCGGACCGTGTCGGGATACAACTCTGTTGCAAGTACCGTGGTAGCATACGATTTGAATAACTGGTTTCATGCCACCGAACAGATCGAACCTCAGTTCGATATTGTGATAATGTATATCCATGGACACCTCGTACTCGTTAAGATTATATGTAATTTTGTCCACCAATTTATGTACCTCTCTTTGAGTAACTCTCACATCCGATGTATTGTCATAATTACTAAAACTCATTGTTACTTTACTTGTCTTCGCGTTATACAGCGCATCCGCACAATTGTGCTTCTATTCGTAAGTTAATGCAACGACCGAACGTCCTGTATAGCAACAGCTGACGATTAAGCATCTGCGGGTTCCGTGGGCGATGAAAATCTACAAGTCTCGACTGGTGTTTTAACTTGTCGAAGAATGCTGTCATTTAGCGCGAGGTTATAGTTGCAGCACTACAGCATTCTATGGCTGTCGTCAACTGCACACATATAAAACACTCCGTTTGACCGGAAATCGAGAACCTACTGTGAATTTTCGAGCAACATACTTGACCCTGTTGTCAATAGGTAACAAACCTATTTATCGCTTTTTTCAAACTCCGTAAATATATTGTTTGCACGCACTATGGGAGTTTTCAAATATTATTTAAAATATATGCAGTTTGTTCGATATCGAAGAAGGTATATCGGGAATGTTTGGTTACATTGTATGAACGGCTGCTGACTGTAATTAATAAAACTTATAGCGTGAGAAATCTGATATATCAACTAAGTACGACAGTTGAAAGTTCAGTTCAAAAAGTGAAGTTTAGAGATTTAATTCGAAACATACAAATGTGTTAATACGAGCAAGTAATAAGGGAGGAAGGAAGTGTAAAGTTGAACAAAACCAGGTTTAAAATGTGAATATAGATTCCTGTCGGAAAAATACGCGGCGTGCGACATAAGGTTAATGTACGCTTGCAATGGTAGGGTAGATTTCAGACACGCGGAGGTGGGAAGCGTGGATTTATTGTCTTGACGGCCAAGGTAAACGGGGTAAAAAACTTGTGTGCTTATCCTATAAAGATTTTGAATTTCGTTTTCGAAAGATAGATATATTAGAAGGAAGAACAAAAAATGAAAATACTGTTTTATGGACACCCTTAACCTTTTAGAAGATAAATTAAAACAATGAGTAATATATGAGCTGTTATGTCTATACTTTTTAATTATGTACATATGAACTCTAAAAATAAATTGTAAATGACTCGTGGAAAGTAACAAATCAGGAAAGTAATTATTTTTTTTGACTAAATTAGCGCTGAAATTTGTGTATATTGTTTTGAAAGTAAATTTTATTATAGAAATTATTGTTGGTAAAAGAGTAGACAATTATTATATTTTTTATGGACATGCGCAGGTGAAATTTGGTTTAAAGTTACTTATAATATAGGAAAGAAAGGTAATTTTGTAAAAGGATATCTGGTCACCTTAGTGTTTAAATCATATTTGGGAAAGGCATTCTATTTTTCAATTTTGTTTAACTTGACCAAAATTTGATGTGTGTTTCTACGGGATTCTAGGAAAAGGTAATACATAATGTGATAAATTTAGAAACCCAGAAGCAAAAGCTATGCGGAAAAACCGCTTCCCCTGCAGGGATAATATTGAAGGGATTGTTGTATTTACTATACGCTAAAACTGCAACATGTTCGACTTATATTGTTTTGGGACACATGCTTTAAAGCAATACCTAAATACACAAATATATGAGCACAAATATTTTATAAAAACCAATAATGCGAAAAGCACCGCGCTGGCAGTACATGCCATAGAAAAATATCACCATTTTGATTTTACCACTAAAAAATTTTAGGTACTGAGAGGGATGATCATTGAAACAATACACATTCATAAAAACGATAATGCTATCAATTCTAAGATCGACCAGGATGGGTTCATAAATGTGTTTATCTATCCGGCGACTTGCCCTTCGGAGTTTCTAAACTGTAATAGCCACTTCAAGGCGGCGTATACGGTTCTCAGGTAAAATGTCCTCCTGTAGAGGTACTTATAAAAGTGTGCTACAGTTTTCTTCTTGTAACGCAATAATTCCATACCGGTCTCGAGAGCACTTTCCTAAAGTAGCCAATGACTCTCTCTTGCCCATCTTTCATCAGGGATAATACATTTCCGATGGCGACGTTGCCTGCGTCCGTATCTAAGATGAATTTGCATTCCTACCGAGAATAACTTAAGATCGGACTTTACTTGCTAGACCGCATTTGGACAATCTCCATCCCAAACGTAATAACGCCCATCTTCAATCAGCTTGTTCAAGGTCTTGGCTATATACGCAAACCCGAAAACGAATCTCCTGTAGTAAATATATCCCCAGAAAGCTGCGTAACTTCTTTGGACTGATCTGCTTCTCTTCGAAACACCTCTTTCAAATTTTCCAAGTATTCCCCCAATCACGATACGTCATCCAAATAGACAAGACACGTTTCCCACGATAGCCGACGCAAGATGTTAAACGCTCGGAAGTGGCAGGTGCGTTGCAGAGTCTAAATCGCATAACTGTATATTGCCATAGGCCAGTGCCAATAGTAAAAGCAGTATTTTCCCGAAGACATGCGAAAAATTATGCAAATAACATCTCAAACGTACCCATTGTAATCTAAATAACTTCTAAATGCAAAACTCTTGTACCTGTCAATCAATATCATCTAAAGATTTCGTGCCGTAGGGCCTATCAAACATCTTTTGTGAATAAAAGCCTCGTTTACAATTTAATGTATTATTCTGGTCCGAGGTAAACTAAATGGCGCTACAATACACATATATATATATATATAGATGTATATATATTGACGTGATAAGGGGTCACGAGAGGTCATTGCAACCCAAATTCTACACATAAACCCCACCAAAATATAAAAGAATCTGGAAAAATAGAAATTTCCGTAAATCCATGGTTACGCCCTATATAATACAAGCGTACTTTTATTCATTGATGTACAAGCGAAAATGCAATTGCGTGTGTATAAATAATCACCCTGTATGTTATAAGCGTATTGTACATAACATAGGATAGTGCTAGCTTTATGCTGTTTGCTTAAGAAACTACAATCTTGTTAAAAAGCCCAATCTTAATATTAATTTTGTGTACTAAAACACGTTTTGCTGCGAAAGCAAATATTTTCTATAAAATGCAACCCCTTTTAAAATAAAAAGAAATTAAAGTATAAATTAACTACCCTGTGAATTGCATAAATTTATTTTAAATAGAGAATTTTCTGGAATGAACGAGATTAAGAAAAAGTTTCGGGAGAATACCTCAATTTCGTATGAGCTCATTAATAAAGGAACGTTTATTCCAAGAAGAGACCGGAACAGTAAAAAACCCGTAAAAATAAATAAGAATAATTTATTACCTTTTACAATCACTGCAGGATAGAAGCGCCGCCACAATAACTTTAGGTATGAAACAGAAACGGAAATCGCACATAAATCAATACTAACGGGGTAATAAAACTCGGCAATTTTGAACGCTAATGAGGATTTCCTAGAATATTACATTAGATAGGCGTATATTATTGGAAATGGAATCACGAAAATACTACTACATTCTAGAAATAGATAATTTGCTATATAAATGGAAGCGTTTATTAAAAAGGTCATTCAGTTATTCATAAATTCAATCGCAAAAATGTCACATTGAGAAAAGAATTTTGAAGCTAGTGTTTTAAGGTATGCAGTACACATATCGTAATTAATATGTAACTGAATAAAGAAGTGATGTTTTAAACGTTCCTATAACAAAAATTGCAGTTATTAAATTTAATTCTATATAATGAAGATGGGAAATGCTTGGATATAAAAAGTTACTTAAATTTTTTTGAATAATCAAACCCATGATGTACATTGGTTTCTAAATGGAGATGTAAATAATATGAGGATCTTGTAAGCTGATTTGGGACGTCAATTTAAAATAAGAAGGTATTCAATTACGAGCTCGATAAAAAAAGTTTCGTGGATTTCTGCAAGTATTAATTGTCTATAACTGATAGTTGAGTATTTGTCATTTAAATCTAAACTAGAATAAGCGTTTATCGTATAATATTTTATATTTTCCATTTTTTAATGCAGGTTACGTTTAGAACATTTCTTCTTTATTCATTGGAACATGGTAATTATTAAATTAAGGTTTGCGTACTGCATATTTCAAATATCATTTTCGCAAAGCAACAGCTCGTGACATTTCGCGATTCGAATTCATGAATGAATGAATGGCCTTTTTAATAAACGCTTCCATTTATATACATAATTATCTATTTCTAGAATGTGGCAGTATTTTCGTGATTCCATTTCAAATAATACACGTCTATCTAACTTATTTTTCTGGGAAATCCTAATTAGCGTTCAAAAATGTGGAATTTTATTACCTGGTTAGTGTTGATTTATAATAGCGACGCACGCTGCCTCGTTTTTGTTTAACACCTAAGGTCATTGTGGCATCGTCCAAAAATTGCGAAAGGTAATAAATAACTTTGATCACTTTTTGTTACATTTTATGGTTTTGTTTATTGTTCCGGCCGGTTCGTAGAATAAACGTTTATTTATCAATGAATTCAACTAATTTGACGTAATTTCTGTTAATTCCTTTCGAACTTTCAAGAACATTGAATTTATGCAATACACAGGGTGATTAATATGATTAATTTAAGGTTTTTATTGGCTTTATAATGCAAATTAGTTGCATTTTTATAGAAAATATTTGCTTTTACGTCAAAACGTGTTTTAATACCCAAAATTAAGACAAAATTATTTATTTTTATCCATGGAAAGTGCATTAACGAATAGCTTTTGTATTTATCTTAAAATGAACTATTTGCATTTGCATTTAATGCGTTTTAAGGTATCTAAAAAAATAATTATTTTTACTATGCTGCTTACATTATTTGCTAAGTATTTATAATACGCTTATATCATATAGGGTGATTGTTTATACACGCGCAATTGCATTCTTTGTTTGGCATTTTAATGAATAAAAGTACAGGGCGTAACCATGAATTTACGGAAATTTCTATTTTTCCTAATTTTTTTATATTTTAGTGAGATTTATTCGTAGAATTTGGGTTTCAAAGACTTCTTGTGACCCTTTATCACGAAACACACGCACGCACGCGCTCATGCACCCACGTACACACACACACACACACACACACACATCATCTATAAATTGTATCAATGGGATATCTTCATATCGTATCTTCATGTCGTCAGAATGGTCTAACTCTTCTTCTTCAAAATTCATATCAGCTACTTTATCTGGCAGTTTTTTCTCCGACAAAGGTTTATTCATTATAAGATAAAAATTAAAAATGCAAGTTATTCAAAATAAAGAAAAATAATAAATAACGAGATTTAAATTCAAATTACCACAATTAACACGTGTCCTCATAGGTCCCAATGGTTTTTTGCAGATGCCGCAATCATCTACCATATAATATAATAGCTCGTCTAAAGGTTCCAACGCTGTCATCGATACATTAGTTTTAAAGATTTGACCCAATCGTCGGGCTTCCTCCTTCAACTTCTGCATAAAGACTTTTGCAGCTTCAGGTCCTCTATATAATTCAAATTTGTTAAACGAGTCATCGTATGAACATTTGATGTAGTATGCAAAACTATATGGTTCATGCTCTTGGATGTTATTGGTGAACGAAGAAGATGTATCTGGAGTAGCAGTACTAATAGGTTTTAGCACCGACTCGAAATCAGCGTATATCACAACCGGTACGGTCATTTGGTTGTGAATATTAACAAATTCCAGCACACATTTAGCTGCAGTCGGCATTGTAGTCACAATATAGTTGCATTCGTGCTCTGTATGTCGGTGTAACTCCTCCTCCGAATGAAAATATATCAGGCATCCATCGCATAACAGTTTGTGTCCTGTGCGGGCAGATAGCTGAGTTTTAACCAATCCGCTTAAATTGTTGATCAAACAAAAATGATTTGTATCTCCTTCCTGGATGTACAAAAGATTGACATGTCGATCCCTCTTGCGTGCTGTAAAGAGAAGCGGTCCCACAATCGACTTCCTTTCCACCCCAAACACGTTGACACTGATGTTGTTTAATTCCTCGAACCGGGGTATATCCTTTATGGACATCGGGAACTGCAGTCCTGTCAAATTGAGAATGGTGCTGTAATGGGAGTAGCTACCGACTCTTTGCGGATTGCGAGCACCGGGGTAGAGCGCAGCCATCACGCACCAGGCAAAGCATGCGTTGTCGTCATTTTGTATATTAATAACAGCTCTGGTGTTTCGAACCCATTTGGGGAGCTCGATGTATGAGGATCCACGCAAAGGGTTGTACTTGTTTACATTAATCTCCAAGTACAACGCCTGTTTAAGACTCCATCCTAAAACTTACAAATTAGAAAAAATCAATAATTGTAGAAACTAACCAGAATCACGCTCCTGGAACTCCTCAGACTTTGCCGACATTGCCTCCATAAAGAAGTTGTAGATCTCCCCTAGGTTACTGGAGGAGGTGACCACAACATTTCGGGTGTTGAAGGATTTAACATCTTGCAACACCCTCTGCCGCAGCCATCTTGGTGTAGCCACCAAACACCTCCAAGTTAACCTTGAGGGATAGGTGATCTTTTAATTTCTCACCAACTAATGCGATGAACCTCTCTTTCTGCCGACGCAAAAATTCTGAGATGTCTAGAAATAATTAGGATAAACACTCATTCAATGTTTTAAAAGTATACATACCACTAGTATGTATTAGCATTTTTAATTCTGTATGTAGCTACTCTTGTTTTAAAAGCGGTAGCTACAACCACCACAGCATCATCCCCTTCCAAGACGCGACTATCAGCAGTCTTGTGCACGTTGGATCGCTGGTGGGCTGCCAAGTTGGTGACGTCCACATCACACTCAATACACCTCCGCGACTTCTTGGGGTAGGTCCCTCAATCGTCGACGCAGCAGGTCGTTTGACTCCAGAGGTTCCGGCAACTGGTTCCACGACACCATGCTTAGCATCGCGATGCCGTTTCAAGTTATCCTTCCGCGAGAAGGATGCCGGGCACACTTCGCAGGTAAGCAAGCCGGGCTTCTCATTTAACACCAACCCATGCTGCTGGAGCTGGTGTCGTTTTAAACTATCGCTTCTCGAGAAAGCTGCACCACAAACATCGCACACGAATGAAGACATTTTTCTATAAGAAAATTAAAAACTGGTTAAAGACTTTTTAGCTGTTGTAACTAGTCAAAGACTAAACAGAAACTGAATTATATTGCATTGCACGGTGCTTTTATACCCTGTTGGTATAATTAAGTAGTTTACTTTTAAATTAGGTGAAACCCAGCGTTGTTTAACCTTGAGTAACATTCCAAACTAGTCTAATCACACCAGTAAAACCTAATATTCTTAACTAACCTTGAATCGGATTACAAACTAGTTCATGCCTGTCTTTAAAATACTGCAAATGATAATGAGGAGCATGCGCAACAACAACCCTGAAACATTTAAAGGGACGATCTGCATAGGAACCCTCTCAGTCATCTCGGTGAAATCAGTGCAAAGCAATGGAGTCTGTAGATGCTAATAATGCACAAGTTTCGTATACCGAAAATCTGATTAATAAGTTTACGTATAGTTTAAGTGCATCTTTCGCGATAAACCTATCTTGTTTGGTATCAATTAATATTAGAATTTTCTCAGCTACCTGAATCTCTAGGAATTTTTGAGATAGCATCATCCCCCAGAGAGCTACCCCAATTTTAAGAATTTTTACCGGTAGAGATTTTTGCCCCGTCCTTATAAATTTTTTAACCATGTGACGCATCTTGTTAGTCTAGAATTTTACGCACAACCCGAATCTGCAAACAGATTTAAAATCGGACCATACCTTACAAAGTTATACCCCTTTAAAGTCCTGAACCTCTAAATTTTGCTCTTTGCTCCCAAATCTGAACTAAATAGTTTTTTTCGTCTAACCAATACATCTTTCGAGATAAACCTATCTCTAGGAATTTCTTTGATTGCATCATCCCCCAGAGAGCTACCCCAATTTTAATAATTTTTACCGGTAGAGATTTTATGGTTGTCCTTATAAATTTTTTAACCATGTGACGCATCTTGTTAGTCTAGAATTTTACGCACAACCCGAATCTGCAAACAGGTTTAAAATCGGACCACCCCCCTGCAAAGTTATACCCCTTTAAAGTCCTGAACCTCTAAATTTTCGCCACCCAAGTCATATGCTTTAACCAACTACTTAAAGGTCTTAACACAAAGAAATTAAGCACACAAAAGTTTAATAATTTGTTTTGTCCGTTTTACAGTTTAATAAACTAATAGAATAAAATTTTTACAAAGTATAACATTATTTTGTTTGTGTACTCGAATCCATGCAGTTGAAAGTAACCTGTATCAAAAAAGAGATTAATGGGTTGTTTAAATAGACCTGTAACAAAAAAGAGATTAAAGTAAAAGAGAGGAAACGTGTTTTCAGTCAATAAGACATATTGTTGTTAATCCAACAATATGTTTTACCGTCCAGCGAGACCACGTGGAGGTAAACACATATCGCCGGGAACGAAGGAATTATTAAGGATGGGGATGGTAGGTATGCTTATAACTAACTTATATACTACTATATATAAACACTAAAATAAATACAAATATGAGCAACTATCTAATATCCTTATGCCTCCATGCATATGTGGAAGTACTACCAGGGATGACATACCTTTTATCATCTTCTCCCGATAAACTAATTTTATTAATTAATTGGGTGTAAAGTTGATGTTTTTTACTCCGAATACATACCATGCTATGCATAAGGGCACCAGAATTATTATGTACAATGTCCTTAAAACTATCTAAACTAATCCCCTCCACCACACCACGCGATATCCCCTTGATCTTTTTAATTACGTCCTTCTCACTAAGAATGCAATACGACTTGGCCCTAGTCCCAACAAATTGTAACACCAAGTCGCCGTTGAATTCATCCTTAAACTTGCCGGGAATCTTTTTGTTCACAAGAGGCATATTATATTTGTTGTCTCGAGGGTAGTCACTAGTGTCGAAATTATCTATAATAGCACTTATGTCACTATACAAGTCTTCTGTTTCCACACTATACACTAAAGAGTCAGTGTCTGTGTAAAGTAGTGAGAGTTTGGATCCATACAAATGTTTCATGGTATTATAATGGAATTCATACATGAGGGTCTTTGAAATATCTAGAATAGAAAAACCTGCATATATAGGCTTGTTGTAAGTGACTTTTAACCTATCCATCTGTATAATAACCAAATTCTCACCTAGCACTATACTACTGTTAAAGTTCGGGCGGGCGATAAGTCCACTCGCGCACAATTTTTTTCCATCGTGCCCCCACCGAGTAATTATCTTCACATCAACCCTCTTGTCGACATTCTCCATCGTTTTTCCAAAGACTGCGTTATTCATAAGTTTGAAAAAGTCTTTTTCAAACGCATTTCTGGCGGATGTCCTTAGGGTGGTGTTCAAATCGATGTAGGGTTTTAACCAAGGTGATTGGTCGAATTCCAATACTCGATGGATGCCGGTGAGTCTAAGACCATTACGTATCGCCTGCTGCAAGTTTCTGTAGTGTATGATGTAATGACTCTTGTCGAGCAACGTGGCAAGTAGCTTCGGAGTCTTGGAGGATGGTGTTGGAGGTACCATGGTCTACGGACAAAACGGTAAATCGTTGTGCTGATCGTGCAGGTCTTCTGGATACTCCAGATCTACTTCCAGGATGTATCCCTTCTCCCCTGTTACAGATATGTTGTCGATGTGGGCTTTCAGGAGGTTAAGCTCTTGCTCTTTCAACCACCTGAATCCGCTTATCGGTAGCGGTTGGGACATGGCCCATCCATATAAATTATTTGCGTCAAGGTACGTCAAGTATTTGGAGGGTTTGCTGGGAACGTAATTCTCCATATACTTATTATTGACTTCGGCATACCGAGCGCTGCATTGGGTTAACCCACCGCGAATACCTTTCTTAACGAAATGATGCATTTCTACATCTGTAAATAGATCCAATTTAACTCCAGTATATTTCAGCATTGCGTCCCAGCAAATCGTACGTTTTCAAACACACACCCCGGAAATTTTCGAACACGTCAGCTAATAATAAAACATCGGTCTTCAAATAGATATCACTATATTCACCGAGCGTGCATATGTTGAAGGCGTTCCATACATTCTGAGCGTGATCGTATTCAGACAACGAAATCACAGTATTCGTGAGATCATTATAGAATTCCTCTCGGGGTGGTAGACTTGTCTTATTTAATACTGAGGCGTCACATACCTGTACGGGAACACACCCTTTCTGCGTAGAAAAGAAAACTGTATGTCGTCGGGGAAACACTTTCTCATCTCAACAAACTGATCAGCTTCTAAATTTTTCACCAGCTTATCCAATCCAGACGCCATGAAACGCAGGGAATCGATGAATCGCAGCTGTACTGTGGGATTGTTAGATTCATCATCATCATCATCTTCTTCTACGTCTGGTTCTTCACCATATAGTCTCACGTGCTTTGTGAAAGAAATGAAACGTTCTTTGTTATTTGGGATCACTGTAACGCTCTCCTTATCGCATCCCAATTCCTTAATTATAAAATGGGAATCATACCCACTTAAATTGTGAAATACCACAGGGATGAAATTTGGCATCCGGTAATGGATGTTACGCTGGCGATGTGCAGCGAAGCGAAATTTCCCCGTAAGATGGCAGTGATCCCTTACTCGAATATCTCCCAATGGTTTATTGCAGATACCGCAATCATCTACCATATAGTATAATAGCTCGTCTAAAGGTTCCAACGCTGTCATCGGTACATTAGTTTTAAGGATTTTACTCAATCTGCGGGCTTTCTCCTTCAACTTCTGCATAAACACTTTGGTTGCATCAACTCCTCTGTACAATTCAAACTTATCCAAATTCTCGTCGTAGGAGCATTTAACGTAATAGGCGAAGCTGTATGGTTCGTGTTGGTGGGTGCTGTTAGTAAAAGAGCGGGAGGGATCCTGTGCTGCCGAAGAAATGAGTTTCAACAAGCTTTCGAAGTCCGCGTACACAACAAACGGCACCCTCATTTGCTTGTGAACGTTCGTAAACTCTAATACGCTGTTGAAGTGGTTGGGCATCTTTGTCGCAACGTGGTTGCAGTCTTGTTCGACGTGTTGACGTAATTTATCTTTGGTGTGGAAAAAGACAAGACACCCATCGCAAACCCATTTATACTCCTTATGCTTAGACAGCTGCTTGTCTACCAATTTTCCCAAGTTCTTGATCCAGCAGTAGTGCGTGTTACCCCTATTCTGGATATAAAGGAGGTTGACATGCCGATCCCTCTTGCGTGCTGTAAAGTGAAGCGGTCCCACGATGGACTTGCCTTCTATACCAAACACGTTGACACTGACGTTATTTTGCTCCTCGAATTTTGGTATATCCTTTATGGGCATTGGGAACTGCACTCCTGTTACGTTGAGTACAGTCGAGTAGTGCGGATAACTAGACACTCTGTGAGGGTTGAAATCAGTGGGATGAAGAGCTGCTACCACGCCCCAGGCAAAGCATGCGTCATCGTTGTTCTGCACGTTAACAACGGCATATTTCTTCCTTACCCATTTGGGGAGCTCGATGTAGGACCCCCCACGAAGAGGTCTATACTTGTTAATATTTATTTCTAGGTGTGAGACATTTTTCAGTCCAACCTAAAATTTAAAAAAATTAGAAAAAAAAATTTTTTTTTCAAAACCTACCAGAATCTCGTTCTTGAAATTCGTCTGACTTAGCCGACATCCTCTCCACAAAGGAGTTGTAGACACCCCCTAGGTTGCTAGATGAGGCGATAACTGTGTTTCGGGTGTTGAAAGATTTCACATCCTCTACACCCTCTTTCACAGCCATCTTGGTGTAGCCACCAAACACCTCCAAGTTCACCTTTAGGGATGTATGGATAACCCGCTGTTCCCCGACTAAGACTATGAACCTCTCCCTCTGGTTGCGGAGAAAATCAAACAGACCTAAAAATACAAACTAATCAAACACAAAATACTTATAAAAGAAAAAAATACCTACTTGTAGAGCCGACATTATTAATTCGGTATGTTGCAATTCGACTTTTGAATGCGGTGGTCACTACTTCCACACCCCCATCCAGGACACGGCTAGCAGCAGTCTTGTGCGCGTTGGAGCGCTGGTGGGCTGCCAAGTTGACAACATCCACACCACACTCCTCACATCTCCGCAACCTCTTGGGGGCGGGCCCCCCAACTTTCAGCGGAGCCGGTCGTTTAACTCCGGATGGTTGTCCTTACGGGCGAATGATGCCGGGCACGCATCGCAGGCGAACAAGCCAGTCTTTTGATCTGGCACCGATTCATGTTGTTGGAGCTGGTGTCGTTTTAAACTATCGCTTCTCGAGAAAACTGCACCACAAACATCACACACGAATGAAGACATTTTTTCTATAAAGAAAATTAAAAACTGGTCAAAGACTTTTTAGCTGTTGTAACTAGTCAAAGACTAAACAGAAACTGAATTATATTGTATCGCACGGTGCTTTTATACCCGGTTAATATAATTAGGTGGTTTACTTTTAAATTAGGAGAAACCCAACGTCGTTTTGACCTCGAGTTACATTTCAAACCAGTCTATTGACATCGGTGAAAACCAATTAGCTTCTTGCTTACGCACTACAACTATAATTATCGGATGAATCACTTTAACTTTCACTTCTACTCTAATTGTTTACAGACCAGTCTATTCACGACGGTGAAAACCAATTAGCTTTTCGCTTACGCACTACAACTATAATTATCGGATGTATCACTTTAAGCGAATTAGTAGGGTTTGTTGCTAATTATATATTAATGATGGCGATTGGTTTACTACTCTGACTGAAGGGGAGAAACGAATTAAAATCTTGGTTGAAGGCGAAGCTCGAATTGGCAATATTTTATTCTACAACGAATTGAATCAGAGTGCCCTAAATGCTTTGGAGCTGGTTATACGTTTTCCGGATATATTTGTGCGAGACGTGATACGTACTAGAACATTAGTGGAAATGTTTAGACGTTTAAATTTGTCGGAATCTGAAGATTCTGGGTATGGTGATAACTAGAGGGAGTATATTATAAAAGACAGTTGTAGTTATGGTAAACAACTACGATCACAGCTTAAGAAATGTTGATGTAAATATATTGTTTAAGTAGTTTGTGAAACTGTAATATATTGTAAATTTTTTGAAAAAAGTATAAATAGACTTGCTGTTGTTTATTTATTTAGTATAGTTTGAGATTTTTCTGAGTAAACACATGATTATCTGTTCTGGAGAAGGTTTAATCAACAGTGCTATAAACAGGTTACCGTTTGAGCTGCCTATGCCAGGTTATCAGTACTGCGGTCCTGGTACAAAGTTGGATGAGCGCTTAGCTAGAGGTGATCCTGGAATAAACGAATTGGATAAATTGTGTAAAGACCACGACATCGCATACTCAAAGTACCCTGACGATCTTCCAGCCAGACACCGAGCAGATAAAATTTTAGAAGAAGAAGCCTGGGGGAGAGTTAAGTCTAAGGACGCAAAGTTTGGGGAAAAAGCTGCAGCTTGGTTTGTGACAAACGCTATGAAAGCAAAGAGAAAAATGGGTATGGGCTTAAAGAAGAAAATAAGTTTCAAAGGCGGATTCTTGAAGAAAATACGATCCGCAATAGACCGAGTTGGCTCCGACAACTTGAAAAAGCTACTTGACGTTGGTATTCTAATTGGCAAAAAAATCATAAAAGGAGCCGGTGGAAGAAACAAAATTAAAGTCCCACGTATTATACCCGTTCCACAGAAAGGAGGTTTTCTGCCATTGATTCCGATATTCGCGGGGCTAAGTGCTCTAGGAGCCCTAACAGGTAGTGCTGCGGGGATAGTTAAAGCAGTAAATGATGTCAAGACAGCAAACGAGCAGCTTAAAGAGAGCGAACGGCACAACAGACCTATGGAAACCATTACCGTTGGGAAAAAAGGAAATTTAATGTTTCTAAAACCATACAAAAAAGGCACAGCATTATTCTTGAAACCGCACAAACAGGGGCGTGGTGTTTGTAAAAAAATATCAAAAAACTAAGCAAGTTACCTCGAAGAGCTCTCACCGACGTAGATATAAGGAAACACGCATCTAACATTCCTCATTTTCGCAACGTCTTTTCTAGAGATCAGTTACAGAAGATTAGACCGCATGTCAACGAGACGGGTGTGATTAATTTGGATACCACCAAAGGATCAGGTACACATTGGGTAGGGTACCAAAAACGTGGAAATAGTGTATTTTACTACGATTCGTTTGGGGACTTGAGACCACCGGAAGAAGTGAAGAGATATTTTCGAGGTTGTAAGATTTACTACAACAGTGTACCGGAGCAGACTTACAACACATACAATTGTGGTCATTTAGTGTTAAAGTTTCTTAGTGACAATGGCTAAAACAGTGAGCGTGTTCGGGTATGGTAATATCATATCGACAGGATCCATTTACCCACCAATTAAATTGAAACAGTATGGTGAATATGCTTTGGGTCTAGTGGGACTGTATACTTGTAACACTGTGCAAAACATACATCCAGGAAACAACAACTTATACTTTAACGATCCAGAGCATCGCAGAATAACCATTGAACCTGGATCATACGAATTAGAAGAAATAAATGCATATATACAGGATGTTTTCAAAAAATGGTTCAGTCAGAAGCCGGACATCAACGAGAACATTGAAAAATATTTTAAACTGAGTGCAAACAATAATACATTAAAGTGTTCTATACGAAGCAGTATACCGATAGATTTTGGGGCAAACCGTAAAAACAATATTGGAAGCATCTTGGGGTTTACCAACCGCAAATTGGCTGCAGATACCGTACATATCGCTAATCAGCAAGTGAACATAATATCGGTCTCTAACATTTTTGTGGAAACCAATATCACCAGCGGATCGTTCAGAAACAATTTTCTTACCCACAGCATATTCGAATTCAGTCTATCTATACCACCTGGGTATAATCTGGAAAAGGAACCTAACCACGTCATATATTATCCGCTGAGCGTGACAGAAATTGATAATATTACAATCAGACTAGTCGATCATTTGGGTGAATTGGTAAACTTTTCACCGGAAACATACACCCGTGTGAGACTGGAAATAAAAAGCAGCTGAAAATGCCCATTGATTTTGTATATAAAACACGCTACAACACCCCCAGACGACCAGTAGTGACTACGACATCAAAGCGTCAAGTTGTCGAGAGACTTACAGCAGAAGAAATACGTTTCTTAAAATCTTTGGGATTAAAAGTTATAAATGATGGGTGGCAGAAGTAAACGCAGCTTAGATCTCCACGGCGAAGAAAACGTTAAACTTGGAAGGCTTAAATATGAAGACGTACCCAAATTGGATGTGTTTGGAGGTTATAAATTAGATGAAATCATAATAAAGGAAGATTATTATACATATCTTCCCTTTACATTGAATGCAGAAAACAACGATCGAATTTCAATTGAAATCCAGAGCAGTGATAACATCACATACCCCCATGAAAGTTTCATATTTATAAGGGGAACCTATAAACCTACGGAAACACTAAGACAAGCGTCAACAACTGTAGACCCGATTAGAGCAGTAGAACCAGATTCTAAAGCTTACGAATTTACTAGAAATGCACCATATTTTCTGTTTGAGGAAATTCAATACAAATTGGGTAATAATCAAATAATAGATGTCTGCAGAATCCCTGAAATTACTCAAACCATTAAAGGACTTGTATCCATGGAAGAATCAGAAACAAAATCTATTACACATACCGGGTGGAAGCGTGATACCATATTCCAAGATGGACGGTTTAGTTGTGCTGTACCTCTAAAAACCATTTTTGGGTTTTTCGAAGATTACAAGAAAACTATCGTCAACATGCCTCAAGAGCTGATTTTAATCAGATCCAAGTCGGACGTAAATTGCTACAAGTCGATTGGAAATAAAGTAACGTTCAAAATACAACGTATTTCATGGGAGGTTCCGCATAAAACATAAAGTGACTTCGCCAATGCTTCGCTGCTTTCGGAGATGCAAAATCAATCATCTATAATGGTCGCATTCAGAAAATGGGAACTACACGAATTACCATCTCTAACACAATCAAAGTTGCAAGTATGGAGAATTAAAGTATCGAATGAAATAGAGAAGGCTCGGTGGATATTACTGGCGCTGCAAAATGGCAAGTACGACAGGAAAGAAGAAAATGCTACGAGCTTTACGAATGCCAATATAACCAATGTCAAAGTGTTTTTAAACTCTAAGGCATTCCCTCAAGGTCGATTAAATTTGGATTTTGAGCAGAACGACTACTTGCCAGTGTACCTGTATCCGAACAAATCATCAAATAAATGTTTAATGGATTACAACAGATTTAAGGACTGGCCCGTCTTTGTAATCGACTGTCGTCATCAATTTGAAAGCATCAAGGATGCAACGGTTGATGTAAGAATGGAATTAGAAGCTTCAAGAAATTTTGAACCGTTGATGAAGGCTTATGCTTTAATTATACATGACTCTATGTTTGAATATAATCCGTTTACGGAAATTGTTAATAGATTTATTCACAATTAAATATTTTGTATATATTTTTTTAATAAAACAGTATAAAATATATGTTGTTTTAATATTAATAAGATTTTTGGTGATCCAACGCAGTTTTTCAATCATTCCGATGTACGCCTAAGCACGTCTGTGCCCATGCGCACCCCTGCGCGCGCATTCTTTGCCCATGCGCACCCCTGCGCGTGCGCACCCCTGTCTATGCGCACCCCTGCGCGTGCGCACCCCTGCCCATGCTCATTCTTGTAATGCTGGTATATAAGGGGGTATTATTTTCAATTTGAATCAGTTTAAACTTATATTTGAAAGATGTACGTCAAGGAATCTTTAGAGAAAGCAATTAGTAAAATACAAAAAGGTATAAGTGTTAACTCTGCAAGTAGGTTATATGGTATACCTAGAAGAACGTTAAGCAGGCATTTGGATCTCCGTAAACCTCAAAAGAAGAATGGTGTTCCTAGGCAAGAAAATGTGAGAAACATGGGCGATGCTATACAAGAAGTTAAAATACCTGTGCAGAATTATGATAACTTTGCTATTGCTAGTGCAAAAGAGGATGGTAAACATGGAATTTTGTTCCCGTCTAACATACGAGCTGTATTCGCGGGACCATCGAGTTGTGGGAAGACCAACGCTTTAATATCTCTGATCCTGCACGAGAACGGCCTTAGATTCCAAAATGTCTATATATTTTCGAAAAGTTTATATCAACCGAAATACGAATTGTTAAGAAACGTTTTTACACCATTAAAAGAAGAAATTGGGTACCATGAGTTTGAAAATTACGACGATTTGATCGAACCCAGAGATACCAAAGAAGATTCAATTGTGGTTTTCGATGATATACCTGCAAACGAGCAAAGCAAAATCACTCAATTTTTCTCGTTCGGCCGACATAAAGCAATAGATTCGTTCTATCTATGTCAAACTTACGCTAGTGCCTTAAAACATAGACTCAGAGATAACGCCAATGTAATTGCATTATGGAAACAGGATGAAACCAATCTCAGACATATCTTTTCGGATCATATAAGTGGTGACATGACATACCCGAAATTTAAAGAAATGTGTTTACAGTGTTGGGGTGACTCAAAACATAACTTTATAACTGTTGTGAAAGATTTTGATTTGGATAATGGTCGATATAGGAAGAATTTCGACGAGTATATAAATATTTGACATTATTCAAAAAAATAGTTAGTTCGCATCCAGAGTCCGATAATGACGGACGTTAACAATTTTATCGCAAATAAACGTAATCTTCAGTTAATTCAAGATGCTGTACGAAAAAAGTTTGTGGCATACAAAAAGGGAGACGCTACATCTCAGCAAAAATTCAAAGAAGTTCATAAACAATTGATCGATCCACTGCAAATAACCGCTTCCCAGTTGCAATCGATCACCGAAAAAATTCCTACACCGACAACAAGGGTTAAACTCGAAGACATGGAAGCACCTATAAAGAAAATTAAACAACTCGTTCCAGAAGAACCGTTCCATCTTTACTATGCAGATGTGTTAGCTAGAGACGAAGACGAAAATATTGACAAATCAATTTATGGAGTAAAGTATAATGCGGAAACCGACTCATGGAGTTTGTGGAAAAGTGTATTGATAATTAACCCGGAAACTAGTGATATAACATTAAATAATGTGATATACCCGGGTACGAGGGGTTTATACAATCTGCTGGTTTATAAAGACATCAGCTCCGAAGATGGCGATTTCAATTTGCATGAAGATTTACCGAATTACTTGGAAATGATCAAATCAGCATCAATTTTGAGAAGAAAGTTTAACCCATTTGCAGCGCACGATTTAAGCGGATTCCCAACAAATAACAAAAAATTTAACAAATATGTGCAAAAATATCTCACCGAATTTCGGAGGAATCCCGAAAGAAAACAGCCAAAGAAAAGAAAGCAGACTAAGGGAGCAGGTTTAGGGTTTTCTAATCGGTTTTACAAAAGTTTAAATTCAACGTCTGTGCAATATGTCTACTGGAATAATGTACATGAACTTGTGGATCGGCTGAGATTGTTGAACGCATCCAACCGAGCTGGAAATACAAGCGAGGAAAACATTAACGAGATGGTGTCCATAATAGAAGAGTTGAGAGAAGAAGGTATAATACAGTGAGCTCAGTAAATAATTACACAGTTTTAAAATGCCTATCGACCGCTTCGGACGTTCAGAGCGTAAAGATGCTGATATTCGGCGTGGTCCTCCAGGTCGAGGATTTGTGCTAACGTTGGATGGTGATGGGTACGATATGCAGCAAAGAAGGTTAGTGAAATCATCAGACCCGAAAGAAGATTATGATTGTGTTAATCAGAGAAGCACTATAGTATTCAAGTCTGGAGAAGAAACAATTAGTTTTCGTAAAAGAAGGTTAGTTGATGTAAAGGATCCTAAAGATGATAGTGATTGTGTTAATAAGAAATCCGCTGTCAAGCTCGTGAATCAAGCCTTTTCATACTGTCTAAAAAGTTCTGATGATATACAGCGTAAAGATAAAGCCTTCAATGCAAGAAACCAGCGTATCACAATGCTTGCTCAACCAGTTGAGCCATCTGATGCAGTTAATAAACAATACGTAAATGAAAAATTGGATAAGCTTGTATCTGACTTTAAAACGTTTATAGAGTTTTTTTATTAATTTGACTGCAACTTCTGAAACAAACGAGAAGGAGCTCGGTCCGCAATAACATCGATTTACGAGGCGTCACCAGCAGCTATAAAAAACAAATACTACAAACCAAAGCTTCAGTTTATGTCAAAGGTGCAATTGGATAAAGATAACCCTATTAGTTTAGCAACAGTGTTAAGCAAAAATGAGTAAAGAAATCATCGTTAAGGAATTATTTAAACCTGCATGAAAAAATTTTCAGCGTCGTCGTACAAATCCGAAACATGTGAAACGTGATCTTATCCAATCGGACTTGTGCGAAATGCAGCCTTACTCGCGTGTGAACAATGGGTACAGATATATTATAATAGCAGTGGACTGTTTCACAAAATATGCTTTAGCAGAACCTTTAAAAAATAAAACTGGTTCAGAAGTTACAAATGCTGTGAAAAAAATATTGGACAAAATGCTGCAAGGAGAAAATAACGTAAAAATCAATCTACAAACGGATTTTGGGAAAGAGTACTACAACCGCTGGTTTAAAAATCTTATGCAAAAATATAAGATAAACCATTACTCTACGTATTTCGCAATCAAAGCTAGTATGGTTGAGCGATTAATCAGAACAATCAAAAACAAATTGTACAGAAGATTTTACTTGCAAGGCAGCCATAAATGGGTGAATATTTTGCCTAAGATTATGGAAGAATACAATAATACACCGCATCGGGCTATTAACATGACACCTATGGAGGCAGAAGAACATCCGGAAAGAATAAAACTTTACACCGCTAACGGCGCTTCTAAAAGTCGCAAGAAGCTGTATAAGGTTGGAGACATTGTGCGTATATCAAAATATAAAGCAGTATTCGATCGAGGATTTCATCCAAACTGGAGTACAGAACTATTCAGAATTGTTAAAGTACAAGAAACGAGACCGATAACCTATCTGCTACAAGATTTGGAAGGTCGGCCAATTCTAGGTGCTTTCTACGGCGATGAAATTCAGCTTACAACAGCACCCGACACGTACTTAGTGGAAAAAGTTTTACGGAAACGGAAGCACGGGCGTGAACTATTAGTGTCGTGGTTGGGGGATGGTAAAAGTTGGATTAAGAAAACAGACCTGCTTTAGTATCATCTAAAGTTCTAGATAATTACCTAGTTGAAAAAAAATCATAAAAGGAGGGAGTAAAGTCCCTTAGCCGGATATATATAGGAGAGATTTGCTTAGAAACCCATTCCCATCTGTGATTTGAAGTAGGAAGCATGTGTTTCATAATCGATTTACAAGGATATCAATACAAAACTAGTGATTTCTATTGCAAGGAGATTGCCATTTTGGATGTAGCGAAGAATGTAATATGGCATGAGATACTGGACATAGCGGTGGAGTATAACACCCTAAGTGATGATTTCAAAAAGCAAGTTCGGTGGTTAAAGGAAAGAATCCACGGTCTCAGCTGGGATGGACAGTCTACAAGTGGATATGCAAATGTGGGTGATCTACTGAAAGAAGTCATACCTCCCGATGCGACTGTCTATGTTAAAGGAGAACAGAAAAAGCAGTTACTATCGAAATATTTATCAAACATCATTTTAAACATGGAAAGTGTATTCTCACTTCCAAGACTCAAAGAATTAAGAAGATTCGGTGATAGATACAATCACTGTTTAAACTATTGTTTGAATAACTTAAGCTGTTCCAAAGAAAATGTATTACTGTTACTACCTTTTGTTAATGTATTTAATTTTTAATAAAATATTTTGTGAGGAATTGTTTTTTTTATTTATCTTAACTAAAAGCCTATCTTTAAAATTTGAAAAAAAATATATATGTAAAACAGCGCATTACTTTGGAAAAATTAATGTTTTAAAATACAATCAGAAACAATGATTGGTGTTTGCAAATAAATTCAGTTCTATTTTAATAAAAAAAAATGTATACTTACCTTAAATCTTCACTAAAAATCACTATACGAAACGATTGTTTAAAATTTCGATGTACTTTAACACAAAAGCGTGCGAAACTAATAGAATTCTACTAATCAGACTGCGTTATATACGGTTTGAAAACCGTTGATTATATTACTAAATGACGTTTGTATTTTCCCCAATCGAGACCAAACTAGAGCGCTCATTGTATGATTAATAAACTCTCCAGCAATGATGCGACGATTTTAATGGATGGCATTGAGCATATCTATTGTATTTTTCAAATCATATAACCGCTAATTAATAAAAAAGAAAGATTTACGCTACTTTCACTATACGTCACATAATTGTAAAGCAATTAGTTTGTAAAACAAATGTATTTTCTAACTATTTAGCATTGAGCATAATTTGTAACGTAGTTATGACGATGTTAAACCAGAAAAATTATTAAAAGCCGCGGTTTTGAATATTCTGAAAACAGTAACATTACTGTTTGAAAAAATGATTCTAAATATAATACACTTATGGCTTATAAAGAACTCATTTCTAAAATCCCCACAATTTTAGATTTATAGGGAAATGGTTGTTTAAAGCATATGTTATAGATGAGCAAAACAATTTAAAGAGGTTTGAGACTTTAAAAGTATAACTTTGTAAGGGATGGTCCGATTTTAAATCTGTCTGCATATTTGCATTGGGCGTAAAATTCTAGACTAACAAGATGTATTGAATGACTAAAAAATTTATTAGGACGATCATAAAATTGTTATCGGCAAAAAATCTTAAAATTGGGGTAGCTCCTGGGGAATGATGCAATCTAAGAAATTCCTAGAGATTCGGGTAGTTGAGAAAGATCTAATATTAATTGATACCAAACAAGATAGGTTTATCTCGAAAGATGCATTGGTTAGACGAAGAAAACTATTAGGTTCAGATTTGGGAGCAAAGAGCAAAATTTAGAGGTTCAGGACTTTAAAGGGATACTTTGTAAGAGATGGTCCGATTTTAAATCTGTTTGCAGATTCGGGTTGTGCGTAAAATTCTAGACTAGCAAGATGCGTCACATGGTTAAAAAATTTATAAGCACGGGGCAAAAATCTCTAGCGGTAAAAATTCTTAAAATTGGGGTAGCTCTCTGGGGGATGATGCTATCTCAAAAACTCCTAGAGATTCAGGTAGCTGAGAAAATTCTAATATTAATTAATACCAAACAAGATAGATTTATCTCAAATGATGCAATGGTAGTCGAAGAAAACTATTGTGCAAAATTTAAGATGGTAGTGTTATTTATTACTGTCTCCAGATGTGGGAGCAAATGTGGATTGTGTGTGGAAATGTGGGATTCTCCTCATTTCCACACCACCTTCTCATTTCCACACCACCTCCTCATTTCCACCTTATGGGAATTTACATGTAAATGTGTGTGGAAATGAGGAATTCGGGAGGAAATGAGGTTCCAGTCGCCCCATAAACCTCCTACTAATATATATATATATATATATATATATATATATATATATATTACTCATATTTAGACCAGGGTAGAAAATTAAATAATCACATCAAATAATTTTAATCACCGTGTAGAAGCTTTGGGAAAAGGTACGCGTTATTAAAAAACCGTGAAGCATAAAAATTCATTCGTTTCATTAAACATAAGAGATTTAAATCATCTACAAGACGCTTGCTATAAAAAAAGGAAGCAGTATTTAAAAACTCTACGTGCAATTTAATTATTCCTAGTAAAGAAACAAAGAGAAATTACGTGCAAAATTTATATTAATTAACTCTATTTTAAGTAACCGGTATTAAACAAAATGTACTGATAATAATTGAATATTTAATTAGGATTCACTAAAAATTAAAGGGTATTATTTTAATTGGAGTTAATTGAACCGTTAGTAACATATAATATCTATAAAAACTTGTAAAAACCCAATAAAATGCAAATCGTAGAAGTGTTATTTAGAAGTATTATGTTTGAACACCTGCGTATTTTTAAAAAGCTCATTCAGCGTAAATTTGGCAGATAACAAATGGTTACAGAGAATCTTGGAGAAACCGTAGCTTAATAGTTACGGGAAATGCTAAAGGTGGGTTATTTCACAGTCCACATGGACTGAAATAATCGATAATAAAGAATATCAATTTGCACCAATAAGAACAGGGTAGATAGAGACAGATAATATGCGCAAGACCGAGACACATATAGTAAAAGGCGTGAGTGGAGCAACGTCACTGGGTTGCGATTGGGTGAAAATAAAGGGCAAAATTGAGAGGTAAAAATAACATTTCTGTATAAAATTTAATTAGTTATTTCCAGACGTTGCGAGCCGTGTCGAAATTTCTGAGATTTAACTGGTGCGAGTGCAAATTTCGTAAAAATCGCATGCCGGGCTGCGGAATGGGAACCTAGCATGCGAAATTCTGAAGAATTGTCCGTTTTGGGGACTAGACCGACAGACAGGCTAACCTCTATATATACCCAGGTTAATATGAACAAGCTCTCTTAGATTTTCGACTTGATTCAATGCGTTAAACAGTGCTTTTTAGTTTTCCGGTTTTGATTAAATAATTTAAACAGTTTGCTCGAATATTTTTGTGATTAAAAACAGCTTGTTCTTTACGTGCTACAATGAATGTAATTTAGTGCACTTAGAAAAGAAGATACAAGGTAATAAAGTCTAGTATCATTGTACCAATTAGTCAAATTTGCAACGACAAATGAATACACAAAAGTAGGCAGTTTTGGCGTATATTTGTGAAAGAAGTATGAATTTCTTTGTTATTTTTCGGGGGTGTTAATAATTAAATGGTTCGTAAACATGACTGGATCCACAAAACAAGGTTCAGATATACACAGATGAGTTCCGGAAAAGCCCTGAAACAACTTTAGATGAATGGTGATGGAGAAAATTTTAAAAGCGTTGAGAATCAGAAGCCGTAAATATAACCCAGTTGGAATGGTGTGATTAACAAAGGGACGATGTACATTGAAGCTACGAGTGCAGTAACCTTCAGGTAAATTATACTATTTTGTTCGAACTTTGATGTTTTGGGGTGTGTTGATAACTTTATAATTTGTTTATTTAAAATGGACAGTAGTGAAATTGTACTAACAGCAAATTTTTAATTTTAAGGTGACATTTTCTTGTTTAAGTAGAAAGGGGTATTTAGTATTTATGTTCTGGATTATGATGAAAATTTGGGTATGTCTTTGAGCTCAATTAGATGAACCTGGTTAATTAACGTAAAGGGGTGGTAGATGCTCCCTTTGTACTCAGACTCAGGTCTGCATATATTGTTATATTAATTAGTAGGCATCCTACAAGGACGATGTGTTCAACATACTTACTGGTTTATTTTAGGACTTTTCTTCTCCGGACCACTAAATTAATGGTAAAAACGACACAAACATTTTGCTAATTCAAATTAGATTTTGTATAACTTAACATTAAAATTTCACTGACATTTGACATAACATGGACGTTCTTTTCCTGTCAACTATAGACACTATAGTGGGATAGATGGCAAATTTTTGCACCCCCACAGAAGGCTTTTAAGTGTATAATAAGATTTTTCATATAACTATTGAGAGGAAACGCGTTCATTATTGAAACAGTGTCCAATACTCCCACATTTACCCTACTAAAAATCCCAGATCCCAATGCATTTGCAAGCATATAAATATTTTTAGTATATAACAGAACTTCTCTGGGACAATATGTCTCCACATGAACGAAAGGGTTAAACAGTGGAGCAGTAGATAGTCGAAATCAATAAAAAATGTCTAGCCTGTAAGTAAATATTTAAAAATGGCGCAATGGCGTAACTGACCGTCCAACTATTACTACACACTAATACTAGTATCGTAATAACTCTAAAATCCATTGTATAAGGCAGGAACTAATTTTTAAAATTCTAACCTACAAATCTGAACTATTCGTTTCGTAGATGATTTTAAAAAAATTCGCGGTGGAGTACAATTACATTTCACAGCTTCTAGCTAGTTATTTTAGGAAACAATTTACTAACGTAATCGCATTACGTAGAGGAAACAATGGTTAGACCAAAACAACCAAAAATATACATCTGCAGCTATTTAAAAATGGCGTAACGGCACTGACCAAGTTGCTATCTATAATTATTACTACGTACATAAAACGAGTAATGCAATAACTGTAAAACGCATTGTGGAACGCGTCCAATTTCATCATAATCGATCGTAACATTACAAACTCTGCAATTTGTTCCAAGAACCAACGGTTTTACCAAAACCAACACGCAAAACTCGGCGCAGCTCCGCATCGTAATTTACCCCTCAAACTCTAATAAACCTCTCACATTCTAACCGAACATTGTATACGTAACAAAGCCCACCCTAGTTAGACGGCACTGAAGCATTTCTAAATCGATAGAGTGGATGTCTCACAGTCTAAACAATATCTAGTTCATGTACCATATAAAAGAACCGCATTAATATTATATGTTTAATTATGAACGTGAAAATATATGATTAATGTATATTTTTAATTACCTTATTTCAGGTTTTCTGCAAAATTCTAAAAATTCATTCATTTTCTAAGACGTGAAATTAAAATTACAAGGTTTCAGAAGAAAGAAAGTGCGCGAGAGATACGTTGCCTTTAGAGAGTATTTTAATGCAAGCGGCAGCATTGGTTTTACATTAACATGCAAAAGTTTATTGTGAAGCTTCTGTGCTATAGGGTCATTGAACGTTTTTAAATATAAGAATAACGAGTTTATACTTTCATTTGATGGTTAGTTAAACAGAGAAACGTCACACTTTCATTCTACTCGGTTTGCTCTTTAAACAATAACGCAATGTGAAAACCAAATTAGCACAATGCGTAAAACAGGATATTTCTTCCAAAACGCTTGCAATAAAGCAGTGCTGCCATCTAGTCAGTGATCAAAGCTTATACAATACATTTTTTTTCCTACTATGTTATTAGCTAAATAAAAATATAGAAACATGAAAAAAGTCTACTCTGACAAAAATACAAATAATAATGAAATATTAAATAATTTTTGAGCAATATGATATAAAAATAAAAAATACATATAAATTACAAAAATTCGTGTTTAATTAGTTGCCTTAAAAATATATTTATATTACCTAGCGCTGCTTCCAAAATCTTTTTATTTTTACTATTTTATCGAAACCGTTCCGAATGGACCTGCACCTTGAAGAAGTTCTAGATTACTAGAACAGGTGGAATGGCTTCCGCGTTCCAGTGATCTAAAGTGCCAAACTACAGGTTCAATCAAATTAGTAGGGTCTTTAGTGAGGAACCAGACTAAGACAGGTCCCCGAAAGAGGGCAGCGGCTCTTTCGGTACTTAGATTGGCAGAGACCATAGGGGTCGTTATGGCATTCTAAGACACTACCGCGATGTGGAAAGCAACGGGAAACCACCACAGTACCTCCCAAGTACACAACGTACTTAACTGTATTTAAAATAATAGCATCCTCTGAGGTAAAAGATTCCGGAGGTAAAATAGTCCCCCCATTCGGATCTCCGTGATGGGACGGACTATTTCGGAGGATGTGATCGGAAAATTTAGAAAAAAAATCGGGAACATTCTGCGTGTCGGAGCGTGAGATGTCAGAAGTATGAAGCAACTAGGTAAGCTAGAGAACTTAAAAATTGAAATGGATAGGTTAGCACTAGACATAGTAGGGATCAGCAAAGTTCGGTAGCCAGAAGCGGGGATTTTTGGAGTGGCGACTTTAAGGTAATTCATACAGGATCAGAGGAAGGAAATTCGGGTGTGGGGACAGTTATGCAAAAAAAGATAGGGCACTGTGTAGAAAACTACTTACAAAATAACGGTAGAATACTCATGGTTAGATTAGAATCTAAACCGGTAATTACAGTAATAACACAAGTATTCATGCCCACCTCCAGCTACAGTGAGGACGAGGTAGAAGCGTGCTACAAGGTCATTGTAGATATACTAGATATGCAAAAGTAGGGTCCGTCAAGTTGCGCCCCCCCCCAGTTGACCGATTTGCTCCAAAACCTAGCACCGATTGCTTATAGCTAGCACCAGCTAGCATCAAAGTTGTAGAGCTAGCACCAAGTTTCAGAAATATGGCCAATTACATTCGGGGGGGGCAACCTGACGCTAGCCCTCCCCCCCAGTGCTCCGATTTGCACCAAAACCTAGCACCTTGTAGCTTAGAGCTAGCACCAGCTAGCACGCAAGTAAGAAAGCTGGCACCTTAAAAACAAGATGGCGGCGATTTTTTAAAAAATTTTGCCAGCCCCCCCAGTTGTCTGATTTGCCCCAAAGCCTAGCACCATGTAGCTTAGAGCTAGCACCAGCTAGCACCCAAGTAAGAAAGCTAGCACCTTAAAAACAAGATGGCGGCGATTTGTCAAAAAAAATTTGCCAGCCCCCCCCCCCAGTTGTCCGATTTGTTCCAAAATCTAGCACCGATTTGCTTATAGCTAGCACTAGCTAGCACCAAAGTTGTAGAGCTAGCACCAAAGCTGTTTCAGAAATATGGGCAATTATATTCGGGGGGGGGGGGCAACTTGACGCTAGCCCCCTCATGGCGGCGATTTTTTAAAGAATGTTGCTAGCCTCCCCAGTTGTCCGATTTCTTCCAAAACCTAGAACCCATTTGCTTATAGCTATAGTACCAGCTACCACCAAAGTTGTAGAGCTAGTACCATAGCCGTTTCAGAAAAGTGGCCAATTATATGCGGTTTTGTGATGGACACGAACCGTACGGGCGTCGTCATGGATCCAAGGTCCAGGGTTCGAATCATGACTTGAACGACTGCTTGAAAAATGCAGATGAGCATTTTTACAAAAATACGCTGTCGTTCGGATGAGAGATTAAATGGAGGTTTTGTGTGTGGGTTTTGTCACGCACGTTAAAGATCCCTACCTTGCTTGGAGCAATAAGGGTTCGGCAAAATTCAAAATTTTCAGGTAAAAAACGCTCGCTTTCTGGCCAATGCAGTACTTTCGGGTGGAGCATTGGAAATGTAAATGCACGGACACGAACCGTACCTAGATTCGATTCGGTTCAAAAGATCGAACCGAACCGTACTAAAAAGTTTTCCAACCGAGCAGAACCTACGACAAGGTTCAGTTTGGTTCGGTTCAAGTCCATCTCTACTCCGAATTGTTCCAAAACTAAGTAGGTCTAACCTTGCTGTCGCTCAATTGAAAAACTAACACCTCAAAAACACGAACATCACCATCATTTTGTTTTCGACCTTACTTAAGGTCGGTTTGACGCAGCTCTAACTTCTTTTCTATTCTGGTCTAATCTAAAAAGTTCTACATACTCTTCACAAACTAAACTTCTAATAATTTGACTAATATAGCTTGGTCTAGGTCTTCTTATACTCTTCTATATTTTTCAAGGCTTCCTGGTTCTACATAGATATTAGCAACCTGATGGTTGCTGAAGAATTCCAACATATTTATATGATTCCCATTTATAAGGAAATGAAATATTACCTGGTTATCCCCTCCAAAAAAAGGAAAAGTGTTAAATTATATGTTATGGTAAGGCTTAAGCAACGAATCGCTGTCAACTTGCCAGGACCCTAACACGAACAGGGTGATTATTTTTAAATTGGCGAGTCTTAACACAATTGAAAGCTAACTGAATAACATTAACTCAAACACTAAGATACTCAGTAATTTATTATCACTGTCACTTTATATTACTAATCACATGGTTTTGGAACAAATCGGAGTACGGGAGGGGGGGGAGCTATAGTCAAGTTGCCACCCTTGAATATAATTGCCCATATTTCTGAAACTGCTTTGGTGCTAGCTCTACACCTTTGGTGCTAACTAGTGCTAGCTGTAAGCAAAATGGTGCTAGGTTTTGGGGCAAATCGGACAACTTGGTGAGGCTGGCACAATTTTGTAAATAATTGCCGTCATCTTGTTTTTAAGGTGCTAGCATTCTTACTTGGGTGCTAGCTGGTGGTAGCTCTAAGCTACAAGGTGCTAGGTTTTGGAGCAAATCGGAGCACGGGGGGGGCATAGCGTTAAGTTGCCCCCCCGAATATAATTGGCCATATTTCTGAAACAGCTTTGGTGCTAGCTCTACAACTTTGGTGCTAGCTAGTGCTAGCTATAAGCAAATCGGTGCTAGATTTTGGAGCAAATCGGACAACTGGGGGGGCTGGCAAATTTTTTTAAAAAAATCGCCGCCATCTTGTTTTTAAGGTGCTAGCTTTCTAACTTGGGTGCTAGCTGGTGCTAGCTCTAAGCAACATAGTGCTAGGTTTTGGAGCAAATCGGACAACTGGGAAAAGAGGCTGGCAATTTTTTTTAAAAAATCGCCGCCATCTTGTTTTTAAGGTGCTAGCTTTCTTACTTAGGTGCTAGCTGGTGCTAGCTCTAAGCTACGTGGTGCTAGATTTTGGAACAAATCGGAGCACTGGGGGGATAGCCTCAAGTTGCCCCCCCGAATATAATTGGTCATATTTCACACACTGCTTTGGTGCTAGCTCTACAACTTTGGTGCTAGCTAGTGCTAGCTATAAGCAAATCAGGTGCTAGATTTTGGAGCAAATCGGACAACTGGGGAGGGGGCTGGCAAATTTTTTTTAAAAAATTGCCGCCATCTTGTTTTTAAGGTGCTAGCTTTCTTACTTGGGTGCTAGCTGGTGCTAGCTCTAAGCTACATAGTGCTAGGTTTTGGAGCAAATCGGACAACTGGGAAGGGGGGGTTGGCAAAATTTTTTAAAAAATCGTCGACATCTTGTTTTAAGGTGCTAGCTTTCTTACTTAGGTGCTAGCTGGTGCTAGCTCTAAGCTACGTGGTGCTAGATTTTGGAGCAAATCGGAGCACTGGGGGGGCTAGCGTCAAGTTGCCCCCCCGAATATAATTGGCCATATTTCTGAAACTGCTTTGGTGCTAGCTCTACAACTTTGGTGCTAGCTAGTGCTAGCTATAAACAAATCCGGTGCTAGATTTTGGAGCAAATCGGACAACTGGGGGAGCTGGCAAAATTTTTTATAAAATTGCCGCCATCTTGTTTTGAAGGTGTTAGCTTTCTTACTTGGGTGCTAGCTGATGCTAGCTCTAAGCTACATGGTGCTAGATTGTAAAGCAAATCGGAGCACTGGGGGGGCTAGCGTCAAGTTGCCTTCCCCCCCGAATATAATTGGCCATGTTTCTGAAACTGCTTTGGTGCTAGCTCTACAACTTTGGTGCTAGCTAGTGCTAGATTTTGGAGCAAATCGGACAACTGGGGGGGGCTGGCAAATTTTTTTTAAAAAATCGCCGCCATCTTGTTTTTAAGGTGCTAGCTTTCTTACTTGGGTGCTAGCTGGTGCTAGCTCTAAGCTACATGGTGCTAGGTTTTGGAGCAAATCGAACAACTGGGGAGGTGGCAAAATTTTTTTAAAAATCGCCGCCATCTTGTTTTTAAGGTATTAGCTTTCTTACTTGGGTGCTAGCTGATACTAGCTCTAAGCTACATGGTGCTAGATTGTGAAGCAAATCGGAGCACGGGGGGGCGCTAGCGTCAAGTCCCCCCCCCCGAATATAATTGGCCATATTTCTGAAACTACTTTGGTGCTAGCTCTACAACTTTGGTGCTAGCTGGTGCTAACTATAAGCAAACGGGTGCTAGGTTTTGGAGCAAATCGGTCAACTGGGGGGGGGGCCAACTTGACGGACCCGCAAAAGTACATGATAATTTAATAATTACGGGGGATTTTAATACAGTGGTAAGTGAGGGTAGGGAAGTTCTAGTATGTAAAAGAGGGGAAAATAAACCAAAAACAAGAATACAGATAGGTAACGAGATCCTACAAGATGTTAAAGATTTCTGCTACCTAGGAAGCCAAATAACGCAAGATAAAAAAGCACAAAAGTTATACAACAAAGATTAGCATGAGGTCGTGCTACATTTAACAAGAAAAAGCAACTATTGTGTCCAATGACAACAAACATAGAAACAAGGAAAAGATTGCTTAAAACATATGTGTGGAGCACAGCACTGTACGACTGTGAAGCCTGGATAGTAGAGAAGCGGACAAGGAAAGGTACAGACGTATGATGACGATATCATGGACAGACAAAGTTAAGGACAAAGAGGTACTAGAAATGGTAGGGGAAGAAAGAAATATGTGCGAAACGGTAAAATAGGAGAGATAGGATGATAGGTCACATACTAAGACATACTAAGACATGCGGGAATAGTGCGGAATATATTAGAAGCAGAGATAAGAAAAAAGAGAAGTAGGGTGATCCTTGGCAGCCACAGGCTGCTTAACCCCCTTCACATTCCACTGAATCTCGGTGAAATAGGGCATATATTTAGAAAGCAATAGAAGGGGAACCGAGCTGTATATAGGCTGTTGTGGGAATTTCAGGGAACTGTGTAGGCTAGCTCAGAACATAAATAAGTGGAGGTACACATCCAACCAATTTCAAGACGGACAATGTAATGACGAAAAAATAAGTGCACTTAAATATGATGATTATTATAAACAACTACAGGTGTTGGTCAGTGGCGTAACTACACCCCTGCCAGCCCCCGCTATGCGGGGGCCCAAGTGCAAGAAGGCCCAAACGATAATAAACTCAACTTATTCATCTTCAACGTATTTGGCAGGTAAGAAACGGTCAAGAAAATATTGCAGATAATTCAGAAACCGCAGGTTAACGAACGTTTTCTTGATGTTACTACTAGGAACTGCTGAAATACAAGAAATAATAATTAAGATAAATACTGAACACCACCTGCAGCCTGCATCCTTTCTTCTTTCTATCCGTTCTGTCCTATTTTGTAAGGGTTAATAAACAGATGAAAGAGACTGTAAACTTTAATAACAAAGATGTCTATATTATTCTTAAGTGATAAGTTGTATAAAGTGGTAAAGCATTATTAAACGACGTATAGTAGGGTTAGTTTGGTTTGTGGGATTTTAAATAGGAATAAAAGGGCTATTGTCTGTACAGTACAGATTCACAGGATGGCAGGTAGCTTAGTAACCTTCGCTTTCTAGAAATATAATACTAGAAAGAAATTCATTTTGTGGTTTCTAGTCAGCTGGTTGCAACGTATTTGCATTAGCTGCATTATATATAACGGAAAGGAAGTAAAAAGCATTCCAGTACGTTTTACTCAATAGTGTTGTGTTCGTATTACAGGAGGTCTTTCATATTTAAACGTAAGTATTTATATCTATTTTTATTAAACTACTATTGATTTGATCATAGTTGAAGTCGCGCTGAGAAATACATATAAATAAATCTTTAAGCATTCAATAAAAATCATTTATATTTTGTTAATTAAAGCATTTAAAGCAAAGTATGTATGTGTTATTTGTAATTTCAAAAGGCTTTTAAATAATTATTACTTATCTAATTACATTATAATTAATTTCATTCAAAATTGCAGGAAATAATATACAATGAGCACTACAAGCGGCGCTGCAAAAAACGAAAAGGAAACTATTGGAAGAATCAAAGAGCAAGATTCCAAAATAAGTTCCTTTTTTACTTCTAAAGAGTCCGAAAAACAAGAACAATCTATGAAAGAAATTGGGCTTTCGACAGTAGCATCTACTAGTTCCGCTACAGACGAACAGCAGTCGTCAACAATTTTAAAAACTCTCACCCAGGGCGCAAGTACATCACATAATGACGGCCGCGATAGAAATTTGGAACTAGATACCACTACAATTACAGAGGTAAATGTGAGTAGTACTTTTCACTTAATGAACTATCTATGGATCTGACGAAAGAATATCCAACCGATTTTGCACATTTTTAAAATCAATGTTTTACAACATGACAATTTAAGAAAAGAAATAATTAATTACGGATTGTGTAGACCAGATGGTGCGTTTCCTAAAGATAATAAAAATAGAAGTTTTTCAGTTCACTATTATTACTTAATAACTGCAAGCGAAAATAAAAGCAATACGTTAAACTTACCACACAATTCAAATGGGTGGTTGTGTTATTCTAAATTAAAAATTGTGTTTATTGTCAACCATGTTGGCTGTTTGCTTCAGTAAGGTCAAGTTGGACGACCGGAATTAATGATTGGCAGGGTTTATCAAAAAATTAAAGAGCATTTGCTTGCTCAATCTCATTTAACTTGTTGTTTTATTTACGATATGTGGAAAAAAATTATACCATAGATAAGAAAGATACTCTACTATTAAAACAAGAAACTGAATTTTGGAAAAATGTTTTACACAGACTTTTCAATGTTACTTTAACACTATCCCAGCGCATGCTGTCATTTCGAGGACATAGAAAGTTTTTCTGATTCAAAAGACAGTTACAACGGTAATTTCTTAAGTTTAGTTCATTTAATTAGTAACTATGATCCTATATTACAAAAAGTGCTTGAACGACCCAAAGGTTCAATTAAATATCTTTCCCAAAATTCAAAACGATATTATTAATACTTTAAGCGCACACTTAAAAATATTTTATTAAATAAAATTAGATCCGCTCCTTTTTCTCAATCATAATAGACACTACACAGGATATAACTAAGATTGATCAATTAAGTAAAATTGTAAGATATATTGATTTTAAAAAGACAGCTTGGGAGAGGTAACCAAAATAGATATTTGTGAAACTCTTGTGGGTTTTACAAAAGTAGAGTCCCAATCTGCTGAAGGACTATGTAATACTATATTAAGCAATTTAACCAACATGCAATTAGATATAAATAAATGTAGAGGGCAGGGCTACGATGGAGCTAACGTTTTGAGCGGTACGTATTCTGGCGTGCAAAGAGAATTTTAAACATAGAGCCTGCAGCCTTATATATGCACTGTAGTGCCCATAACTTAAATCTAGTCATAAATGATGCCGTTAAAGGTATAAAAGAAATAGAATCGTTTTTTCTACTTTTAGAAAACATATATACATTTTGCTAATAGTATAGTAAGATGGAATTGGCTTTCTGTTTTAAAGAAAATTTCACACAATTGAAACGCTTAAATCCGACACGTTGGGCGGATCGAGTAAAATCTTTAGCTGCCATAAGAATTCGGTATAAAGATATAGTAATGTCTCTTAATAAAATTATTATGATATCAAAAAAACAGATGAACGAAATGACGCAAAGCAAATATTAACTAGCATGGATAATTTTAATTTTATTTTTTAAGTGTTTTTAAGTCAAATTCTAGAAGAGCTTAACAAGCTCTCACAAACTGCTCAGAGTGAAAAGGCGAATATTAATCAGATAACTCTCTTATTTCAAAAACTTTAAAATTTTTCAAGGAAACAAGAAATAACTATTCCAACATCAAGGAGGAAGCAGCGAAAGTTGCAGGGCAATGGAATATTAAACCGGAATTTATAAAAAAGGCAACCAAAATAAAAAGCATTACGATGAATTATCCAATGATTATCGATTTAATGATGAAGAATTTAAATTTAAAATAAATGTATTTTATCGCGTAATGGATATTATAATTTCACAGCTGTCGAATCGTTTTAAATCGCTTTTCATGTAAACGAAAAGTTTAATTTCTTAGAACCTAATGTATTTTTGAATTTAACTGCAGACGATATTTTATCTAAGGCAAAACAATTGCAAAAATTTTACTACAAAGATTTAAATGATGCTATAGGTATAGAACTTACTACACTCAAAAATAATAGACTTATTTGTGATGAATTAAAAATGTTAACGGTATCTTACAATTTTTAGAATATCTAGTACTTTCCAAATCTACAGGTTCTAGCAGTTTTCCAAACACCATAACAGCCTTAATGTTATACCTAACTTTACCCGTTAGCGTTGCAAGTGCGGAGAGATCTTTCTCAAAATTAAAAATTATTAAAATTATCTTAGGAACCGCACTTCACAAGATAGATTAGACGATTTATCCCTCTTAGCAGTAGAACATGACACTGCCAAAAATATGAATATAGAGGATACAATAAACGCGTTTGCAGCAAAACATGCAAGAAAAACAAAATTTTGAATTTGATTTGAAATGTCTGCTAGCTCATAGGTTTTTTTACTGTATCAAATTTTTAGGTGTAAATAATTTTGTGCGGCGTATAAATATGTAGATTTAATATTAATTAACTTATAAGTTTGAATTTATGTAATTTGGTTTTATAATTAATAAAGCACTTGATTAATATAGTATATGTATTTAATTCTATACTGCTTCCTTCTCTACATGTACTATAATTTAAAAATATGGCTAAATATAAGCCAGTAAAAGTAATACATTTTAAAGAGAGCCCACTTTAAAATTTTTGCGGGGGGGCCCAAAAATCGTAGTTACGCCACTGGTGTTGGTTGTGAAATATTTTCGGCTAATGTTGATTGTGCGAAATTATATATTGGTAAAACTATTAATTCGACAAATGTTCAAGTGATGGCGGAATTTGGCAGCCACAAGCTGCTCACTGCCCTTCACACGCCACTGAATATCGGGGGAATATGGTATATAACTTTAAAACAATAGAAGGTGACCAAACTGCATCTAACAAGAAAGAACATCGAATATGTTCAAAGACAACAAACATAGAGACATGAAAAAAATAGTTCAAAGCACGTGTGGAGCACAGCACAGTACGTCTATGAAATGGGTGCGGTAGAAATGCAGACAGAAAGGGATAGAAGTCTTCTGGAATGTTGATAGCATGGACAGACAAGGTTAATAACATAGGGTATAGAAATAGTAGAGGAATAAAGATATCTGTGGAAAACAAAAAAAAATTGGAGAAATAGAAGGGCATGCTGCGCTCTAAGGCATTTTTGGGGAATATTATGGGACCTATTACAAGCAGAGATAGGAAACAAGAAGTAAAGGTAGATTAAGATCAGACTTTTGCACGTAGATAGTGATAGATGCAGACTGTGCAAATTCCAGGGGAATGTGTAGGTTAATTCAGAATAGGAAACAATGGGGGTACGCGTATAACCACTTCCAGGACTGAAGACCTAATGAGGATGATTTTATCGAAAAAAACAGGTGAATTCGAACGTATTTAAGGAGTTTTATCAATATTGTATATGTGCTTTACATTAAAAAATTATCAAAATCTAAAGATACCTTTATTAAACCGTTGCGAAACCAAATCCGTAATTGATAAAAAACTAATTAATTTTTTTTAATAAATAAACATTGTTTGAATTCACCTATTGAGTGGGGTAAATTTGAACGACGCTTTAGCATACGCATGTGATTTCAAAGCCCAATATGTGTCAATTTGAACAAAATACGTGAAGAAAATAAATATCTTTTATTCAGAGTTAAATATCGGGCCCGTGAATTAAAAAAAAATATGCTTTTATAAACCAGTTTAATACAAAGGAAAATCTGTTTTCTTACATAGCAAACTTTTTGAATTAATAGAAATAAAGTTAGATATAGAAACTTAACTCTATTTGGTAAAAGACTAAAGAATAAAAATACAATAGAGCTTAATCTATGACACATTCTTTTGGCAAATTTTTAAATTACCATCGGTTTCTTCTGAAATTTTGTGGTGATTGTTGTTTTATTACTGTCACTTATGTTGATTACGGACTCGTCTTTCACGTCTGGGTAATAAAATAATTGTCCAACTTCTGGGATTCTTTTTGGTGTCATAAAATTAACCAAGAAGAGACCAGGCTGAGCTTCGAACACCTCGGTGATTTTGCCAATAAAAAACCTTTCTTTTTTATTTGGACATTTAAAATTCACTAAAACAAAGTATGTCCGTGCAATTGTCATCTACCACTTTTTTTGATGGGTCTCCCCCCGTTCCAATAGAAAAACGCTTTTCGTCTGCAAACTTCGTTTTTGATCGTTTTTTTAGGTTATCGTACTTATTTTTAACACTTGTACATCTCGATAATGTGCCGATAAATTTTTATTAAAGTCAGCACACCCTTTAGACCACGCTGCTTGTTTCATTGTGATAGTACTAGCATCAGCTTGCATCCAATGTCTATAGCATACTTCTTTACCAATTGCATCAAAAGTGCTTGCTCTAATGGGGTAAAATTTGGAGCTCTCTCCATTTTCATAGTTCTCTTATTATTCATTGTTGCACCTACAATATGCAAAACATTATGTTTTAATATTTAATCCGGTATGTACCTACCTTCTTTGTGCAAAAACTGAAAAAGCTCCAGAACTAATAGTCAATAACAAAGCAACAAGAATAACAACCAATAGCACAAAAATAACAATTAAGTAACAAACAAATAACAACCAGAATTAACAATAAATAACAAAGCAATTAGAACGAATATGAACAATTTAAATCCGCACTACAAGAAGCATCTCAAAATAACCAATACCGGCAATCTGACAATCAATTAATATCAAGAGCCAACCCCAACTGCACTGAGTTCACTTAAACGCTCATAAAAATTTGTTCGTACAACGATATTGCTGTTGAACCTAGTTCAAGTTTGAACGTAGGTTCAGTTGAACGGGTGTAAGAGGGCGTTGTTGCAGGTATGTATTAGAGAGTAATTTTTTAAAGCTTCCATTTCCAATTTTAGCATATTAACACACTCTATTAGAGCATTTTCCGTTTTTGGGGTTGCTGTTATTTTGTTTTAGAGTTTTGGTAAGTTGTTAATAGGTACTATTCTTTTCTTTGCTTCATGGTTTGAAAAGTATACAATTAATATTTAAATTATTACAGATAATGTTTATGTTTTTACTTTTTCTGCTGTTAATCTATTTTTTTTATTCCACCATAATTCGTTCATTGAAGAGAAAACGCTTTCACTATATGCATTATATAGAATGCTAAGTAAAAATTTAATTAATCTTTGTACGTCAAGAAAATTGCCTTTTCGTTATATATATATATATATATATATATATATATATATATATATATATATATATATATACACGCCGATAATTGTTTTATTTTCTCCTATATAATGCACAATGCGTTTTTAAAATCATACCGATTATCTAAATATTTTAACGTTCTTGTGTACACATTTACATTTTATTCGTAGAAATGTTTTTGATTATTTTCCAATAAATAAAAAGTGCTTGATTCACTATAAAACCTTAAAAGTGCGGTTGTTTTCTTTGCGTACATCATTTTTAAGCCCTACGAACTCACGGTATAATTCAGTTACATCTGCCTTCTTTTTCAATAATTGGATGTATTTTTCGAAAATATGTAAGAAAGAGTGAACAAAATAAATAATGATTTCTGGTACGGATTTACATCAGTAATACCATTTTCATGTGCGCGTATGATTTTCAAGATAGTAGGATTGCAGTCGTCTTCTCCTTGATTTAAAAATAAATAGTTACAGCAGATCAATTCTTAAGTAGTCTATCACTATCAGTGGCTTTGTACAAACACAAATATCTTGTCGAAACGTTTCAATGCCTAAAGGAACGACTGATCAAGAAAATATTTTAGTTCTTTGGTATGACAAGTATTTTTAATACGCAGTTTAACAGTGTTATGAAAAATACGACAAATACAATTAGCTCTTGTTACGTATTTGTTATAATCAACTAGAGTAAATGCGAACTGGAGATAACTGAGAACACAACACACAACCAGAATATCTGTAAGTTTATGTTAAATTTTAAAGCAGGGATCTATTGTACTATCCAGCGCCATCTACCTTCATGAAGTTTTGCAAGTTAAAACAGATACTTTAAAGGAAATGCTTAGTTTGCAGTAACTTTACTTAATGGCGCTCATTCCGGATTGGTGGTGTTGTGAAGTAAGTATTTTAATTTTGAATATTTACAGAAATATTTTCTGTGCATTTGTTTGTTTAGGTTCAAAAGGCATCTTATCTAATAAATCTCATAACCAAAATCCATAAACACGCAGAGGTTTGTTTTAAAACCAGTTATCCTAATTACTTCTGTAAATAAATAAGTCGAAGTAATTGGGAACACTAAAAGGAGGTAATTGCGAACGCGGTCTCATTTACCACTAAATGCCCATCCAAGTAGTAAAGCATACTTTTTTGTAACACTATTAGTTCAAAAATAGTTTAAAACTGTCTAAAGAAACGAGCAGTCTCCTTATATTGCTGCAGATCTTGCAGCAGCTATTAACAATGTTATTAATAGGGGTGGGCGATACGGGATTTTGCGTATCGAATATCGA
Organism: Platerodrilus igneus; assembly: GCA_036346225.1. Classification (NCBI taxonomy): domain Eukaryota; kingdom Metazoa; phylum Arthropoda; class Insecta; order Coleoptera; family Lycidae; genus Platerodrilus; species Platerodrilus igneus. Next base: position 5,187,040 of record JARFIW010000672.1, on the reverse strand, counting down.
TACATATTCTATATCGATATGTATTGATATATCGAATATCGATATATATATATATATATATATATATATCGATAGGTATCGATACGTATCGATGCTACATCGAGCTACATCTGGTTTCTACAAGCTGTATGCATTTGTGGTTAGTAAAAAAGACTCTTTTAGTTATCTAGGCGTCCTTGCGAAAAAGGATGGTACTAAATCCGTATACTTTTTAAAAGTTTATTCTAAAACGTATTTATCAAAATGGCAGATAACATAGACCACCTATGGAATGCGGGTTTCGTAACCTTGGCGTACACCACACGCAAAGGGATTACGTTAAACATTGTATATTTGCCTAGTAAAGAACCTTTCGGATCATTTAAAACCGAGGGTCTTACAACCTATAACAGCCATATATTTCCAAAAGTAGTGGACTTGCAACTACGTAATAGTGAGTGGGAGAATAAGGATTTCCTCCAATACCAACAAGAAGAAGTCGATCAAGCTAACAAGATACGTATGCAGGATATAGTGGGAAAGCTGCGATTAAAAGATTTCACAAGCTGCAAAAATTACACGAAGGAATGGATCTGGTTGTCGGTGGAATCAAAGACTTTAAATATAGAGGCAAACTTCGGTACATTTTACAATTCGAAAACCTAGACGGTCTCTATGTATCAAACTATTGGCTAGAAAAGGAGATAGAGGACTTGGGTGTCGATTTAAATTTTAAGCTGCGAATAAAATTAAATAAAATTAAACCCACTTCAAACAAACATAAAGAAAGGACTGTCTTCTGTGTATAACTTTGTATTAAAATTAAGTTTAAATGACTCCATGCTTGGTATTAAATATTTTTAAATTTTGTTATGTATAATGTCAGAATAAAAATTTTATAATAGTATATAACATTGTTCTTTATTTATAAAAGGCTGTGACGTTACCCCGAAATAACAGTTGCACAGAGAGGGTGCGCATGGGCAGGGGTGTGCATGCGCAGGGGTGCGCATGGGCAAGGGGTGCTCATGGGCTGGGATGTGTCTGGGCGTACACGAGGGAAGCGGATGTTAAAAGTCACCAAACATCCAATTCTTTATTTGGATGGTATCGAGTACTTGCCTGCGTATGTATCCGAAGTAAAAAATACGATTTGTACACGCAGCTTATAGTTTATCGAGGGAAGATGATAAAAGGTACATCATTCCTAATAGTACAACAATCTACGCATGGAGGTATAAAGATATAAGATAGTTGTTTATATTTGTATAGATTTTGTAAATCTATTGTGTATATTAGTTTTAAGATTCCATAATTTTTAAGTTCTTCTCCCACCTTTCCTTCTTCCAAATCCTTCCTGCTTCTATCCTGGTTGACAGAGTATACGTGTTATCTCCACGTGGTGTTCGCGGAACACAGCGGTTTTAGATTTCTCGCAAGATGGTTGGCTAAGGCATATGTCTTGTGTAGCAAAAAAAGATTCTAAAGATGGAGTTAAATAAAGATGAGCAAAAATTAGTGATTTGGGTCTTTAAAAGGCATAACTTTGTATGGGGTGGTCCTATTTAAAATGTATTTACAGATTTGGGGTCCCTAGAAAAATTTAATGTTAGTTGATACCTAGCAAAATATATTTATCTTAAAAGAGTGACTACCCCGCGTATAATAAATACAATATAACACTTGTCGACAAAAAAGTTGTAGGGAAATTTGAAGACGAATTTAATGGGGGTCCAGTATTAGAATTTGTTGGTAGTAGGGCTAAGTCCTACTGTATTGTAAGCGAGAAAGATACGATTAAAAAGATTAAAGGGGTCTCACAAAGTGTAGTTAAGTAAAACCGCGGATGCTACAACGTATAACGAGCATATATCCTCAAAAGGGGTGGGCATGCAACAATGCAACAGTGCGTGGGGGAATAAGGATTCTCTCCAATAAGAAATTAAAGTTTCCATGTACGTAGCACCAGTCATTGGGAAATGGTAGAAATGTTAAACCTATAAAGACGATTAGTAATTGTGGTTTAGAAAAATAATAGTTTTCTTGGACTAAATAAAATAGCTTAGAGTGATTAATATATATGGTTACATATTCTCGTACATATCCACAAACATCTGTTTACGTCCACAATGGCGATGTCGGTAGTTTTTGTTTAACAACTAGTAGGAAAGATACGTTAGGTGTTAGTGTGTGGAAGCCCATGGGATCGTTGTATTCAAAAGGAACGGTGCGGCGAAATGTATGGCGGGCCCCGTTAGAATAATCGAAAGTGGTTAATCGATCGTATTAGATCTTTAAATATGCGAAGTGTAAAAGCCTACATGGGCAAAATTTAATTATCAGACAAAAAAGTGCGCGATGTGCCATACCTTTAAAGAATGTATAGGATGGTGCTTTGCAGCGATTTTAACAGTAAAAAAGGCAACTGACTTTTTCAAGCAACTACAAGAATAGCGGTAGCACAGAGAAGGGGAATGCATGTATTATACAACGCATTGATAGTTTACGGGTAGCTCGAACGTGTAATTGATTACGACTTATAGATCCCTCGAAGGTTTAAAAATTCTGAGACCATTGTCGTTTGAAAAATGTTTAGAAATTATCAGAACGGGAGCGGGTCGAAGTATAATGGATGATTGACCGAGTTTTTTCTACTTTTTACGAGGGAATCGGAAGTTGACAGACATCGAGCATCTAATTCTCTATTTGGGCGATATCGAGTACTTACCGGTTCTAGAAATAATTACGTGATACCGACCGCTATGCGGAAGATTTGGTTCTAGGAAATAAACAACCTACGAAAGTACGGAATACTTGGTATTAATGCTAATTGGTTTGGCGACCGCGTTTGTGCACTCTTCGAGTGTCTTAGGCAATCTTCGATTGTTTCCAAAGAAAATATTCAAGCCTGGCATTTCCGAAAATATAACGTAGAAGTTTTTCAAAATTAAATTGTTTTGTTAGTAAGTATTCTGTAGGCAACAAGTTTGGTATCCCCTTAGTAAAGGTTTAAAATGTTTTATTAAGTTATTGTTTATAGTAGCACTGCATCTTCTACTGCACGGCTTGCAACCAATTTGTGTGCGTGTGCTATAACCCTTTTGGATTTTTAATATGCATGCGATGCGATTGCCGACCTGTATAACATGGAAGACGTTTTCCGGTGTTTCTACTAACTGCATTCGCAGCATCAAGCCTATTTTTAAAATTTGAAAAAAATATATTTGTATAACAGCGCATTACTTTGGAGAATTAATACCGGTTAATGTAAATCTATACGAGTCTTAGATGTTTTAAAATACATCCAGAAACAATAATTGGTGTTTGCAAATAAATTCAGTTCTATTTTAATAAAAAAAATGTAAACTTACCTTAAATCTTCACAAAAACTCACTATACGAAATGAAAATTTCAACGAACTTACACAAAGCATGCGGAACGAATAGGTTTTTAATAATTAGACGGCGTTATATATATATATATATATATACGGTTTGAAAACCGTTAATTGATCAGTATTATAAGATGAAGTTTGCATTTTCCTAGTCGAGCTCGTAATAGAAAGTACATTGTGTAAATCACCAGCAATTATAGGTGAATTTCCTAATGGATAGCATTGAAATATATTTCTCAAATCATATAGCCACTAATTAATAAAAAAGAAAGGCTACTTTCACTATACGTCACATAATTGTAAAGCAATTAGTTTGTCCTCGTCTACGTATTTTCCAACTATTTAGCATTGTGCATGTAATTATGTTAAAACCAGAAAAATTTTAAAAGTTTTTGCGATATTCTGAAAACAGCACATTACTGTTTGAAAAAATGATTTTAAATATTAAACACTTATGGTTTATAAAGAACTCATTTCTAAAATCTTTGCGGTTTAGATTTCTAAGGAAATGGTTGTTTAAAGCATATGTTATAGATGAGCAAATAATTTAAAGAGGTTTGAGGCTTTAAAAGTGTAATTTTGTTAGGGATGGTCCGATCTTTAATCTGTTTGCAGATTCAAATTCTGCGTACAATTCTAGACTAACAAGATGCGACACATGGTTAAAAAATTTATAAGGACGGTCAGAAAATCGTTATCGGCAAAAAATCTTAAAATTGGGGTAGCTCTCTGGGGGGTGGTGCAATCTAAAAAGTTCCTAGAAATTCAAGTAGCTTAGAAAATTCTAATATTAATTCATACCAAACAAGATAGGTTTATTTCGAAAGATGCGTTGGTTAGACGAAGAAAACTATTTGGTTCAGATTTGGGAGCAAAGAGCAACATTTAGAGGTTTGAGAGCTTTAAAGTGTAACTTTGTAAGGGATGGTCCGATTTTAAATCTGTTAATACTCCCTGTATGTTTGTTGTGGTTTGTTTAGCATTCTTCTTAATCTTCTTTGGGAATGAAACCACTCATAGTTTTTAAAATCTATTTTATTTACGTTTCGATCCATGACCTAGGATCGTTGTCAAAATAATAAAAACTTCAAGTTTGACGTGTATGACATAAATTGAAGGTTACTTTGATTTATTGATGTTTGAAATATTTGGTTTGAGTACACTAAGCAAAAATGTTTAAAGTTTAAAAGAATGATTGCCTTCAATTTGTGTTGCGACCTGGGATCGACTTTCTTATGGTAGCCAATACGCTTAACGTGAAATCAGCTGATTAATTTTTATTGGTGAATCTTATATAAATTCAAAGATTTGGGAAACATTAATAGGTTCGAATCCCGACACGGTCCGCTTGAAAAATGTTAGGCGAGCATTTTTCGCAAAAATACACCCTCGTCCGGATGAGAGGTAAAATGGAGGTCCCGTGTGTGAGTGTTGTCACGCACGTTAAAGATCCCTACCTTCCTTGGAACAGCAAGGGTTCGGCAAAATTCCAAATTTTCCAGGTAAAAAAAACTCGCTTCCTGGCCAATGTAGTACCTTCGGGTGGAGCATTGGAAAATCAAATGTAATGTATCGTTTTTGCTAACGAGAATATCTAAAAACGGAAGTTTTCCATGTTGTTCTAATTCATATGTGAATTTAATAGTTGGTTCTATTTCGTTAATTGACTGTACAAAGTTTTTAATTAGTTCTGTATTATGAGGCCAAATAGCATAGACATCATCAACGTATCTCCACCAGATCAATGGTTTCAATTCTTGTGTGAATATCACATCTTTTTCGAATTCCTCCATGAATATATTACTGAAGATTGGGGATAGTGGACTTCCCATTGCCATTCCGAAGCTTTGTTTGTAAAATTGATCATTTATTTGAAAATATGTGGTATTTACGCATAAACCAAGTAATTCCATAATCGATGATATACTAAGTTTTGTTCTTTCTTTAAGATTGCCATCTTTTTCGAGTTTGTTTTTTATAATATTAAGCGTTTTGTTTATAGGGACATTTGTAAAGAGATTTACTACATCAAAGCTTACCATTGTGTGTGTATTTTCAATTTTTATGTTTGATAGTTTTTCTAAAAAGTGTTGGTTGTTTTTAATGAAAGAATCCGTTTTGCCTGCTAATGGATTTATAATTTTAGTAGAAATTTTGCTAAATTATGGCATGGTGAATCTATTGAGCTTACGATAGGTCTTAGAGGAATGTCTTTTTATGAATTTTGGTAGACCGTAAAAGTGGGGTGGTTTACTGTAATGTGGGACTAGTTTACTTCTTTCTTTGTCTTCGAATTCATTTTAAATTTAAATAGAGTTTTGTATATTTTATTTTCAATTGATTTTGTTGGGTCCGTTTCTAAACTGGTGTAATTCTCAGTGTTCAATAGTTCGTTGACTTTTGTGTTGTAATCGTTTTTATTCATTATTACTGTTGCATTGCCTTTGTCAGCAGGTAGAATTATAATTGAGTTATCGTTTTTAGATTGCGAATTGCTTTTATTTCGTTATTACTTACATTTGGCTTTATTTTGTGATTCTTTTCTATTTCGATTTTACATCGTATTCTAAATTCGTTTGCTTGATCTTCTTCGAGTTGGTTTGCTGTTTTCTCAATACAGCTAATTATTTCAAAGGTTGGTATTGATTTTGGTGTTACTGCAAAATTAAGGCCTTTTGAAAGAATTGATTTTTCTGTGTCGTTAATAGTTCTGTTTGATAAATTTATCACGGTGTTTAGCATGGTGTTCCTGTTTTCTAACGTTTTAGTTAGTGTGCTATTTTCTCTATAAATAGGTTATTAAATTTCTTTATGTGAATTTCTTTTGTTTGGAAAATACTGATTCGTAGTAGGTTTTGTACTAACGAGAATTTTATCAAAATCATATTTTGTTACCTTTATTCGTATGAAATTTATAATGCCCTCAATATCTTGTTTTAACTTATAAATAATGATTCGGTGGTGTTGTAGTCTTTCCCTCATCATACTGTAACTTGCTCTTTCGAGAATTCTTGATAGTTTATTGCTTGTCTTTCCAAATTTGATTCTAAATCCTTTTGGTATTATTTCGTTGTTTCTGCACTTTATTAGGAATGTGAGTGAATTTTTGGAATGCGATAGCTTTAGGTTTAGATTATCCAACTGTCTAAAACAAATACAAATTTCAGGCCCATACCTGACTTGTAAATACTCCCTGTATGTTTGTTGTGGTTTGTTTAGCATTCTTCTTAATCTTCTTTGGGAATGAAACCACTCATAGTTTTTAAAATCTATTTTATTTACGTTTCGATCCATGACCTAGGATCGTTGTCAAAATAATAAAAACTTCAAGTTTGACGTTTATGACATAAATTGAAGGTTACTTTGATATATTGATGTTTGAAATATTTGGTTTGAGTACACTAAGCAAAAATGTTTAAAGTTTTAAAGAATGATTGCCTTCAATTTGTGTTGCGACCTGGGAACGACTTTCTTATGGTAGCCAATACGCTTAACGTGAAATCAGCTGATTAATTTTTATTGGTGAATCTTATATAAATTCAAAGATTTGGGAAACATTTTTTAACATGTTTCTATTTATACAATTGAGAAATTTCTGATTTTATGTCTTATTTTACCGAGATTCAGTGAAGGGGGTTAAGCAACCTGTGGCTACCAAGATCCCCCAACGTTTATAATTTGCCGAAATAATGGTTTTCTAGTTAATATGCTTATTGTTATGTAATTAGTTATTGTATGTATAAATAGAAATCATGTATGTAGGCTGTATTTCATGTTAATATCGCAAGGAAAACCCAGGAAAAACTTGCAATGCTACCTAGATATTGTGGGCATTTGATCTTCATTTGTTATTTCTTTTGTTATTTCTTTTAGTAATGGAATCCATTGTTTACTGAAAGTTACGGATTCGTTTGCAACGCAGTTATTTTTATGTAGGGTTATATAGGCAGCTTTTTGATTTTGCGTTTTTGGTGGTTTTCTTCTTTGTCGATAATTTTGCATCTTCCCATTTTATTTTATGACTGGAGTCCCATGCATGTTGGCAAATCATGGATTTTTCAAATTTTCTATTTTTATATATGATTTATGTTCTCTTAATCGAACTTCAAATGGTCTGGAAGTTTCTCCTATATAAAACTTATTACATTCGCACGGTATTTTGTAGATACAGTTTTTGAATTTTGTATTGCGTTTTGGGTTTTGTTTTTGTTAATTGTGCTCTTAGTGTATTGTTGGTTCTAAATACTGTTTTAATTCTAAATTTGTTTCCTATTCTTTGAATTTTTCGGAGAATCCTTTTATGTATGGTATTGAGAGCATTTTGTGGCGTGTATCGTTGTTTTTGTTTTCTTTTCTTTATTTTTAGGGTTTTATTCATTTCTTTCTCTATTATTCTTTTAGGATATTTGTTTTCTATTAGTGTACATCTGATTAGGTCTTTCTCTTTCTTTAAAATTTCTTCGTTTGATGATATTAATTTTGCTCTATCATACATGGTTTTGATAATTCCTCGTTTGACACATTGTGGGTGGTTTGAATCGAAGTTTAAGTATCTGTTTGTGTGCGTTGGTTTTCTATATACCGATGTATTAATTGTTGTATCGTTTTGCTAACTAGAATATCTAAGAACGGAAGTTTTCCATGTTGTTCTAATTCATATGTGAATTTAATAGTTGGTTCTTTTTCGTTAATTGACTGTACAAAGTTTTAATTAATTCTATATTATGAGGCCAAATAGCATAAACATCATCAACGTATCTCCACCAGATCAATGGTTTCAATTCTTGTGTGAATATCACATCTTTTCAAATTCCTCCATGAATATATTACTGAAGATTGGGGATAGTGGACTTCCATTGCCATTCCGAAGCTTTGTTTGTAAAATTGATCATTTATTTGAAAATATGTGGTATTTACGCATAAACCAAGTAATTCCATAATCGATGATATACTAAGTTTTGTTCTTTCTTTAAGATTGCCATCTTTTCGAGTTTGTTTTTATAATATTAAGCGTTTTGTTTATAGGGACATTTGTAAAGAGATTTACTACATCAAAGCTTACCATTGTATGTGTATTTTCAATTTTTATGTTTGATAGTTTTTCTAAAAAGTGTTGGTTGTTTTTAATGAAAGAATCAGTTTTGCCTGCTAATGGATTTATAATTTTTAGTAGAAATTTTGCTAAATTATGGCATGGTGAATCTCTTGAGCTTACGATAGGTCTTAGAGGAATGTCTTTTTTATGAATTTTTGGTAGACCGTAAAAGTGGGGTGGTTTACTGTAATGTGGGACTAGTTTACTTCTTTCTTTGTCTTCGAATTCATTTTTAAATTTAAATAGAGTTTTGTATATTTGTATATTCACTGAATCTCGGTAAAATAAGACATAAAATCAGAAATCTCTCAATTGTATAAATAGAAACATGTTAAAAAATGTTTCCCAAATCTTTGAATTTATATAAGATTCACCAATAAAAATTAATCAGCTGATTTCACGTTAAGCGTATTGGCTACCATAAGAAAGTCGATCCCAGGTCGCAACACAAATTGAAGGCAATCATTCTTTTAAACTTTAAACATTTTTGCTTAGTGTACTCAAACCAAATATTTCAAACATCAATATATCAAAGTAACCTTCAATTTATGTCATAAACGTCAAACTTGAAGTTTTTATTATTTTGACAACGATCCTAGGTCATGGATCGAAACGTAAATAAAATAGATTTTAAAAACTATGAGTGGTTTCATTCCCAAAGAAGATTAAGAAAAATTTAAATCTGTTTACAGATTCGAATTCTGCGTAAAATTTTAGATTAACTAATGTATCGCATGTATAAAAAAATTTATGCGGACGGTCAGAAATCGCAACAGGTAAGAAATCTTAAAATTGGGGTAGCTCCCTTGGGGGTGATGCTATCTGAAAAATTCATAGAGATTCAGGTAGCTGAGAAAAATCTAATATTAATTGATACCAAACAAGATAGGGTTATCTCGAAAGATGCAATGGCTAGTCAAAGAAAACTATTTGGTTCAGATGTGGGAGCAAAGAGCAAAATTTAGAGGTTTGAGAGCTTTAAAGTATAACTTTGTAAGGGGTGGTTCGATTTTAAATCTGTTTGCAGATTCAAATTCTGCATAAAATTCTAGACTAACAAGATGTGTCACATGGTTAAAAAATTTATATGGACGGTCATAAAATCGCTGCATGCAGAAAATCTTAAAAATGGGGTAGCTCCCTGGGGAATGATGCTATCTCAAAAATTCTTAGAGATTCTGGTAGCTGAGAAAAATCTAATATTAATTGATACAAGATAGGTTTATCTCGAAAGATTCAATGGCTAGCCGAAGAAAACTATTGTGCAAAATTTAATATGGTGATGTTATTTATTACTAGAGCCAGATGTGGGAGCAAATGTGGATTGTGTGTGGAAATGTGGAGTTCATCTCCGCATTTCCCTCCTTATGGGATTTACATATAGTCGAAGAAAACTATTTGGTCCAGATGAGTGTGGAAATGAGGGATTCTCCTCATTCTCGCCTTATGGGAATTTACATGTAAATGTGTGTGGAAATGAGGGATTCTCCTCATTTCCGCCTTATGGAAATTTACATGTAAATGTGTGTGGAAATGAGGGATTCTCCTCATTTCCACCAAACTATCACTCATCTTCACATTTGCTCCTTATGGGAATTTGTTACGTATTTCTAGTAGACGCCACGTTGTGCGTCAAAGTTATGTCACGTTGGCTCGTAGCCGTGCGTAACACAAAGAAAATCAAAGCAATGACGCGGCTCAATCGGTGAATAGGGGGGGGGGGGGTTGTAGAAAGCAGACTGACCTATGATGTATGCGGCGGTAAGGAGTTAGTAACAGTACCTGCAATAAAAGAAATTAGAATAGTAAACCTGCAATAAAAAAGATTAGTCCTGCAAACCTGAAATAAAGAAAAAGCATAGCAGCAATGAAAAGTCTAAATTATTCAGTACTTTGTAGAATGTAAAAAAAAGAAACTGTTTAGATAATCTATATAATATAACAACGGTAAAAGCAATACAAAAATTTTTAGTACAAAGTGAGGTAATATTGGGGAGTAGCAGAAACGTTTCATCACACACCAATTAAACATAACTCAGGTAAAATGTAACAAAAAAATATAAATAGGTAAGACATAATTACTCTAAGTAATTTAGTAGAATTTTTAGCAAAGACATAAATAAGTAGATAAGCACAATTGTTCTGAGTCATTCAGTATGGTTGATTGTTCGTTATAAATAGGTAACACATAATTAATCTAAGTAATTTAGTAAAATTTTTAGCAAAGACATAAATAAGTAGATAAGCACAATTGTTCTGAGTCCTTCAGTAGGGTTGATTGTTCTTTTTTTTTTGTTATCAGAACGACCAGGAATATTGCAAAAACAACGGGTAGATATTTACAGTAAGAACAAATAGGAAATAGTGCAACTTACACAAAGTCCTTCAGTACCGCTTCCTTGCCATTGCAGTGTGGGATCCACGATGTCTGGCACTAACGAAGCACTGCACCCTAGACTGTGAGGGTGTTGATAGAACTTATCACAACTTACCCTAATCACACTGACTGATTCACTAGGGTTAGCAGCGGACCTTATCACGCGAAGGAACTAGGTATATTAGTTGCATAACCATACAAAAAGCAGCGGGGAACTTCAACCACTACTTTTGTATACCGGTAGTCTGTCACAGTTTAAATATCCCTAGACACGCGTAAGCACTAAAGCCGTACGTCGAAAGTTCTTCGAACACACGTGCGTCAAGTTTCATCAACTCTACCACTCTTAGTTCAACCAGAAAAACCGTATCTTACACTTAATTTTTTAACATCTCGCAAGCAAGAACAAAACACGACCCTTTTTTGTTTATATCTAATCCTACTAGTACAACTTCTGATCGCCTACCTAGACTGTATATCCACATATTAATTACAGCGGGATTATTTATTAATGACAAGTGGAAAGTAATTTTACGAGTATTCCAATTTACAACTTAACCATCTTTTAAAATTAATACCGGCGAGTCAACTTGCATATCAATCTGAAAACTAGGCGGAAGTATTTACTTTATACAAACCGCGATCCAAAAACGATGTATTTTAAGAATTAAGTACACTAAAAATGTTAGGCCACCAAAAATGCACGTTACAAATTCCCCCCTAGCAAAATAAAGACGTCGGGGTGAAAGAGAAAAAAAAAAGAAAGAAAAGTGGCAGACCAGGAACCAAACAAAAAAAAATTTTATCCGGTTCGAAGGACCAACACCAGTATAAGAGAAAGAACATTTTTCCAAAAGAAGACGAAGTCATCTATCGTAACCAACAATGACAGAATAGGTAAAGAAAGTATTAAGTAAACACCCAATGAGGATTAAAGGTTATAGCTACTTTCAGAATCGTCAAAAGACGGATGTCCCCAAAAAGGACATTTCCGTTTTCCACCTCCAAGAAAGATTTTGGCTTCCCGCGAAGAAACCAAAAGAAAATAAAAGGAAAAAAAACGAGGAAGAAAACTCGTAGCAAATCCACTAAACGACATCACTGTCAACCTCAAGTGTGCAGCAAAGAAAGAACCAAGACAAAGAAAAGAGCAATGGCAAACTAGTACACCATCTGGAATACTTCCAACTGAGGTAACACAGATTCGTATGAAACGATTACTCAAGCAGAGTATGGCTAACAGACCTCCAAAAGCGACTAAGTCGAAATTCCTAAAGGAAAAGTAAATAGATCTGAAGCCTACCTCAAGGAATGGATGTAGAAAGCAACTATAATAGTCCAATAGTGAACAAATGGTGGAACTGGCCAGAAGAACAAGTCACGGGAGGGGCTAGCTACAAAATATACATAGGAATACGAAATGGGCGCCAGTGTTTTCGGACTCAAGCTTATCAGCGAAAACACAAGACCAATAAGCCAAAAAAACAAAAGAGAGAAAAAAAACACCAAGTCATTAGGGATAGCGATACGTAGGGGTCAAAATAGAATCAGCCGGAGGGAGCCCATTAGGATCCGGAGGTTCAGGATCAATGTCTGGCGGGTCTGAAGTTTTATCGGGTTTGAGGTCCTTAATATGCCAAGTACCCAGATCGTTACCAGAATCATCCACTAAGATATAGGTCCACGGAGAAAGTTTAGTCCTAATAGTAAAGGGACCCACATATTTGGGAGCAAGTTTAGCATTGAAGTAGCGAGTAGCATCCGAAAGAACATAATTGCGTTTCCACACGCGATCGCCAGGAGATAAAGTTAAGGGACGACGACGAAGATCGTAGTGTTTAGCATTTTTCTTGTATGCTAAGGAAAGACGTTTCGAAATTTCTTCACGAAGTGACTCAAATTTGACTAAGTCAGTAGGAGAAATAGGACGTTCAGGATCCATAAGAACATCATCAGGATCAGAAGGTTTTCCAAAGTGATCGCCGTAGAGAGCATGTTCACGACCATATAGAGCAAAATACGGGGAGTAACCAATAACCTCATGTTTGAGCGTACGAATAGCACAACCTATTTTTGCTAAATTAACGTCCCACCGACGTTGATTATCAGAAACGTAAGAAGAAATCATAGTTTTCAAGACTCTATTAATACGTTCGGCCGGATTCGCCTGAGGATGATAGCGAGCATTAAACAGAATTTTTGTTCGATAAGAATTACAGAGTTTAGTGAAAATATTACTACGAAATTGTACACCATTGTCCGCAATTAGATACTGTGGAGTACCATACACCAGGAAAATATTTTCCTCAATGGTTCGAGCAACAGCAGCGGCCGTAGATGCACGTAGAGGAAAGAAACAAGCATATTTCGTAAAACAATCGGCCACAACTAAAATGAAGGAATTACCTTTAGAGGATCTAGGAAGAGGTCCGACAATATCCGTACATAGAACTTGCCAAGGACGAGTGGCAGTAGCACGAGGAGACATAAAGCCTGGAGGTTTCTTTTGTTCGACTTTGTGTGCAGAGCAAATTTTACAACGACGGACGTATCGAGCAACAGCGGTTCTAAGTTTAAGCCAATAGTAACGCATGGAAATTTTAGAGACCGTTTTGTGTACACCAGGGTGACCTGAAGTAGGTAGATCGTGATTCTCGTATAGAACCCTATTCCGTTGTTCGCTGGGAACTACTAACTTCCAATCGTCTTGAGGATGTTGGAGCAAAGACTGTTTAGATTTTACATGTTTGTATAGTAATTCGTTTTCCACATGCCAGTTACTGTATAGTTTAGGATTAGAGTTAACACGAGTCCATAGCTTAAGATACCAAGGATCCAGAATTGGCAGAGTAATAGAAGATTTAGGAAAGTCATCAATTAAGTCAATTTTAGGTACTGAACGAGATAAGGCGTCGGGAACGATGTTATCTTTACCTTTCCGATGTACGATGGTGAAGTTATGTTGTTGAAGTCGTATAGACCAACGAGCTAAACGACCGTTGGGGCTTTGTAGATTATTCAGCCAGATAAGCGAGTGGTGACCCGTGATCACAGTAAAGTGAGAACCCTCGATATAGGGACGAAATTTCTCTATTGCACATATAACACCAAGACATTCTTTTTAGGTGGCGCTATAGTTGCGTTCCGCCTTTTTAAGAGAACAGCTAATGTAGCTAATGACTTTTTCGTCATCACCCTGTTGTTGCGTCAGCACAGCACCCAGCCCAAAATCAGAGGCATCAGTCTGTATAGTAAAAGGTAAAGAAAAATCAGGACAACTCATCACTGGAGCTGTTACCAAGTGTTCTTTCAGCAGCTTAAACGCCTGCTGACATTCTGAAGACCAATTAAATTTAGAATTTTTCTTAGTCAAAACAGTAATCGGAGCAGTAAAAGTAGAAAAATTTGGGATAAAGCGACGATACCACGAGCACATACCAACTATGTGTCGTACTTCAGTTACAGTAGTAGGAGGAGGAAGATTAAGAATGGCCGAAACTTTTTCTGGGTCGACATGGAGTCCATGGCGATTTACTACGTATCCCAGATAACGGAGTTCCGATCGGCATATAATGCATTTATCTCTTTGAAGAGTAAGACCTGCAGAATTTAAACGAAAAAGCACTTTCTGTAGTACCACCAAATGTTGTTCGAAAGTCGGGGTAGCGATGATCACATCATCTAAGTATGCGAAACAGAAAGGTTCGAGATCAGCACCAAGCACACGATCTATAAGTCGCTGAAATGTCGCTGGAGAATTATGATGACCAAATGGCATTTTAGTAAACTGGTATAAACCTCTACCAGGCACCGTAAATGCAGTAATCGCTTTAGAATTAGAAGAAAGAGGTATTTGCCAATAAGCAGAGCGAATGTCCAAACTAGTTAAGAATTTTGCGTCTCTCAGGCGGTCTAGAATCGTAGAAATATAGGGAAGGGGATAGGCATCTTTTTCTGTAACCTCATTGACCTTTCTAAAATCGATGCAGAAGCGATACGTGCCATCTTTCTTAGGCACCATAACAATAGGGCTAGACCAAGCGCTATTAGATGGTTCTACAACACCACTTTCTAGCATCTGATCCAGAGCTTGATTGACATGTCGAAGTACCGTAGGGGACATGGGATAATATCTTTGCTTGATAGGACTGGATGTCGTACGGATCTGATGTTCAATGAGATTAATACAGCCCAAAGGTAAAGTATCATCGTTAGGAAACATCTGTTGGACTATACGAGACAATGCGGATTGTTGTGTGTTCGATAGATCGGAAAGAGCATTGATCTGACTGATCGAGACAGTAGAAGAAGAACAGAAAGTCCATTGACCCGTTCGAAAATCCGGGACAACACCCATGGATTTCCAGAAGTCAATGCCTAAGATCAGAGACTGAGAAATAGAAGGAACGACTAGGACGTCAAGAAGAATAGTTTTATTTTCGACTGACATGGGTAAAGTAAGTGACCCGAGAATGTCACAAGATTGACCATTGGCTACCGTACAGCTGTGGATCTCCGTTTGGGACATAGGTAAAGAAAGAGAATAGAGAATATCCCAACCAGGACCACCAATAATAGTGCGAGAAGCGCCAGAATCAAGTAAACCCTTAAATTCGATGTCGAAAATGGTCACAGTAAGATAAGGTCTGTCGTCCTCACGAGAACTAGCTAAAATAAAATCCAGAACATATTTAGATCGGTCATCAAGACCAGAGAAAGATTTTCTGAGGAAATAATAGGTACCGAGACAACTGTAGAAGGGATCGGGTCGGTTTCTCGGCTTAGCGACTCAATCGGTAGTTTAAATTTCTTGTTACAGCTCGTACAATTGGTACGGGTAACATTAGGTTTACCACAACCATAGCAATGAAGTATTTGAGGTTTAGTACAGGAAGGAGACTTGTGTCCTCGTTGGCCACAGTTCCAACAGGTAACGGAAGAATTAGAAATATTTTTAGGAGCATCACTTGCACCAGGTGTAAATGTTTTCGAAGTAGTAACACCAGAATGGGGAGGGACATAAGCAGAAGTAAGTTTGCTGTGGACCACAGGACCTGTATAAGCTAAGTCGGGCTCTAGGAGTCTAGAAAAGTTCAGAGCAGGAGGAGACTTGAAATTATCTGCTTGGATTTTGCGCTGTTCCAGTCTGCGACCCACCCGCAAAAGTTCGGCAATAGTATTCAGATCCAGCAAAGCTAAGTTGGTTTGGTAGAAAGGTGTAAGATTTGGTAAAATAATATCGAGTTTCTGTAGTTCAGAGAGAGAGATTGTTAGACGAGCAAATAAATTTTCCGTCGTAGCTAAATATACACCAATAGACTCTGAGGGACCCATAGTACGTTGCTTTATTTCCTCCAAAAGTCTTTCGTTGTAATTAACGGGTTGGAATTCTTCCCTTAATAGCCGAATAACGTCCTGCCAATTAGTTAGGGATTTTCGATGTGCTCTGAATAAAATCAAAGCTTTTCCTGAAGAAAATAGTTGAGAAGCAGAAACGTTGCGTGCCGAGCATAATTCGTCCACGCGTAAGAGAAATGCATTTAACGACATACGGTCATCACCCGAAAATTTTAAGTCCCATTTAGACACCAGCTGTCCATAACCAGACGTAGCAATTGATTTAGAAACAGATATAGGTATAGGTAATTCATCCGAAGATTCAGCAGAAGTAAGATCATCCTCAGTATCCGTAGTAGTCGGATTAATAGTAGCCGTAGAAACAAGTGGTACCCTAGGGGAAGTGGAAGAACGTTTAAAGCGACGGTATAATCCATCGCAATCACTGCGGAAATTGCTGAGACCTAGCAACAACTTTCGCTGTATTACGGTTTCAGCGTCAGAAGTCACATTCATACGTTGGATTCTCCCTTTAAGATGCATAGCAAGGCTAATAATACGTTTGCCGTCGGCAGTTGAAATATCACCATTAAAGTCTTTGACCTTCGTAGTTAACTCAGTTAAACCCTCGGTCACGGCTTTATTATCCGCCTGGAAATCGACACCAGATTTAAGTGGACTTAGCGCTTCGGAGATTCCATTTTTAAGATATTCCTCAAGGACTTACGAAGTTCGGATACAGGTATCTTTGCATCGAACCCACGTAAACCGACTTCATATTTGAGTTCAGCCTCATGTAACCGATCAACTTTAAATCTCCAAAAGTCACCCATTATTACCGAATCGACAAACAACACCCAAATATTTAAAGACACAAAACGACTTATTAGGTTGCTTCGCAAGAGAAACCAAATTAACGAAATAACTGAATACTAAACACAATCCAGTTCAGACGAGAAGGGAGAAAAAAAAATAATTCGAGCGCTCCACCAAACAAAAAAATCAATGTCAAAAACCATCAAGGTCAAAAAAAAATTTAAGAAAAATCAAGAACAAATAAAAGAAATCGGGCAGAAAAGAAAAAAATCGAGCAAGAGAGAAGAAAAAAAAATCGAGAGCAACTCAAGAGAAATCAAGCCCCTTGTTTATCGGGCAGCCACGTTTATCGAGTCGGGCCCCACGTTGGGCGCCAAAAATTCATGTTACGTATTTCTAGTAGACGCCACGTTGTGCGTCAAAGTTATGTCACGTTGGCTCGTAGCCGTGCGTAACACAAAGAAAATCAAAGCAATGACCCGGCTCAATCGGTGAGTAGGGGGGGTTGTAGAAAGCAGACTGACCTATGATGTATGCGGCGGTAAGGAGTTAGTAACAGTACCTGCAATAAAAGAAATTAGAATAGTAAACCTGCAATAGAAAAGATTAGTCCTGCAAACCTGAAATAAAGAAAAAGCATAGCAGCAATGAAAAGTCTAAATTATTCAGTACTTTGTAGAATGTAAAAAAAAGAAACTGTTTAGCAATACAAAAATTTTTAGTACAAAGTGAGGTAATATTGGGGAGTAGCAGAAACGTTTCATCACACACCAATTAAACATAACTCAGGTAAAATGTAACAAAAAAATATAAATAGGTAAGACATAATTACTCTAAGTAATTTAGTAGAATTTTTAGCAAAGACATAAATAAGTAGATAAGCACAATTGTTCTGAGTCATTCAGTATGGTTGATTGTTCGTTATAAATAGGTAAGAAATAATTAATCTAAGTAATTTAGTACATTTTTTAGCAAAGACATAAATAAGTAGATAAGCGCAATTGTTCTGAGTCCTTCAGTAGGGTTGATTGTTCTTTTTTTTTTGTTATTAAATAGCGGGCAAGTCTATGGAAAAGGTATCAGAACGACCAGGAATATTGCAAAAACAACGGGTAGATATTTACAGTAAGAACAAATAGGAAATAGTGCAACTTACACAAAGTCCTTCAGTACCGCTTCCTTGCCATTGCAGTGTGGGATCCACGATGTCTGGCACTAACGAAGCACTGCACCCTAGACTGTGAGGGTGTTGATAGAACTTATCACAACTTACCCTAATCACACTGACTGATTTCACTGGGGTTAGCAGCGGACCTTATCACGCGAAGGAACTAGGTATATTAGTTGCATAACCATACAAAAAGCAGCGGGGAACTTCAACCACTACTTTTGTATACCGGTAGTCTGTCACAGTTTAAATATCCCTAGACACGCGTAAGCACTAAAGCCGTACGTCGAAAGTTCTTCGAACACACGTGCATCGAATTTCATCAACTCTACCACTCTTAGTTCAACCAGAAAAACCGTATCTTACACTTAATTTTTTGACATCTCGCAAGCAAGAACAAAACACGACCCTTTTTTGTTTATATCTAATCCTACTAGTACAACTTCTGATCGCCTACCTTGTAATATTTACCTAATCAACCGTCCGTCGAGGGCCTGTAAAGACCAGTCAAGACGGTTAATTAAGGCCAGGCAGACTAAACTCAGCGGCGTAGGTCGTGGTTCAAACTCTTAACTAAACCCTTGCTTGTACTTACCAAATATGCGATATGGATAAAAATCATCGATACATATATTAACAATTTATAATAAACATGGGCGCCAATCAGCGGAAAGGCACTGATACCTAATAAAAGTAATCATGAAATAAACTTCATAGTTTAGAAAAAAAATAACATTTTATTATACCATCGACTGTCCGGAAAAGCATATATATACACAAATAAATAAACAGTCTTGAACTCGAAATGAAATAGGGCCTACAGGGCCCACTATTCCGACATAAAATAAACGTAATTCTATCTAACCTAATTGATATCTAGGGACGTGCACGTCGTCACGTATACCTAACCTTAGCCTAACTATGATTAACTTTACCTTTAATTAATTTAACAAAAGCACTAATAAGATTGCATATCCTATTTTTAATTGTTTACAGATTACTTGTTTTACAAGCCACTATGCTCATTGATAAAACAGAACTAAAAATTCCAAATAGACGCAATACCACACCTTATCAAATGTCTGCATCAGCGTTTAATACAAAAGTACAAGAATCTATTTTAAAATTATACTAATAAAATTAATATTGTGCACAGATGCAATATATTACAAAAAGTATTTGTAAGTATAGTATAAAAGCGAAACGTTATTTATAAAAATATATTAATGCTGTACATCTTGTGTTAAACCATTTCTTACTTTACAAAGAAAACAACAATGAAAAGTCTTTGTAACCAACCATTTGTAAATATTCATAACACAAAACAACAAAATAACTTCGCGGGCAACATTGTTCATAAAGAAGTAACAATTATTTGACAGGCCCGATAATGTATGTACACCGGTACTCAGAATTAATACTCAGGTTAACTCGTTACAATTCAATAAATCGATGTAGAATCAGAAGGAAATTTATATCAAAGTGTTACTTGCATTATTAAAATAAATGTCCTTTCAATCAAAATAAGTACTTACGTGTTCAAAGCACACTCAAACACGTCTTCACTCAAAGACACACATCAAAAAAAAAAGCCAAGAATCATTGCTGTTTCTTTACATCTGCAACCACATTCCTGCAGCCACATTCCTGCAAAACCCCAATGAATTCGTCCGGTCCTGCGGCCATAGGCCGCACCATATGTTTAAATACCAGAAACTAAACCCTCTCACTACATTGTATTGTAAATATTATGCGATCTCAGGTACCGTAGATGTATAACGAAAGCTTTTTAAAATATAGAAGAATTCGCTTGTATGAGGTTATTCCACCACGGTGTATGCAGGCTTTGTAAAACGTACATATAATTCCACCACGATTCGTGAAATATACAAGTGATAATTAAATTGTGTCAACTATTAATACTATAAGAATTGGTACGCAGTAGCGTAACATTATATAAAAATAATTATAAAATTTATGCTCAACAAAGCGATTGAAAATCGGGTTGTTACACCCCCACAAAAGTTGAAATTGCGGGAAGAAATTTCAACCCTTCAACCTCTCAACGTAAGGAAACCATACTAAACACATTTTGAACTTGAAATACGTTAAATTCACCAAGTCAATATTAGATTCTACACCTAACACCGATTATCGAAACTCTAAAACAAAATGACTTGCTACAACCTCCAACAAGTTAAAATGTTTCACACATTTAAGTGATTAAAGGTAAGTTGAAAACTATTAGCTCCAGCAACTATCGAAACAATAGTTACAAATCCAACTCTTGAAGCTAAGTTCTAAGTATTAAAACTTAATAATCGGCAAATATCTACTTTAGAAGCCAAGCTTCCATTAAATAAAATGCGCAGTCCAAACTGCAACTACAGAGTTTGAATAAGCGAAAGTGAATGGAGTGATCAGTTCCAACACCAACGAAACTCAAATCCAATAACCCACAAAATATACAAAAAAATAGACTTCTAGGCGAAATCCAAAAATAAGTGTATGGACCAACGTCCACAACAACCTCTGCACCAGCAAAGGCAGAAATAAAATGTGAATACTAGTGAATGCACAAGGCTTAAATCCAATAGCTTGAATTCAACTTAACAACTGAGAACTGGGAATAAAGGTAATAGGAAAATATTTAATGTGGCTTTAAATCTTTAACATGAAAAATACCCAACGGTTTATCATCCACCGTCGCTAAGCGGTAAGTCGTAGTACCAACAACCTCAATTATCTTAGCTTCCAAATATTTAGGAGCTAATTTTTATTAAATGATTTAGTAGCATCCGACAGAACAAAATTCTTTCTCCAAACAATATCACCAACATTAAACTTCAAAGGTCTTCGTCTTAGATTATATGAACGGGTATTGCGCTCATACGCCAAATGAAGATTTCTTTTACCTCCCGAAAATTGGAGATAGTTCATTCATGTCTCGAACTAACTGTTCTCGATTTTCTAAAACAACTCATCCTCTTTGAAATTCTTTAACCGACCAAAAATCTCCAGAAATAGGAACGGTACGGCCAAAAGCCAAAAATGATGGTGAAAATTTTGTTGATTCGTGAACAGCGTTTCGGAGGGCGTGTCCTATTTTATGGATTTCAACATCCCATTCCTTATGACTGTCTTTAATATAACTACGGATGGCTGTTCCAATAACTTTATTTACTCTTTCGACAAAATTTACCTGCGGATGGTAATTTGCGTTAAACCAAACGGATTGAACGTTATAAGTATTCATTAATTTTGAAAACAAAACGCTTTTAAATTGGGGACCATTATCCACCATACAAATTTGTGGAACCCGTAAACCAAAAACACATAATTTTCAATATATTCACAGATGCGTTGTGCAGAGGCATTGCGCATTGGGTGGATTAGAGTAAATTTGGTAAACCAATCACTGATGACTAAAAGAACTGTATTCCCTTGTTTTGAACGAGGAAAAGGACCAACTAAATCGATAGAAAGGCATTGAAATGGGAAAGAGATCTGCTTTTCCTGGCCCATAAATCCATAATGATTAAATTGAGCAGATTTGCTTTCACAACAAATTTTACAATTGCGAATATATTTAGAAATGTCCGACTTCATTTTGGGCCAATAATATAACTCTTTAATCTTTGAAAAGTTTTGAAAACTCCTAAATGAGCCGAGGTAGGGTCATCGTGACACTTTGCAAAATCTCATTACGACTCGACTTTGGAACAACTAGTTTCCATTCCACCAAATTTGATTCAATTGATAAATTATTAGAAATATATTTATAAATTTTTCCATCTTCAACTCTCCAATCCGGATAAGAATCAGGTTTATTAGAAATTTCTGATAGCATCTTTTGTACCAGTCATCGATATCATCAGAAGAAAATTTTAAAGAATTAATTTCAACAGGAGCTCTGGAAAGAGCATCAGGTACAACATGTAGTTTACCTTTCCTATGAATCACCTCATAATCAAACTGCTGAAGCTTAACGCTCCAACGCGCTAATCGACCTGAAGGATCTTTTAGGCTATTAAGCCAGATCAAAGAATGATGATCGGTAATAACCTTGAAGTGTGTGCCTTCAATGTAAGGCCTAAATTTCTGAATGCCAAAAATGACAGCTAACAATTCCCTTTCTGTCACCGAGTAATTTTTCTCAGCCTTATTAAGACCACGAGATGCGTAAGCAATTACCTTTTCGTTGTCGCCCTCACCTTGAGTCAGCACAACTCCAACACCATAATTCGACGCATCACATTGTAAGTAGAAATGCTTAGTAAAGTCAGGGCTAGCCAAAATGGGAGCCTGGCCAAGACAAGCTTTAATTTTTGCAAAGGATTTAAGAGCTTCTTCATTCCAGGTAATAGATTGAGACTTCCTTTGCTTTTAATAGGTCATTAATCGGAGCCAAAATTGTGGAAAAATCATTGATGAATCGACGATACCACGAACACATTCCAGTAAAACGTTTAATTTCTGTGGCTGTCTTAGGTAGCGGAAAATTGACTATAGCATCTATCTTAGAAGGATCGGTATGAAGACCGTCTTTATCAACAACATAACCCAAATATAATAACTTGGGTTTACAAAATTCACATTTTGAAAGATTAATGGTAAAATTCGCATCTCTAAGTCTTTTGTAAACTTCCTCTAAAATTTCAATATGTTCTTTAAAAGTACTCGATACGACAATAATATCATCTAAATAAACAAAACATTTTGCGACAAGGAATGGCCAAAATAGACTCCATGAGCCGCTGAAGTGTACTAGGCGCGTTGGTTAAACCCATAGCCATTACATTATACTCGAATAAACCTCGGCGAGGAACTGTAAAGGCAGTCTTTTCTCTACTCGCCGCGTCTAAAGGTATTTGCCAAAAGCTTTCTTTAAATCAATAGAGGTTAAGTACCTGGCATTGCGAAACCTATCAAGTATGTCATTTAAAAATGGAAGAGGATACGCATCTTTTTTGTTACAGAATTCAATTTTTGCATCAAAGCAAACACGAAATTCTCCCGACTTCTTCTTAACCAACAGCATCGGCGAATTCCAAGGACTAGAACTCGGGCTAATAATGCCTTGAGCCAGCATCTCATCAATCTCTTTATTTGCATGTGCTAGCATGGCAGGTGATAAAGGATAATAACGTTGTTTAATTGGAATAACATCGCCAGTAATAATAGTATGAGTGACTTTATCAGTTCGACCCAATTCTGGACGATCAAGTAAGTTAAATAAAGAAATAATACGATTCAATTCGGATTTTGACCTTCATCCAATTCATCAGCACATTTAATCATATGAAAAGTATCAATTTCAGAAGAACAAGCAAAAATTCTTTTGTAGAAAAATCTACTTTAATTTCAAATAATTGGCAAAATCTACACCAAGGGTAAGGGCATTCTCAATTGTATCAGAAACCAAAATTGATAATTCATGAGTGAGACCATTAACACAAAGTGGCAAAGTAATCTTACCAAGAATAGACTGTGAAGTACCATCAGCCGTAGAGAGTGACGAAAACTCATCGTTACGATTTAATTTTAAATCGTATTTGTCAATTAAAAATATTCCCGATTTCCCTAATATCGTGGTCGTTGCGCCAGAATCCAATAGAGCAACTAAATTATCGTTAAAAATTTTAACAGCGATATGAGGTCTGGAATCTCTTTCAGAATTATAGAAATTAGAAGAAATTTTAGTAGTTTGTAAAAATTTTGACTTTTGAAGCCAATCGGGCCAAATCTTTTGTCAGCCAGCGCAAATTTTGGTGAAGAGGTACATCGGCTAACGAAATGACTCTTCGAAACTAGTTTTTTGACTTCTGGGAGCATTTTGGACAATCCAATGAAGTAACATCGTGTTGTCCGCACAAATAACAAAATAATGCGCGCTTTTCGGCACAGGTATGAAATGAATGACCTAATTTTTGCAGTTGAAACAAATTGTAGTAGACTTGGCAGTATTCGTTTTGAGAAATTAGAAATATCAGTTCTTGCTACTATATTTTTGTAGTAGGTGAAACAAGGACCCTAGGATTTGGACTGAATGGCAATCTGTTGGAAGTGGGAAGCTCCTCGACAGGTGCATGTCGTAATTTAATACCTTCCAAGGTTTTACATAAAGAGATTAGGTGCGAAATGTCCGTAACCTCAATCAAAGCCAATTGAGTGGCATAAAAGATTGCAAATTTCTTTTAATAATTTTCAGTTGTTCGGAGTTTGCAATAGCTTCATCCAATTGAGCAAATAAATTTACCATGGTAGAAATATAAACAATAGGGGACTCTTCAATTTTTGTTTTCGCGCCTTTATGTCGGCCAATAAATTTTCATTGTAGTCCTCGGGAGAAAGTCTTGTTTAAGTTTGTAAATTAATTCATCCCAGGAATGAACAGAGGAACGGGTGGCTCTAAACCAAGCCAAAGCCGAATCAGAAAATAGGTCAATGGCTCCTTCGAATAAATCTTCAGAAGAAACCTTCCGAGCAACCTGAAGCTCATTGCAACGTTGAATGAAAGATAAAACAGAAATATTTTCGGATCACCCGTAAACTGGAGACCCCATTTATAAATCGGAACCGCTGAACGAGTTCTATTAAGCGAGTCAATTAAGGTACTAAGGTCCTTAGTTGAAATACCAACTGAAGGCTCAGTGTGGGTGACAACGTTGGACGTAGAAGGTAGGTCTTTTCCGGTAGGAACATGAGTAGAGTCGCGATTAACACCTAAAGAAAAATACGTAAAGTTAGAATTAAATTCTTGTTCTTCATGGACTTGCTCTAACATTTCAATAGACTTAATACAACGAGAAAATATTTGTGAATGAAATGAAGAATATTCTTCATTGAAGGTTGTGTATGTTAACCTTCGATAGACGTGTGAAAGTCTGGTATGCAACCGTAAATATTCATTTTTCTTAGGAGTAATTTTATAAGAATGAAGCAAGGATTCCAATTCATTAATTTTTTGTTCTAAACAATTTAATTCGTCTTTTTGATTAATTTGAATTTTTTCGTAGTTAGAAAAAATTGAAACATCCATTTTTTCTAATGCAAGTTTGGAACGTAATAATTTTCTTTTAACATCAACAGTTTTATCAGAAGGATCTGAATTTCGAATTAATAATTCGTGACTCAGCTCGTCAGCTTTTAAAGACTCTACTATAAACATTTTCAATAATAATATCAGTTCAATAAATTCAAAATACACGCATATGTTAACTCCACAAAAAATTATAATGTACATTCAACTTGGCAAGTAAAGCAAATGCTTCAGCACAACAATTCAAAAGTGTCTGCGTCAGTACAATTATGTTTGAAAAATTGAGCAACGTAAAAACGATACAAAATTCGAGCCCCAAGCGTTAGGCGCTAGTGTAATATTTACCTAATCAACCGTCCGTCGAGGGCCTGTAAAGACCAGTCAAGACGGTTAATTAAGGCCAGGCAGACTAAACTCAGCGGCGTAGGTCGTGGTTCAAACTCTTAACTAAACCCTTGCTTGTACTTACCAAATATGCGATATGGATAAAATCATCGATACATATATTAACAATTTATAATAAACATGGGCGCCAATCAGCGGAAAGGCACTGATACCTAATAAAAGTAATCATGAAATAAACTTCATAGTTTAGAAAAAAAAAATAACATTTTATTATACCATCGACTGTCCGGAAAAGCATATATATACACAAATAAATAAACAGTCTTGAACTCGAAATGAAATAGGGCCTACAGGGCCCACTATTCCGACATAAAATAAACGTAATTCTATCTAACCTAATTGATATCTAGGGACGTGCACGTCGTCACGTATACCTAACCTTAGCCTAACTATGATTAACTTTACCTTTAATTAATTTAACAAAAGCACTAATAAGATTGCATATCCTATTTTTAATTGTTTACAGATTACTTGTTTTACAAGCCACTATGCTCATTGATAAAACAGAACTAAAAATTCCAAATAGACGCAATACCACACCTTATCAAATGTCTGCATCAGCGTTTAATACAAAAAGTACAAGAATCTATTTTAAAAATTATACTAATAAAATTAATATTGTGCACAGATGCAATATATTACAAAAGTATTTGTAAGTATAGTATAAAAGCGAAACGTTATTTATAAAAATATATTAATGCTGTACATCTTGTGTTAAACCATTTCTTACTTTTACAAAGAAAACAACAATGAAAAGTCTTTGTAACCAACCATTTGTAAATATTCATAACACAAAACAACAAAATAACTTCGCGGGCAACGTTGTTCATAAAGAAGTAACAATTATTTGACAGGCCCGATAATGTATGTACACCGGTACTCAGAATTAATACTCAGGTTAACTCGTTACAATTCAATAAATCGATGTAGAATCAGAAGGAAATTTATATCAAAGTGTTACTTGCATTATTAAAATAAATGTCCTTTCAATCAAAATAAGTACTTACGTGTTCAAAGCACACTCAAACACGTCTTCACTCAAAGACACACATCAAAAAAAGCCAAGAATCATTGCTGTTTCTTTACATCTGCAACCACATTCCTGCAGCCACATTCCTGCAAAAACCCCAATGAATTCGTCCGGTCCTGCGGCCATAGGCCGCACCATATGTTTAAATACCAGAAACTAAACCCTCTCACTACATTGTATTGTAAATATTATGCGATCTCAGGTACCGTAGATGTATAACGAAAGCTTTTTAAAATATAGAAGAATTCGCTTGTATGAGGTTATTCCACCACGGTGTATGCAGGCTTTGTAAAACGTACATATAATTCCACCACGATTCGTGAAATATACAAGTGATAATTAAATTGTGTCAACTATTAATACTATAAGAATTGGTACGCAGTAGCGTAACATTATATAAAAAATAATTATAAAATTTATGCTCAACAAAGCGATTGAAAATCGGGTTGTTACAACCTAGATTGTATATCCACATATTAATTACAGCGGGATTATTTATCAATGACAAGTGGAAAGTAATTTTACGAGTATTCCAATTTACAACTAAACCATCTTTTAAAATTAATACCGGCGAGTCAACTTGCATATCAATCTGAAAACTAGGCGGAAGTATTTACTTTATACAAACCGCGATCCAAAAACGACGTATTTTAAGAATTAAGTAGACTAAAAATGTTAGGCCACCAAAAATGCACGTTACAAATTTACATGTAAATGTGGGAGCAAATGTGGGTTTTGGGAGCAAATGTGGCGGCAGAAGCCCCCAGAACCATCTACTTAAGAGCTTCCCGACTTGGTAGATGGATACAACTCACCCTGAATGAACTATTTGCCACAGTCTTACATGAAAGTCATCTTTAGGGGCTAGAAACGGTACGTGGTATGTGGTGTGAAACATACTATTATGATATTTTTCTCGCGAGCTGGCTGAATCAGCTTCACGCTTTTCGTGTGTGACTCAAGATCAGCAATACTGGTTTGTTTGGCGATGGATTTGAGAAATCACCAAAAAGGAATCCTTGTTGATCCAGCCAGATTCGGTTTAGCAGGCAAAAGACCCAGAAACGGCTTCGTCCATAATCAGGGGATTTTTTCGTTTCCTAGGAAATCCAAACATCGGTGGCATGAAATTGCCAGAGGCACTCATGCACGTTTGAACAATGACAAGGAGTTCTCGTATTGCGGATGACAAAACACCCAACCTGTTTTTTCCTTCGAAAAGCAAGGTCTTTTGAAGATCTGTCAGCAAGGATACCAGTTTCATCAATACGGTATATATTATTTAGTTAGATGTTTTTCTCGGTGTAAATGGAATCTAACAGTTCGTAAAACTTTTCTACAGTAACCTTATTGAACCCCTTGGCTCGGGCTAAAGAAGTTTCTCTGAAGCTCTAAGCCTTATGATGTCTCGCAAGAAACACATAAAGTCAGTCTTTCCTAACAATTTTCTTGATTTTGTTGAAGGAATGGTTGATGCCATTTCTTTCAGCGAGTTCATAGGCAAGGCGGCTGAAATTAAACAAAATCAGCCCAAATAACCCCTCTTCCATCAACAAAACGTAGTCAAGCAGTTATCTTTTTGTTTCTCGGAGAAAATGGTCTTGTATATACCTAAAAATTTATGACGTGCTACCTCAGGTGACAATGCAATCTTTTGGGCAAGCTTCACCATGTTTACCAGCGTTGTTCTTGGAACATTGAACGCATTATAAACTGCTGTATATAAGCATTCCTCTGTCCATGATCTCTTTAATGGCACTTGTGATTCCGTCTTGACTCCATGTATATCGCTCCTTCTTTCGTCGGTAGTTTCTCACCATATCTGTAAAGAAGGAATGCATGCAAAACCTTGCAGCATCAGGTCTATTGCAAAGTAGACTATTAGTTGTAGCCCACCTTTAATTGTTTTAATGTTTTTATGTCAAGTTTCAACTCAATCGGATTGTAGTTTTTGCGCGATTGCGTAACTGACAGAAACACAGACAGACAGCCAGGAATTAATTAATTCATATTAGTAGGGAAGGTACGTTATTTTTAATGTTCCAATAATAATTTAAGCCAAATGTTTTGCTTTCCAAAGCGTTTTGGCAGACAGGCAGACACAACTTAGTTTTTATCCTTACTTATCAAAGCGTGGGACAAAACCGACCTCAAGTCGGTTCTGCCCCGCATGCAAATGTGGTTTTGCCCGACGGGACACGTTTTAACTAAAATGATGATTTTTATATTAACAACAACAGATACGACATTCAACCTTAGGTACTCTAAATTAAACTATAAAATCAAGGAAATGAAGGGTTTAATTATCGGTGGTGAATTTTAGCACTAGTAAAATGTGTGATACAAAGTCTATACGTCAAACTTTGCGAGAATTCAGTAGAAATTTTTGTAAAATTACTGCCAAGTAACAACATATTTATCACCAACGAGTACCAGCTCCACGCACTGTTACAATTACGCGGCATTACAATTTAGGCGTGGCTCTAACGCCGTTATATAACCTATACAATCCACGTTTTTACCGGATGATGCAATCGCACTGTCTAAGTCAATTTACATGCACATTCTAGGTAAAAGTCAAATTACTTACGTGATCTATATATCTCGGAATTTCATCTCAGGGTTCAGCACGTGGGATGTTTTTGTGATTACGCCGTGTTGAACATCAAATTATTATCTGTTGCTGAACTTTTTATTACATCTCATAGGGGTTTGAAGGGAAAGAGGTAGCGGGTACGATAAGGTAAGGTAAAAGGAAGCTACATACTTTTTTTCTTTAAAAACCACACCGCACTTAGACACTTGTTGCTTCGTTCATGTCAAGTTAATTAATCCCCGCTTCCTCAACTCGCGCACTCCCGCATCCCTTCTACGCTGACTCGAATGTCACCAACGGCGGAAGTTAGCCTATCATTTCAAAAATACGCGGCAATTAACCTACAAAGTATCTCTAAACCTAAAACATGATACACAACTATTTGGACATGTAACAGCACACGTAATGGCTTCTGCTCCATTAGTTCATGATCATTCCGCAAGATATCAGTACGTATCATAGTTATTTTAAACGAATCGGTTTGATCCATTAGGTCGGTTTAGATCTACTCTCGCCTACTAAAGATTAATGGCAGAGTTAATTAGATACAGGGGTAACAGTACAAAGCACATTATATAGGCTGCCAAAGGTTACCAAAGGAAGCAAAATAAAGAAATGCAAAAGTTTTTGAATAAGTAGTGTGTTGAGCCATTGTTTAAAAATATAAATTAAAATATAACATAAGAGACTATCTGAAGATCAGTTTGAATTTAGAAAGAACAGGGTGCCATGGAAACAACATTAACTCAAATATTAGCAGTGGAAGAAAGGACAGGAGTAGGAAAAACTATATTAATGAGTTTTATAGAGACAATGTAGAGATTGGAATCGTCATTGGTTTATGCTACTCCCATAGAAATTGGTAATCATTTTGGGGAAGAATTGAGGCTCTTGTAAAGAAATTTGAATTTTTGTGAAAATTAGGCAATCTTTATGGAAAAAAATACATTTATGTATTGAAACTAATGGTAACCATGGAGAACTTCTGCTCTAAAATTAATTCTGTTCTTATTGTTAAATATGGTACATATATTTTGTTTTTATGTTAAATGTAAATTGCTGTTTTATGTCGTGTTTACAAAATAAAATCAAACTTTATCTTTTTAGAAATCTTCAAAGGACTCTACTCTGCTTAAGATTTTGTATTAAAGTAGTTTAGTTTGCATCGATTTAAAATTACGTCTAGTAGCTGGGATTTCGGTTTGGCGGAAGATTTTTTGGATAAATCATGCGCACGAACTCTATGGAAGTAATTCGATAAAAACCACAGTTTCTATAGAGCAGTGTTATTCAAGTTGTATTCCACGGAACCCTCGAGTTCCAAAAATTTTTCCTAGAGGGTTCCATAAACATAAATAAAATATTTATCAAAATGATAAAAATAATAAAAAGGGCACTATGAATTGACCGAACGATTTTGCATCGTCCATGGCTGTTAATGGAAGCAATCCATTATAATATAATCTAGAATGTTTTCTGAGCTGACGCTGTAACTCCTTTGTGTATTGTTTATTGTTCTGATTCTTTTTGTATCGTATTTCTGTGCCTATGAGGAATGAGAACTAACAGGTTGAATTTTTAAAAATGTCCTTGGCAGCCAAAATATTGTCCTTTTATTATTTTTTAAGAATGCTTTTTTCTGTGAGGAACAGTACTAAAGCTGTTAAGAGAGCATTTTCAAAAATTAAACCTGTCCATTTTTATCCTCATACATAGGGCGAAATACGATACAAAAAAAAATTATAACAAAAACAGAGCACAAAACACAAAAAGGTTATGGCGCCGGCAAAGGAGAAAACATTCTTTAGAAGACTGATTTCTTCTGTGCGGGACCTGCAACTTTTTTGTAGACTGTTCTTTGTTCTGATACTTTTTGGATTGTGTTGCTGGGCTAAATTTAAAAAAATACTTTATTTTGGTGAATTTTTGAAAATATCATTGACAGCCAAAATATTGTCCTTTTATTTTTTATATGAATGCTTTTCTATGAGCGGAACAGTGTTGTGGCTGCCAAGGTAGCATTTTCAAAATTTCAGCCTGTCCATATTTATTCACATACACACAAGAATACGATACAAAAGAATTAGGAAAAAACAAACAAAAAACGGTTACGGCGCTGGTAAAGGAGAAAACATTCTTCATAAGACTGATTTCTTCCGTGCGGGAGTTGTAATAGTATATTGTGTCACAAGGGCAGAAAGTGAGCATTAGCAGCCTGCAGCTATTAGATGCCTGAGCGAGCGAAGAGAGCGAGGGCAGCTGATAGCTAGGGGCTTCTAATGCATTCTTGCCTGTGTGACACACAACTATTTTTCGCCTAGCATTAAAGAAAAAAAATAGGAAAAATAACACAAACTAAAAAAGGTTAGGAACATTTGACGTATTTATTTATTATAGTAATTGATATTAATTATCCCTTGAGCATTATTATGGATAGTAATACCAGAATTTGTAGGCACTTGGTAAGTATTTGAGGTGCTAGTAGCATGGTGACTTATTTTTATCGAGGTTAAATGAAAAATCATTTGAAACGTCAAAGTCGCAATAAATGAATCTCAATGATAGTCATAGGTGTCTAGATGGTGGAAAACCTACAAAATCATGCTGTTATGAGTTTAGCGGCCCTAGGGCCGCAAAGGTTTACTTTCAGTCACATTTTTAGGGCAAATATGATTCATTTTCATATACGCTAGGCGAAAAATTTATTTGTTTACTGTTCTTTGTTTTTATTTGTACTACTGATACTTTTTGTATTGTGTTCCTGGGTGTGTGTAGATGAGAATGGACAAGCAATATTATCGAAAACTATTTTATTTTGGAGTCTGTGTGTATTTTTGCATGTTGGACGGATTTTGCGGAATATTTTCCTTCGTGATGCGCTGTAATTTTTCTGTGTGTTGTTTATTGTTCTAAATTTTTTCTATCGTGTTCCGGAGCACGTGTAGATGAGAATAGACAGGTTGAATTTTTCTAAATATTCTTGGCAGTCATAGCTTTTTAAGAATGCTTTCTATGCGGAACAGTATTTTGGCTGCCACGGGGACATTTTCAAAAACACAGTGTCCATTCTCATTCGCACACACCCTGAAATACGATACAAAACGAATTAGAGCAAGAACAAAACACAAAAAGTTACAGCGCTGGGAAAGGAGAAAATATTCTTTATGAAACTGATTTCCAAGGCGCGGGCGCTGTACCTTATTTTGTACACTGTTCTTTATTCTTATTCTTTCTATAATGTGTTTCTGGGTGTATGTAGATGAGGACCAATAGCTTAAATTTTGGAGAAAATGATTTATTTTGGTGTCTGTGCGTATTTTTGCATGTTGGACAAGGGAGAAAACATTCTTTGTGAGATGGATTTTTTCCGTACGGGAGCTGTAACTTTTTTTGTATATTGTTTTTGTTCTCATACTTTTTGTTTTGTGTCCCTGAGCGATGTAGATAAAAATGGACAGGCTAAATTTAAAAAAAAAATGTTTTATTTTGGTGTCGGTGTATATTTTTTACATGTTTACAGATTTTGAATAATATTTTCTTCTGTGCGGGCTTTGTAACTTATTTGTGTGTATTGTTTATTGTTATAATTCTTTTTGCATCGTGTTTCTGTGCATGTGTAGGAGCAAATAGATAGGCCGAATTTTTAAAATGCCTTTGGCAGCCAAAATATTGCCCTTTTATTATTTTTTCAGTACGCTTTCGTCTGTGCGGAACCGTATTTTGGCTGCCAAGGAGACATTTTCAAAAATTCAGTCTGTCCATTTTGATCGCCCACCTTCAGGAATGCGATGCAAAAAGCATTAAAAGAAAAAACATAACACAAAAAAATTGTCGGCGGAACAGACTTCTGCAGCTAATATTCTAGCGTTTATGATCCCGGGGTTCGAGAAATAATTGTATATTCATAAAAGTTCCTTAAATTGACAAAGTTTAAAGACCCCCGCTATAGAGTACAGATGAATATATAAATGCGTATAAGTTTTGGTATATAGTTCATTAGCTTAAATCATATTCATAAAGTGAGCACTCCTGCCCGTGTTTCGTAGCGATTTCTTTATTTTTATGTAGTTCAATTAATGAATTATGTTGATTTTGATGTTAATGTTAAATATATTAGTGGTTTGATATGAGATTAGAATTATCTTATAAGCATAAATCAACTCCACACTAATGGTAATTACGTCAGAAGTTGATTAATAAATAATACGAAGAGAGTCTGTATAAATAAATAAACACGTCTTCTCACTTTACCTAAAGAAAAATATGTAATCTTTATTTATATAACTAATTTCTAGTTGTATGTCTAGTAATAATTGTAAATCCATCAACAAGAGCAGAAAATTAAAAATAATAAAACCTTGTTTTAGTTTCCACAATATTATTTACACTTACGGTTCTTCTGTAATGATTGGTATACGAAGACTTTACTCACTACTTATTATAACGCAGAACACTTTAATAACAGTGTGAAGATTTAAATGATACAATAATACAATGATTTTATCTTTGAGTGTTGTTTGAGATAACGTTTAGTGAATTGAGGTTGGATACAGGTGCTTCTGTGCGGTTGGTGGGAGGCTGACCTGCTGCTACTTGGTTTATTGGCTGCTCACGAGCTCGATTTGATCAAAAGATCGAACCTGTTTTATAAGGGTCCAGTGTCCCTTTCGAACAAACAAAAGAGATCTGATGAATCTCAATGGGGATGTTGAACGAAGCAGCTTGACATCAATCTCCTCCTACTGGTATTTGGTTCTAGACCTTGGTCAAAATTTCTAAACCTTTTTATTTTTAGGGCTAACTTAATCGTATGCAAAGTCAATCGTTTTTCATAGGAATTTCATTTCTGGTCAAGTTTTATCTAGCATCAACCCTCAAAATCTCGAACAAGCCAATCCTTGAAATTTTCGAGCATGCGGTATAACTATTACTTAAAACCTAAAATCCAGATTGAATTCCTGGTGTAATTTTAAAATTTGTATGCACATATAGGTCCTTAATTTTTTCCTCTACATAAAAGTAGGCTGTGGTTTTATGTTATAGCGAACCTATCGCCATGAACATTTAATACAGGCTTAGCTTTTTTGTAAAGGTTTCAAACGTGCAAGCATTATACTTAATGCCAGGGATGCCAATATTTATTACTTTCCGTTTAAAAACATAAAAATATATGTAAGAAGGGGACCATCTTATGCTTTCGACAGTCCTTTCAAGGTCATTACTCCTAAGCGTTGCTTTTTATGACTGCTACTGAGTTCTTTTAAGCATTTTCACAAACTTGTTGCAAGCAACATAATATTTATTTACAAAATATAAAATACATTTATTTTATCGACAAAGCATGTCTTTACTTATTCGGAGTTGTTTTTAATTTATTCAATTTATTTATTGTTTTAAATATAAATCCGTAGTTTCTTCACGCATTGCTCCAAATCACAGTTAAACAGACCCCTACTTATGCCAATGACATTAAAGATATTGGAACATTGTAGTTGAAAGCATAACAAGGTTCATTTCTTACCTGGAAAAAATTAAATTTATTAAATTTTAAGCTATACTTGAATCTAAAATGAAAATTTTGGCTTTATCCATTTAAATAAGTTGGAATCATTAGGTTCTAAATTCCGTCAGAAATTAAGTAGAGGCCTGTTGTCTTTGAAATATGCTATAAGTTATATTCAAAAAATCTATGGGTGGTATTTTCCAATTCTTAGGCGTTGGAAAGTTGTTGGCCTTATATAAAAAATACCGATCAGGCTTTCTCATTCTAGAAGTCATGTTAGAAAACTAGGTTTTTGGTTTTGAGAAATGGTTACCACAAAAAATGTGTTTTTCTAATTTTAGGGAGTGACGGGTTGGTTCTAGAGCGAGGAAGAATAAAATTTCCAGAAAAAAGCTTAAAAAGAGACAATATCTTTAAAAATAAAAATGTTATCTAGAACTCGTAGAAAGAAGAAGCAGCAAGTTTCGTGCGGGTTTTTAAATGTCTCTCTTCCTTTGCTCGTATGCCTTCTGAAGCTGTTCTAACATGTGTGAGCGATTTTAACAAAGATTACTGTGGAGACAACACTGTTACGAGTCTGATCCCAGATGGAGCGACAATGAGATGCTTGTATATGTGTGAATTACGATCAACTTCTGAAAAATAACGGACGCCATCGATGACAGTTGACGCTTGA
The DNA here is from genome assembly GCA_036346225.1 of Platerodrilus igneus. NCBI lineage: Eukaryota > Metazoa > Arthropoda > Insecta > Coleoptera > Lycidae > Platerodrilus > Platerodrilus igneus. Next base: position 5,151,622 of record JARFIW010000672.1, on the reverse strand, counting down.
CTGTCAAAACAATGTTGACGAAAGAAGCCATTGGCAGCAATAGCCGAACACTGTACATTGTTTAGTTTCCAGTCCAGAGCGATGCAACGTCTAGTGCGACGAAGACTAATTATCCACGGCGGCAAAGAATTTCCACCAGAAATACTTTTCAAACATCTCCTCGAACCGCAGACAACGTGCAGGTGTGAACATAGTTATAGGTATTACTGATGTAGTCCATTCATACCACTCGTTGGAGAAGACTAGCAGACGTAAACAGTTTATTAAGGTTCTCAATAGTTTTACATACTCCGATCTGCACGTGTATATGCCCTACATTTTCCCCGAGAATTAGCATTATGTCCGTGATTTTTGCTGTTTAGGAGTGTATACTTCTGCTGAAGCATCTTGAATCCAATTTTTATTTATGCTCTCTATCAATTTTTTAAATGACTTGTCTCTATTGTTCAGTTAAAGAAGTTGCATGTAGCACTTGTTGTCACTCTTGTAATGTGGTTCGTTCCGGAGAACTTCTGTGATAATGACATTTTTTGAGATTTCTAACTAAAGATCATAAACAAAAAATTGCTTTTTCTTTCTACTTGAGAATGTCACAAGTTTACACCTCATCTTCTTCTAGCTGGTAGAAAAGGATATGTATACGACAGAGTGGTCAATTTCGCTTTGACACAGATAACATCAAGCGTTACAGGTCGCGTTGCCAAGCAAAAAACTTCCATAAAAAATATCCCAGGAAAGTATAAATACAGCTAAAAAAAATTAAAAGCACTATTTAAAATAAAAAAAAAATCTAAGCCGCATGTACGGCTCACAACCAAACTTAGACATTAAGTTCAACAAATATTACTTACCTTTGTGTTAAATATTTGAAATTTAATTGTACGCGATATATAAAAAAATTAAATAATAAATAGTAATGTGTAAAAATTCGTATTTAAAGTCGAATATCTTGATTAATAATTGAAATATCGAAAAGTGAATAGCGTATTCGTATTCAGCGTAAAAAACTGGATAAGAATCATATATTATATGTCTTGTAACATCACGGGAACCGTGCAACGGACAGACAGACAGACCGACCGACAGACCGACCGACAGACTAGACCATCTCATTAACCAAACGAAGTTTGGTTGAAAATACTTAATTGAAACAAGATGATGACGTACAATTAACCAAGTCATTTCACTGCAAGTGTATTAAAACCGAAATAAGTAAGACAGACGCAACATACAAATTCATTAGAATGAATTTTTGGGATATATAACCGTATAGCAAAAATATAAAGTGCGTGGTAGGAGATATAATTATAGAGAATGTAGAGAAAGTGAATATATGGGAAGAATATATAGAGAATTTAACATTTATAGTCTGAAAAACAATAAAACACCGGGTATAGATAAGATGCAAGCAGAAATTCAAAAAGGAGCTGGAAAAACAGTAATAGAACGCCTCTTTCAATATTAACTAGAATTGTACAAAGATGAATGGAAAAACGAGCCGAAGAAGTACTAGGAGAAGATCAATTTGGGTTTAGGCAAAACAGGAGAATACGGGAGGCCATTTTAGCTCTAAGGAAAATGGAGAAAACAATAGAAAAAGGAGAAAGCGTGTATATAAGGTTTGTAGGTTTGTAAGGTGGGAAAAAATGTTCGAAATACTCCAAGATAAAAATTAGTTATAGGATAGACGTTTAGTACGTGGTCCATACAAAGAGCAAACAGATATAATAATTAGAACGGGAACATGGAGAAGTAAATATTATGAAAGGGGTGAGATAGAGATGTGCTCTATCCCCGTTAATTTTTAACATCTATATCGAAAGGGCAATGAAAACTCTCAAATGCAAAAATGCATTTGGAATTATTGTGCAGGGACGAACAATTGATATACTTGGATTTGCAGATAATATAGAGATATAAGCATATAGCAAGGAAGAGTTAGAAGCAGTTCTTAATGACATGGAAGCCGCGCTAACAGAGAGATACGATATGAAAATTAACAAAAATAAAAAACTAAAGTACTAATATGCAAAGGAGGGGTAAATAAGTTATAAACTAGAATACAAACAAGAAACGAGAACTTACAAGAGGTTAAGGATTTCTGCTACTTAGGAAGTCAAATAACGCAAATAGGAAAAGTGTAATGATATAAAACAAAGATTATTATAAGACCGTGCTACATTTACCAACAAAATGCAACTACTATGTTCAAAGGAAACAAACATAGAAACAAGGAAAAGTTTGCTGAAAGCATGTGTGGAGCACAGCACTGTACGTCTGTGAAACATGGACAGTAAACGGACAGGAAAAAGATAGAAGATTTTGAAATGTGGTGCTACAGACGTATGATAAAGATATCACGTACAGACAAAATTAAGAACAAAGTGATTCTAGAAATGGTAGGGGAAGAAAGAAATATAGTAAAAGATGTAGATTGAAAGAATTTCAGGGAAATGTGTAAGTTAGTTTAGAGTAGAAATCGACAGAGGTACGTGTCCAACCAGTTCCAGGACGGAAAACCTGTTGATGAAAAAGTAGTTGTAATTAAAACTGATGATTATCGTGAACAACTACAGGTGTTGGTTTTTCAATATACTCAACAAATGTTAGTTGTGCAAAATCAGTAATTGGAAAACTATTGATTCGGCAGGTATTCCAGTGGTGGGGCATTTTGGTGACCGTTAGATTGCTTAACCCTCTTTGAGTACCGTTGAATAACGGTGAAATAGAGCATATTTGTACAAAACAATACAACGGGGAAAGTGCAAAAGATATAAGAAAACATTAGCATAAGGCCGTGCCCTATTTAACAAGAAAAATCAGCTACCATGTTCGAAGACAACAAACATAGCAACAAGGAAAGGATTGCTGAAAGCATATACGTATAGCACAGCACTGTACGACTGTGAAACGTGAGCAGTAGGAGTAGAGGACAATTAAAAGAAAGAAGCATTTGAAAGTGGTGCTACAGACATATGATGAATGTATTATGGACAAAAAAGTTAAGAACAAAGACGTACTAGAAATTGTAGGGAAAGAAAGAAATGTGTGGAAAACCGTAAAAATAAGAGAAATAGGGTGATAGGACACATACTAACGTATGAAGGTATATCGCGGCAATATATTAGAAGTATTGAATGAAATAGAAGAGGTAGAGGTAGATCTAGATTAGGCTATTGCACACAGATAGTGAAAGGCGTGGGCTGTGGGAATTTCTAGGAATGTGTAAGTTAGCTTAGAATAGAAAACAATGGAAGTACGCGTCCAACCAATTCTAGGCCCGAGGACCTTCATTAACAATAATCTAAATGTGATATCATTCTAAAGCTATTAAAACACAATAACCAGAAGCAAGGTAGTACTTGTCGAAAAATGTTATGAAACCTTTGTCTTAATACATTGTTTGAACTTGTCATTAAAAATTATTACAAATATCTATCAGATTATTCAATTTGCTGCGTTTTATTAATTTGTTATAAAACTGCAAAATTTACTAAATTACATCCAAAGAAATTTTTCTATCACTTTTGACATGCGGGCCTAGATAAGAGCAGAAATAAACTATTCTTGAGTACAAGATAACTATATAGTAGCAAGTGTTGCCCTATTTTAAGGATTTTTGTAGTGCTCTAGTAACGAAGGTCCTAAAGTGGCATCGTAAAGTCTTCTTACCAAACAAATATCAGATAGAATTCATTACTCTTTCGGGAAGTAAAGTCATGATAAACAGGATTTCACATCTGCTTGTGGTTAAAAGTAAAGGAACGTATACGCCCAGGACGTACTCAGATTCAACAAAACTTTGAACCCTGCCTTTGAAACCTGCCTTTAAACTCTGAAACAGAAAAGTATTAGATTTAAAATGATGGGGTAGTTTAACAAAAAACACCATTTTTATATTAAAAATGTGTTCTTTGCATCTTCTTACAGAATTGCTACACATTTATTTTATAAGAAACTAGAAATATATTTATTAAAACACTTACCATATACGACTTCATGTTTCTAAAATTAGTAACGATACGACTGGATTGTTCTAAATCAGAGAACTAAATGAACAAAATTCACCATCCGGTTAACAAACAAGTAATGCCCAAGATAAGAAAGAAAATGATAGGAAAACTGGAATAATAAATAGAATTAACAGAATTTGAATCTATATGTATCATGTACGGATATCACTGCTAATAAAATTAAAGCAACGTGCACCTTAGCCAAATGTGTAGATGATTTATGCTACTTTAATTGTATTACATAGTTAAATATAATAGAAATTAATTCTGATGACTTAAGTTTATTTATAGTTAAGAAAATTCAGAAGTGTTGTGTAGAATATACTTAGGTAAGAGAGAAATAGTTAAAGTAAATCTGACAAGTTTACTTAGCTGAAACATGGTAATTTGCCCTAGGTAATATGGCATGTTGCAAGTTTATTCTTAAATGTTGTTTACTTGGGATTGGAATTGGCGGTTGGAAAGCAAGCATTTCATTCTACGTCATTCCAATTCTGTTTTGTTTGTAAAGCACTTTCTTGGGTGGTTATCATAGGTGTTTCGTTATTAGATAGACACTGACGTGAATTAATTATTTAAATTTCTTACCCAATTCAGTTTTTTCACTTTGTACGATTGTCGATCAATCACTTGGTTTATATGTATGATCACTCAATTTTTAACTCATGTGATGTTTGCTTTTTCCATCCTTCATTTTACTGTATATTTATCAGAAATTTAATTTTATGTTGCTTCGTAAGCAGTATCCTCAGTCCTTTTTATTTTTGTGCATGATAAAATCACTTATTCTTATACACTTTGTAAGACTTAATCTTTTCCGTTATTCTCAAGTCATCATTTCAAATGCCTTCAGATGTTTCTTCCTTGTTTTTCAGGAAGTCCAAGCTTCACATTATACATTCCACGCTAACACTGAATCATCATTTTTCCAATTCCGTTTCTTGTTTTTATTTTCAAGAGCAGCCAGCAGAGAATTATAAGATTTTATAATTTTCTATACACTAGCTCACTCTAACATAAAAGCAGTTAAAATTGTCTTTTCCTGTCTTAAGTAATTCTCCGACATATGCAACATAAGAACAGCATGATAATATAAAGTTTTAAGGTTTTGTTGTAGAATAGACATCACATGGTTTGCTCGTGCTGACACTATTATTATTACCCGTAATGGAGCTGTCATAAGAAATTTTAAATAAAAACGACGCGATTATCACTCCAGGTCTTCCGTACAATTTTATTGACGCAAAATGTGTAACAACCGAATACCTATTGACATTTTGTTAATTAAATTATTTTTGTAATCGTCTTTTAGAAGAATTGGTAACGACTTGATAAAAAATAGCGTGCGTGTAATAATACAGTATTGCCCGAAATAAACAGTACTGAAATTGTAATTGTTTTGTATATTTAAAAAATACATATTATTGACACTTTATTATATGTTCTAAATGTGCACCTCCTCGTTCGAGACAGACTTCATAACGATGTTCTAAGTTTCTGGTCATGTTATTGAATAAGGGTTGTCTCAGGGCTGCGAAGAAGACTCTAACGGCATCCTTTAATTCATCGATGGTTTGTGGTGCCCGTTTGAAAACGGCATTTTTAGCCATGCCCCAAATGTATGCGTCTGGAGGTGTGAGGTCTGGAGAATGTGAAGGATAAGGGAAGTCAGTAAATCGTGATATGAATTTGCTTGGAAAATGTTCTTGAAGAAATTGACGAATTGCGGCAGCAGTATGGCAAGTTGCCCCGTCCTGCTGAAAAAATTGGTTTCGAAATGCCAAGTTACGTGCACGACAGAATTGACGTAGATCAGGGATAAATCGTGTTAAAATTTGTCTGTACCTCTGTTGATCAAGTGTGACTTGCCTACCATTCTCTTCGATAAAGTACGGACCAATGATTCCGTGTCCGGAAACAGCACACCAGACACTCACTTTTCACTATGTAAAGGAACCTCTTGAACCTCATCGGGTCTGGCAAAGCCCAGAAATCGATTTGTGCGACGATTCACATAGCCTGACAAGTGAAAATGTGCTTCGTCTGAAAACCAAACATTTTTCAAAAATTCAGGATTTTCATACTGTAACGCGAGAATTCTGGCGCAATATTCCACTCTACTGCGATAATCCCGAGGATGTAGTTGTTGATGTACCTGAATCACATACGAAAATGTACCCAGCTCCTTCAGGATTCTTTGAAAGGAAGTTCTTTTTAAATCAAGTTGTAACGCTGTCCTTGCCTGGCTGACTTTCGGATTTTCTAAGATTTGCTCAAAACACGTTCATGGTTATTGTTGTTGTTAACTGTCCTGGGACGCCCTGAGTTTCCTTTTCGTTGGCACAATACACTACCTGTATTTCGAAACTTTTCAATAACCTTCAAAATTACAGCATTACTTGGAGAACGTTTATTAAACCTTTGTGTGAATTGATCAGACACGTATAGCAAACTTGCACCATTACGTCGGCCGATTCCGTATGAACGAAAATAATGCTCTACCAGAAACACTTTCTCCTCTGTACTTAACACCATTTTTAACAATTAGGCTCTACTAATTACTTGTTTGAGGTTTACTTGACAGGTCTATACTAGCTAACTTGAGTGTGACAGCGCACGCATAAAAACACCGCCAACTTAGTTTCAGTACTGTTTATTTCGGGCAATACTGTATGAGTACTTTTGAATACCGATCATTGCACGGCATTTTCCTATTATTTTTTTAAATTTTAACTACAACCTAACCTCGTCTACGATCTTTTCAAAACCTTTTCTTTTAGATCTTTAGTTTAGACGGAGTTTTTACACTAGGACCAACGTTTCACCTCTAAAAGTCGCTAAAGTTCACATCGTCATCATTGTCATTAGGTCTTTAGTACTGGAACTGTTTGGACGCGTACCTGCGCTAACCTACACATTTTCCTGAAATTCCTACAGCCTACATCTTTGAACATCTGTGTGCAATCACCTCCTGCAGATTCGATGGGGGACTATTTTTACTTCGGAATCTTTTATCTCAAAGGATGCCATCATTTTAAAAACGGTTTTGGTACGCTGTGTAAGTGGGAGGTAATGCGATAGTGTCCCGGTGTCTTCCATTTTGCAGTATTGTGTCTTAGAATGTCATTCCGACCCCTATGGTCTCTGCGCCCCTTTACGTACAGAAAGAGCTGCTGCTTTCTTTCAGAGACATGTATTAGTCTGGTTTCTCACTTAAGACACCTCTTCATTAATTTGATTAAACCTATAGTTTGACTCTTTAGCTCACTGAAACACGCAAGCAATTCTGCTCGTTTTAGTATTCTAGAACTTTTTCAATGTGCAGGTCCGTTTAGAATGGGAAAAGTTCGCACAAACATTTTGCTAATTTACTGCATATTATTTTCCAAAGAAAGGGGAACATACATTTATTTTTTAACAAAAACTTATATGTGCAAGTCCTTATACTCAAAACCATTTTTTAAACTTTTTCTACTACGTAAAGCAACTTGAGATTATCATTTTAACCCAGACCCTAATCTCTGCTGGTGAGCGAACTCTTAATTTAAACTTTTCGTTTGGCGAACATATTATTTTAGGTTTATATTTCTATAGATCAGAAAGTGATCTTGCTTTACTTTCAGCTACCGTGTTTTAACTACATTCCAATGTCTCCAATCTAACTATGCTTCTTTCCCATTTAAGGTAGGAACTTCTTCCCAAATTTCTTGTAAAATAAACAAGATAAAATATATTATTTTCTACAGACACGACCTACCATTTCTTTACGTTTACTCCGAGTTATGTGAAACTTATCTATTTTTTTAAATTTTATAATGTAAATCTGCATTTTCTTTTAGCAAATCTTTTTGTAACCAGTAAATGGGAATGAACGACATGTTCTCAATTTAAAACATATCACTAATGATGTTTATGTTCGCTACTTCTTTAATTTCAACAATAACAAGTTCAGTTACTCGTCTATTTACTTTACCCTACGACACCAAGTAATATTTATGCGCCTCCTTACATCTTGCATAAAAATGTTGTCAGTTTGTACTACTTATTCTTGTATAAAGTTTACCTTCTCCGCGTTTTTTTGACATTGCATTTACATTTCCAATGCTTCACCCGAAGGTACTACATTGGGCAGGAGGCGAGTTTTTTGTTACCTGGAAATTTAGAATTTTGCCGAACTCTTGCCGTTCCAGGCAAGGTAGGGATCTTTAACGTGCGTGACAACACTCACACACAGGACCTCCATTTAACCTCTCATCCGAACGAGGGCGTAATTTTTGTGAAAAATGCTCACCTGCCATTTTTCAGGCAGTCGGCCGTGTCGGGATTCGAACCCAGGACCTTGAGATCCGTAGTCTTACGCTTACTACATTGATCCACGGCAACGCCCGCGTTTTTTTGACAGCCGAAAATACCTTAAATGTATTACTTTCGGAAAGTAGATGGTCAATACAAGAGTTGTCTTTTATGTTTTGCATACAGGAACATTGAGGACGCCAATAACCAAATGGCAGCACTAAAAATTAACCTCTACCTTTAGTTAACATAAATCTATAGTTTCGGTGGGATACGTGTAGTGTTGTTGCTACAACTAACTCAAAGTTGACACGTTAATCAGAAAATGGAATTAAACCATGAAAATTTTTACGCAATAATTTTTTATATTTTTCGAAGACAATTATCTGAATAAGAATGCCTCGTGGAGTTGGTTTCTGTTTTAGGCAATAAAGTACCACATCAGTCAACAATTTCTCGTTGGTGTGGAGAATTCGAACGTGGACGGATTAGTCTTAACGACGATCCAAGAACAGGTGCACCAAATGACAGCCACTTAGGAAAATGTCGATGTTTTGCGCAAGCTCATCAATGAAGATCGACATGTGACATATCGTGAAATTGAGGCATCCTTGGGGATTTCAAAGACTTCAATTCAAAAAATTTTGCATGCAGAAAGCAGCTAAGGTGAATTGGTGCCAAAAAACTCTAGGCCACTTCAACCCAGGAAACGTTTACAACATAGTGATTGGTGATATATTTTGTATTTACTCATACGAACCAGAAAATAAACGCCAGTTGGTTGTTTGGGTGTTTCAAGGTGAAGAGAAGCGGAGAATCGTCATCCGTTCCCGAAGTATTTCCAAAAAGATGGTTGCAACATTTGTCTCGAAAGCAGGTCATGCAGCAACAATTCTTCTACAAGATCAACAAACTGTTACTGCCGATTGGTATACAGCCATTTGTTAACCGCAACTCATCGTAGAGCTTCGAAAATCCAACCTCAAACGACGAATCATCCTCAACCAAGACAGTGCACGTTCTCGCACAGCTCGTAAAACAATTGAATTTTTAACGCAACAAAATGCCGAATTGTTAGACCAAGCTCCGCACAGCCCAACATAAGTCTCAACGATTTCAATATGTTTTCGAAAATCAAAAACATGCTGCGTCACTAAAGGTTCCAGTCGTTAGAAGAACCAGTCGATGCCCTCAAAAATGCAATTTTGACTATGCCAACAAACGAGCGGGTGAGGTTCGAACGCATGCAAAAGCACATTAATCTTTGTGTAGAATACTTTGAAAAACACTAGTCTTTAAAGGCTATCTACCGCTTTATACCAGCTCTATATGCAAAACTAATTCATTATAATACTTTTAGTTTTTAAAGATACAAAGTTTTTCCGTAGATACACAATTACCTTGTCATGCTTTCATCATATTTGGACTACCTTTCAAGGTTAACAATTTAATTATGCCTCTGTTATTGAGGTACCCTATCGATTTACCATTCAAGCTAGGATCGTCACAAATTTCTCGTGATTAAAAAGCAACATCTAATTTATAACTTTTATTTAGAGAATTTAAAATACATTGCTTTCTCCTTTAAATGAAATTACAATTTTCTTATGATTACTCCAAGTCACTATTTTCTTAATCAATTAATTTTTTATTTTACAATTTAAATCTACATACTCTAATCTTTGGTTTGTGATGTATAGGATGGCCTGGTTTATGAACTACTAAATTTCATTCAAGAAATGATCCATTTGAAACACTGTCAGATAAACGATTCGAACGTACCTATCGATTGGCAAAAATTTGGCGGATCAACTAATTAATATAGTGAAGCCATACCTGCCCGAACCATCAAGAAAATCTGCTCTCGATGTACAAACAAAGGTATGTGTAGGTAATTTATCTAGTATTCTCATTTGCTATGTATAGGAGAAAAACGAATATTTAGGTGTTGCAGGTTCTCACAACGCTTCATTTTTTGGGATATGCCACTTACCAATTCAAAATTGCACAAAACACTAATGTTGCAATAAGCCAATCCTCAGTCAGCGGTGCATTGTCCGAACTGACGGACACCTTGGTCGTGCCTCAAATTATGAATAATTATGTTTATTTTCTCAGAAATTTTCATGAAATACAGGAAACTCGTACAACGTTAAAAGCAGTTGGTGTAACTATTCTAACTAAATGTGAAAGATTTTAGGTTTTACAAACGGCGACAGTTTCACGGAGTTACTAGATGTATTGATCGCACGCGTGTTGTTATCTATCCACCACCAAAAAATGATTCACCTTACCCGGAACATATTTATGTAAATAGGAAAGGGTATCATTCAATAACACTCAACTAGTAGTTTCATAATTTTTGTGAAAAAACAATATACCAAAATGACTTTTTAGATTTCCGATTTTGATTTAACCATTTTAAATGTGAATGCAAAATTCTCTGGAAACATACACGATAGCTAGATATGGAGAAACAGCAACGTACATCCATTTATGAAACAACTACATCCACAGTGACATAGGTCGTTTTATTTATTAGGCAAGTTTTTTGTATTTTTGAAGTACTCTAAATGACCAACCCATTTTAAGGTGATTCTGGATTCCCACTACCACCGTACCTGATGACTCTTGTTCAAAACGCTGAATCAAATACCCCTGAAGCCCTTATACAAAGATCGGCACTGCAGTACCACATCATTTATTGGGGTTTTATGTTGAGATTTCGATGCCTGTTAAAGCATCGAGTGCTTCACTGTTCCCCTGAACGGGCATAAAAAATAATTAATGCATTCACAGTACTGCACAACGCTTGTATTTGTAACAATATCCCACGTGTCCCTCCAGAAGCTGAAGATGATGAAATTGATTATGAAATGTCCAACCAAGTAGAACAAAATATGGCTTATAGAAATGTTGGTATGCTTCAGTTGGGGGCTCCGTGGTGTAGTGGTAAGTGTGTAACTACTACGCCCAAGGTCGTGAGTTCGAATCGCGACACGGTCCGCTTGAAAAATGTTAGGCGAGCATTTTTCACAAAAATACACCCTCGTTTGGATGAGAGGTAAAATGGAGGTTCCGTGTGTGAGTGTTGTCACGCACGTTAAGGATACCTACTTTGCTTGGATCAGCAAAGGTTCGGCAAAATTCCAAATTTTCCAGGTAAAAAAACTCGCTTTCTGGCCTATGTAGTACCTTCAGGTGGAGCATTGGAAAATCACATGTAAGGTATGATTCAGTTATATCAAGGGCAAGCTGTGCGAAATACTTTAAAAAGAAACCACTTTACAATTTAGAAGTTATAAAATTATGTTACACATTATCATTAAAACTGTAAACATACATACAGGAGAAATACGATTTCCTATCTTTTATTTAAAGTATTTTTATTTTATAATATACATAAAGTAATATAATTTAATTGTAATGAAATGTTTGTTTCTTCCATTCGGAATACTTCCCTGTAGCAATAACTTTCTCCTCCAGCAACTCTAACTTTTTCTGATATAATATTCCCTTTTTATTTGGTTTTTTCTTTGAGTTGCTCCACAAATTGTGCCGGCGCAGTAATGGAATTATCCAAAAGTCTCGCGACAACGACCCTTTTACTATGTGACGGTGTCATGTTTTCTTGGCTACATGATGCAACAGGGTCCATTTTGTCTCCTTGTTCTTTTGTGGAAATACAATATGAATGTTCCATCAAATTTTCTGTTTGTATTACTATTTCTTCAGCAGGTTCCAAAAAATTCAATACAAACGAATCGGTGGAGTGAGGTTGTCCTTGAATGGGTACTTCCCCTAATAATTCGTAAGTTTTTCTTCGGACGGAGATAATACTTCCTGTACACTCTGGACCACCAACAGTAGTTTTTCTGTTTCAAAATTTTTTACTTTTTACTTTCAGCTCTTGAAACTTGATCTTGGCGCGTTCTGAAATAACTAGATACTTAAAAATATTTTAAAAACACGCATATATTTACTTTTTGCCATGACTTCTAACCTTTCTTGCCTCCATTCATTTGGTTTAATGGTCTAGCCAATTGATTCCACAAAACTCGGACGTGCTTGTATGTGAATTCTTTAGTAAATTTGAATCCTTGGTCAGGAACTCGATACCCGCATTTTTGCTCTTCGGTAAAGTTTTCGGCACTTCTTGCCTCCATCGTTCTTAATTCCTACACAATTAACTTTATAAAGCGACACAAATGCTACCAATAATAGGAAACTAGAACAGTAAGTGAAGGTTATGTTGCAATTTATTTTGTAGGGAGATTTGGTGATAGTCACTACAGTGTAGTGGTTTCAGCCGTTGTATGTTGTCTAACCTTAGTCCTTTACCATGTTGTCAGGTCGGTATTCCTATTCATATATTCGTATGCACTGCTTTTACTTGTGACTACTGAAGTGTTATATTCGAGAATACATGAAATACGAATAGCATCTCATCATTAGATCTTCAGTCCTGGAACTGGTTAGACGCGTACCCTCATTGTTTCCTATTCTGAACTAATCTACACATTTCTCTGAAATTTGTACAGTCTACACCTATCACTATTTGATCTAGGTCTACATCTGCCTCCTTTTTCCTATCTCTGCTTGCAATATATCCCATACTATTCCCCAAAAATGCCTTAGATCGTTTTCTGTCCTTGTATTTCTCCTATTCTTTTCCACAGATGATATCTTTGTTTCCATACTATTTCAATAACCTATTTGTTATTAACTTTGTCTGTCCATGCTATCATCTTCATACACCTGAAGCACAATATTCCAAAAGGCTGCTACCGTTTTTCTGTCTGCTTTTCCTACTGCCCGTATTTCATAGGTAAACTGTGCTGTGTTCCACACATATGCTTTCAACAATTTTCTTCTTGTTTCTATGATTGTTGTCTTTGATCATAGGCGCTGTTCTTTCTTGTTAGATGTAGTTCGGTCCCTTTCTATTGTTTTACAATTATATACCCTATTTCTCTGACATTCAGTGGTTGTGAAGGGGGCTAAGCAGCCTGTGGCTGCCAAGTTCCTCCAGCACTTGAACATTTGCCGATTTAATATTTTTTCCAATATATCTTTTCGCACAGTCAACATTAGTTGCAGATGTTTCACAACCAACACCTGTAGTTGTTTATAATATTCATCAGATTAATCTGCGCTTTTTTTTCGTCATTAGGTTTTCCGTCTTAAAACTGGTTGGACACGTACCTGCACTTATTTATATTCTATGCTAGCCTACACAGTTCCCTGAAATTCCCACACAGCCTATATACAGCTCGGTTCCCCTTCTATTGTTTTCTAATTATATGCCCTATTTCACCGAGATTCGGTGGTAGAGGAGAGGAGGATATGATGGAATACCATTTACATTTCTAAAAATAACTTCTCTGGTTTTTGAATAAAACTCCCCATTTCATCATGAGTACATACTATAACTAATTGTAATGAACTGTCACTTGCAAAAAAAAATACCATTTATGTTTTTGTTATAAAAAAAATTATTTAAAAAAAAGTTACAAATGGAGGTTAATATGATATAGTCGGGTAATATGGAATAGGTTTAAACCATTGAAAAACTAATTTGACTTCATAAACCATATTTATTTTTAACTCTAAAAACCATATTTTCAAGATTATGTTCAAGTCATTTCTGCTTTGAGTCTATTTACAAAAGTCACAGATATAATCTTCTTTCTCTGCTCCGGTACAGTCAAGATGAGCCCACTGAGAACAACTGAAACATTGAATCCAAATTTCCCCTCGTTGATCTTCGGAGAATTTTCCGTTACAGAAGATACATTCAGCATGTTTGTTTTCCGGTTTTTTAGTTGATGGCTTGCAATCCATTACAGATTCATCAGAATCGAACGCTTCATCGCTGCTAACACTGGAGTCATCTCTGGCAGGTTTAGGTCTAGAAGGTAGGTCTAAGTTTAATTTCTTAACAAGGGGTCTTTTAATATTCGGTTTCGTCTGTTGTTTTGAAGCTTTTGCTTCCTTCTTTTTGCCCTTTTCTTTCAGTTCATCATCTAACTGTTTTTTGTATGGGGAGTAAGATATTATAGAAGAAATTCCAGCTTTCCTGCCCCTATTTGACTTCTGCTTTTTTGGAGGTGGTGGTGATATCTCTATGGGTAGAACAAAATTTGTTGACTTAGACGTAACGGGGACAACTACATCAGGACTCTTGAAAGAACAGGGTTGAGGTGAATTGGAGCTTGCAGACGAACATGGAAGAGGGTCATTTGTTGGTCTCACAGTCTGAGACCTAGGAGCAGTGAGTGTAGAAGCACTAAAATTTTCACTGCTAAAAGCATTTCTATTGACAGGATAAATACCAGTCTCTTTGAAGCCTTTTACTGCTATGTCCCCACGTTGTACTTTAAGGCAGGCCATGCCAAACAGTTACATCATATCAAAAATGCCCAAGGGCCTTGATCTATGCCTTAAAAAAGATCTCACTTCCTCAGTATAGTGAGACTTTAATGGACCCATAAAGGTTTTATCCAAGGGTTGGTATATATGCGAAAAGTGGGGGTAGATATAAAATCGTAACATAACTTTCCCTTGCTAAATTAATTACGTCAATGTTACGCTTGTGGGTTGTGTGCACGTCAAGGAGAAGCAGGACAGGTGACTCAGCTGAGGGTTTTGTTACAGCTATGAAATGTTTAAACCATTTAAAAAAAATGTTTGTCTGTATCCAACCAGACGGGTGGCACGATGCGATGGTTCCTGGCGGAGCACCTCTAAGAAGTTGTTCATTCATGTTCTTCCTAGGGAATATCACAAGAGGTGGGACAAAGTCACCTCCTGCACTCATATGGGGAATGATGGTAACGAGAGAACCTCTTTCAGTTGAAGTAAGGGACCCAATTTGTCTCTTTCCTTTTAGGCCTACCACATGAGGAACTTTACTTTGAACCACAGACAAACCAGTTTCGTCTACATTAAATATCCTGTTACTCCTAATAGTTGTGTTTTTTGAAAACAACATCGATCAGGTCAAAAAACTTGTCTACTTCTTCCTTATTAAATCCCATGGCTCTGGCAAAATATGTACCCATGGGTTTACGGACTGAAAGTTTCGGGTTCCTTTTCATAAAAGCGTAGAACCGGTCTTTCCCAGCAGTTTCGTCCTTAAATGGCTGTGGTATGTTATTGCGAACCGCAAGTTGATAGGCAAGACTGCAGACATCCCTTTTTGTGAACCCATAGGACATGACCTCCATCTCAACTAAATATTTTTGTAACTCGTCTTCTAGTTCCTTAGGAAAAACTGGCTTACGGCCAAGAGTAGTTGAGGCTGCTACCATTGCATTTTTCTCCTTACTGTTGACAAGGCGGAAGACAGACGCTCTTGGAATCTGGAATTCCTTGGACGCCTTAAGGTATCCCATCTTTTTTTCACGAACAGCCTCTTTAGCCTTAGCCATTTGCGTCTGACTCCAAAGCTTTCGCTTCTTTCCCTCACTTTCCTTCTTTCTAGGCATATCTGAAATAAAAAAACACAGACTATTTAAAACTCTTGCACCTAAGGGAGGAGGGTGGAGGGGAGTAGGTTTAAATAGACAAAACACACCTGAAAACAAATGATTTGAAGGTCTGGACTATAGACTAATTTTCAAATAACAGAAAACTTATATTTTGTTTCCATTTCAATGGATTTAGCTTTTAAAAATATGTACTTTGGTTTTAAATTAGGTTATATTACTATTTATATAGTTAATAATTAGTGTAGCTATCAATATTATACTCAAAACTCATTTTTTAACTTTATTTTTATTCAGTATATTTTGTCGGGTTATATGGATTACTATACTTTTACGTCGGGTATTATGAAATACCTAGTATTCCATAATACCCGACACGCCATCTTGGAAAATGAACCTTTAAACTATGGACAAAACATTGTCAGCTAAAAAACGATAACTGTATAACGAACTTCAATTCTTTTAGTGTACATTATGCTTAATATCAATGTTCAAATCGCATGTGTACTAGTAGGTTAAAATGTTTGAAAACTTACCTGCAAAAACTCTTGAAAATCACAAAACACACTTTGTTCTGTAGAGAGTGGTACGGCAACAACAAGCGGTCAACTCTCACTGCACTGGATCATGGGAGTCTTTCTTGAGTAGTTCATGGTATTCCTACGTGATAGCAGCACCAAACAGAGCCGAAGCCGCGGTATTTCATATTTCCCGACTATCCCATAATACCCTCCTCTCCTCTATGTGAGAGGGTTAAACAGCCTGTGGCTGCCATGATTCCTCAACACTTGGACATTTGCAGAATTAATAGTTTTCTAGTAAATCCTTTCACACAATTAATATTATCCGAGAATATTGCACAACCAATACCTGTAGTTCCTTATAATAATCATCATGTTTAAGTACAGTTACTTTTTTTGTCATTAGTTTATCCATCTTGGGACTGGTTCGATGTGCACCTCCATTGATTTCTATTCTGAGCTAGCCTACACATTTCCCTTAAATTCCTAAAGCTTACACTTTTCACTATCTGTGTGCAATAGTCTAACTTAGGTCTACCTCTACTTCTCTTTTTTCCTATCTCTGCTTGTAGTATATTCCGCACTATTCTCTCATGCCGTAGTATGTGGCCTATCATCCTATCTCTCCTATTTTTTACCGTTTTCCACATATTTCTTTCTTCCTCTACCGTTTTTAGTACCTCCTTTGCATACTAGTACTTTAGTTTTAGTTTTGTTAATTTTCATACTGTATCTCTCTGTTAGAACCGTTTACATTTCATTTAGAGCAGCTTCTAACTCTCTCTTGCTAGATGCTAATACCGCTATATCATCTGCAAATCTTAGCGTGTCAATTTTTTGTCCTTACATAGTAATTCCAAATGTCTTCCTGCATTTGACAGTATTCATATTCATTGCCTCTTCAATGTACGAGTTAAAATTTAATGAGGATAGGGCACATCCCTGTCTCACCCTTTTCTTAATGTTTACTTTTCTACGTTTCTGCTCTAATTCTATTACTGTTGTTTGCTCTTTGTATAAGCTATGTAGTATTCGTTTATCCCTATAACTCATTCCAATCTTTTTGAGTATTTCGAACATTTTTTTCCATTTTACATTGTCGAATGCTTTTTCCAGATCTACAAACCCTATATACACGCTTTTGCCTTTTTCTATTGTTTTCTCCATTATCACTCTCAGAGCTAAAACAGCCTCCCGTGTTATCCTGTTTCGCCTAAATCCCAATTGATCTTCTCCTAGTATTTCTTCAGCTCGTTTTTCCATTCGTCTTTGTACAATTCTAGTTAATATTTTTGACACGTGTGCTGTCAAACTTATTGTTGGAAAATTTTCACATCTATCCGAGCCTCTCTTTTTTGGTATAGTTACTATAATGATACGTTTGAAATCTTTGAGTATCTTACCTGTCACATACATATAGCGTACAAGTTGGAAGAGACGTTCTGTTCTGCTTGTCCAGCGGTTTTTAGAGTTTCTGTTTGCACCCTATCTGTACCCGGCGCCTTACCATTGTTCAGACCCTTTAATGCTAATTCAAACTCATCTCTAAGTATAGGATATCCCAAGTCATCATTTTCAATGTCTGATTCCTGTTCTAATGCTGTTAGTTCCTCTCCTGCATATAAATTCCCTATATATTTTTGCTATCTACCCACTTTCTCTACATTTACTATAATGACGTTTCCTATCGCGTCCTTTATATTTTTGCTATACGGTATTATATCTCTAAAATTGATTCTAATTAGTTTGTATGCTTCATCTGTCTTTCCTATTTCCATCTTAGTTTGTGCTTCTTTGCACTTTTCATCAATCCATTCTTCTTTAGCTTTCCTACATTTGCGAACAATTTTCAATTTTATGGTTTTGCATCAATGTTTTCCTGGTTCGTCTGATTTATTTTTGTATTTTCGTCTTTCTTCTATTAAATTCAGGATATTATTTGTTATCCGTGGTTTCTGATTCTCTTCTTGTGTATACCCCAGAATATCTCTTACCGCCATGTCTAAGCTGGATTTAATGTTTTTCCATTCTGTACTTCCTTAGTATCAGAAATTTTCCCGATATCTTTCAGCAATTCATTTGACTTTTTTTCGAATCTTTCTTGAATATCTTTATCTTTTAGTTTCTTAATGTCAAAGTGCCTTTTTCCGTTCCTTCTTTTTCAAATTTCTAAATTTAAGTGCGGTCTTCATAATTACGAGCGTCTATATCAGGTTCTGGGTAGCTTCTACAGTCTTTTACTTGATTCCTAAACCGTAATCTAATAAGAATGTAATCTTTTTGATATCTTCCTATATCTTCTGACATCTTTCACGTATATCGTCTTCTAGCATGGTGTTGAAATAATGTATTTGTGATATTAAATTGTTCTTGACGCAAAATTCTACCAGCCTATTTCCCCTGTCGTTTCTTGTGCCTAAACCAAATAAACCTACTACCGTTCCTTCACTACCTTCACCTACCACTGCATTAAAATCCTCCGTAATTATAAATTTTCATGCCCTTTTACGTATCTTAGTATGTCGTCGATATCTTTGTAGATCGCTTCTACCTCTTCGTCACTGTAGCTAAAGGTGGGCATGTATACTTGTATTATTACTGTGTTTACCGGTTTAGATTCTAATCTAACCATGAGTACTCTTTCGTTCTTTTGTAAGTAATTTTCTCATGGACCTATAATAAAATGGACATGGTATTCGTATCCAAATGCGCAGAAATGACTGTCGGCAAAATAATTATGGCGAGAGGGTTGCGGCGTGAAGGGAAGTAGAGATACAATATTTTTTACTTATCTATGATGTGATAATTCGGATTTATCTTTCTCTTTTACTTTGCATACGAAGCATTGTCGACTCATTCTTTCGCGTAAACTACACAAAAATATAATTAAATTAAAAATAACTCGGCAAAAAAACACAACATTCGATCGCTTGTCTAAAACACAAACAAAGAACAGCTGTGATCTTTTGCTTGCAAAGAATCAACTTATTCGGATGTCAGATTTATACGTTCGAGTAAATTCGAAAAGGATTTCGTTTAGTTCGTTCTTAATTTGGAAGATGCGCGAAAGTTATTTTGCCTTTATTTTTACGACATACGTGCTATGTCCATTTTATTATAGAATGCCATCATGTTTATTACAATTTAAGTTCCCTGTGTACTTAGGAGGTAATGTGGTGGTTTCCCGTTACCTTCCACATCGCGGTAGTGTGTCTTAGACTACCATACTGACCCCTATGGTCTCTGCCAATCTAAGTACCGAAAGAGCCGATGCCCTCTTTCGGGGGCCTATCTTCGTCTAGTTCCTCACTAACGACCCTACTACTTTGGTTGGACCTGTAGTTTGGCTTTTTAGCTCATTAGAACACGCAAGCCATTTCACCTGTTCTAGTAATCTAGAACTTCAGCAAGGTGCAGGTCCATTCGAAATGGGAATACCATCTAACTCTTCGTAATTATAGGTATTCGCATTTTTGCGAGAATCGCAGCCCAGATTAGGAAAGATGCTGCTGGAGATAGCTATGGGGTTTTCACAGAGCTAGTTCAGGGTCGAAAACAGAGAAAAATGTCTCACACCAACCCTGAGGTGATATTATGAGAAAATTGCGATATTAGCATAGTGCAAAGTATTTGCAGTAGCAAGCATATGCATTTATAAATTCCACGGAAATTTATTGCTCTTGTACTATTTCTGTTGCCGCCCTGGAGAGCCAGAGATGCATTTGAGCATTGGTTGCTTAGCATGTTAGAGTTAATCCACACTAACTCTGCTGGTCCGCAGACCAGCGTATTGAATTGCACGTGAATAGCGTTATTTCATATGTTGATATATAAACATAGAATATAGTGGGCACAATTGCGTTAATAATGTAGTTGTTCTTTGTGTAAATTGAAGGGGAACTAAAGGATAAGACTTGGACTAAGTAGGTCACAGGTCAGGGCCGACACGCCCTAAAGGAGAACTCCTGCGTAGTGTCATTAGGGGTGCACATGATATTATGTAGGTCATTTCAGTGTTGTAAGAGCAAAACAACCATAAAACTTTAATGTATTCTTGAAAATAATAATCATATCATTATGCACCAGCAGGGTTTAATTATCTTTTAATAATCAGAATTCACTGCTAGGCGATAAAATCAACCGCAACTGCAACCGCTAACCGCGGTATGCAATGCCATATTGTGTTGCATTTATGAATTTTTTTAACCTCAACACGCTACCCAACTACACTGATGTCAATGTACTCTAGTGCACGATTAGAATATTCAATGTATTATACCTAATAATATTTAAAAAATGTTGTCATGTCCATACACAATTGTCTACGCCGTGCTATTAAACCGGAGATTAGTGCTTGATTTTAAAATTTATTATAAACCTACCGACCTTTTGAAACTAACCTTTTTTCGCGAAATAATTTTTAAGCTATTTGATTTCGTACAGTGGATCGAAGAGCATCATTGTTGTCACGAAATTATGAACTTACAGCAAAAAAGTCCATGCTGCTTCAGCATGTTTTCTGCTTCTAGATATTGTTATATATTATCCGCTTGATCGACAGGAAATTACAAAACGTACAAAAACGGAAAATCTGCAAAGCTATGTATATATGTATATTAGTTATATCTTAGACGACTTTTGATACAAAGCGTAGTAATGAGACCGGTGGTGCAATTGGTTAGCACATCCAAGTAGAACTGGAAGGTTAAAGGTTCGAATCCTGTTCGAGGCCTTCTATTTTTCTTCATTTGTTTACTAGCTCAATTTGAAATAATGTTTAGGATTTGCATGGAATACATACAAAAACCATCTTCCAAATTTCAGAAATCGTATACATAACCAAAGTTATTATTTACAAAACCAAAAAAGGGCATTATTTACAAACCAAAAACTATCTCTCTAAATAATTTTAATAAATATTTTACATTCCTTCCTCCGAGAACAAATATTGCAAGGTCACAGCACCTTATTAAATAATGGATCAATTAATAGAATAAGACCGCTAAATTAAATCATGAAACACCTCTGACTTTTACTAAAGTTTCATATAATAAAATATTCTAAAAATAAATAATTTATCCTTGTCACATCAGAAATTAATGTTTTATCTAAACAAATTTTAACTAGAATATAAAATGCGTGGCTGTAATTTCAAATGATACCGGACGTGGACTGTATACCAACTCTTTTTAATTTTAATTCTAGTATAATAAATTTTCTCTGGACCTTCCTATTTCCATTCCATTCTTTAATAGAAACGTAAATTCATACCAATCAGTATTGTAATTTTTTCGTTTTCAAGTTAGCTGCTTAACTGACTATCTTTCTATTGTTTCCCAAACTGCATTGTAAAAATGTTACTTTAACTTTTCATATTTGTAGCAAAAACTAACAACCTTACTTTGACTTGTTAGTCTCAAAATTAACTAGGGCATGACGGCTCTTAATAAAATTTGAAAGGAGCGTATTAAAAGAGAGTTGAACCTCGAATCTCACTTTTAATTTATATTAGAAGAAGTTTAACATCACAAACACGCATGTGTCGTTATAAAAATAGACCTTTATATATATATATATATATATATATATATATATATATATATATATATTGTCTTATCTTCCTTTTCCTTTTTTTTGTCTGTCTAGCTCAACGGAAATTATACTGTGAAATTTACGAGGATGAAATGAAACAGAAATCTCAAGATACATCTATGTATTCAAAAACGTTTTGCCCCCATACAAAAGATTCTCCTAAATTATAAAACAGTTTACACCGTAAGTTCATACATAAAATTATTCCTAAATTATTACTAAAACAATCCTTACCTAAACTTTGTTAGAAATTACAGATCTCAAATCTCTTCTCTTGTGAGGTACAAAAATTCACTTTAATTTGGTTGTAGATAATTTACCCATTTTTTATTACCCCGCTCGTGAGTATAATTGGCCAATGATGCTCCACGGATAACTAAGTAAAGGTCAAAATGCTTCGAACTCTGACCTCAAAATTTACTGGTAATTATCCGCTTACAAAAAAAATTGTATTACATTAAGAAAGTATTCTAGCTTACAAATAATTAAATATTTCTATCAGTTACAAACAAAGAATAATAATTTATACTTGCAAAATAATGCTTATCAAAATCTCATTTTCATTTCAAATTTCCATTTAGAATATGAGTTTTCAAAATGCATTCACTTTAAATTTATTAAACTCAGCAATAGCTTTCGCCTCTATATTATTTATGTAGTAGATCGTTCAATTTTGTAGTATAGAAATAATAATGCTTCATAATTATTTAAAGTTACATATTGTATTTTGTACAATGAATTTCATAATTCATTGTACAAAGTGCAATATGTAACTTTGGTTGAACTTATACGTTCAAATTTTTTCTCAAAGTTACATGTTTGATGTCCTGAAATGAAATGATCTAATCGTTACTTAAACTTACATGATCGAAAAATGAATGAACTCTGACTGTGAGTTACTTTTGTTTATATACAAAATAATCCCAATAAGTCATATTCGATAGCTTTCCTGCTTTATTTGGAGAGATTAGTTACTCTGGGCGATGTAATATTCCGCCGATTGCAAGTTTTTAATGAGCCAATTAGTATCAAGCTATGGTTTATTATTATCGTAAAACGCGTGGTCTATCCTTTTCTAATGCACGTAGTTAATGGTTCGCGGTCTCCTTTTTTGTAATACGTAAGGCTATTAAACCGTTTCTTTATCTTTTATTGCATTTTAATAGCCGCCCGAGTTGCTTGAATTAGAGTGTTTATTCAATAACTAATTTATACAACATTTCTTAGTAACGTGACGCATTCATCCAGTAATGCAGGAAACTCTTAAAATAAATCTAAATATTATATCTACACACGGAAATCAATTACATAATTTATAAAGGCTTCTTTATACTTTACAAATGCAATAAGATTTGCATTGATTTGTATTCTATTTTAAAGAAGATAACTTAAATCTAAGTTATTTCTAGTACTTTTAATGAGATCTTTGTTTAAAAATGGAATAAGATTTGTACGCTCGGCAAATAAAACATGTTCTAGCGAATATTTTACGCAACGAAAATATGTTTTGCTTTTATGAATGCAATAAATTGATATTGTTTTTACGCGGATGTGTTAATTTGATATCTAATGAAGTACGGATTTCAGTATTTTTAAACCCGTCCTAATGTATCTTTAACAAGAATGAATATTTTTAAAATCTACACACAGAAATGTGCTTTTTATGATAATGAAATGCATGGCTTTGTATTTATATCTTAAATGAAGCTCGTTTTTAAGGTATCCCTCAACGATTAATTTGCACAAGACATATTACTCGGCTGAAAAGACTTGATTTAAAAATGGGGCTTTTAAGTTTATATTCGTTTCACGATCTCTGCAATGAAAGCAATACACTGGATTTTTAATTACATGATTAATAAGGCAAAACAATAAATCAAGTGACGGCTATTAATCTTAAACATAACAGATACACATTTTAAACATTCATTCAATAAAGATCCTAATTAAGAACAATAAATGAGATAAGACATTTAACGATGTAATAAATAAAAAATAACGACCAAACGACAGCAATTTTGATAAGACAAACGTGCAAAATGCACAATTCAGGTAGCACTGCAAGACGTAAAATGTACTAATTAACGCCACTTTCGCGGAAAATTACATCAACTACATGATTGGAGCCAACCATAAATTTATAAAGTTTTCCAGTTTTTCAATAAAATAACAGCCGAGAAGGTTACCATTGACCAAGCGTGAAGAGGCCGAAAGAATAGTTGGAGAATTGTAGGGTAGGGTATGATCGAACGCTCCAACAGCCCCTGCATAGTCTGTTGTGCGTGTGAAGAAGAAGGATGGGTCGACAAGATTCTGTGTTGACTATCGGTGGATGAATAACGTGACAAAAAAGGACAATTACCCATTACTAAAGATTAACGATTCCTTAGGTACACTCTCAGGGTCACGATGGTTTTCGATCTAGGGCTTGAATAGCGAGTACTGGCAAGTGGAAATGGAATCCAAAGATCGAGAAATGACTGATTTTACTAATGGCCCTAGCCTATGGCAATTTACAACGGTGCCATTTAGATTTTGCAACGCTCCTGTCACCTGTGAGCGAATATTGGATAAGATCCTACCTGGACTATCATAAAAAGCATGCCTCTTGTATTTGGATAATGTGATCGTCATTGAAAAAACATTTAGGGAACACTTGGTCAATTTGGAGGATACGTTTCAAAGATTATTAGGGGTCATTCTGAAGTCGAGCCCAAAGAAGTGCCACCTGCTGAAAAGGTAAAAGACTAGGGTCATGTAGTTTCACGCGATAGAGTTATGCCAGTCCTGCAAAAAGTTGGGTAATTGCAAGGGTAGCCGACGTCCAAAAACAAACACCAACTACGCAATTTTTTAGGATTATCCACATATTATACAAAAATTGTTTATGGATTTGCGATTATTACCAACTTTTGACTAATTTTACAGAAGAAGTGCGTGATTATGAATGGGGATGAAAGTTGTCAAAATGCGCTTCAACAGCTAACAGATTTATTGAAGGCAGTTCCGATCTTAAAGTTACTCTCTCTCGAAAGGCAAATCCATATTAGATACGGATGCGAGAAATGTTGTCATTGCAAGTGTGTTTTTCCTCATACAGGACGGACAAAAAGAAGTGATTAATTATTTCAGCAAGGTGCTCTCAAAACCTAAAAAACTATTTCGTTACGAAAAAAAACTGTTGTTGTAGTGGAATCGGTGGTCCACCTTCATAAGTATCTATCTCTACCACCAGAGATAAGATCTCGCAGAGTTGAAGTGGCTACTGTAGTTTAAGAACCCTGAAAAACAGATCGCAAGATGGATAAAAGGACTACAGGAGTAGGCTTTCGACACGGTACATCGAGCAGGTTCAAGTCACCGAAACGAAGACGCATTGTCGAGACGGCCTTACCATGAAGATTGTAGTCATTGTTAACGATGTTTATTATGGCAGAATGTTAGTCCGCTAAGTAGCACCATGAATTCGTACTGGGCACAATGGGATTTCGTGGTTAGAGAATGGGATCTTGCTGCAATTCCTAGAAAAGGAAGATGGATCTGTGAGTACGCTTCAGGTGCAGGTTCTCAAAAGCAGGGTGTCCGAGGTTTTAGAACATCTACATATGGGACGTCGAGAAAGCACTTTGGCGTCCAGAAAGCTTTAGGAAAAGTCAGCAAAAGATTTTGCTGGGTAGGCTGTAAGTTAGACGTCAGTGAATAGTGCAGGAAGTGTTATGTGCGCCGTTGGATAACTGGAAAGCGCTCTTGAAGTAATACAACGTAGGAAACCCGTATGAGAAAATGACAATTGACATCGCCGACCCATTTCTCAAAATAAAAGTATCTTGGTGATAATGGACGTAGTAGTCAAAGAGTTTTTATACGGTTTTGGAATTCTTTTAAAGCTGCACACTGACCAGGGCAGAAATTTTGAGCCAATGCTATTTTAAGAAGTTTGCCGGTTGCTGGATATGAGATAGAACAGAACGACACCGTTTCACCCTTAATTTGATGGCACGGTAGAACAGAGGACCCGCACCTTGCAAAAGTATTTTTCCAAGGTAGTCTCTGAACATCAAAGGGACTGGGATCTATATTTACACCTATTTTTACTGGGTTATCGACTTGCGATTCGCGAGAGTACTACACAGACGCTTGCATGTACTATGCTAGAACGCGAGATACGTATACCATGTGACCTTGAGTTCGGCAGTAGGTCTGGTGAAGACATGGTAGGCAACAGTTATGTTGAGAGACTCAGGCGGGAAATGCATGTCATGCACGGAGATGTAAGAAAGAATATTCAGACTGCGAACGACCGGAGGAATATCAGGCACAAGAGTCTGGTTTTCAACCGGGAGAGAGCGTATGGTTGAACAATCTCAGACGGAGGCGTGGCTTCTCGCCGAAGTTACAAATAATTTTGGATGGTCCTTACAAAGAACTGAAATGATGTAGTACATAAGATTCGTAAGCTCCCAAAAGACGTAACAATGATGGTACCCATTAACAGACTGGCACCTTACGGCAGTGACGACAGCGATAATGCCGAAGGATATGATAAAGTAAGATGAATAGTAAGTCAGGAAAACACATCAAGACCTGGTCCAAATTATGAATTGTTCATGTTCGTGCACAGCGGTACCGGCAAGGCGAGGTTTCGGATTATCGAAATGGCCAACAGGAATCTATTTGATGTGCCATGTACATTGCATAGCGGCTGATTTCAATATGACTGAAGGGATTGCTAAGGTGTTCAAGTAAATTTGGAAGTCTGGACCCTTGATGAAAAACTAAACTACGAAAAACACATTGCCACAGTGACTACAGGTGCCAGTAAAGCTATACAATGCATAGCAACCCTTGCACAATAAACGTACAACATTCCCCTAAACTGAGTAAGATTATACTTATCCAGCGTACTTGCAGCAAACGAGCATGCAGCGAGCGCTTGGCCAACCAGATTACAACTAGCAAAACCCAAACAAAAAGTCAACAATGCCCAAAGGGGGGGGGGGGGCACTAATAAGATTTACTGAAACATATAGGACCGTATCACACGACGCGAAATACTGGTTAAAAACAACGAACCAGAAATAGCCCGGCAAATCCTAAAACTAACATCAGAAATTCGGATAAAAAAGGACTTTCAGGACACAGTACTATAGTATACTACATTAAAGATACACAAACGGACTCTGACAGGACACACACAAACACTATACAAACCCCACACATCACAAATACCACATACACAGAGCAAACAAAACACAGAAGTTTGACGTAACGCATCGACTGTGCAATACAAAAGCACAGTCCACCCAACACATGTGGGAAGAACAAAGAAACGGCATTCTGCCAAGGACATACCAGGAACCACGTGTCTCCTGAAGATCTACCACAAGGCTCGTGAATCTTGACGACCGGGAGTGATACAAGTGAAAACGAAGTGAAAATAGCGAAAACGGCAAAAGTGCGGCAACCGTACCTCAAACACAAGTCTCCAACAGAACACCTATTAGCATTAGAATACTACCATTAGTAGGATGAGGACTCAATACTAACCATCTAACCAAAAAATACAACTAACTAAAATAAATAGAAGAAAATACAAACCATATTCGTAATTGCTTTAAGAAATCTAACACTAGCTTCAGTAACATAATGTTTGTTTTTCCAATGTTGAAGCGCAACTACAAATTACTATTGGGGAAATAACACACCGGCACGACAATATATACACATACATTACATGTGATTCTCCAATGCTCCACCCGAAGGTACTACATTGGTCAGGAAGCGAGTTTTTTTTACCTGGAAAATTTGGAATTATGCCGAACCCTTGTTGTTCCAAGCAAGCTAGGGATCTTTAGCGTGCGTGACAACAGTCACACACGGGACCTCCATTTTACCTCTCATCCGAACGAGGGTGTATTTTTGTGCAAAATGCTCGCCTAACATTTTTCAAGCGGACCGTATCGTGATTCTAACCCGGAACCTTGGGCGTAGTAGTCACACACAAACCACTACGCCACGAAGCCGCCTAATATATACACATTCACGCACATGCACACACGCACACACACACACACAACAGATACTGTACGTGGCCTCCCTGGTTTACGGCTGCCGATCGCCAGGACATGTACAGGAATGCGAACTTCTCAGTTTCTGATTTCCGGCTGCCGACGGTTGGAAACCGGGAGATAAAAGCAGTCCCAAGGACCTCACCACAGACAGAAACACACGCACACATATACATAAAAACACACACATACACACGCACAAACACCATTACAACACACCGGCACGACAAAACACACATGCACACACCAAAACACGCATATACACGTACGTACACGTACACGCACGCGCACGCACACGCATACGCATACGCATACGCATACGCATACGCATACGCATACGCATACGCATACGCATACGCATACGCATACGCATACGCATACGCATACGCATACGCATACGCATACGCATACGCATACGCATACGCATACGCATACGCATACGCATACGCATACGCATACGCATACGCATACGCATACGCATACGCATACGCATACGCACATGCACATGCACACGCACACACACACAGCACGGACTGTACGTGGTCCTCCTGATTTCCGGCTGCCGACGGCCAGGACATGTACAGTAATGTGAACTTCTCGGTTTCTGATTTCTGGCTGCCGACGGTTGGAAACCTGGAAATGGAAGCAGTTCCAAGGACCTCACCACAGACAGAAACACACCCACACACATACATGGAAACACCTACACAAACACCATTACAACACACCGGCACGACAAAACACACACACCAAAACACGCACATACACGCATTTACACGTACACGTATACGCACACGCACACGTACATGCACACACACACACCACGGACTGTATGTGGTCCACTGGTTTCCGGCTGCCGACGGCAGGATACGTACAGGAATGCGAACTTCTCGGTTGCTGATTTTCGGCTGCCGACGGTCGGAAGCTGGGGGAGGGAATCAGTCCCAAGGACATTACTACAGACAGAAACACACACACATTCACCTACGCGCGCACTCACACACACACACACACCAGAGCATTTCCAAACGCACATAATATAAGACTAACCAATATAACTTAAGGTAGCAAATAATTCCACAAAATTTCTAAGGAGTAAAAGGTTTGCAGGAATTTTTAGGTAGCAAACTAATTGAAACGTTAGATTAAATAAAGAAAAAAGTCTGGACCCGCTCCGTCAAAAACAACTAGAGATGGGCTAAACCACACACCTCATAAATAGACATTGTCGCATTTATTAGCTAATGACAAGGCAATTGTCCTATGGTTAATCCAGTTACCAGAACCTGTGGATGGCATTAGTGAATCTCAAAGACCAGATGATGGAGTTTGTGGACAAGAAATTGGTCATACCTGAAGATTGGTTGTGGACTCGACAAATTAGACTGGGAAGTAGTGAGAAAAATGTTGGAGGTACTATTTGATAAGATCGGGTTCCAAATAATGGCATGCGCTTTAATCCAAACGACATGGAAACCGTTATTAAGAGTAGGAAATGTGAGAATGGCTCATGTTTTTCTTATCATTACAGGGACATCCAGCTTCCGCTCCGCAAAATATTTGGGACATAACAGTTTTAAGATGGATCAGTATAACACTAATTAAGAAATATATGGGGCATTCCTAAAAGGACACTTATTCGACTAAAACGGCCTAGCGATAAGAAGGTATGATTGACAGATATCGTGATATAATAGGGCTGTTCTCGAAAGGTTTGATGACGCACATTCTTCATTTCTCTCCATTTCTCCGGAATAAAGGATTATCATATAGAGTGGTAGAAAAGTCCTGGAACGGTCAAATATTTTGGGAAATACTCATCGCATCAAAAAATACGTGTTCAATATTTTTGTAAAAGCTATCCAATGACACCAAAATTGAACCTCTACCCCCCCCCCTGGAGGCAGTGGTGGGGCAACTTTAAAAGTTTAAGTGGAAACCCCCATTTGTTATTGCAGATTCGGATTCGCCACAAAATGTTAGTCATAATTTTTTTAGGTTTTTTGCAGATGGCGCTGCAATCGACAAAAATTAACTATTTCTAGAAGGATCAGAAAATAAAAGAAGTAAAATAATAAATTATTTATTTCATACATAACGAAATTACCGCCGAAGGTGTTTAAATTGACCATTTGTCGCGCTTTTAGGTCTTCCAGATCTTGGTTCATCCTTCACCGAACCAGTTCGCTCAAAACGATTCACTGTTCGACTCACAGTAAATTTAAAAATCGGTTGACGTTCCGCATTGACTTCATTGAATAAATCTGCGACTTGCTGCAATGATCTTTCTTTAACTCCATACCCCCGCATCATCAGGACAATTAATCTTTCTCTTTCAGACAGAGACATCACGAAATAATATCAAAAGCTAGTAACGAAATGAATACTAAAAATGAATGTAATTCTGACATTTTTCGATTTCAAATGTTTTTGTACCCTATTTTGGTTTTGTCAATTACAACGCCTTCTATCATCCAAAATGGCTTGTATCGTAGGTCAATTTGGGGTAATTTATCCTGCGGAATCTGAATCTGCAATAACAAATGGTGGTTTTCACTTAAACTTTTAAAGTTGCCCCACCCCTACCCTCAGGGGGTGGGGGTTTAATTTTGGTGTCATTGGATAGCTTTTAAAAAAATATTGAACACGTATTTTTCCTTTATTTGATGCGATGAGTATTTCCCAAAATATTTGACCGTTCCGGGACTTTTCTACCACTCTGTATATAAATATGAACCCCGTTGCGACAGCTCAGTTTGAGTTAGAACTGGGTCCTAATAAATGTGTGATGTACATAAATGTATGTAGAGATAAATTCGCTTATTTGATACAAATGTGTTAGATAAATAAATTACCAGTAAGATTAGTGGAATAATAGTGTTTATCTCGTCATATTTAGAAGACTAAATTAGTGCCTACAAACTAATGCTAATGGAAATACGATTAAATATTTGTGATTGTGAAGAAAAACAATTAATTTGTAGGAAAAACGCGGTTTTAACTGTGTACTAGTCAACTCATCATCAAGTCTTCGGTCCTAGAACTGGTTTTACGCGTACCCTCATTGTCTCCTAGTCTGAACCAACCTACACATTTCCCTGAAATTTGCATCTATCACTATCACTATCTGTGTGCGAAAGTCTGATCTCGGTCTACCTCTACCTATCTTTTCCTATCTCTGCTTGTAGTATCCCATACTATTCCCCAGAAATGCCTTAGAACGTATCTTGTCCTTCTATTTCTCATATTTTTTTCATTTTCCACAGAAATCTTTATTCCTCTGCTACAGCGCTGCTACAACCTATTTGTTATTAACTTTTTCTGTCCATGCTACCATCCTCCTGCATCTGAAAGCACAACATTCGAGAAGGCTTCTATCGCTTTCTGTCTGCTTTTCGTCCTGCCCCTCCCTATTTCATAGATGTACTGTGCTGTGCTCCACACCATGCATTGAACAGTTTTCTTCTTATGTTCATTGTCTTTGAACATAGCTGATGTTCTTTCTTGTTTGATGCAGTTCGGTCACCTTTTTTTGTTTTACAATTATATACCCTATTTCCCCGATATTTTGTGGTATGTGAAGGGGGGTAAGCAGCCTTTGGCTGCCAAGTTCCCCCAGCACCTGAACCTTTGTCGAAATAATAGTTTTTCCAGTTTATCTTTTCGCACAATCAACATTAGTTGAAAATATTTCACAACCAACACCTGTAGTTGTTTATAATAATCATCAGATTTAAGAGCACTTATTTTTTTCGTCATTGGGTTTTACATCTTGAAACTGGTCGAACTTGTACTTCAGCTTATTTATGTTCTGAGCTATCCTACACCGTTCCCTGCAATTCTCACAACAGCCTATATACAGCTCGATTCCCTTCTATTGTTTTCTAATTATATGCCCTAGTTCACCGAGATTCAGTGGTATGTGTAGGGGGGCGTCGCCGTGGATCAATGTAGTAAGCGCAAGACTACGGATCCCAAGGTCCTAGGTTCGAATCCCGACACGGCCGACTGCTTGAAAAATGGCAGGTGAGCATTTTTTACAAAAATTACGCCCTCGATCGGATGAGAGGTTAATTGGAGGTCCCGTGTGTGAGTGTTGTCACGCACGTTAAAGATCCCTACCTTGCTTGGAACGGCAAGGGTTCGGCAAAATTCTAAATTTCCAGGCAACAAAAATCTCGCCTCCTGACCAATGTAGTACCTTCGGGTGGAGCATTGGAAAATCACATGTAAGGTATGTGTAGGGGGTTAAACAGCCTGTGGCTGCCAAGTATCCCCCAACACCTAAACTTTTGCCGTATTAATAGTTTTCAAGTAAATCCTTTCGCACAATTAACATTAGTTGAGAGTATTGCAAAACCAATATCTATAGTTGTTTATAATAATCACCATGTTTAAGTACAGTTATTATTTTTGTCATTTGTTTTTCCATCTTGCGACTGGTTAGAAGCGTACCTCCATTGAATCTTATTCTGAGCTAGCCTACACATTTCCCTGAAATTCTCACAGCCTACATCTTTCACTATCTGTGTGCAGTAGTCTAACCTAGGTCTACCTCTACTTCTCTTTTTTCTTATCTCTGCTTCTAATATATTTTGCACTATTCCCTCATGTCTTTGTATGTGGCCTATTATCTTATCTCTCCTATTTTTTACTGTTTTCCACATACTTCTTTCTTCCCCTACCATTTCTAGTACCTCTTTGTCCTTAACTTTGTCTGTCCATGTGCTCCACACATATGTTTTAAGCAATCTTTTCCTTGTTTCTATGTTTGTTGTCTTTGAACACAGTAGTTGCTTTTCCTTGTTAAATGTAGCACGACCTTGTGCTAATCTTTGTTTAATATCTTTTGTGCTTTTCCCATCTTGCGTTATTTGACTTCCTAGGTAGCAGAAATCCTTAACCTCTTGTACGTTCTCGTTACCTGTTTGTATTCTTGTTTTTGATTTATTTTCTTCTCTTTTGTTAATTTTCATACCATATCTCTCGGTTAGAAAGGTTTCCATTTCATTAAGAGCAGTGTCTAACTCTTATTTGCTATAGATGCTAATACCGCTATCTCATCTGCAAATCTAAGCATATCAATCTTTTGTCCCTGCATAGTAATTCCAAATGTCTTGCTGCATTAGACAGTATTCATTGTCTCTTCTATGTACAAGTTAAAAATTACTGGGGATAAGGCACATCCCTGTCTTACCCCTTTCCTAATATTTACTTCTCTGCTTTCTTGCTCTAATTCTATTACTGCCATGTGCTCTTTGTATAAGCTATTCACTATCCGTCTATCCCTAAAATTTATTCCAATCTTTTTGAGTATTTCGAACATTTTTTCCATTTTACATTGTCGAATGCTTTTTCCAGATCTACAAACCCTATATATACGCTTTCCCCCTTCTCTATTGTTTTCTCCATTATCACTCTCAGAGCTAAAATAGCCTCCCGTGTTCTCTAGTATTTCTTCAGCTCGTTTTTCCATTCGTCTTTGTACAATTCTAGTTAAGATTTTTGAAGCGTGTGCTGTCAAGCTTATTGTTCTAAAATTTTCACAACTATCGGCGACTTTTATTTTTTGGTATAGTTACTATGATGCTACGTTTGAAATCTTTGGGTATCTCGCGTGTCTCATACTTATAGCTTACAAGTCGGAAGAGACGTTCTGTTACTGCTTGTCCAGCTGCTTTTAGAGTTTCTGCTTGCACCTTATCTGTACCCGGCGTCTTACCATTTTTCAGAACCTTTAATCCAAATTCAAACTCATCTCTATGTATACGATATCCCAGGTCATCATTTTCAATGTCTGATTCCTGTTCTAATACTGTTAATTCCTCTCGTGAATATAAATTCCCTATATATTCCTGCCATCTAGCTACTTTTTCTACATTTTCTATAATAACGTTTCCTCCAGCATCCCTTATATTTTTGCTATATGGTTTTATATCCCTAAAATTCATTCTAATTAATTTGTATGCTTCGACTGTTTTTCCTATTTCCATCTTAGTTTGTACCTTGATGCACTTTGCATCAATCCATTGTTCTTTAGCTTTCCTGCATTTGCGAATAATTTGCCATTTTATGGCTTTGTATCCCTGTTGTCCTGTTTCGTCTGATCTATTTTTGTATTTTCGTTTTTTTTCTATTAAATTCAGGATATCCTTTGTTATTCATGGTTTCTTATTTTCTTTTTGTGTATACCCACAGAATACTTCTGTCCGCCATGTCTAAGCTGGATTTAATGTTATTCCATGCTGTTTCTGCTTCCTTAAAATAAGAAATTTTCCCGATATTTTTCAGCAATTCGTTTGACTTTTTTTCAAATCTTGCGTGGATATCTTTATCTTTTAGCTTCTCAAAGTCAAAGTGCTTTTTCCGTTCTTTTTTTCCAGATTTTTAAATTTAAGTGCGGCCTTCATAATCACGATGTTGTGGCCAGGCTCTATATATGTTTCTGGGTAGCTTCTACAGTCTTTTACTTGATTTCTAAACGATTGTCTAACAATAATGTAATCTATTTGATATCTTCCTATATCTCCTGGCATCTTCCACGTGTATCGTCTTCTATAGCATGATGTTGAAATAATGTATTTGTGATGGTTAAGTTGTTCTTGTCGCAAAATTCTACCAACCTATTTCCCCTGTCATTTCTCGTGCCTAAACCAAATAAACCTACTATCGCTCCTTCCCTACCCTCACCTACCACTACATTAAAATCCCCCGTAATTGTTAAATTTTCATATCCTTTTACGTATTTCAGTATGTCTTCGATATCTTTGTAGATCGTATCTACCTCTTCCTCACTGTATTTACTGGTTTAGATTCAAATCTAACCATGAGTACTCTTTCGTTCTTTTGTAAGTAGTTTTCTACACGTCGTCCTATCTTTTTTTGCATAACTATCCCCACACCCAAATTTCCTTGCTCTGATCCTGTATGAATTACCCTGAAGTCTCCACTCCAAGAATCCCCCGCCTCTGGCCAGCGGACTTCGCTAATTCCTACTATGTCTAGTGCTAACCTATCCATTTTGAGTTTCAGGTTCTCTAGCTTACCTACTTGTTTCATATTTCTGACATTCCACGCTCCGACTTGCAGAATGTCAACGGATCTTTTTCTATTCTTTTGGCTCACATCCCCCGGAAATCTGAATGAGGGACTATTTTACCTCCGGAATTTTTTACCCTAGAGGATGCCATATGTTTAACAATTTCTGTACGCAGTGCACTTGGGAGGTAATGTGGTGGTTTCCCGTTGCCTTCCACATCCGCGGGTGGAGCATTGGGGACGTGGCCGCAAGTATAGCGGCCCTTATTCAAATTATAATGCCTCCCACATCCTCGATCATAAAATGGTGCAACTGTTAACAGGGCACGGTGCCATGAAAGTGTATTTACAAAGATTCAGTTTAACCGATAATGACTGCTGCGAGTGTGGCGAGGGCGTAGAAAGCGCAGAGCACGTGCTCTTCGACTGCCCACTAGAGGTGGTAAATCGGGGGTTAGCTGATATGAAATTAGCTATCGCAGGGCTAGCATGGCCAAAGAGTCTAGAGGAAGTCGGGGAAGTGGCTAACCAGAAGGTCTTCAAAGAATTTTCGGGAAGGTTAGCGAGATTAGACGGTGATAACCGCGCGTAAATCGGAAGGTGAAGGGAGGTCGGATTGGCAAACTTTAACTTTGACTTGGCGTGGGAAATGATTGAGCATGATAACCATAACCTGTAACAAAAAGATAAAAAAAAAATAAAAAAATAAAATAATAATAATATAAAAATAATAATCAAAAGTCTAATATGCACCGCGAACTCCCACACCACTAAAACAATCGCTATCCCACCATCTACGCGCGGAAAATAGGTTATAAACGAACACAAATAAATAATAACAAACTAAATCAGAAAACCTGGTTAATTTAAATCAGTGTAATAAATAAAGAAATAAAATAGAGTGAAACCGCGCATCCCCCTCCTCTCCCCCCACCCCGGACTTTTAAAGTGATAGTGATTGTGAAACCCCCTCCAGAACGTTTAGTGCATATCATCCAGGACTATAACAGTGCATAACCATCCCCTTAGAAGTAAGAAACAAATAGACGTAGGCAGACGACCAGGTCCTCGGATGCTGGGA
Organism: Platerodrilus igneus; assembly: GCA_036346225.1. NCBI lineage: Eukaryota > Metazoa > Arthropoda > Insecta > Coleoptera > Lycidae > Platerodrilus > Platerodrilus igneus. The sequence goes on along the minus strand of JARFIW010000672.1, from coordinate 5,115,526 downwards.
AAATCTATAATTAAGGTAAGAATAAAATTGTGGCGGCTGTACTCGCATAAGCATTGATTTGTATTAATAAAAAGATTTTGAAATAATTTAACGCGCACGTTTTTGTGTATAATGGCGCCAGCCGACATAATGCTTACGCGAGTGCACCTGATAATATATTTGGGTGTTGTTTCTGCTAAATGCACTGTTACATGCTTATGCTTTTAGATGTTTATTTGTTTATATATATATATATATATATATATATTTATATATATATTTATATATTTATATATATTTATATTTATATTTTATATGTATTTGCATGTATTATATTATTTTGGGGCTTGAATTGTTTCTTCTGACGTTCTGTCGCCATTTTTGGTGGCAGCATTTTAATAGGAAGGAAGAATGTACTAGAGAAGATTGTAATTATAATATAAATCAGTTTGGGCATGATAGGGAAAGCTAGGGACGATTTAGACTAAATTACTTGGACCAGGGAGAACGAACTTGTAAACATATAGAGCAGGCAAAATAGCTGGATTCACTATCAAAATATTTGGCAAATGCTTAAAAATTTGAATCCATTTTTAATTAGTTAGCTAGCTTTGGATAGTTTTAAGTCGACCCTTCAGGTCGCACCGGTAAGCAGAGCCGGCGACTGCTACCCGGTAGTACGGATTCCTCCTCTTTTACTTTCGCGTGTGTCTTGTTGATCGGACACACTCCAAAATCAATGCTAGGGATACCTTTATTCAAACTCTATTTTTAGGTTTTTGTTTCAAGTTATTAGATTTTTATTTAGGATGGATTAATTTTGGACTTGGGTTTAATTTAAAGCACGTTAAACCCAATGTAGTACCTTCGGGTGGAGCATTGGGGACGTGGTCGCAAGTATAGTGGCCCTTATTCAAATTATAATGCCTTCCACATCGCAGACTCGCAGTAGTGTGTCTTAGAATGTCATACCGACTCCTATGGTCTCTGCCACTCTAAGTACCAAAAAAGCTGCTGCCCTCTTTCGGGGACCTGTCTTAGTCTGGTTCCTCACTAAAGACCCCACTAATTTGGTTAAACTTATAGTTCGGCTCTTTAACTCATTGAAACGCGCAAGCCATTCTACCTGTTCTATATTTTAGAACGTCGTCAAGGTGGAGGTTCGTTCAGAATGGAATAGTCAGTCAACTATGATTTGTAATTAAAAACATACTTTTATGTCATAACTCGAAAAAATATTATTTTTTTAGAACCGTTTTCCCCTAATCTGATCAATAACCGAAGTTATCGCCATATATCAAAAATTGAGAAAAAAGAATTTTCGGCTGAAACTCGCAAACAAAAAAGCAAACGCTAAATTTGGTTTACAAGGAGTTTTCTCGAAAAAAGAGTTTGAGGATGCATGGTCAATTTTTTTTCTAATTTTATAGTTAACGAGCTTCCCTATTAAAACATCCAATTTAGGGGACCTTGTGTATACGCAAGGTAAGAAATTAAAAAAAAATTGTTTCTGTAAAAAATACTTATATGAATATGGTGATTTTTGTTTCGACCCGACTCAATTGCTCATGATATACCCACACACCCCAGAATTATTGATCGCATTCGAGTGGAATGATTAACACGTGTGGAAAGTCGAGCATATCGTACTCTCCTTTTTGTGATAGTGCGGCATCAAAATTCGGCGTTTTAGTCTTTTTGAGTCTTATCTGCATTTAAACCTACCTTCCTCGCACTAAATTACGAATTCTACGTTCAATTTTAATTAACATCACAAATTCTGCACTTCTAATCAATACCTAACAAAAGATCCTGAAAATTACCTTTTCCAATATAATTGTGTGCAATGCGGATTCATAATTTACAGGGAAAGCGTATTATGTGTAAGTCTTACTCATAATTTTGCGCTCAGTGATTGTACGAATACAAATTTTGAAGTATGATTTCACTGTATAGCACTGATACCAAGGACGGCGTCGGCACGTGGATGCGCCTGGTGACCCAATTCATACCCACGGGGAAATACGAGAACATCCGACGTTGCTTGATCAATACTTGAAAGTGAGCGTACATCAAGCGACGTCTTTGTTCCACTTTAGTTGCATTACGTCGATCGCAAGTTCACTTTTGTGCTTCGTTCGTTAACTGCACTTCAGTAAAGAAAAATTTGAAAATTATCTGAGCATTTTGTTCTCTAAAGTTTCACAAACGAATAATTGAAGCTCGACACGTTAGTTTTGAATTTAAAATAATTCAGATATTTAACTTTCAGTGTTTTTCTATAATTTAATTATTGCAGTAAGTGAAATTTAATGAAAATTGTGCTAAAAAAATTAGTGAATTTTTGGTATTGATTTGCCGTAGTTTGCGCAAAAATCTGTAATGAGGGAACGAAAACAATTTCCGCATAATGTAAAAGTGTATTATGTGTGTGCGTAAAAGTACCCGTTGTTCGACCTCATTTTGCGTTAAATTGCATTGCCCAGCAGTACAGTATACAGCGACACGTGTAGTGGGGTCAACGAACTGCCACGTGTCGCAGATAGACAAAGACATGTACAGTTCACAACCTCTCGCTCTGCTTCTGCTGCTCTGTAATAAAACTAAACGTGGCTCACAGTCAGAGAGGTCTAATTTAGCACGAACAGTCACAGTCTAAACGACGGACGCCACTCGAACTAAAGAGTGGGGGTTGTAACATTCGACCAATGCGGTGTTTCGTTAGATATCCCCACTCATTCACTGCTGCTTGTGAGTTGTGAAAATCCCAGCCTGGCTTCTTATTCCTGCAGAAATTGGCGAAGTAAGTGTTGTTCAGTAAATGTTCCTAGTTCTTTGTGTTTAATTTGAACAAACTTTTTAAAATTTGTGAATTTTAGTAAGTCATAGTTAAGATTAACTTAAATAAGGTGGTTATCATCGTGCAATTTTTTTAAATTTTCGCGACCCAGTTTTGCAACTTCCGCATTGCTAACTAAACGACGGCCATTTTGTTAAAGCTCGTCTGTTTTTCGTGCGTCATAGTAAATTTCCAGTTCTGCGGGTAACTTTATTTAACCGCTTTTTGCACTAGTGGTTGAAGTTACAATTAACTGTTATCGTGTTGTATAAATTTCGGAATTTGAATTAATTTAATTTTCGCGGTGATGACGTAATCGTGTAATTTTTTAATAGGCAGGCGTTTGCGAAATGGTATGGTATGGTATGGTATGCTGTAGCTGAATTATGCAGAAACAACCAGGAGCACCGATGGGTGAACAGGGGAGAGGAAGTAGGCTAACTTTAAATTTAATTAGTCAGTCTTTTTCTCTCTCCTATTAATCCATTAGTTACACAACGTCAACGTTTACGCAATTTATTTCTTTTGTATTTTACATTTCATGTTTGCTATTGTATATATTTAGTTATAAGCTGTAAAATTTTTCAGTTAGGTATGAATTTTAAATTCCTTTCAGCAGCGAATCATATTCGACAAAGAAGAATGGCGGCGCCTTGCTGTTTAGGGTTGGTCGTATCCCAACATCACCCTCATTGGGAACAGCCCTTTGTTGACCTTGGCCCTAAAGGGAGTGTCTCGCATATGCGGAGGCGTCTGTTTGGGTGCCATTGTTAACATGACTTTTAGAAATTGCTTTAATTAACTTTATCTAAAATATTTGCTAAAACTAAAAGTAAATTAACTTTTCTAATTAATTTTGTAGCTAATATTAGGTGGACAGCGATGTACGCAGAAATCCCATAATAGTAGGTTTAGAAGCTATTAATTCGGACAGCCAACCAATGAGAATGCAGTGTTGCGGCCATGGCACTCCCAAACTTTCCATAGCAACAAGGATTTACACTCGTGATGGCTGGCTTGGTTTGCTGTGCTGAAAATCTACTTCCTGGTACGTTAGATAATGGGGTAACCGTTAAAACTTTTGGCGGTTGTAACTTAACACGTTGCCAAATTTCACAATTGTGTGAATGTTGCTGTTGGAATTTTATCTGAACGATAATATATTATCAGCTAGTTAATTAATGTTGCCGCTATTTTCAGAATGATAAAGGGGTAATGCGTAAAAAATTCCTAGAAATAAAAATGCGTATAAAAATTTGTAATTTTTTAAATTACGTAACGTAATCTTAATGTTAGCTCTTTGTCTTTTCTTGTGTACGAACTTTCAAAATTTAGTAACATTTTATCACCGTGGTTGGTATCGAACAGAAATATCAAGAAAATTTTCGTATCTAATATATTGTATTTCTCAGATTGTGCAAGATTTAAATAGAGAAACTAATCGAAAATGGAAAATTGTTTAACAAAATTGGCCGTTTTTAGGCTTTTAAACTTTCAAAATTTAATTCTGAATTATGGAAGTATGATAATGCGGATTTCTTTTTCGGTACTTTTGACAAATTAAATATTCGCTGTTTAAAATGAAATTTAAGAACCTAAAATCGAAAATCAATTTATAAAACTTTTTCAGAAATAATAAATACAGCGCTAAATTAGTTTTTAAATAATTTTGTTTTTATGAACTTTCGATAAAAAAATAGTAGCCAGTTAAACCGTTTTGGCATTCCTGAGAGGTTAATATATTATTATTTTAATTTAATCACGGTCGAAAATTTAAAGATTGTAGCTCCAGGAAATGTTTTAGAAAATTTGTAATAATACCCTCCGATAACGTGTTTTTTTTCTAATTTTTTATAATGATTTTCAAAACTTTAATAGGATTTGGAAGACATTTCTTTCTTTTTTTGATAATTTTTGACTGACTATAATTAATATATCGTTTTCGTTTAGGAAAATTTAAAATATAAAGATTGGCAATCTGGAAAGTACACTTTAGAAAATTTTAAGAGCAATTCTAGAAGGACTAGGTTTTCCGTCGGTGTTTTTCATGTTTTTCTTCTTTTTTATGGCGTTTCAAAAATTTAACTATATGGAAACTTAAGCTCAATGCGTGAATTTTTGATTTTCCTTGGAAAATATATATTTTGGAAGTCGATCTTTATTGAAAGGCTAACATTTACAAACTTAGAAAATTTTGAGGAGTAATGCAATAAGTTGTTCCTATCTAAACATTTTATTGTTTTTTTCCTACTTTGCTTTAAAAATTTGCAAAAATTTAAAGTTTTATAAAACTTACCCTTCAAACTATTATTTTTTGATAATCTTGACAAATTAATGTTTTTTTTAGTTAGTCATTTTTGAAAATATGAGCTTTCAAGACAAAAATCCTTAAAAAACTATAGAATACTTTTCTAGAAATTTACTGCAGAAGTTTTCGGTTTTTTTTATTTTATTTTTTATTAATTATCAACAAAACTAAATAACATTTAGAAAGACCGATTTTTCAAATCGATTTTTTTTTGCTATTCCTAGCAGATTACTTAATTTTTTCAACTAATCTCTGTTGAAATCTGAAGTTTAAAGACCGGAAACCAGAAAGTATAGTTTGAAAATTCCTATATGGTCGTTTTTATTTTTTTAATTTTTTCTAATTTCTCAAAATTTAGTAAGTAGAATTTCGATATTTCGATATTTCTTTGTCTTTAGCTAAACCCTGTTAAAATCTAAAATTTAAAGACCAAAAATTCAGAAAAATTATGATATACTTCTTAAAAGTAACGTTAGCAAGTGTGCCTACGTAGATCTTTGTAGATTTTTTGTCGTCTTTTTCGTTATAAACTTGTAAAAATTTATAAGTATTATCATCAAGTCTTATGCATCAAACTATATATCTTTTCATAATCTTAACAGATAAATATATTTTTTGTTAAATGCTGTAAAATGTAAACTTTTGAGATAAAAAACCATGGAAAAGAACTATAGAATACCATTCTTCAAAATTATTTAAGAGCAATTTAAAACAGTTGCTCATTTGTTCGTTCCTTTGTTAACATTACAAAATTTATTAACATCTAGAAATAGGTTTTCTAGTAATTTCGACAGATTCATATATTTTTTCAGCTATGCCCCGTTAAATTATGAAATTAAAACCAAAATTCCAAAATGAAATATAATATAATATACTTTTCTAAAATATTATAAGAACAATTCTAAAAAGTGTTCGTTCTCATAATGCGTTTTCTTATCTTTTTATTCATCAATTTTCAAAAATTTAATAACATGTAGAAAGACTGATGGTTCAAACAATTTCTTTCTATGGCAATCTTGGATAATATATCTTTTTCAGCTAGCAAATCTCTGTTGAAAATCTAAAAACTAAAATCCAGAAAGTTCGTTTTAAAAAATTTTAAGGGAAATTTTAAAGGTCCGTACTTTTGTCGAGACTTTTTGTTTTCTTTTTCGTTTTTTACGAATTCTTAAAAGCTTAATATTATTTAAGAAAACTGATACTGATACGATAGTTTAATCTGTTTTTCTTGCATAAAACTGTTTCATTTAATAACTGCTCAAGATCTAAAATTTAAAGGTTAAACAATCCAAAAAGAAATTATAAAGTGAAATTGTAGAATTTTTGTAAAATCAACATTAAACGCGATGCCAATGTATGCGTTTAAAGGATTGCTTGTCAGTAGATACTTTCTAACTTAATTTACTTTCAAAATTATATGGGGCGGTTATTGAATTATTTTAAAGAATCGTCTTTTAAAATTTCTAGGAATAACGGGCGACTTAAACTAAAATTAATTCATCGTTTTACATTTTTACGGGAATATTTTAAAAAAAGGCTTGTAAAATTGACTAAATCATAAATAAATTTAAAAAGGTTTTCAACATATGAAAATTGAATTGATTATTCTACATTACGTAAATTATTCTTTGAATATACTCTATTTTGCATGATTAATAATAAAGCAAGTTTGATTAAAATTTTTAGGTTATTCACGTTGGTGAAAATTAATAAAAAACCACTTTAAATTACGCATAAATGCATGCAGATTTTATAATGACGATTATTATACTATTTTAAACAAATAATTACGCTTAAAAATTGAAATTAATTCAGGTTATTTCCGAGCTTACGTAATTACTTTGAATACAATTATAGCCAAATTCTTATTTTTGAGAATGAAGAAATAGTATTAAACTATCATTCGGTAATTATTTACCTTATTGTTTTAGTTTGTATAAATGTTTAATACTACTTCCTAAATTTTAATAGAGCAATAGGAAAAGATTTCTTTATTCTGCATAAGCATAACGTAAATACACATACAATTTTCGAACTAGCTTAATTTAAAAATATAAAATGGAATTATTAAATGAGTTTAGACAAATATCGTTTCAAATTCTAAGGAAGAATGGGAAAATTTAAACCCAAAATCAAATCTTTTTATTAGTAATTAATAAAACGTGTGTAATGAATTCCCAAAATCCCAAATTAATTTAAGATTTTGAAAATTTTTAGGTACTTTTGAAATTAAATGAATACATTTTTCTAGCTTTACAAAAATTAATTTTTAGCATACAGTTAAACTTTGTTTTTTATAGTCAAAAGTACTAAACCGTTTTTGTCAATTATTTGAATCATTGTAATTTCTTAAAATTTTTATAGTTACAAAATATGCATAGATAAAACATTGCTTTATTCTGCATAAATGATTTTTCAACTTTTCGATGGTAATATACACGACCTATTTTTAAACGCAACTTATATATAACATTATTTAATAAAATTATTACATAAAATAAATATGGCACTAAGTTTTGGGGAAGACTCAAAACAATTTCTTTTTTTTTCATGATCCAATAGTAAATTTTGTAAATAATTGACTAAATCGTAAATAAGTTTTATAAGATTTTTTTAAATTTGAGATGCTCTTATAATTAAAAGAACAAATTTTCCAGTTTTTAAATAACTTTCAAAATTATAATTGAATTTGTAATTAATTTTTTGTACAAAAGTAAACTATTATTGGAGAAATATGTTATAAAATGATGCAAAAAAAGTTTTTATTCAACACGAGTATAAATTTTTGTAAATAAATGACGGAATTTAAAAGTGTTTTTTGAATTTGAGACATCTTTGTACTTAAACGAACCGATTTTGAAGTTTCACTATAATTAAATTTTAAGATTAAAATTGTTTCGTTGAGTATCAAAAGTATTAAGCCATTGTTGGTGAATTATGTAAGTTCTTCGTTGTTTTAAATTTTTATAAAATTTTTTAACTTACCGCTTGTAAGGTATACAAATTATAGTTTCTCATAGACAACTAACCAAAATTTATGTACTTAAAAAAAATTTAAAACATGATATACCTCCGAAATTAAAGGAACTGCTTTTCTAGTTGATTCAAATTATTTTTTAGTAATCAAGTTTAATTTTATATTCAATTATGTTCTTTCGCGAGTTAAGATATTAATCAAGGTTCAGAATTATTTACTTCATCATTTTCATTTATTTAAATCTCTACTATTAAAATTTTGTTAAACTCAAAAATTTCTTAATTTGGTAAAACAGTTTTTTAACTTTCCAGAGGTAATATATTCAAGTTATTTTTTAAACATAATGTAATTTAAAATCATGTAATGGAAGTATGTAAAACAAATATCGCATAAAATTCTGAGAAAGAAAGAAAAGATTAAATCCAAAATCAATTCAAAAGCAACTAAATTAGTGTAATAATAAACAAACTTTGAACTAAATTAAAAATAATTTTAAAAAAACATTAAATTTGTTACAATTTCAATTAATTTTATAGTCTAATAATTTTAATTTATTTTTAATCTCTTCAGTGTTTTGAACAGTATAGTTTAGTGAAGTGCCTTCATTTGAATGTAATTTTTAATATAAATCTGGATTTTATACATATAAAATGGAACTGACTTTTACAGAAAATTTATTATGACATTTTGAAAGTATAAGCAAACAGCGAACAACATTTTTGATCTGAAATATCATTAAAAACAAAGATAAAAAAATTACTTTATGTCTACAAAGAAAGAACAATCTAAAGAGATCCACGAACTCACGAAGACAATGTTTTTTAACGTAAATGTGAAATATGCAACAAAACATACAAGAGAATAAAGGGCCTCAGACTACACAAAATCAAATCACATAAAAATGATCCAAAAACACCATCAAATTCAATAACAGACAATACGATAGAAGACAAAGAGATCAATCTTCTCCATCTCAAATTAGCCAACCTAAAAAGCAAAACAAAAATAATTAAGGGGATTCCAAAAGCTACACGAGCAAAATGTGCCTTAATTCTATCTGAACTTATAGACGAATGCACAGAATCACTCTTTCATCTTTTGGGAAAAACTACTACTTTTCCCCTTCAAAGTTATATGTCTTCCTGTAGATGATAATAAACATAAATCATCCGTAACTACAATTATAAAAGAAAATTTGAAAAATCTAGACAACACAATAAGGAATTACACAAACTTCAAAAAAAAGAAACTCAAGATCTCCTAGCACGAGTAAAATTAAAAACGTAATATCAAAAGTTTCCAACGGAGACCTATCATCAGCAATTAAAATCTTAGTCTCCGACGACTCATTTGCCGAACAAAACGAAGACACATTAAATGAATTAATATCGAAACACCCACGTGATGAGACCCGTAATCGATCAACAATTTCTACAACAGATTCCACTCCCCTTTATATTACTAAGCAAGATATTTCCAACGCTATCTCCAGTTCCAGGACAAGCTCCGCAGGAGGCATTGACGTACAATATCTAACAAGCTACAATGCAGGACCACCGGATAAAACTCTATTATCATCTCTACATAAATTTTTAATTTTATCTTAAACACAGAAGTAAATAACCTCATGCGTCCTATCTTATTCGGAGCCCATCTTCACACCCTGAAAAGAAAAATGGCGATTTACGATCAATTGCTATTGGTACCGTTTATCGCCGAACAGCACAACAGATTAGGAAATTATCTCCGCCCATTTCAATTCGGATACGGATCAAAAGGTGGTTGCGAAGCCATAGCACACGCTGTTAGACGCTACATCACAGACAACCCAAATCCCGAAAATAAGGTTTACTTAAAACTAGACTTTAAAAATGCCTTTAACACTATTCACCGCGATGCACTACCTACAACTGTGCATGATATTATACCAGAATTTTACTTCTTCATCAATCAGTGTTACCGTTTCCTCTCTTACCTCCTTTTTGACAAACACAATTTACTCCGAAAGAGGGGTTCAACAAGGAGACCCTCTAACCCCAGTACTATTCTGTTTATCCATAAATCACCTAGTAAAAAATATACGGACAGAATTCAATGTATGGTATCTAGACGACGGTTCTTTAGGCGGCGATTCTGATTCTGTACTCGAAACACTATTGACTACAATCAAGATTTCAAAAGAGATAGGCCTTGAACTGAACTTTAATAAATGCGAACTATACTTCCTCGACTATTCAAACAAAGAAACAATGAAAAAATTCAATCTTACTGCACCAAACAAAAATTATCAATAAATCAAACCTTTTTCTTTTAGGTGCCCCCATCATTATCAGACGAATCGTTTACACTAGCTTTCAACGAAAAATTAGAATACTTCAACAAAATAATAACTCGCCTGACTTGGCTCCCATCACACATCGCTTTTTATCTATTAACGACTTGCGCATCGATCCCACGACTAAGATTTCTCCTCCGATGCAGCCAAGCCTGGCGACATAATAATATCTTATCAAACTTCGATAATGAAATCCGCCTCTCATTAGAAAACTTAATAAATGTTAAATTAAACAAAACAGCTTGAAACCAATCCACGTTACCGATATCTTACGTCAGATTAGGGATTCGATCAATTTCCTCACTTGCCCTCCCTAGCTACCTATCTTCAATACATTATTCTAAAAAATTTATTTACTTAATACTTCCATCCTATTTTAACAACCAAGATCCATCAATCACGGAAGGAAAGAAACAGAAAAAGATAAAGCTAGATTAAAAGCATCTTTTAAAAAAGAATCAGGTGCACGTCTTCACGCTTTACCTGCAGCACCACTAGGAACACTTTTAGATTATGAAAGTTTTCGCATAGCCATCAGTCTTCGTCTAGGTTCCGAAATCTGCTCACCTCATAATTACCGCTGCGGTTCAATAGTCGATATCTATGGCAGACATGGCTTTAGTTGTAAATTTAGTGCTGGACGTTTATCACGCCACTCTTCATTCAATGACCTAATAAAACGTGGCCTATTTTCCGTTAAAATTCCTTCTTCCTTAGAACCGACAGGCACCGGCAGCGACGACGGTAACCGTCCAGACGGAATATCACTAATTCCATGAAAATTCGGCAGACCCATTATATAGGATTTTACATGTATGGATACTTGGACTCAAACACACGTTAAATCATGCTTAAACCTCGCGGGTGCCGCAGCTTCATACGGAGAAAAATTTTTAAAATCCAAATATAAAAATAATTACATTTTTGTACCGGTCGCTATCGAAACTTCGGGCGTATTCGCTCAAAAAGGCATAAATTTATCAAAGAAACCGGATCTAAAATTTCACGAGAAACCAACGATACAAGGGCTACATCTTTCCTCAGCCAACAAATCAGTATCGCACTCCAAAGAGGAAACGCAGCGTCTATCTTAGGTACAATCCCTTCAACTACAGCACTCTATATAACACCAACACTATATCAAAACTCTCACGCCAATAGAAAACAACAACACAACGATACCCCATCCTCGAATTCCATAAAGCAGATTATTAAAAAAAAATGCATCAAGGATGATCCAAATCCCATATAAATCTAACCCGATCAACCAAGAAAAAGTCAACCAAAACCAACATCACATTTCAATTAATTCACACACAGTCCCACAGAGCTCACCGACTACAATAAAACTCGGGGATTTAAAAAACAGGCACAAATTAAATTCAACAACTTACTTAAAATCAAATTCAGCAAAACTCCCCCTTTCGCATAAAAAGTCTCAGATTCTAAATATACCTCCACCCCAAATTAAAAAAAAAGCAAACCCAATCAGAATAACTTCCAACACAAATACGCCAAGAAAGAAGCCTCGTCCTTTTAAACATTCAAAACAAAAATACACAGAAGATATATCCAATAATGATGATGAACCACCACATATTACAGAAGCTAAAATCTTACCCACGGTCAAGCATTTACAGAACAATAATAGAAAAGTTGGGCTAATCAATCTAGGAAACACCTGCTACATGGCCAGCATCCTTCAAGCACTATTCACGACGAAACTTTTCTGCAACGATACTCTATTAAATGAAACAACACCATTTTTATTTACACTATTACAATACTCTTCAAGATCATCGCTCTCACCACACAAAATTTTAAACCATGTAAATCCACCTATGGATTTTATCAAGGGGAAGAAAACGACTGTTCAGAATTCCTTAAACAAACAAGAACGATCGTGCAATGATTTTAACGTTATTGATGACACCATTACATGGCCTCCAACAACAACATCGACAATCGTTCAACGGTCCCTCATCGGCAAATACGTAACGATAACTAAATGCAACAACTGCAACACCCAGAACGCAAAAACAGATAACCTTTATGAATTACAACTATCTTTCCCAATAAACACAAATAATCAGTCGATACAAAAATTACTGAACTACTATTTTCAACCAGAAAATCTAAATGCTGAAAATAAATACGATTGCATTACTTGCCAAGCTCTAACAAATGCAGAAAGAGCTACTAAAGTTACAGAAACATCTAACAGACTAATATTAACACTCAGAAACTTCAAATATGATACAACCTCACACAAAAGAACTAAACTACTCAAACACATACAATCAGAAACATTTATAAAATTAAACAACCTAAACTACGAATTATATGCCACAGTGATACACGTCGGACAAAATTTAGATTCCGGACATTACTACACATATGCATGCGAAGGTGATAAGTGGTACAAATTCAACGACATCGTTGTCACACAAGGTTCCCTTGAAGACCTAAACGACGAAAGAAAACCTGCAACACCTTACATACTCTTCTGCCGTAAACAAATATGCCCAGATCCGGACAACTTACCACAATCGGCATTATCACCAAAATTGAGAGATCTAATCAAACACCTGCAATTTCTCATGTCAAACGATTATGAAGAATCAAAAACAAATGAATCTGAAAAACTCATGGAATAAGAAGATTATTATTGAAATTGGTCAAGAAGTATTTTAACTTAAATTATGTTTAACGTTATTCTTTGTGTCTATTGATTCATGATAATTATTTATTTATTATGATTTAGTTTTAAGTGATCTTCAATAAAATATTTAATATTATTCAACGTTTGAGCAACTCGATAAATCGCTATTTATATTTTGCAAATTATTTTTTAACATTATAATTAAGTTCTAAAATCCAATTTTGCGTTTTTGAAAATGAAAAGTATCAATAAGTCATAGTTCCAAAAGTATAATTTTCATTGTTTTATAGTTTCTTTAACTTTTTGAAACTATAAACATTTTAACGAACTAATGATTGACCTATTTCCCTGTATCGCGTTGCAATTTTAGTCGCCTTCTAATATTTAACGAACTTCAACTAATTGTTGAATGTATTTTTACTTAAAAATTATGAATCCCTTAAAAATAAATTGTGGGTGTCTTCGAAGGCTTTTGGAATTTTAAAGATTTTGCAAAGTTATTAACTGTTTTCGATCACGCTTAAGATATTCTTTAATCTTATTTTACTGAACGTATTTACAAATAAGCAAACAAAATGTTAGAATAAGATAAACGTTTTATTTCTTGAACTTTTTCAAAATGTTTTAGTTAGATGAACCACTTTTTGTTGTGAGCGGAAAATGAGAATTAATTAAAAACCAAAATACCAGCAGCAATAATTTAGGTATTTCAGCATCAGCAAGGATGGGTATTTAAAAACTATCTACAATAAAATAAGGAATGGATAAGTTTTAGAACCTCCGAAAAGGGATCCGTTGTCTTGTTACATTTATTTTGTTATACTTCTATTATTTATGCCCTTAAACTGAGGAAAGGAAACAATAGAAATATTTGCTTATGCATTGAGGACACTAATAGTTAATAATGTTATGTTTATTTATTTATTGTTGTACACTATTCCTGGGCCAAAGGGCTAACCTAGTGAATATGAACAGAAGTTATACAATTAATATAAATTACAATAAATTTGCAATATTTATTAATTTCTGAAGTAGTACATTGATAATCTTGAGGTTCTTCGTTTTTTATTGTCGAGTTAATCTTGGACTGTTGGCAGAGGAGTTGGTGTGCAGTGTAGTGTTGTAGAGATGGGAATATTGGTGTAGAGGGAATATTATTATTGGATGGGGGTTTTGTGATAAGAATTTCATTTAGGAAATGGTCAAATTGGAAGGGATAGTTAGTTGCGAGGAAATTGATGCTAGGTAGTGTGGTAAAAGGATCAAGTTGTATTGTGTTTTATGTGTGTTTAGTGAGGAATGGAGTTGGGGCACAAGTATATTAAGTGGTGGGGGTTTCAGTAATGTTTTGGTTCGAGCAGGTACAATAAGGAGAGGTGATTAGTTGGAAGGAGTGTAATTGTTGTCGGAATTTGCCGTGTCTGGTCAAAAATTGAATAGTGGATCGGTTGGAGTAGGGGATGTGTTCAAAGATGTTTGTTATATCTGGGAAAATGTCGTGTGTATGTCTACCTGTGACTTTGTTGTTCCATTGGTCTTGCCAGCTGTGCATTAGACATTTAGTAATTAGGTTTTTTATGTTCGTCTTTGTCATTGTTTTGTATTCTGTGGGTTGTAGGGTGCGGTCATATAATTTTATTGGTCTTTTTTTCTTTAGGTTTCGAAGTTGAACTTTGGAGTGGAGCAGGATGTTTAGGGGTGGTTGTTTCAGATTAATGTATAGTGCTTCGGTGGGGGTTGTTCTGAAGGCTCCTATGGAAAATAGTAGGAAAGGTGTTATGATTGGGTTAAAGTTTTTGCGGGGATGAGTTGTTGTAAGGGGGTACCAGGAGTCTATTGCATAACTTATGATGGGAATTATTATTTGTTGTAGGATTAGTTTACGGATGGGGCGAGTCAGTTCAGTGGATTTTGGTAGGGAATGGTGTATATGATTAAGGATTGATTTGGTTTTGGATCGGGGATATGATAGATGTGCGTGCATTTTAAGTCTTGTTTTGATTTGGACTCCCTGGTATGTGTAGATATGGATAAGGTTAAAGGTGTGTTAAATATGCGGATAGTGGGGGTGCGTTGCAGATGTCTTTTAAGTAATGGCATTTTGGATTTAGATGGTGATAGGGGTTGTTTATTTAGTAAGGACCAAGATTCGATTTTTTTGATCAAGAGGCGGGCAATCTTTTCTAAGGATTGCGGGAGTTTCTATGTAACAGGTAGTTTAGATCATCAGCATAGGCGAAGGTAGAAATATTAGGGATGCCAAGGTTTAGGAGAGGGTTTATAGAAAGGTTTTATAGTATGGGTGAGAGGATTGATCCTTGTGGACAGCCCTGGGATAGGGGTTTGGTGATTGAAAAATAGTTGGAGTTTAGGTTTGCAGAACGTGAGTGTAGGTAGGATTTTAGGGTTTTGTTTATATTTTGAGGAAAGTTGGCTTTTTTAATTTGTGAGAGGCCATTGGACTACCATAGGAGATCAAAGGCGTATTGAAAGTCTAGGAAAATTGCTATTACATATTGGGAGGAAGGTGTTTGGACGGTGGTGATTAGGTATCGGATGATGTCCTCGGCACTATGTCCGGGACGGAATCCATGTTGGTTTTCAGAGAGGAGGGAGCGTTTATCTATATGGGAGTTGATCTTCTGGATAATGATATGTTCTAGGATTTTACCAATTGTGGGGAGAAGTGCTATGGGGCGGTAGGATTTTGGGTTTCAGGAGGTTTTTTGGGTTTTTAATATGAGGATAATAGAAGCTTTTTTAAGGATATTTGGAAAAATACCGGATTTAAGACATTTACGGATAAGTTGGATCATGGAATCTATAGTTATAGGTCAGGATTTTTGTATGATAAGGTTGGTGATTTGATCTGGGTCGGGGTCTTTGTTAGGGTGAAGGTTTTTTACTATCGAGTTAGTAATAAAAATATGCCCAATGTTTCATTTGGTATAGTAGCAATCGGTAATTGACCGACACCAACTGATCAAAAAAGACAAATTAGGGCAGGCTAGGATTACTTATACTATTATTGTAACACTAAAATTTGTGATATGTATAGCCCAACGAGAATAACCTGCAAATCTGAGTTTAACACAATACCAACGTTGATAATTGTGCTAGGGGGTCTATTCTAATTCCCCTTCTTATTTGATCAGTCAGTATACAGTATAACGGTTAAAATAGAAATCTCTAATAAGGCACAATAAAATTTCCAGTTCATTAGAGTTAATAGATCATTTTCATAAATTCATGCACTGCAACTAATATATACTTATCGATTTTTGTGAACTGGTATAAGTATGTATACTCTTTTACATTTTCAACCAAGAGTCAGCATTAGTTCATTATAAATTTCGGCGTCTAAACAAGAAAAACTAAAATATAAAGCGGTTTTGAAGTGTGCTTCGTACATTTGAGGCATTTTAATTTTAACTATCCAAACGCAAAAGAATTGTTTTTGACATTAATTTATCTAGGATTTAGGAAATCGAGTTGGTGAACTTGTTTCCTTCCTTGAGTAAAATATATCTATAACTAATAAATTGACTACACGGCAATACATGAAGAGCTAGAAAACTCGAGATCGAGACCAAACGGTGAGTCTTAATAAGAAATTGTGGTCTGGGTCTCGAGGAGTGGAGTCTAAGGACGAGATCAAAACTGGTCTTGGGTTCGTCCATCACTAGTACAGCTAGAATATCCACAGCTACAACCTTATTAAAACTGGACTATATTAAAATATCAACTGTGTAATGCAAATGAGTTTATTACTAAATTACAATGACAAATGTACAAGCGAGTATTCTTTATATAATGAATAACTATAAAACTGGATGAGATTGTTTTCTATTTTGAAAATGAGAGGTTCCGGAATATTTTACGTCGTGCATAAATTTCGGGTAAACTGACTGGACGCGTAGATCTGCTGAAGTTTTTGACTGGGAATATCTAAAGTTTCTGCGTTAGGTGAGTCACTACTTACTTAAGATGAAGTTGTACCTACAAATTTCCTTAATCAATGAATAGCACTTTTTTTTAAACATTTAAAAAATTTTATACCAAGACAAAACTGAAGATTATGCAGTAACGTCGGAAAATGAAACTGCTCATAATATTTCATACTTGCTGAAGAAAGTATACTTGTACGACCCAAAATTAAGCATTTTCAGTATATAGTAGATTTTATTGAAGCACCTGTTATTGCAAGTTCGCTACAGATCGAGGCTTATTTGGAGTTAGCACCTTTGCCGTAAGAATATATAAACATTTTAAAGACGTAAAGAATAAGTTTGATTATAATACATGGCGAAAAATATATTTCTGAACGAAACAAGTTAATACGTTTACTGCTATGGATGCACCTGTGCATCCTGAGTAGATTAACATTTGAAGTATGTCGGTGTTTGTTTGAAATACGTTGACTTGGGAATGAGAAAATGAAGAAAAATTTAGAAATTTGAGAACCAGCGTTGAAGTAGATCGTGCTAGAATTAAGAATCGGCAAGAGTAACGAGCAGATGAAAACAAGAGAAAAGAGAAAACCAAAGAAAATAATCCAGACGGCATGTTAGTGGTCGACGTGAAAACTCCTTGGCTAACGTCGAATAGGTGTGCGGGAAAAAACGTATTAAACAATAGGAACTAAATATCATCTGAAAGAAAACATTAAAGTACAAAAAAAAGGAGAACAGCGAACCTTTAAAGTCACTACTTATTCAACATAGTAAGTAAAACTTAAAGAACACGTAGACTAATAATAAATTAAATGTCATAGTACTTAATATTTATAATTATTGGAAAGCAATAAAATTACTTACAGTTCTCTATTAAAGTTAACCAACTTCTAGTACTCAGTCCTGACCTTGATCTACAATTATAAATATATAATAGTAAAAAGTATATTGGTACAACTTTTATACCTCATTTTAATTGTTTTCTTTAAACAAAGTAAAGATAAATATAAAAAAAATCTAAAAAGTGCATTTTAGAGAATTTTATGACGAACTCTAAGACGGTTCGTTCGTCTGTCGGCGTTTTTCTTTTTTACGAATTTTCAAAAATTTAACAGTATTTAAGAAGACTTATAGCTCAATCCGTTATTTTTGGCTTTCCACGGGATTAATATATTTTGTAAGATAATCTTTTGAAAGTTTAAAACTGAATGACCGACATACCTAACAAATTTTGAGGTGTAGCCCAATAAGTTGTTTCTATCTAAGCATTTTCTTGTTTTTCTTTCACTTTCGTTTATAAATTTGCAAAACTGTAGAGCATTATAAAATTTATCTCTCAAACTGTATTATTTTTTAAGAACTTGCAGAATGGTTTTTTCAGTTAGTTGCTCTTGAAAATGTGAACGTTCAAAACCAAAGGATCACACATTTATTTTATAACAACGAATGAAGGTGTTGTGTTTTTTTATATAATTTTTTTGATGGAAGAATGCATTGAAGACTGAGTCTACCGCAAAATACTAGAACCAAAAGGTTTGTTTGTTTTAATTGATCGACACTGGAGCAGTCCCAGCCTGAACGACCGGATGTCCATGCTCCGCTAACAGCTAACCGGAGCAGTCACCATCTTTAACTATCTTAAAGGGGGCTCTAGCCATTTGGAAGGCGTACCCTCCATTAATTGCCTTAAAAGGGGCCATCAGCAGTCCTGATAGACGTCAGCAGACGCCAACTTTAACTCAAACCCGCAGGACGTCGGATTTCTTATGTAAGTACTCTAATTGCTTAATTTATTCGCTAATTTAATTTATATTTTTCCGCAAATAGCGTATTTTATTTTATAATGGTGACGTCATTGACAGATGGGCGCGCCGAAATCTGTACAAAGATTAACGTTACCAACCGCCCGTGGCGTCGCTTTTTCCACGCTTGCGCGATTGCTATTATAACCTTTAAATTGTGCAATTATAAACTTTAAATTGTAAGAATTTGGCGCCCACGTTGGTCCAAAATTCTTACAATTTAAAGTTCATAATTGCACAATTTAAAGGTTCATAATAGCAATCGCGCAAGCGCGGAAAAAGCGACGCCACGGGCGGTTGGTAACGCTAATCTTTGTACAGATTTCGGCGCGCCCATCTGTCAATGACGTCACCATTAACAAATTAAATACGCCATTTGCGGAAAAATATAAATTAAATTAGCGAACAAATTAAGCAATTAGAGTACTTACATAAGAAATCCGACGTCCTGCGGGTTTGAGTTAAAGTTGGCGTCTGCTGACGTCTATCAGGACTGCTGATGGCCCCTTTTAAGGCAATTAACGGAGGGTACGTCTTCCAAATGGCTAAAGCCCCATTTAAGATAGTTAAAGATGTTGACTGCTCCGGTTAGCTGTTAGCTGAGCATGGACATCCGGCTCGTTCTAGGGTCGTGGGACTGCTCCAGGGTCGTATCAGATTCCTATATGTAGCAGAACGATAAGGAATGGGTTAATTAGGTAAAGACAAACAAAGATAAGCAAAAGGAAATCTACATAATAAAAATGAAGATGCGATACCAGACACGACCGCCCTTCTCGATGTTCAAAGGCAACCGGCCACGTTAAAAAGAACACCGGAAAAAAAAACACCTTTTCTGTCTTTTCACACGTCGGCGCGAAATTATTCGTCCAACCCACTTTTAACGTGACGGAAATAAAATTAAATTTAAAGGCGCGAAAACTTTCGCACATAAAAATTAAGCTAAGACAATGTTTAGTGCCAATTTGGCACGTAACAACATGTAAAAACTAGGGGATCGTTTAAAAATTTTTGATCTCAAAGCCCAAACGTGTCGTGTGCAAAGACGACAACGCTTCGATTATAATTGGTACGAGAGAAAGGGCCGATCGAGTTGGTTTTTTAAATTCGTATTCGGTTTATAAAAAATACCTAATATATACCACAGGACACTATTTGTATCCTAAAACCTGATTTATTAACCGTTTGCACGAAAGTATTATAGTTTTTTTGAAAAACTTATTGAAATTTGTGTGATTCATGCATGAAACGAATTCCACATGTAGACGAACGAGTGAGCACCATCAAAATCACTGCTGTCACACTTATTTTACGAATTTCTAAAATTAAAGCTTATAAAATGGCTAAATTGCATTTTTAGTAGTACACCTTCATTACGATTATAAAAATGAACAGTACTTTAATATCCGCGGTCTACTTTTGAAGAAAACTTCGAATAATTCGTTTGACGTATCTGCACGAATATTGCCGAGTAATTACAATTCCACGTGTTATTGTCAGAAAATTATACATTTCTTATGTGGCCTTATCAAATACTAGTATACAACCAATGGCATAGCGATAAACGTCACCTCAGTTGTTATAATCCATGCGCGACTATTATAGTCTAAGGTATAACCGTTAAAGTCCCGAGAGAATTTATCAACAACCATTACAGGGGAAGGGGATAATAAATGAAGTTAAAGCAAAACATTATCATTAAGCTCATTATTTTAATGTTTAAGGAAGTAGATATAACGAAATCAAGTCTACAATAGCGTTTTAAAAGGTAAAAGGTATACTAAGAACTCAATTGCGTTAGCTGTATTTAAAAGCAAAATTTTCTTTAAAAAAAAAAATTCGTAAGTTATAGTTGATAATTTAAATTGTTAACGGAACACTAGAATCATAATAAAGTAAGATAATATGAGTTATCTAAACGACGGTTTTAAAAGTTAACTCAAAAACAAGAATAGACTAAGAAAAATTTCAGGATTAAAATAATTATTTTAACTAAACTTAGTGTCATTTTAAGAGATTTTTTCCTTTTTTAAATCATAATGAATGGTAAATAAAGCTATTTATCTATAACTAAAAATACTTACATAAAGCATTAGTAATCCAAACACATGCTAAAGTTAGTTTAAGGCAATTTGTCAGACACTTTTGAAAGGTACACGCTCCAGCCTCATGCCAAGTTAGACCAAGTAACCATTTAAAAGAACCCAGAATACAAACACCACCATTATAAGGGAAAACAAATTAATTAAATTTATAAATAACATATATGAAGTAAACAAAACACTAATCCTAATCAACGTGGCTGCCTAAATCAGATTGACACATCAGCTGTATTTCATGTCATTTCAACGTAAGATAGATGTTGCCAGATTACATTTTTTCTATTTAAAAGTTATTAAAGTTTAAAAATTATTATTTTTGAATGAAAACCCCAATTGCTACAGATATATTTAAAACTAACACCTTATAAGATACACAAGAGGTGAGGACAAATTTCGACACAACGTTAGGCGTGCCACTGTTATAATCCATGTGCGACTATTATAGTCTAAGGTATAACCGTTAAACTCCCGCGCGCGCGTGTTGAGAGCCACTACGATAGTTGGCAATACCCACTAAAGCGTACATAATATTACACAATAAAGCTATTACGTCATAATTGCGTCTCAAATTGTATCACGTACCAAAAATATTTGTGATACCAGAGGCGCCTTTAAGAAAAAGATACAATGTACTCACAAAATAATGTGGAGCTTTTCACAACATGGCGGTTATTCTTGCGGCAGAAGCCATATTTATTTCCATTTTGGGCATGGGTCGGGCTTCGCTCTCGTTGAAACCAGATTTGTTTTGTCTTCCCTCTTCTTTCTGTAGTGGTACGATAAAGGATCAACCAGGTAAGGAACGATAATAGGTACGATAGAGGAACCTACATTCTAAGAGAAAAAACAAGATAAAACGACACCGGTAAACCTCACTGTTCGACGTCTCGTTCACTCATGCCGTCGTGTCGGAAACCGCTACTTACTTCCTCACTCCACGCTTGCGCATTCTTTTGCGCCGACGCAACTGTCCGAAGTGACGGAAATGCACAAGTCAATTTTTTTTAAATATTTGGCGCGAATTCACTCGCAAATTTAAAAGTGTACGTACATCTCCAAATTAGGAATGTAACACAGTGTCGTGTTGTAGGTTTAAGAGCGCCGTCTTCCATTCGCAATGTCAGTAGTTCCATGCTCAGTAAAATTTACTTTTTCTTTTTATTTTGTGTTGCTTTTTTTAAACATCGGTAAGCATTTAACATGCGTAAAAATACCCAAAGAAACTTTATAACCGTTATACAACGGTCTACAATTTGTTAATTATTATTCCATATTTTCATTAAAAAAACTATTTACAACATTTACATTTTCAGCGACTTTTGTTTTTAGTTTGTTCTATTTATTTCGTCATAAAGAGCAGGAGTTCACTCTAAGAGAGAAGCAGAATGATGTGAATTAGGAAAAGTTAGACGCAGAAGGTAGAATTAAGTGGTTACCTACATCAACTAAAAGTCCTTATTTGATATTCATTTCTTTAGAATCAATCTATTTATGATTATATTCACTTTGATAAACATCTGTTACGGTTTCCCGCATTTCATATTATTGCGCAATTGTTTAATATAACGTATAATTACGCGGCATTTGTATCAAATACCAAACACCTTTAAAAGTGATACAATGGTCGAAGTTTAATCACAATATAAATAAAAAGGGTACTCACATGTATTGTTTTTGGTTTGGGTAGGCTGTGCCATTATTGAGTCATCCTCTTTTCCCCTCGTAGCGGAATGATAGCAACAACAAGGTGTGAGGAACGATAAGGCAAGGTAAGGTAGAAGGGAACCTACATCCTAAAAAGAGAAAAGATACCAACCCTGTAATTCTACGGAGCAAATCGGTATTGAGGTTTTTTCCCTCTTTTTTGATCCTCCCACTCTACGACTAGTTCGCACGACATTCTACTGTTCCTTTTTGTTGTGGTAATCGGTGCGGACTTTTTACGTTGCTTTCTTTCTGGTCCGCACGGAATGCCGTAACATAATTTCGGCGACCAACGTGGGACTATTCTAATCCGTACCCAGTCGAGGATGCGTACGAGAAGCGAAACGAAAGAAAAGAGAAACCAAACAAAAATATGTGTGTATGTATAGATGTTGAGAGTGTGTTGGACCTCTTTAGTCGCTTCTTACGACAGGCAGGTCGTACCGTCGGGCTATTCTAATCCGGACCCTCTCGGAGATGAGTACGAGATAAGAAATGTAGACGACCAAACTCGTGTATTTAATGAAGGACGTGTAAAGTTGGTTGCCTTCTAAATGTATTGAAATTATAGCATACGTAAATGAAAATAAGTAGGAACTGAAAGGGTTTTTAAAGTAATGCGGCCTTAAATTGTTTTAATGTGAAGTAAAAGGTAACACAGGCTTTGGTAAATTAGAAGTTAACATTTGTCCTTGGATATTTCTACTTTTACGATTTTTAGTATATGCGTGTTTTATCAGTTTGTAGATGTTGCATAACTTGAATTTTTTGTTCGCTGTTACGAAGCTTCACAATATTCTAAAATAAAAGCTGTTCGCTGTAGTGAAATCATCATAATCATAAAAGGTTTTCATAAACGGATTCAGAACTGCACTTACCCTTTTTTTTTCTTTTGACAACTTCAAATGTGATGTTAGTGCTATTGCAAGTAACACACAACACTAGTGAAGCTAACGATGTACTGTGAAATTCCTTAAATTTCTAAACTGTCTTGTAATATAAAAAGGTTTGTCCATATCCCTGTCATCATCATATTATTTCAAGTATTGTTGTTGTACTAAATTCTGAAATGCTTAACCCCAGGTGCATAACTTTCAGTATTCATTCAGTACTGTTGTTCGTCCTTTGTAGCTCACCTCACAACTAAAGATATACCTGTTTATTATCCTAATCTTAATAATGGCCATTTAGTTTTGAAAAGGATTGTGCTATTATAGAGATTTAAGTACCAGAGAAGTTTACTGCTTCACTATCAAAAACAATAGGTTGCATTTGATTAACCATAGGTTTTTTATCCTCACCGAGATTGTAACCAAGATGTATCTTCAGAAGTACTATAATACGATATCGTGGGGTCAGTACTACAAACAGGTAACTGCAAATCGGTGATTTAGAGATAAATGGTATTTAATGTTTTTAAAATCTTTCAGTTAATGCGAAAGCTATAAAATTAATTATTTCTGAACCAATTTACAATTGTTGGTATTAAGGAGTATTGATTTTTATTTTTTTAAGTACAACTATAAACAACTAAATAAATTGACATATAACTGATGAAAACCTGGAAACCTGGAAAAAATTCAGTTATCTAGTTGTAGAACATATAGAAAAATTTGTAGATAAGTATTCAGTTGTAACATACACTAGCTTCTAAAAGTACATTATTTTTATTTTTCATAAACATGAGATAAGTAGAAACTAATTTATTTTGGTTGGATAAGTGTACATAACAAATAAGTATAGTTATTTATTGAAAACCTTTATTTCCTGGTTTGCTTAACAAGCACAATCTTCATGAATGTCTTCTACGCTGTGAGGCAGGCTTAAGTAAAACGGTTCGAATTGCTTTCCCAGTGCCGCAGGATTCATGTTGAACAAGGAAGCTAGATCACGATCCTTCAGAGTTGGGATAGGAATTTGGGATGCATATCGAAGCTGTAGTCGCGTTAATGACTGGTGAAGTTTCCTTTTGTTGAAGTTGAACGTTCTAAAATAACCGTCAAATTTGTTTTTAAATTTCATCAGGAACGGTCGGCCTTTTGCAAATTGCATTCAACACATTTTTTGCCAGTAAACGTCTTCCGAATCTGCATCTTTCTTTCGGTTTGTAAGGTTTTGTTTCATAAAGAGCTTGTAATTGTGTATATCCTCTCGTCGTAAATCATGGTTTATCACCTTTTGTGCTAGCACTTCGCGCGATCTGTTTCAGATCCTCGGGCCATGATGCTTTGCCTACTCGTCGCAGCTCAGTGGTTCTAGCTGCATGCACGGAATCTCGTTCCATCTGATTATGACCCGGAACAAGAAACTTCATATCAATCACAGAAATGTTATTCAATTCCTGCACAGCAATCGTGAACATTGTAGCTACAAATTGATTTAAGTTTTGACCCCCACACCTGTCACTGTAGAATGTGATTCTACTCACTGTCGTGGGAAGGGATTTCAGAAACAAATGAACTGTACTTGCAATTTTGCAACTTCCCCTACCATCTTGAGTTTGGTCCCACATATAGCAGTTGCCTTTGTTTGCAATAAGAATATAAATAGTAAAATTATAAGTAGCAAGGCGGCGTTTGTAAAACAAAGCATTGTTGGTTGGATCTGATGGAACCAGAAGAACTTGTTGCATATCAAAATTAGCACATACAAATTTACCGTCTGATTTTTCGGCCTCTTCCTTGTCCTTTACTTTTTGATCTCGAGCTTTATTTTTCAGATCCAAATGTTCTTTATAATCATGTTTTGAGGCTTCTTTTTCCTCTTCCGAAGCATTATGATAATGTGCACAAACACGACATTGGTCCTTTTTAGGTTTATGAAATGCTAAATTAAAACGTTCATTAAAAATCTTTCGATAAAAGGGTAATTTGGCTTTAGTTGTACCCTTATCATTGCAAAGCTGGCAGTACATTTTATACATCAAAGAAATATTCAGGGCCGGGTCTAGATAATGGCGCTTAGTTGTTGCACGGCAATAATGGGAAGGTACAACGGGAAACTTTTGATATGCTCTATAATAGTTTCAACAATCTCAGGATGGGTGTGTTTCTTGACGTGTTTTCCTCTTTTGTCTCTCTCACAGGTATTTTGAGAAGTTCATTTTGCACTACAATATCCACAATGCCTTTCTTGATTCCAAGAGTATTCAAAAACATAGTTTTGCATACTTTAACTTTTCTCCTTGGCGGGGAAGAAAAAAAATAGAATTATTACGCTTGGAATTTATTACAGTTACTCGCTTTTTTGGAAGTACCTCAGTATTAGCATGAATAAAATCTTTTTGCCTGGTGTAATCGGCTATGCCATAAAAAGTAGTGAAAATTTCTTTACGGTCCTCTCCGATATTTTTAGACTGCAATGATTCCTACAATTATGGCAAGGTGGCTGCATTGTGACGGCAGGAATGATTTTTTTTTCCTACTAGAAACGTACGATTCACCTTTAGCTTTTTTTTTCTTCCCGAATATTTCTTGCCCATTGACTTTGGTGTCGAAGACGTTTCCGTGGTTTGTTCAAAGTTTCTGGAAAAGTCTCCGTTCCATCGAGAACTATAACGCTGCTGTTTGCCTGGGAACTTTCTATTTATACTCTCTTTTGTCGAAATGTTGTCGACAAACAATGACAAACTATCACTACTTGATGAAATATCATTTATCTACAACTAATATATAACATACGTATTACACCTGTAGTTTTTGTAGTATAATGCTATATATTAAACACGCTAGGAAACAATGAAGAGCAGAGGGAATAATGGCTCTTTATTCCTTCTTATAGACCAACTGGAAAATAATAACACCTTTGAAATTTAAGACAAACGTCAAATGCCAAATATCAAATACTATGTCTCAATACAATAACACAAACAACTAGCCGTGTTGGTTTTTACTAATTTATTGTAGAATTTTGATAATTTGGAAAGTTATGTTATATAAATTACGCTCTCTTATACTGATACTTAGTTGTAGATAAGGTATAGTATACAACTCACTATAATGAAGGCTACTATTTCTCGGATGATTACTACATTCGCTCGCTTCGCTCGCTCGTGTAGCAACTTTCATCCTAGGGAATAATAGTCTTCATTATAGCGTCGTTGTATAATATACTATTTCGCGGGAACTATAATTTGTATGGTGCGACGAAAATGGTTCTTCATTATCAGACTCAAGTTTGAATTGAAAGTAGAGAGTTGAATATTAGATTCTTTTGTTAAGTTGGAGGCACAGGCTTCAACAGTCGAAGCACGATTAATGCTTTTATTTGATTCTTTGTTACATGACGAAAATCGGTATGTAAACATTTCTGTAAGTTTCAAATTTGTAAGGGAATTCGCACCAATAATTTAAAAGACTTGTGCGTGCATTTCCGTCACTTTAGATAGTTGCGTCGGCGCCCGGGATTGCGCAGACGCAGAGTGAAAAGAAAGTGGTGATTTCCAACACGTCGGGGACTAGTCAATTGAACGTCGACGAGTGTGGTTCTCTGTGTGCCTTTTTGTCTTGTCTTTTCTCTTTTAGGTGATGTAGGTTCCTTTGTCGTGCCTCTACCTGATATCGTTCCTCTTACCTGTATTCCTGTCGTCCCTCTACGCAAGAAGAGAGAAGACAAATTTAATATAAATCTGACATCAACCGGGGCAAAGGACTACCCACGCCCACAATGCTCAACTGACGCGAGAGTAGCTGCAATGGTGTAAAGAGTTTCACAGTTTACGTGAGTACCTTTTGTCTTTTATTATAATCAAAATAAACATTTTTTGAATGTGTTATAGTAATTTAAAACATTTATATGACGTAAAACCTTAATGCGCAACATCATGCATGCATTTATTATTGTTACCAACTGTCGTAGTGGCTCTTTTACATTGTGCATCGGGACTTTAAAAGTATACCTTAGAGTATAGCCCTAAAGTATAACATCTTCAATATTCAATATAAGTTGTGAATGTAGGGGCAGAGGTACTTCTGTTAGTATTTCGGTTCATCAGCACTACCTGTAAGAAAAGAATATGTCAAATTTTTATAAATGGCAAATACACTATTTACATAGTTTTGTATAGTTAATAGGAAGAATTAACTAAGTTTGTGCGAATAAACATTTTTTAATTATACATGTGGTATTATTTTCGAAGGAAAATATTAAAACAAATATATTCAAAACCGTTTAAATACTACTTGTGCTGTAACCGCCTCAGAAAAGAAAATCAAAAATAACCCGGATTTCAATTCGATATACCTCTTTCAATTCTCAGGTATAACTAAACTTAATAAAATTTTAACATAACAACGACATTCCTCTATGAGAGAATTTATTTTGTACTTACCCATCTTACATAACTCTAGAATATGCATTGCTCTTCAAGACATGATTATAAACGTTTCATGCACTCTTAACAAAAATATATACGCACACGTAAACGCCTACAATTGTTAAAAGCTCGTTCTATAATACTGACATCAATAAAACTGATGATTTAATAATGAAACGCAGATTGTTGTCAGTTGTCCACGAACGTATTGCACTCTATTGTACCACCCTAACTAAACCTAAATTTCAAAACTAGAAAGTGTTCGGTGTGCAATTCAGGAAACTTTCTCGAAATCTACCTTATAATAATTGTACTGCCGATATTTCGTCCGGTGTCATCTGTTCGCTATTTATAGAATTTATAATGCTAAAACTAGATAAATGTACTTACCTACTTTTTGCACTAACTTCAGTCGATCCCTAGGTGTGCAACAATTGGATAAGTAAAGTTGCCTAACTTTAGCACGACACTATGTGTATTTGTACAAGTTATCTACTTTTCACATTTTTCAATTGCATCTTTACATTGCCTCTTGCAGTTATCTAGTTGTAGATAAATATAATGTTACTACACTTGTCTGAACATTTATCCCAATTCCATCAATTTTGTAGATACCTAGTTGTAGTACTCACCCCACGATATGATTGTAAATTTGCAAGTTTTAAACAGAAAACGCAGTGAATATGCATTAATGCTCTAAAGAATTAAAATATGCATTTATTGATTAGAATCTTTAAAATAGTATTTACATATATAAATGCAAATGCATAATTATTCAAAATTTATAAGATATTAACACAATCTGAACCCAAACATTCCCACCTATGGATTTCAAATTAATTTTCAGTTACTGCCAGAACGTCAAAAAGGGGAGTTTCTAAATTCGGAGTCGACCAAAATTCCAAAATATGAATAGTAATAACTCTAATATTTACGATAAAATTTATTAAAATAGCTGAGTAGCTCTTAGGTATTAATTATCGGAGTTAGAAAAATTTCAGTTGACATGAACTCGAGGAATGATTCAACGTCGTTCTTGCACATTACTGTGCATAAAATTCTAAATCGTGTTTTTATTTTCTTAAATAAGCATGTTATTACAGCTTCCTTTTTTACAGTACCACAACCTATCCCACAAGATACTTTATAAACAACTCACTAAGTTTCAACGCCCGCTACTTATTTAATTTTATATACGGTGCATTCGTGGTTTAATGCGAATTATAATCGTGCTTGATGTAATTCCGTAGGTGTTCAGAGTTGTAGTCTGCATGATGCAAGTATTAAATTTTCAAATTTACTCATTTGTAAACCACATGTACCAAAGCAAGCACATTACATGCTCTCTTGTGTGTTTACTGCACAAAACCTTAATTTATTAAGCCTTTCTCTAGTTATCATCGACGTGAGTAGCGTTTCTTATAATATAAAACAACGTAGTGTATTTATTTTGCAATAGCCGGAATCACGTTGATGATCCCGAACTTGATTTACAAAAAAAATCTTAATTTTATTGGCAATAGCCATAGATCTCTCTCGAAGTTTGTCTTATTTATTTGTTTTTCTTTTGTATCCAACACAGAGAAAAAATTTAAAGAACAAAGTCGAAGTGGTATTTGGTAAAAATTGAACAAATAGCTAGAGGTCTATAGTGGATTCTGTTACTCACTGAAACTGCTTCACAAAATTATTTTAGTCAATAATTATTGGAGGGCATGCTTTGTAGAATTAATTTAGATATATTACACATAGTTATGCAATAAAGCTTTAGAAATTAGGGTATTACGCATAATAAATGTGGTATAGGGTTGCCCGGCAATGTTTTAAGAGGGAATGCTCCTATATTATCACAAAATCTTGTGGGAAAGATGTTTCGCACGGGTTGTGGAACAGCCGTGTTGTTTTCCCGACCAATGAGAACGCTCAACGAAGGAATGGTACTTCAGAATGAACCAGCTATTTTGATCGACGTGTGCGGGAGTGCATTATAAATTCTGTAGTGGATCGTTTACCTGTAAATTTTCCTACCTATTCTTTTATAGTATTTTTACCTAGTGTTTCCGTTTCTGTCGTAGAAACAGTAAAGAACTGCTTTACAGAATATGGACTAGAAAAGGCGTTGAGCAAATCCACGAGTTAGATTTTGTGCCTCTTGAAGCGGCTTTTTAAAAAGGCTTCTTCCAAAAAATTTCTAACAACTTTTATTAAAACAGAATTACAATTGAATTTAACAAGTGGTTGCGTTATATTCATTAACGTTTAACAATCAAACAAAATTGAGTAGCTTGAACAACCCACAATGTTAAAGTTGTGAAACTCGAGACTGACTGACCATTTTGGCTTCTGAGGGTATTTATGCTATCCCTGCCCTTCACATTGCTTGTGGGAACTGCAAAGCTAATGTCTGCTACTTTCTTTATACTATACAAAGTATTACTTCTTAGTAATCTTAATTCTAACAATACGTTTCTTACAATCTATTGTGACCTGCATCTGCAGTGTCAGGTTATGTCTGGAATACAAAGTATTCACATCCGTTCTCATGTCTGGTTTATGAACTTCCATTAACCTTTCGTAATATGTCCTTCAATTATACTGTCAAAATCTTCTATTTCTTGGTGGAACAGTTCTTCGGAAGTGAAGTTTCGTTTTTGGTTATAGTTTGGTCTGATTTGCGATATTTTTGTGCCTTGTCTAGTGTTACCAGATGAAGTGTACATAGTAGTTGGTTTGTAATAACCGTTGGGGTTGTTGTTGTTATTTGTCATAAGTGTGTTTCTGTTGGGATTTGTGCCAAATGTTTGCCTAGGTTGGTTTACGTTTTGATTAAACCTTGGTGTAAATATAGGATTGTAAAGTTTGAGTTAAATGTGGGTCTTGGAAATTGTCTAAATTGGTTATGGAAAGTTGTGTTATTAAAGTTTGAATTTATCGTTCGAGATTGATTCGTTGGTGCGTTAGGGGATGTAAATTTCTGTTGTGTTGGTAATTGTTTCGCGGCTTGTTTTGTTTTCATCGGTAAGTAATTTTTATTTGCATTAGGGTTATATATCCTATTTCTGTAATACATAACGTTTTCTTCCTCCACTATCATATTCATTGCTTCTTCTAAATTTTGGGGATGTTGAAATCTTATTTTGTCCGATAGCCGTTCAGGTATTGCATTGATTTATGTGTCCAACGCCATTTCGTCGTACATTTTCGTCTTTAACAACCGTATATTTTGGTCGGGTTCTTCGATTTTCAGTTTAGTTACGATTAAGCTCCTCACATCTTGGCATCTCATATCAAATTGGTAGGGTGATTGATTAGGCTCCATTCGGAGGTTTATTAAGTCTCTCACCAGACATTTGATATTTCTCTGGTCGCCGAAATACGCTATCAATAACCGTTTGAAATTTTTCCACTGCTCAAGGTTATCGCGGCATGCAATTAGTGCTATTGCTTTTCCGATTAATTTGCTGAGAATCAGGCGTAAAAGCATGACGTTGCGGTCAATGTCGCCCTCTTTAGAAAATGATTTTAAAAATGCCTCACACGCGGTGATAAAGATACCTAATATTGCTTGGTTTCCATCGTATACCGGAATTGAGTCGAGATACAACCGCATATTTTCCATGTTCATTGTTTTTAATTCCATAATTATTTTTCAGTTGAGTTTGTATTGTGTTAAGATTGCATTAAATTATTTATTTAAAGAATCACTTATCTTTTAGGTATATTCTGTATGTAATTATCAAGTGCTATAATTTCATTGAAGAGTTCTGCTGATTAATTGTCCCAGCAGTTATTATTGCGTTAAGTGTATAATTATAACCTTTTGTAGAGCCTGCAAATTGATGCAAAATAATTTTATTTCAGTAATAGTTTCCTGCAATAAATTGTATAAAAACTGTGTTATAATTACACGCCTTTGTTTCAGACTTTCGCTGAGTAAATCGTTTCAATAATAAAGTACATAAAATGCTTCTATAACTATACCCCTTTGTTGCACTGAAAGTGTTTAATTATAAAATGTGATGAGAATCAAGTTTTGGATAAATCGTTTCCGTAATAATTACTGTAATAAACTCTACATAAACTTGTGTTTTAATTATACTCTAAGCTCAGACTATTTCCAAAATTGTTTCGTTTATAGATCGTAATACATTGTAATACTTGTGTATAAATGTGCATATATAAATTCCTTTGTTAAAAATCAGTTTGCTGAGTAAATTCTTTCGTTAATAAATTGCGATAAAAATGTAATAATAAATTGTGCAGAAATGCGTATATAAATCCTTTCGTTGCTTTACTAGCTAATATCAATAATTGAAAATGGTTAGGATAAATGAACTTACATAATTTTCATTGCCAGTTCCATCAGTTTTCTTTCCTTGGGCTTGGTCCATTTTTATCTTGTCCCAATTTTTGTTTATTCTTCCAGATAAAGAATAAAGATTCAAGACCACCAGTTCCCTCGATTTTGGATTCGCTAGTGCCCTTCTGGAATCCTACCGACTGCGGCAGTTACATTTTGGGTTTCTAGGAGCGGCTTTTTAAAAAGTATTCTTCCAAAAAAACTCTTCTAACAATTTTTGTTGAAACAGCATTACAATTAAATTTAACAAGTGGCTGCGTTATATTCATTAACGTTTAACAATCAAAGTTACTTTTCACTAATTAAATTAATTGAACAAAATTGAGTAGCTTGAACAACCAACAACGTTAAAGTTGTAAAGCTCGAGAATGACTGGTCACCTTGGGCTCCTGAGGGTATTTATGTTAGCCCTGCCCCTCGCATTGCTTGTGGGAACTGCAGAGCTCATGTCTGTTATTTTCTTTAACAATACAAAGTATTACTTCTTAGTAATCTTAATTCTAACAATAAGCTTCTTACAATCTATTGTGACCTACACCTGCAGTGTCAGGTTACGTTTGGAATACAAAGTATTCACATCCATTTTTATGTCTGGTTTATGAACTTCCGTTAACCTTTTATAATATGTCGTTTAATTATACCTTGTAACAATCTAACTTAAGATTTTATACTTCCATTTGATTATTATATATATATATATATATATATATATATCCTGATTTGGGGGATATGTAACTCACGCCGTAAAACTGAGGTAAAGAATTATGTGTTACGTAGCTTACTAATATGCAATAATTTAGAAACGTAAGCGATTATTAATTAATTTACATTTTAAATTTGAAACGTAAATTATTATATTTCGTTTGTAAATTCTGTGGGACCTAATACGCCCTCTGTGCGGGCACGCTATTAACTACCGTACCTTTACTTTTTGTATGAATTTTATCAACAAAAATTACATTTTTATAATTAATTTGATTTGAAACATATATTTCAACATTACACTATATATGACTTACAAAAGTGTTGTCTAACCAAAATTCTAAAAAATAGGTGGTTAATATTTTCGTATTATTATAAATTAATAATTAATTAATAATAAAAATAATAATTAATTTTAAAAATATAATTTTTGTTAATAAAATCAATCAAAGTGTATTAACTTTATCTTATCTAGCAAAATTAGTCAGTAGTGTAATTAATTATCGGTATTGTTGTTTTCTGTGTAAAATTGCCTAAAATGGATTGTATTATTTAGAAAGCATGGTAATATAATTATAGAATATAATTAATAAACGGGTAATTAATTTGCTTATTATCTTTAATATAAGCTCTGTATTCCTATAAATATCTAAAAATAATACGTTAAGCTTAAAAAACAATTAAATAAAATTTGTCAAAAATTATACTAAGACCTAACTTCGGGGATCATCGTACTTTAACTTAAAAAGACTAAAATGAATTAACTTCCACTATTGTAATTGCTTTATAAATCTGCTTAGTTACTTTTATCAGGTACTAGGAGCTTGCTTTTTTATGCAAACACCTGGTATCCTGAAATAGTAGAAATTGTAAACAAATATCTGTATTAATTTTTACTTGTACCTTTTTCTGTTTGATTTTACCTTGCAATGATATTAACTATTATGAATTACTACGTATAAAGTCAGATAGGATTACTTTTAGAGTTTGAATTTAAACCTGAAACCAAACCATCTCTTATCTGATATAACTAAAAAGTTTGCTACAAATTTAGTAATTTTATATAAAGTATCTTGTGTAGTGTCTTTATTAATTTATGAATTACAAGATGCTGATATTAAATCTTAAGAACAATGGCATATTAAAGATAAAACCTTTGTTTTTATTAGTAACGATTAGTAACCACCAGTGCTACCTTTGTCTTCTATGATTTATTTCGAAATCATCTGTATATCTTCTCTAGATACCTTATTCTATGTTGAAATTTCTAACCTTCTGGCTTTATCTTAGTATATTAAATATCTTATAGCCCTGTGTCATTACACTTAAATAACTTCATTTTCTTTTTTTATTTTTCTGTTATTCTTAGTATCACACAATTTGCCTAATTTTTTGCCGTGGTTGACCTATCTTCCGCCTGAACAAGTCAACAAATCTTTAGGACTTGTAATAGCTGATGTCGGGTTTGTTCTTTTATTATTTGGACTAGCATAGTACTCGAGAACTATGCATCTGTAGTAATAAGTCGATTTGCACAGTTGCGACTATGAGTAATTTCCATTGGATGTGTTTTCGTTCGTAAATATTTCTATCATTTTTTACAATTTCCTTTCTCAACTGTTCTTTATTTATCATAGAGACATTTCTATATTTTTTCTGTCTTTTCATGTATGTGTTGTTGAGGGTTGTTGCCTTTTGTTGTTTTTATTGTCAATTCCTTATTGTTTTATCGGTATATAAGGAAATATTTCTATTTCTGTCTTTGAATAACGGTCTTTTGTATATTTATTTCTGTATGTATGTGGTAGCTATTGTTTTTGAAATCACTATGAGGTATATTTAAGTTGATCGTTTTAACTCAAGGCTTATAGCCAGTGCAGCATTTAACCATTACGTCACTTCGCCTCGGTAGAACAAAATTAATTCCGGTAGTTAACGTCAATTCAGTCAATTCAGTACGTAATAGAGCAACAATGGAAATCATATTATAACCAAATATGCAGCTTATCTTCGTTTTTCACGTTTTGTTTGAGCGTTTTTAAGAAGTTAAATGTGAGTATGATCTCTAAAGATTGTAATATAGATTGTTCTCAAAATTTTGTTCAATAATGTTTAGTAATTTGTGCGCAGATATGTAAATGTTTTCTTAAACTTCTTAAGAATTTAGCGGTAAACTGATGTCGAGAGGTTACTTTGTTTAATTTTACCGAAAATCCAATTACAAATCTTTATCGTAGTAAGCACTATAACGATGAAACATCGTTAGAGTCGATTGATATTCCAAAGATAGTGATGAAAATATAAAACGTCCACAATAATTGCGGATTATAGTATTTAATTTAATTAATTAATTAGACATAAACATTGTACATTGAAATTTATTTTAAAATGGTCGAGGACTTGAGTAAGTTCTATAATTGGTTATTTAAGAATGATGATATATCCAACATTGAGTGTATTTATGTATTTTGGAATTTATGTTTACCCGTTTACGGGGATAATGTTATGATCAATCAAAATTTACTTTATTTGTGTAATTTAGGAATTATTTTTATATACCTGTTTACAGTGAGATGAACGTGTTTGTTTAGAATACAGATTAGTTGTAAAAAAGAATTCCATTCCACTGACATTAGGTAGGATCATTTTAAAAACTGGCTTTCCGGAAGATCGTATCCTAGATCAAACAATTTGGCGTCCATTTATTAGGCAGTACAAAGAGACTTTCAGAGCAAGCGTTTCTAGTAAGGTAGTTTGATAATTTTAACTTCCTCATTACTTTTTGCAATTTATCAATTTGTTTCTATAGGAACCCACTACCGCACCACTGTAGTTCGCCATTGCACCCTTAATTTCTTTTCTTATCCCTTTGGGCAACCTTAAAATTTAACACTCTACGATTCTTTCACCGTAACTAGTTATATTGTGCAAGATTTTGTAATATTTGAAGGGGAGTCAAAGTTATGGCTTCCAAAAATTTGGTATGGGTGCGAACGGCATTGGGGTTTATTTTATATTCAGCGATGCATACGCGTAAAAATTGTAGGTCTGTCAGACTGGCGTCAATGAGTTTCACAGCAGCTGTGATTTCCCGCCATTAAATTATTGTATCTGTGCTAATAACCATTAAATAAATGTTATAAATTAGTTTCTTAAAGTAAATAATTAGCAAAAGCTCTACCGATGTTGTTATTAAAACTTGATTCTAATTACATGGAATCGAAGCAAAAATTTTTATTTTTAATTTTGAGGAGAGGTCAGTTGAAATCACTTGTTTGGTTGTTTTCTATTTATTATAGCATGACATGCCTGTAGGTGGTAACCGTTATTGTAAAGAATTTGTTTAAGAACATTAATGTCGATCTTGTGTTCTGCTACAAAAAATGAAATAATAGCTCTATTGATGTAGTAGTTGAGCGCAACTATTTTTATTGCCAAGATTGGCGTGGTCAAAAGGTATACAACACAATCTGTTTATGTGCAAGTTATCTATAAATGTCAAGAATTAATTTATTTTTAGATTTATGAATCCTTATTTGAACCATGAAATGTATATTCTAGAACTCAGATTTTATTTTAATAATTAAAATTTTGGTGAACTTTTTAAAAAATTTCAATATTGTGTCATCAACCTTCGTAACCAGTGTAATATTTCAGGATTTTATTTATGGTGGATTGAAAATACAATGTTTACAATTTGAAATTCAGGTTCTTAATAATTGCTGTCATGGAAAAATCAAAAAATCGTGTAACAGATACGAATTTCGTAAAGAGAATTTAGATAACCTTATCCTGTATGCATTTACTAATAACCACAAGTATTGTCTAGTGACAAAGTTTGGAATTTTGGTATGGATAGGTAAAAAAAGTAGTTCAATTTTGTATGCACATAACACAATTTTTGGCCACCTTTGTTGCACTATACTTTGCAACCATAAAAAGATGTTCTTTGTATTAATTTCATAATTTTGCACCAGGTCTCTTTTGAGATATTGTACTTTAAATATTGCAAATCTGCTTTTTTGAGCATTTTTGAAAATTACATTAAAAAAGGATAATGTTCTCACGCTTTAAACTTCTACAGTACACAGTAAAAAATATTTGGCAAATAAGCTTTAAAAAATGTTAGTTTACCACAAGAATGTTGGCAAATACAATCCACTTAGAAACAGTGGTAATTTACCAAACTCGAACCTTGGTAAACCTTGGTATCATATACCTTCAAACTAAGACACCTTTTTTTGGAATTTATCTTGAATATGCTCTATTAGGCTTGTCGTAACAACAACTCCAAAACTGCATTACTTATGTAGATTATATGGTGACAAGTTAGGTTATTTGGTGATATTAAAAGAAACGCTGATTTTAGACACAAATTAACAAAATTGTTATTCAAGAAGTACATTAACGTAGGATTTATAGTTTCACACATTTTCCAACATAAATCGCACTTGAAAGTACCCTCGTCATCAGACTCTCCTGTTTGGCACTTTATGTGAAATGTTCCTCTGCAAAACGAACATTGGATCCACTCTGCACCATTTTTCTTCATGACATCATGTGAATAGAACTCATTGAATGATCCACATCTCCAGTCATCTTCAGATACTTTTACTTTCTTGAGTATAACTCCAGATGTAGAAGGTTTAGTATTAGTTGCTTCATTTGATGCTAAGACCTATGTAGGCTGATAAGATGGGTTTTTAACAGCTTTTATCTTATTTGAAAATAATTTTTTTTTTACTTTTTCTGATGTGAATCTTGTAGAATTTTCATTTTGTCTCATTATTTCAATGTAAGTTGGCGTTATTATATTTTTTGCTGACGGATCTGATTTTCCCTTTGCATTTTTGGCATTTGTTTTTGGAACAACTACCACTGTCAAAAGCCGTTCTACTCGAATAATTTTTGTTGGTGTTAACGAAGAACTAGTACTACTTGGCTGATAGGAATTGTTCGGGATAGTAACGAAAGTTGAGGTTTTATTTCCTGAATCGATTGTAGAATCAAAATTATTAGCAATTAGGGGATTCCAACAGCTGATGTCGTTTGGTTTTCTGTTGTCAGAAAAGGAGCAGTAGCTTCCTTTAGTATTATTGTGTTATCGAATGGAACCATTTTTGCTTTTTTTAAAGCTTTTGGGATATTTGATATAGACTAAAAAAAATTGAAACAATTTGGCTAATCATGACGATGTTCAGTCATATACTCAGTCATTGCTTTAGCCCAGTGAGATTTCACGATTTATAAACACAAACGTCCAAAGGCTGTAATAGGTGGGTCGTGTGTGCAGGAAAAGTTAATAGATGAATATCATTTTTGACAGCTAACTGGATAACTTGTGGAGTAATGTGTGCTGCATGTGAATCCATTATTAAAATTAAAGGTCTTACAGTAACTGAGGAAATTAAAATCCGGAGCATTAGATGTATAAGTCAGAATTATTCCAACCTTTGGTAGATAGCCTTATTTGCGTGTTAAGTAGACAACCATTTTTTAACAATTCATTCCAGCGGATTCCTTTGTTGGTGTTATCCATGCTCCATCCATCCATGTTCCATCAGCACATATGCAGCCAATAATTATTGTTTGTGTTTCTCCTCGTTCACCATGTGTGCAACGATACATATATTTTTTTTCTACTGAAGTTACAACTCTGGGCCCTTTGACCAATTATTAAACTCCAGTTTTATCTGTATTCCATACATAATATTTCAACCGTTTTTCATTCATATTTAATTTAGTGTAAAATTTCTTCAGCATAGAATAAAAATCTGTTATTAAAGGGGGGTTTCCACACGAAACAAGATAGGTTTTGGGCTTCTTGGAGCTTCTTTTTAAAAAGGATTTCTCCCAAGAAAACACTTCTATCAAATTTATTTAAACAGTAATTACAATGGTTTGACAAATTGTACGTTATATTTATTAACGTGTTTGTTTCAAACATAAACAAAGTTAAATGTTACTAATTAATAATTAAAATTACGGTGAGTAGCTTGAACAACCAACAATGTTAAAGTTGTGAAGCTCGAGACTGACTCTCAATAACTAATAGTTACAAATGAGTAGCTTGAACAACCAACAATGTTAAAGTTATGAAGTTCTAAGATTGACTGGCCATCATCAGCTACTCAGGGTATTTATGCAATCCCTGCTCTTACATCACTTGTGGGAAATGCAGATCTCATGTCTGTTATTTCTTGATACAATACAATGTATTACTTTTTAATAATCTTAATTCTAACAATTGGTTTCTTATAGTCTATTGTGACCTGCACCTGCAGTATCATATTACGTCTGGAATACAATGTAGTTGCTTCCTTTCTCACGTCTGATTAATCAACTTCTATTAACCTTTTATATTGTGTCCTTCAATTATACAATGTAACAATCTATTTCTTAAGACTTAATAGTTTCATTTAAATACATATACATATATATATATATATATATATATATATATATATCAATTTGGGGGAAATGTAACTAGCACGGTAGACTGAAAGACTTTCAGTTACTATTATTGTTAAATTATACCTTGACTGATAGTGTGCCAACCACAACTTGCTTGCAATGCGTTTACTTTGATTACAAGAACGAGATCTATTTGCAGCTTCCGCTAATTTAAAACCCAACGTTCGCCTTGGAAAACTGTTAAACCGAAGCCTAACTTTTGCATTTTGATAATAAAATGGTAAAGCTTTGCTTCAGCTCAGTAGTAACGGCAAAAGTTTACCTTGTTTGCGAATTAAAACATTTTGTTGCTTAACATCAGTATTAGACTTCAAATATCGTTTAAGCATCAACCAGGGAATATTGTTAGCACTTGCGACTTTATAAGTAGATTTTTTTGTCTTAAATCACTTCTTTCACTGCATTTAGTAATTCGGAAGTTTCATAACTACGATACGAATGAGTTTCTTTTTCCTCTTTTTTACAGCTATTTTGACTTTATTATTAGGAGACGTGTTAATAGTTGACAAATAGTATAGGTTATTTGGTGATACCTTCAGTTTCACAATCAAACCCAATTTATGATTTTTCAAAGTCTGTTACACATGTTTATGCAAAAATATCAACAAAAAGTTTAATATTGTCACTATCAGAAATAATCCAAAGTACGCGAGCAAATATTGCAGACACAAAAACTCGTCAAAAATGTAGTTGCAGCACACTTACGGCTAAGACTACTTACGACTAAGGCTATTACAACGACAAACTAATGTTAATTATCTTTAAAAATGCTGGATTATAATTACAAATCTATACCGAACACATTCATTTCAGAAAACGCGAAATATGACTTAAAATAACATGACAACAAATACAAGAATACAAGTATTACAGTAACTAAGACATGTCATTCAGAAGAATAAGGTTACAACATTTAACATATTCCTGATAATAAACAAAAGCATTATACCTGTTTACTGTATTTGACCACGAAGTACATGCTATGTCATCTACTGGCAATTTTTTAAATAATTCCCACTACATGTTACTGTCTGATAAATTTTGAACGAAATATCACCAAATAACCTATATCGCCAAATTACCTTACTCTACTCTACTCCTTTATTTGACAAAAAATTTGCAAGTTTGATTACTTATGTAGGTAAAAACATTCTAAATAAATTGTAAAACTGATAGAAAAGATCCTTTGGTAAATTAGTTTAAATTTATAACAAATTTTCAAAACTGTTGGTTATTTCATCAGGAATCTGTTGTTAACTTAACTTATCAACGCTACTAACAACTTTTGGTATAATACTTTTAATGTAAAATAAATTATCACAACTAGTAGCTACATTACCAAGAGTTTGTTATTATATTACTAAAGTCACCAGAAAGTTTTAGTAAACTTAGTTTAATTTAGGACAAATGCACATATGTAGTCGTTATTTAATTAGACAAATTATCATCAATTTTAGGCAAGTTGACAATAGTTGTTGCCGTTTCTTCAAAATTTTTTATAAAATTATCAAAACCGCTAGTAACTTTTGATAGATTATTTTAAATTCAAGGTAAAATACTAGTACAGGGTGTTAAGATATAAAGCATCAGAAACACATGCAACTAAGTACGTGGTTAGACATAGAAATTTACAGGTTTTAACTTAAATATCGAAATGTGAAAATTTCTAGAACTTAATTCGGAGTAGTAAATTAACCTACGATAAGCTTTTTGGTTATGGCTTATAGTAGGTAATTTTTTAACTAACGATCTAGTTCGTAATGGTATAAGAAAGCTTCAAGAATCAAATAAAATTCAGGGAATGGTTTAAGTGTTTCGCAGATATTTCCGTAAGTTATTGAACATCTGGCATGTTGTTTGTTCTGAAAGGACGTTCAAGTCTTGATAGCATCTGGATTCCAATCAAGTAAGTGTTTTATAAGTTTTGTTCAAGTTGGAAATTTCCAAGTTATGCTACGTCGTTTGACCTTATAGTATCCTTGTGATTTTGAAGAGAACTTTACACAGACTTCATTTTTGTTTTTTTGATAAATGCCGTCAAAATTCAGAGAGGACAGTATGCAAAAATGGTTTAGCTTTTAGAAATAATAAATTTAAAATACCTAACTAGGAAAACTAAAAATTATTTAGGTCCAGGAAACTAAATTATTTCATTTTAAATAGTATTAGTCGTTAATAATAATACACTGACATTCAAAATTCGTTGTTTACTGGTCAGATTATGTATGCTTAATTAAAACTTAGAAATAACAAGGAAGTTAAAGTGAATTAGTACCTTTATGCGAAGTCTATCGTAGTACTACTCAAGACTAAATAGAATCTTGTTAATGTATCATTAGTCATTCTTAAAATGCAAGTTTAAATACGAGTATTAAAAATGATTAAAAATTTTTAAGACGTGGGAAACAATACTACTAAATCAAATTAATAATGATGTGCTCTCGTTGGTGAATTTTTTATAAATAGATATTTTTGTTAATTGGTAAACTAAGAGAATAGAAAGTTATTTTAGTCATGTCTATGATTATTATTTGGAATGAGATCAGATTTGGTTCTTAATATCTATAAAATTTAATGGTGATAATTAACAGAACGCACGAACTGTGCTAGTATTGGTTTTGTTTAATTACACGAGTAGCAGCGCATCTTTATCAGCTAAAACGTAGAAGTGGGTAAGTATTTCGTAAGGGTTGCATTTATGCAAAATACTTGTATAGCGGCTTAGGGCTTAAGCTTCCGCATTCGCCTTATACAAATGCGCTGATGTTAGATATCATTTGTATTCAAAAACTCAGTGGCGCCATATTCACATTATGTTTGGTCGTAGTTCAACCCCGACCCAAGCTCATGATCTACCCAGAGCAAATTACTCTACTAGCCGCTTTGTCTTTAGAGGTTTCCTTACTCATAAGCCGTTTTCTATCTAAACTTACCTCGGGTTTCTTGTCTCAACAGGTTGTCATTTGTTATCCTTTACCTTGGGTTCAGGAAATATTATTCACCTATCTTGCCAACTGTCAGGCGCAATGGTAATTAAGCGAGGATTTACTGTTGAGACAAGAAGCCCCAGGCAAGTTTAGATGGAAAACGGCTTATGAGTAAGGAAACCTCTAAAGACAAAGCGGTTAGTAGAGTAATTTGCTCTGGGTAGATTATGAGCTTGGGTCGGGGTTGGACTACGGCCAAAAATAAAGTGAATAAGGCGCCACGAATTTTTGAATACAAATAATGACTAACATCAACCCATTTGTATAAGCTGAATGCGGAAACCTAAGCCCTATGCCGCTATATAAATATTTTGCATCAATACAACCCTTACGAAGTACTTACCCACTTCCACTTCTAACTGATACAGATACACTGCTAAAACTGTTAGAACTACTAGAACTGTTAGAACTGTTAGAGCTGCTAGAACTGCCAGAACTGCTAAAACTGCAAGAAATGTAGAACTGGTAGAACTGGTAGAACTGCTATAACTGCTATAACTGCTACAGCGACAAACCTACCACGACTCTCATTTAGACTTATGTACTGCTGAGCGACCAACTCTTCGTAAATTTACTCTAGACAAAGGTACTGCTGAGCGACCAACTACGACGACAAGTCTTGCCTGGACTAAATAAAACAACATTTTGCGTTACAATGTCGATAAAAATCAAAAAAATTTTAACTACTTGTAACACTTGACCAATCATTTTCGTAACACAAATTTTTTGTTTATATTTCCTAAATGTAGTCTTTATAGATAAGACAGAATGACGGTTAACAAACATCTGTCTGTTTACTCGTTTTTTGAGCAAGACGGACACGTTATTCTTTTAACTCCACTATATCCACAATTATAACAGAATATTTTTCGAGGGATTCTACACCTCCGAAAAGTATGACCATCGCCTAAATGATTCCAACACGTGAGTTTCTTCACCTTAACTATACTTACAGGAACACGACTTGAAGGACGATTATTATTTTCAAGAGATTGTATCTGAGGTGGAAATGATTTATTACAAAAAACTACGACCAGTTCGCGCAGAAAAGTTTCTAACAGGAACGGACCATTGTTTTCGACCTGTAACTTCGAATTTTCTTGGACTTTCGAAATATAATTCGCCGGACTCTGTACGAACTTCTGCTTGGATGCATAGGCTTCTTCCAATTTCTTGCACAACTTGATTAACATCGACATATTATCTATTTCTGATAGAGGCAAATGACAAACACTCTGCTGGTGATTGTGGTAACCTACTATGCAAATTCCATATGAGCTAATCACTACCATTGGCTAACTATAAATCAATGCACTGGTACACTAACTGCCGAAACAAATAAAAGTGACATACAACGCATAAATTTGTTAAAATGACACTCCTCTACGAGACTCACCTAGACTAATAAACAAAAATTACACCATCACTAACCTCAAAAAGTAATGCAAAAATTACTTGAGCGACAAACTCACCTCGAGTCTCGTTTAGACTTACGTACTGCTGAGCGACCAACCACGACAAGTCTCACCAAGACTAAACATAGATAAACATGCTGCATTGCAATGCCGATATAAATAAAAAACTGCTAGCAAAACGAAATCGTGCATATTGCACAGGAGCAATCTTCAAAGTTATAACGACAGTAAAATTTAATGTACCAATTTAACAAAGGATATCTTTTAACTCGAGAGATCAAATAGACAACCAGTTTATCCCACGCTTTCGCTAGTAGACGACTTAACATCTTTCGTTAGTGTTGCATTGATCTACTGCTATTGACTCCTCGGATTCTTAATTCGTAATCCAGTTCATCTTTATGCAAATAAACAACTTGATAGGTATCAGCCATAATGAACTCAACTAACTAAACTAACTATTACCTAAATTCAATTAAACAATTTGCGCTAAAGCTTTTAACTTCTTTTGTGCAATATCAAAAAGTTAAATTAATCTTGGGTGTATGATTCACGAATCAACAAGTTCAGACATGCAAAACCA
Organism: Platerodrilus igneus; assembly: GCA_036346225.1. Lineage (NCBI taxonomy): Eukaryota > Metazoa > Arthropoda > Insecta > Coleoptera > Lycidae > Platerodrilus > Platerodrilus igneus. Next base: position 5,071,030 of record JARFIW010000672.1, on the reverse strand, counting down.
ATCAAGGCCCCAAACGTTGTGCGCCATTTTTTTTACTAATCGAAGCCCCACGTAGGGCGCCATTTGTTACCAATTTATCTTTGGGATTCAGGAAATATTATACACCCATCTTGCCAACTGTCAGGCGCAACGTTAAGTAAGCAAGGATTTCCTGTTGAGATAAGAAGCTCGAGGCAAGTTTAGATGGAAAACGGCTTATGAGTAAGGAAACCTCTAAAGACAAATCGGCTAGTAGAGTAATTTGCTCTGGGTAGATCATGAGCTTTGGTCAGGGTTGAAGTACGACCAAAAATAAAGTGAATATGGCGCCACCGAATTTTTGAATACAAATTATGACTAACATAAGCCCATTTGTATAAGGCGAATGCGGAAACCTAAGTCATATGCCGCTACAAAAGTTTTTTGCTTGAATACAACCCTTACGAAATACTTACCCACTTCTACATTTTAGCTGATAAAGATGCATTGCTACTCCTGTAATTAAACAAGACCAATTCTAGCACAGTTTGTGCTTTCTGTTAATTATCACCATTAAATTTTATAAATATTAATAACCAACTCTGATCTCATTCCAAATAATAGACATAGACATGACCAAAATAACTTTCTATTCTCTTAGTTTACCAATTAACGAAAATATCTATTTACAAAAAATTCCTCAACGAGTGCACATCATCATTAATTTGATTTAGTAGTATTGTTTCCTACATCTTAAAAATTTTCAATCATTTTTAATACTCGTATTTAAACTTGCATTTTAAAATGACTAATGATATACTAACAAGATTCTATTTAGTCTTGAGTAGTAATACGGTAGACTTCACACATAGGTGCTAATTCACTTTAATTTCCTGGTTATTTCTAAGTTTCAATTAAACATACATAATCTGACCAGTGAACAACGAATTTTGAATGTCAGTGTATTATTATTAACGACTAATACTATTTAAAATGAAATAATTTAACTTCCTGGACCTAAATAATTTTTAGTTTTCCTAGTTACGTATTTTAAATTTATTATTTCTAAAAGCTAAACCATTTTTGCATACTGTCCTCTCTGAATTTTGACAGCACTCATCAAAAAAAAAAAATGGAGTCTGTATAAAATTCTCTTTAAAATCACAAGAATACTATAGATTTAAACGACGTAGCATAACTTGGAAATTTCCAACTTGAACAAAACTTAAAAAACACTTACTTGATTGAAATTCAGATGTTATCAGGACTTGAACGTCTTTTCAGAACAAACAACATGCCAGATGTTCAATAACTTATGGAAATATCTGCCATGCACTTAAACAGTTCCTTGAATTTTATATGAATCTTGAAGCCTTCTTATACGATTACGAATTAGATCGTTATTCAACAAATCACCTATTATGAGCTATAACCAAAAAGCTTATTGTAGGTTAATTTACTACTCCGAATTAAGTTCTAGAAAATCTCACATTTCGATATTTAAGTTAAAACCTGTAAATTCCTATCTCTAACCACGTACTTGGTTGCATGTGTTTCTGATGCTTTATAATCTTAACACCGTGTCTTAGACATCTTTCTGCCGGTATATCACCGCCAGGAATGATCTCTTACACGATGTATTCACTTCTTTCACTTTTTTCTAACGCGGCACCACGCAAAATTGATCAGGGCCATTGTTCTTAGCAAAACTCGACCTTTACAACCAACAGCCAACGTGAAAGTGCACGTATTTTTAATTTAACAACTGATTGTCAGTTCGACCGTTATAACGATCATTCTATTTATAGGAGGAGGGAGATCTTACAATGACTCTTATAAGAGTTATTTTTTGTCGCCGAGGAATTTGAAATGATGCTCCCAGTTTTGAAGCATAAAGATAGATTAATACAACAAGTAATAAATACAAGAGGTAAACAGAATCGTAAAGTTAATTACTACTTAGAAATTTACAGAGATATAAGGCTTGAACTAACCTTCTATCAAAATAATAGCACAAATATCCATCGAAATACTGCTGGAAAATAAACTTGTTACAACTTAGTAATATTAATAACTACTACTTTGCTTAAATGCCTTATCTAAATAATATGTTTAAGATTTTATTAAATTCACTTGAGGCTATTGTAGTAGTATTTATTAATGAACAAATTGTATGAAAATTCCTACACATGCTATTAAAACCCATGCAATGCTTAACAAATAACAGAGAGATACATAAAATGGTGCAGCTATTACATTCACCAAACTTATAATTCGAGTGTTTTTTAACTAAAACATTTATATACAAATAACTTATTTTATTATTGTAGTGATTTTGCATTCAAATCCTTCTAATGTCTCCCTATATATAAATTTTTCCATTCTTAAAATCCTACTTGATGTTTTTAGACTGAATTGAAAACACTGTGTTACATACTTCGCTAAGATTTGTCACCTTTCTCTATTTCGCAGCCCAGGATCGTTGAGATTTTCAAACCTCGTGAAAGTACGTGACGAACAAATAATATGATCATGTCATACTAAGTGGCGGTAAATTCAAATTTAAAAAAAAATTGCTACGACTGGTTGAGTGTGCTCCTTTGTTGAATGCGACTCTCTTACCCCTACCGTTTTTAAAGCGGAAACATCGGTATATTGAATGTAGGGCTCAGTTGTCATACGTTAGTGTCTAGAATATCCGTTAAAAGCTTGCTCATTCTTAATGAATCACCTTGTATAAAATCGATGCTTATTTCATTCAGTTTTTGTTACTGTTATCCGCAAAGATTGGTCATGGTTCATGTATGTAATCCAAAAGTTTTATCCACACCTTTAAGAAGAAGGACCAGTGACAAAGTTGCAATTTTTGACATCCTGTTGAATTTATTAACAACACTATAAATAAATAAGAATGTACCTCATTTATTGCACCCACGTAAGAAGCTATTAAATAAATTCTTGAAGTGGTGACACACATACTATAAAAGGATGTTACCATCACGAACGGTAAGTATAAGTACGTTACACCAACGGTTACCTTAATTGCATAGAAATTAACTCCTAACGGAAAATTTCACGAAGAATACTGACCTTGAGGAAACAATATGTGAATTCAGAGTTCAAAATACATTAAATGTTTTTGAATTTGAATACTTTATTATTTTATTTTAATAAGTATCATTCATACAATTGTCAATTATCACTACACACTAGTATGACAGAAAATAGGAAACATTTTTTTCTGAGATAACCAGATGTAAAATTAGAAATGATTTATTTTCTTTAAATCACAAGGGACTTGGAAAAGGATACGTTAAAATTGCACCGGACGCCATGTAAAATTGTTGGTAATCACTCAGATATGTTTAGTTACTACTAATGTACTATTACGAAAAAAATTGTTTATGAGATAATATATTTGTTTGTTGGAGTCTTCGCGGACGTTATTCATATGAATAACAACTTAACTAAGGCGTAGGCGTAAAAACTTTGTTTTTCTGAATGTTTGTTATACCTTCAGGAGTTATTTTGCGCTGTTATCTAAATACTGTATGATTTGTTCTATTCTTGTCTCCTTGTTTGTATAATTCCAGAAGATAGTACTTTATGATTTTTAACTATGCCTCAATTCATTTGTGGCAAAGGGTCCTTATGGAATGAAACTTGTTTACGGAAGAAAAGAGAAATAATACAAGTTTACCTTCTTACACCAAGGCCAGAATGATGATTCCAAGTCGTTAGCATTTTCAATCTTTTCTTCTTTCGACAATTTTAGAATAGCTTCCATTTTTATAAAGTGTTCGGTATTTGATCGTTTCTAATATAAATGTAGCATTCAAACTGTTCTCACTTTTCACTATAATGTTAGAGTGAATAGGGAGAGTAGTACAAATACAGGTCAATCAGCCCCTCATTTCCTCCAGAATCCTCATTTCCTCACACATTTAACATGTAAATTCCATAAGGAGGAATTGAGGAGGAGGGACTCCCTCCTTGCTCTCCTCCTAGCTCAGACACACACACATCAACCATTTTGATTACGTCACATCCGCATTCTTTCCACCCGCGAGATAAATCTTTCTCCACATTTCCACCCACGAGATAAATCTATATTGTTTAGTATCTATTAATATTAGAATTTTCTCAGCTACCTGAATTTCTACGAATTTTTAGATAGCATCATCCCCCAGGGAGCTACCCCAATTTTAAGATTTTTCGCTGGTAGCGATTTCTGACAATGCTTATAAATTTTTTAACCATGCGATACATCAAATTAGTCTAGAATTTTACGCAGAATTTGAATCTGTAAACAGATTTGAAATAGGACCACCCTTTACCGTTTTACACATATACCCTTTGCGAGATAAATCTTTCTCAACATTTCTACCCACGAGCATCATCCCCCAGGGAGCTACCCTCATTTTAAGATTTTTTGCTGGTAGCGATTTTTGCCCGTCCGCATAAATTCTTTATCCATGCGATACGTCAAATTAGTCTAGAATTTTACGCACAATCCGAATCTGTAAACAGATTTAAAATTAGACACCCCTTACAAAGTTACACTTTAAAGGCTCCATACCTCTAAATTTTTGCATTCATATCTAACCTAGATAAAAGTTTTCTTCGACTAGCCATGTTAATCTTATCTATAAGTTCCTAGGCAATCTAAAACCGTGGGAATTTTAGAAAATGAACTTTTTATAAGCCAAAAGTGTTTAATATTTAAAACCATTTTCAAACAGTAATGTACTATTTTTAGAATATTCAAAAACACAACTTTTAAAATTATGAGTAAAAATTTTATTAATTTTTTGGTTTTACATTTTAATTTCTAAACACGTCATTACATAATTATGTAGTCAATGTAGTCAATGCTAAATAGGTACTTGGAAAATACAATTCGTATCCGAACTAATTTCTTGACGGTTATGGATTACCCAAATTACATGTGCAAGCAGTGTATAATTCCTTTTAAAGCGTATTTCTTCACCAAACAAATACATTAATTACAGAAGGAAAGTACGCTGAATGTAAGCCAATTAATAGCTAATTTAATACTGTTTACTGGCCCACCTTAATTGTTTGTACAAGGAAACACAATAAAATATATACAGATTAGCAACTATCTTATATCTTTATGCCCCCGTGCGTAGGTTGATATGCTTCCGGGGATGACGTAACGCTTGTCATCTTCGCCCGACAAACTAATTTTATTAATTAATTGGGTATAAAGTTAGTGTTTACATGGTTTCGTTTAAGACCTCGTACATATTTTCCAGATTACTAGAATATGTTATAGCCATATTTTTTGTGTTAAAGGATTCCACATCGGTAGTCTCTTCTCCCATTTTTTTGTAGACTCTGTAGAGTTCGCAATTAACTTTTATGCTGTGTGTTGTGTTTTTTCTCATTAATTAATCGAATAAACCGTTCTTTCTGCTTCCAAAGAAATTCGGATTCTCCATCGTCGACACTGGCGTTCTTTATGCGACAGCTATCCATACGGTTGTTTCGTACAAGACCCTTTAACAGCTGGCGCAGCTTAACTTTACGGCTTAATGACATACCGTGCTATTTTTCCGCGTGCCGCAGTAAGTTGTCCATTTTCGTAAAAGCGATACCGTAAGACCCACAGTTTAAGTACTTTGCTGCTGACGGATGTATAATCTTAACCGTGGAAGATGTTACACCACGACATTTGTTCTGGTGCCGTTTGAGAGCATATTTTCCAAGTATAGGAAGCACCACAAGAGTTGCAATTAAAAATATTTTTGGATGACATTTTTATTCGACCAGCCTCCATGGATAGCGCGATGGTTTATATACATTTTGGAAACAATCGAAGATTGGTGAAGACACTCGAACAGTGCACAAGCGCGGTCACTAAACCAATTATCATTAATACCAAGTATTCCGTACTTTCGTAGGTTGCTCATTTCCTAGAACCAAATCTTCCGCATAGCGGTCGGTAGCAGGTAATTATTTCTAGAGCCGACAAGTACTCGATACCACCCAAATAGAAAATTAGATGCTCGATGTCTGTTAATTTCTGATTCCCTCGTAAAAGATAGAAAAACTAGGTCAATCATCCGTCTAACTTATATTTCCACCCGCTCCCATTCTGATAATTTCCAAACATTTTTCAAACTATAATTATCTCAGAATTTTTAAACCTCCAAGGGAGCTATAAGTCGTGATCAATTACACATCCAAGCTACCCGTAAACTAACATATTTTATAGTAACAGTGCGCTGTATAATACATGCATACCCATTCTCTGTGCTACCGCTATTCTTGTAGTTGGTTGAAAAAAGTCAGTCGCCTTTTTTACTGCTAGGACCGCTGCAGAGCATCATTCTATACTTTCTTTATAAGTGTAGCACATCGCACACTTTTTTGTCTGATAATTAAATTTTGTTCATGTAGGCTTTTACACTTTTGCATATTTAAACATCTAATACGATCGATTAAGCACTTTCAATTATTCTAACGGGAACCACCATACATTCCGCCGCACCGTTATCTTTGAATCCAACGATCCGATGAGCTTCCACACACTAACAACAAACGTATCTTTCCTACTATTTGTTAAACAGAAACTATCGGCATCGCCATGTCTGTATGTGGACGTAAGTAGATGTTTGTGGATGTGTACGGGAATATGTAACCATACATTAATCAGTCTAAGCTATTTTATGTAGTCCAAGAAAACTACTATTTTCTAAACAACAATTAATAATCACCTTTATAGGTTTAACATTTTTACCATTTCCCAATGGCTGGTGCTACGCACATGGAAACTATAATTTCTTATTGGAGAGAATCCTTATTCTCCCACAAACTGTTGCGTAGTTGCATGCCCACCACTTTTGAGAATAAATGGTTGTTATAGGTTGTAGGACTCTAGGTTTTAAATGATCCGAAAGGTTCTTTACTAGGCAAAACGTGTTTTCGGTCAATAAGACAGCGACACCGCGTGGAAGTAAACACATGTCGCCGGGAGCGAAGGGATTATTAAGGATGGGTATGTCATATAGCTAACTTTCATGCTAATATATACATACACAATAATATATATACATACATAAATAACTATCCGATATCTTTATGTCCCTATGCGTAGGTTGCTGTACTATTAGGGATGACGTACCTTTTGTTATCCTCGCCCGACAAACTAATTTTGTTAATGAATTGAGTATAAAGTTGGTGTTTATGACTTCGAATACACACCATGCTATGCATAAGGGCACCAAAATTATTATGTACAATGTCCTTAAAGCTATTTACATTAATATTCTTAACTATACTTCGTGAGAACCCTTTAATCTTTTTAATCGCGTCTTTCTCGCTTACAATACAGTAGGACTTAGCCCAACTACCAACAAATTCTAATACTAGATCCCCATTAAATTCGTCTTGAACTTCCCTACAACTTTTTTTGTTGACAAGCGGTATACTGTATTTATTATCCGCGGGGTAGTCACTCTTTTAAGATAAATATATCTTGTTTGGTATCAACTAGTATTAGATTTTTCTAGGGAGCCCAAATCTGCAAATAGATTTTTAAATAGAACCACCCCTTACAAAGTTACGCCTTTTAAAGACCCAAACCTCTAATTTTTGTCTATCTATATTTAACTCGATCTTTAAAACCTTTGTTTTCGCTACCCAAGACATATGCTTTAACCAACCATTTCCGAAAAATCTAAAATCGCTGTGCCCCGCGAACACCACGTGGGGCGTCGCCGTGGATCAATGTAGTAAGCGTAAGACTAATGATCCCAAGGTCCTGAGTTCAAATCCCGACACGGCCGACTGCTTGAAAAATGACAGGTGAGCATTTTTCACAAAAATTACGCCCTCGTTCGGATGAGAGGTTAAATGGAGGTCCCGTGTGTGAGTGTTGTCACGCACGTTAAAGATCCCTACCTTACCTGGAACGGCAAGGGTTCGGCAAAATTCTAAAAACTCGCCTCCTGGCCAATGTAGTACCTTCTGGTGGAGCATTGGAAATATAAATGCACGAACACCACGTGGAGATAACAAGTATACTGTCGCCAGGATAGAAGCAGGAAGGATTTGAAAGAAGGAAGATGGGAGAAGAACTTAAAAATTATGGAATCTTAAAACTAATATATACAACAGATTTACAAAATCTATACATATATAAACAACTATCTTAGGCCTATATCTTATGCCCCCATGCGTAGATCGATATGCTTCCAGGGATGACGTTACGCTTGGCATCTTCGCTCGATAAACTAATTTTATTAATAAGCTGCGTGCACAAAATCGCGTTTTTTTACTCCGGATGCACACGCCGGCAAGTACTCCATACCACCCAAATAGGAATTAGATGCTTGGTGACTGTTAACTTCCGCTTCCCTCGTGTACGTCCAGACACATCCCAGCCCATGCGCACCCCTGACCATGTGCACCCCTCTCTGTGTGACTGCTATTTCGTGGTGACGTCATAGCCTTTTGTAAATAAAGAACAATTCTAATATTAATTGATACCAAACAATATAGATTTATCTCGTGGGTGGAAATATGGAGAAAGATTTATCTCGCGGATGAAAAGAATGCGCGTGTGACGTAATCAAAATCGTTGATGTGTGGGCGTCCGAGCAAGGAGGAGAGCAGGGAGGGAGTCCCTCCTCCTCAATTCCTCCTTAGGGGTATTTACATGTAAAATGTGTGAGGAAATGAGGATGCTACAGGAAATGAGGGGCTGATTGACCTGTATTTGTACTACTAGGGAATAGTACGTTAGCAATGTTATCGAATTTTTTCTTGCTAAGACTTCTACGAACTTTACAAAATAAAATAGCTTCCTTATTTCCATTAATTTGGTCATTAAGTCAAGTGTTCATGTTCTGTAGGCTACTTCTATGAGCAACAGGATAGTGAGCTGTTGTTCTTTCTTTTTTGCTTTTTATGCGTGTCTGACAATTTATGCGTGTCCAGTTTATTTCTGAAACTGAATTCTGTTTTTTGTACGCTATGAGTATACTACAGGTATTTTTGTAGGCCTTCGTACATTAGTAAACTCAGTGAGCTTTTTGCCGCACGTTCTCGGGATTCCTAAGACCTCTGTCTTTTTTTGGGTGGTAATTATTCTAATCGTTTTTAGTTTTGTCAAAAACCCCTACATTTGATTTTCCAATGCTCCACATTGACCAGGAAGCGAGTTTTTTTTAACCAGAAATTTTGAATTTTGCCGAACTCTTGATGTTCCAAGCAAGATAGTGATATTTAACGTGCGTGACAACATTCACATACGGGACCTATATTTTACCTTTCATCCTAACGATGGCGTATTGTTACGGTAATCCGTACGGACAAGAGAAAAGTAAAGTACGCAACAAAACTAAAGGTAATTCAAAGAAGGCCGTGCTAGCTGGAAAGTCGTAGAATAGGGTGGCTCACGCAGAAAGAAAAAGAACCCTCAAGAAAAGAATTTTATTTACAAAGTCTTAAGACAACAACATGTTATAAAAAGGACAACCAACTAACAAAAAAAACATATACTTAGATCATCCCAGAAGATTTACACAGTACACCAAAATCTACACAAAACAATTACTACACTAACTACCTCAATGTAATTTTTCTCTTTAAAATTAATAGAACACAACAATTTTTTACATCCTACAGCAATCAATAATAACAGTATATAGGATAGAATACATTCTTGCCTGTATCTGAAACAAAATATGGTTAGGAAAAATGTCACACCTAAACAAAGGTGTAACTCTAATGTTATACAAGCAAAATTTATAGGACCAGTAATGTTAAACTATTATCTGATAAATACTCAACCACTACCAGCTGTCATCGTATCATTTCCGACGAAGAAAAAATCCAGATCAGAAATAGCATGTCTTACAGTTTATTATGAGTCTCCTGCCTCAAGCTTACCACAGCGTGATCTTGAAGGTTAGGATGTCACCGTCGGGTCGCAGCAACTTTTTGGAGTCGACATCTGCTATATCCATGGCACGTCATACTATTAATTAGAATATATAAGAACATCCACTTGACTGAATAGGTAGTAGAATTGCTATTTAAATTTATAATACTAACGACATCTGCCAAGGGTGTAGTAGGAAAACGGAGCCGATAGTCCCATGACTTTTACGATTTTACTACGTGTCTCACTAACCATTACAGAAATGAGACTCTGCCTTAATAAAGGAGATAAAATATTTCTAATTTTTCACCAACAAACTAACCGCGATAATTCGTATCACCAACTTGTTTTTTTTGACAAACCGAACTACTGTCAATACTCGAAAACATGAGGTCAACGCCTCCTCAGGAGAAGCGGTCGTAGAGATGAACACTGCGTACGGAGAGTTGTCTAACTTTTCGCATAAAATTATATAAAGTGTAACATCTTAATAATTCCGTGTAAGATACGCAAAGCGGAAATTTTAATGGATCGAAATGGTTAAAAAATTCTCAAATAACCGTAAAAAGAAGTAAGAAGTTTAAGATTTAATTAAGTAAGAACAGAAATATTCACGCGCAGGCCCTGAACGTAAGAATACATTTGTGAAAAATGTTCGCCTAACATTTTTCAAGCGGTCCGTGTCAGGAATCGAACCCTGAATTTTGGGCTTAGTAGTCATACCTGAACTAACTAAGTCACGGAGCTGCTTCCATTTCACGCCGCTTGTACATAAAAGATCACATCACATCTGTAAAATTGTTAGTCGACACTGGTGCAGACCTTTGTGTATACCCAAGGAGCAAGGTCAATCGCAACAAATGAGACGATCATAAACATATATGGTACTTACTGTCACAGTTATATTGACAATCAAAATGTGAATTTGTTTTGATTTATATTTTCAACAGTCACAGAATATCTTTATCATGCGCCCACTCTTTCATAGTTACTGATTTCTACACTTTAGAGTCTAAAGTGTCTCTACCGCCGCTTACCCTCCTACTTTTGAAGGAAATGATTGCTTATTTGAAAATTTTATCAACCGCTTTGATATTTTAGTCCACCTAAATCCCGAGCTGTCAGCCGTGGATGAATTTTCATACTTTCAATCAGTGCTGAAGAGTCCAGCATTGCTTACCATTAAGAACTGTGATCTGACGGACGCCAACTATTCTTTTGCGTACAATAAGCTCCGCAAAAATATGTAATATTCGCCGTATTACATCCGCTCATTGGGAACACATTAAAAAATTCCACATGTTGAATTCTGACCATCCCTCAGGCTTACAAAAATTAGTTGATAACTTGTAGGCGCTTAAGAAATTTGATCTACCTCTTGAAGAATGAGATTTCGCTCTGGTACACATGATTCTTGATCGCCTTAATGTACATACAGCTCGCACTTTTGAATTGCATCAGAATCCCACCTTTATTCCAACCTATAAAGAGGTAGTTGCTTATTTAGAAAGGATCTGTGAATACTTGTCAAATTTGTCGATGAATCATGGAGCCGATTTAAACAAATCTATTCATTTTAATAACATGTCCACTCCGCTGTTTCCATGTTAGTACATACCAGTATTCATGTGATTAAGTGTCCGCTTTGTCATCAAGATCATAATCTATATCGTTGTAACGATTTCGCTTAACTTTCTCCACAAACGAACTACACGTTTTTCAAAAAACATAACTTTGTATCAACAGTTTTAGTACTTCACACATTTTGACTAAGTGTAAATCAATCATTTTCTGCCGCCCATATAATGAAGGTCATCATTCTTTATTGCACTTTCATTGCGTTTTACTTAAGCCCGCTACTGCTACTAGCGACAATGCTTGTTTGAGTCCTGTGGCCGCTGCCTATAAGGTTTCTTATGCTACTAGTTCCGCTCATCAGTACCGCTATAAGTCATCCGCTCCTCTTGCTTCTGAGGAAACGTTCACTTCGTCTAGCAGTAATGGTCCGTCAATGTCGGATGTGGTCTTGTGTGGCATGACTTCCTTTATTTCGCAAAATTGTGTGAAACGTTTAGATTTCCGCGACACTCCGCATTTTCTAACCCTTGGTGATTTAGGCCCCATGCGCTTCGCATGCATGGCGCTATAACAGTTTCGCTCAAACCGATAGGGACTTCCTTCCTCACCTATTATTAATTTCGAATCTGTCGTAATTCCCAAAATTTGTGAAAATTTACCTACTACTAATATTTTTTCTGAAAATTTCGCTCATCTAGCTAATCTCAAACTGGATGATCCGCTCTTTGCTCAATCTGGACCTATTGATTTATTACTCGGCACGGATATTTTTCCTAAAGTCTTATTAAATAACCGCATCCAAGGTTCAAGCGATCAACCTATTGCTCTTAACACTATTTTGAGATGTTTTAGTGGGTAGCATATCGGCCTCTCCCGCTTAGGAAGTCACTAGCATTTGTTATATGACTGAGTTTGTTTGCTACCTGGAACTATTGTTGCGAAATTATAGGAAGTTGAAGAAGTTCCTGACGCTAAACCTTTAGCACATGATAAATCCTTAGTTGAAAAATATTACGTAGACACTCTCTGCCGTAAAATGCAAGGATGATATGTCGTCTCTCTGCCTTTGTAAGATGCAAAACCTTCCTTTCCCAGTAATCGTGATCTCGCTTTATAGCGCTTTGTTTCTTTAGAGAATCGTCTAACTAACCAGCCTTTGATTTATGGAGAATACGTTTCGTTCATGCGCGACTATTTAAACTCCAAACACATGCAACCTGTACAAGCTGGGTCTATTTCTGATTTTTCGTATTATCTTCCGCACCACTGTGGTGTGAAACCAGAAAATGGAAGTACCAAACTACTTGTGGTTTTCAACGTCTTCGCTAACATTTTATCTCGATCGTCTTTTCGTTTCATTATGGGTACCAATTACTTATTTAATTTTTGTACGATGTTTTTTAGAAAATCCTCTGAAATTAACGATGCTTCAGCTCCCATATCTACTGAAAGAAAAATAGTCCAGAATTTTTGAGTATATACGTTAGATAAATAAAAAACTGCGTCATTTTCTTCGAGAAATGTTCTCAAAGCTATAAATTATATTTTCTGTCAATGAATACTCCCAATTCGCACAATACGATAGTACCGAGAAGTCTATAATGCAGATAAGAACGCGTTTAATAACCATAATTATATTACAGAAATCGTGAGAGAGAGATAATAGCGGATGGTTTCGGTTGCTTACAAAGAATGGAAGATTTTTGATATCGCCACAAATTTTAAAACTGACAGCTCATTAAACAGATAAAGAGCGAAATCGCGGTAGACTGTTACATCATGCGTGAATAATATTTTCGAGAACTTCTAGAATGTGATAGAAAAAATGAACCATTTAGAATTTTATTATAAAATGATGTGAATTAACAGGAGCGGTCACTCACTCATTGATCCTTGTTACGGCATGCAACATGTAAGTTTCGAGTAATTTATAATTAATTGAATATTGTAATTTAGTTTGACGGTGTTCCACGTATGACATAGAAGTTTAAACATAAGTTATGGGACTTAATTATTTTAAAGATTACAACGATGATTTTTCGCTTCAATGTAAACAATCTGATAGCTCATTAAACAGATGAAGAGCAAAATCGTGGTGAATTGTTACATCGTGCATGACTTCGGGATCTTCTAAAATGTAATGGAAAAAAATACGTATTTAGAATTTTATTATAAAAGGGCAGAAGTTAACGAGGAGCAGTTATTCACTTATTGATTCTTTCTTACGGCTTGCAACATGCAAGTTTTGAGTAACTTGTAATTAATTCAAGATTGTAATTCATTCTGTCGGGTGTTCCAGATGTGACATAGGAGTTTAAACAGAAGTTATGAAACGTAATTATTTTAAAGATTACAACGAAGATTTTTCGCTTTAATATAAATAATCTTGGTGCAAGATTACAAGCTACGTTTATTTGTAAAAGTACTTTCAAAAATAGGATACTTCAACGGATGAAAATTAATTATGGATATATAAAAATTTGGAACCAGGAAATTTTCAATGCACTTAATTTCTATGAAAACCGTATTTTAAATAGTAATATAAGCAAAAACAGATAGTCGTTAAGAAAAATTTAACAATCCAAACCGCAAGTACAAATTTGTTTCAAACCTAGAAACTCAATTAGTATATTATTAAGCAGGTTAAGCTAAAATAAGTTTTTATTTTGCGTATTTGTCAAGGGATAATTTATTCCAGCAATTTTGAGATCACTGCTCGAAGATTTTGACCTTTATAAAATTTTCTGCCCAGCGTCGTTGATCAACCACACTGACAGATGGGGTAATACAAAAATAGATAAACTATCCAGAAAACTTTAAAGAGAATTTTTGTTACTTGCACATAAAATATTTTGGGGTCTTCTAATTATTAGCGAAGATTAAGTGAAGATTATATTAATAGGTACGTAGTAAGAAGATATTTGTTATATTAAGCTGTAAATTGCATTTATAAGCGTTATTTATATCTGTGTATGTAAGAGATTATTTAGATAATGTGTGTAAAAGAAAGATGTTTTGAATGTATAGTAGATGGTTAATAGATGTTTCTTGAAATTGGGCATTTCATTTCATTTTCATAAAATTCACAGCATATTTTTCGCTGAGCTAACCAAAGAGGAAAAAGACACAAATTCACATTTTATATTAAGCAAGCATTCATTGCATACTAATATGAATCAGGACGGCTGCACCCGATTCACAGTATAAGGTTGTGGCTCACTACGTTGGCAGTTAATTCACAGCAATATATATATATATATATATATATATATATATATTATTATATATATATATATATATTGCTGTGATTCTCCTTAGTAGATTCTTTTCTGATAATCGCCTCTTTACTCTTTCCGCCTCGGCTGCTCACCTAGTTAAAACCTTCAACCTCATTCATAAAAAAAACAAACACATTCCTACCACAAACATCAACGTTAACTCTATTTACATCAATATTCATAATACATTACAATTTCAAAATTAAATTGTAGCATAAATTTCAGTATCATAAAATTTCAAGATTAAATTTGTCATCATTTTAATTTGCATCCAGAATTAAAGTCCTTGTAGGATGCCTACTAATTAATTTAACAATATTTGCCGACCTGAGTCTGAGTACAAAGGGAGCATCTCCCACCCCTTTACGTTAATCAAAGAGGTTAGTCTAATTGAGCTCAAAGACAGGCCCAAATTTTCATCATAATCAAGAACATAAACTGCTAAATACTCCTTTCTACTTAAACAAGAAAATTTTACCTTAAAATTAAAAGTTTGTTGTTTGTACAAATTCACTACTGTCCATTTTTTAGCAAACAAATTATAAAGTTATTCAACACACACCAAAACATCAAAAATCGAACAACAAAGCATAAGTTACCTGAAGGTTAATGCACTCGTGGCTCCAATGTACATCGTCCTTTGTTAATCACACCATTCCAACTGGGTTATGTTAACGGCTTCTGATTCTGAACGCTTCTAAAATTTTCTACACCACCATTCATCTAAAGTTGTTTCAGAGCTTCTCAGGAACTCATCTAAGTATATCAAAATCTTGTTTTGTGGATCCAATCACGATTACGAATAACATTTGATTATTAACACCCCCCGAAAAATAGCAAAGAAATTCCTAATTCTTTCACGCTATACCCCAAAACTGCCTACTTTTGTTTATTCATTTATCGTTACAAATTTGGATAATTGGTACAGTAATACTCGCAAATATAACTAGACTTTATTACCTTGTATCTTCTTTTCTAAGTGCACTAATGCATAATAACTTGTATCGTAGCACGTAAAGAGCAAACTATTTTAAAGTATTCAATAATCACAAAATATAAGAGCAAACTGTTTCAAGTATTGAATCAAAATCGAAAATCTAAGAGCACTGTTTAAAGCATCGAATAATCAAAAATCTAAGAGAGCGAAACTGTTTAAAGTCCGGGTTTATATAATAGCCCGCCCGTACGTCGGTTTTGTCCCGCAAACGGACAATTTCCAGAATTTCGCATACCATGTTCCCTTTCGACAGTCCGGCACGCGGTTCTATAAAATTTGTACACGCGCCAGTTGAAAATCTAAGAAATTTTTCACACGGCACGCAACGCGTCCGAGAATAACTAATTAATTTTGTATAGAAATCGTTACGTTTACACCTCTCATATTTGCATCCTATTTCCACCAATCGCAAACCCAGTGACGTTGCTCAAATCACGCCTTTAATTATCCGTGTCTCTGTCTTGCGCATATTATCCGTCTCTATCTACCCTGTTCTGAGTGGTACAAATCGATATTCTTTATTATCGGTTATTTCAATCCACGTGGATTCGTAAGTAAAATAACCCCGTATCTAGCCTTCCCGTTAAAACATCCGACCGTTTCCAATATACCTAGAAGCTGCATGTTTATCCAAACAAATTAATTAGAACTTTGATATTTAAAAATACGCAGGTGTTCAATCGTAATACTTTGAATAACACTTCTACGATTTGAATATTATTGGGTTTTTAACAGCTTTTATGCATATAATACCTTAATAATCGTTCAATTAACTCCAATTAAAATAATAATGAATGGCATTGACTTCTACCCTTTAATTTTTAGTGAATACAAATTAAATATTAATTATTATTTGTACACTTTGTTTAATACCCGTTACTTAGAACTTGAATTAACTAATATAAATTTTGCACGTAATTTCTATTTGTTTTAATACTTAGAACAATTAAATTACATACAATGTTGAGCATTTTAATTCTGCTTCTTTCTATAGAAAGCGTCCTTATACACGGTTTTAATAACGCGTATTATCTAGTAAAATTCTATACAAAACTTACATTCTAATTGAATGATTTAAATCTTCACACTAGGCATTTAATTACGCGTACTTTTTCCCAAAGCTTCCTTATACAGGTGATATATATATATATATATATATTGCAGTTAATAAGATGAAATAATAGCTTAGACTTTTATGTAAAGTCTAAAACTTGACAATGTCAGATATGATCGACAAAAATGCCAAACGTAATTGAAAGTTATGTTGATGTACAGTTGTATATACGATTCAGATTTTTAAATTTTCCAATTATCGTCATCGGTCTCGGTGGCGTATTTTAAAAACGCATTGCCCGCGAAAGACCAAGATACAGGTCCAAACCTTATATTTTCCATCTTTCAGTCACTAACTCGATTTGAAATGATTATTTGGGATTTGCATAAAAGCCTAAGTTATTATTTCATCTTATTAACTTAATACGTTAGTATTTATCAACGTACCTTGTGTAAATAACTACCTAATGATGATATATTGTTACGATATCGCTGCTCGCTATAGAGGTGTATATAACGCGCAGTTGCCTTGCTGACCGCCACCTCTCTGTGCCTCTAAATAATCTAGAATGATTTCAAAATTCACACAATTAAATTTATGCCTCGGCTAGCTCAGTCATATCCTGCACAGGGTGAGCGACGATATGATAACAAAGAATGTTTACACCCTTCCCTCTTTGAGTTTCATACCTGAATAAGATAAACGAAATTCACTAAAATTTGTATATAAACTAAGAAATATGTACAATTTACACCTCTACAACCTTCGTAATGTCATTTGCTATTTAAAACCTACGAATCAAGTAAAAATAAATATTTAACTTGCTCTTTACAAAATTATAACCCCTTTTTAATCAATTAAAGCCAGTAAAAATAATTATGTATTATATCGAATGCTTCGTTGAACGTTCAATGAACATTTCCTTTTTAACGTATTTTCTACGTGTTAAAAAATTTTTTTGATGATTTTTTTTGATTCAAAAATCAGATTTATGCTATTAGTTGAAACGTAAATGCTAACCAAGTATTTTTTCGATTGATTTCCTGGTTCGAATCAGTTGCTAGATTCGTGGATTCCAAGTTGTGACCCGTAGCTTTGCGTGCACTCCAATGCTTCTAACTGCCTCATCCCGGCGCGTTGCTAACTAGTGACTTCGTGTTGCTTTAAGCTTTAGTTGTACTCTTAACATCTTGATTTAAATTTTCTTAATTTATTGTATTCAGTTCTTAGAGTATTGTAGTTTTACGTCCGTATTTAGTTATATTTTTTATTGAATTATTTAGTGCCCTAATTAATAAATTGTAAAGATTTGTTTATTACTAAATCAAATGTAGACTTACGTTTTATGTCAACGGCGGATTTCATATACACGTAACTCTACATTTGGTTTAGTAATAAACAAATCTTTACAATGTATATATATATATATATATATATATATATATATGTTTGAACGCACACCTAACTGTACTTTTCACTTGAAATTTTAATTACTCTGGCTTTCACTTATAAATTTTTGTTTAACTTCATAATTGAACTTTGCGTAATACTTTTATTTTGATTATTACAATTCCTGCTTTGGTTAAGGAATCAATGAATGTTATCAATTTAGGTGAAGTATGTGCTGTCATTGATTGATGGCTTGCTATATTATAATTCGACCATGGCGAGGCGTTGCCCTGCGCTATAATGCAGCCGGTTGGTTTTACTTGGAGTTACTTACTGTACGTACTGTTCAGACGCTCCAAAAATCACGTATATCCAAAACTTTATATTATGGATTTCGTTCGCCAATGGTACTTTGTACCTTTTAACATCATGTAATTGCAATTCTGTACAGGGATTTATGAACTATTATATTTAATCTTGCACGTTTGCCAAAACTTATGGTTCCATATTTTGTTTACCTAATATGCTGTGTTTTATTCGAATTGTGGCGATTTCTACATTTAAAACATCACGTAGGCTAAATTTTATAATGGGATCCTTTAACAGATGACGTAAATTAGATGCGTTTATTGACTTCTTGCGTTATGAAATATGCTTGTTTTGAAAAGTCTGTTTATTATAAGCATGCATTGATTATTATCTTGCGCTAATGCGTCGAGTTTGAAAAAGATTTGTTTCGCGTTTGATTTACTTTGGGTACGCCTAATTTGCATTTTTTTTAAAAGTTTATGAATGTATTAATGTTTCTAAAATGAATTGGGTTGCGTCCAGAGTTATCTATTTTACTAAATGTGGTTAAATTATTAAAGAATGATCTTCCTTTCATTGACTGTAGTTAGTTGTTAATTTTATACAGGGTGTCTGGTATTTGCTTTTTGCAAAATGAACGAATTGTGTACTTTTTATGGTTTAAATGTTTAGTTTCTTGATTTTTGTGTTGTTTACATGAAGTATACCTCCCTTGTGACCTGATATACATACACTTAAATAAACCTATCATCATAGCTATATATATATATATATATATATATATATATATATATTGTGTGTGTGTGTGTGTTTGTGTAGGGGGTATCTTCTCGCGTTGTTTTGTCTAGGGGTAAAATAGATTATTACTACGTATAATATAATAATTATATATTGAATAAACAACGTCTATAGTATTTATACAGCTTCTACAATTGTTCATAGATGTGCTAACCGCAAAGTTACCGTTGAGAAAATTAATTAACACTCTATAACAATTGAATATCACGGCACGTGCTTGGCAACAACAGATGCCCTTGAAACAGTGAGATACACACGTTTAAATAGTATTGATGTATATTAATTATTGATCGCAGTTTCGTCTAATATCACTCGTCCAGTGGATTTAAAAGTAATAATATTAATTGAGGCACATCTTTCCTCGTATTAATAATTACGGCATCTGCCCAACTAATTTGGACTAATACAGGACTATGTATTGTACCGCGTCCCCAAAGAACCAGGAAAACCATAACTCTGTTTTCAACGGATATCTGCTTTCACTTGTGTACAAATGTCCTGTCCCTGCCAAATACTGTAACGTATTTATTTAATGTTAATGATAAAGCCATCCACCCAAGTTTATAAAATAACGAAAATAAAACTTATTATTTTTAATGAAATAAAAACACCTATTGTAATTCGCATTCTACATTTATATATATATATATATATATATATATATATATATATATATCACTATGTAATTTGTAGGTTAGAATTAATTAGATTAGTCATTGAACAATTTAGGATAGGTTAGCGGGTGTAGATACTACTCATTAAAAAGTTAAATAGGTGTCTTAGTAATCCAGGGTAACGATTGATTAATTTAGAAAAAAAATTTTAAAGTTCATTGTATTTCAGTTTTAGCTTTGCACTTATTTGCAAGGAAATTTCATAATACTTAGGGAGCAGAAACAATTAAGCATCTATTAATTCATTAGTGTACAGTATAAGGATCCAGCCTTAATTATAATTTAATCAGTGTATAATAGGTAAAAAAAAATTTCAGTTTACTTTAGCGTAAGATCAATAATTTGACGGGCATAATTTTAGTGAAGTAGAAACAATAATTTAAAATCGTTTAGCGTATGTAAATATTATAGGGGAAAATTTAGTATAAGGTAGTTTCTAAGTTTGAAAAGGTTTTCGATAAGCAAAACTCGACGGTTACGATAGACACGTTCCGGCTAACGATTTATTTTCAAGGATGGGGCGCGTTGTCAATAGCCTCATAAGAAAATCAATATTTTCTACGAATGCAAGTGGACGTTAAAGCATGCAGGGAACGATATGGAAACAATGACAGATTGGTTTTAGCATATAAAGAGGGAGATGCAAATGTCAGGTGTCGGTTAGACATGGTAACTAACGAAAGAACAAGGATAGATTCGAGGCTATAAGCAAGAGTGAGTTGGAAGATGTTTGTAAAGATATCGATTTAAATGGGGAGAGAAATTGCGAATGGTAATTGGACGTCACGAGTAGAAGGGAGACGCGACAGTCTGAGATTAAAGAGGGTATATACGTGAGTGGGATTCGTAAACGAAGCATGTGAGGGAAAATGTTTGTATGTGGAATAGAAGATGAGGCTAAGTTCGTCTTACATGTGAGGCGTGAATCTAATGAGAATTGATGTAAAAACTAGTTTTCAGCCAAATGAACAGCCGTTTGACGGTTAGAATTACTTTCGTGGCAATTTGTTGTGGTCGAGCGTTAAGCTTGGGATTTTAAAAGACAGTTTGTAATTGTTAACTGAAATTTCAAGAGCATTTTGCAAGGCTACTTGGGGTTTTCAGGGTTTTATTTGGTGAGATTTGGTTTTGAGAAGGTGTTGCAACGGTTGGGAGATTATCAAAAAGCTTGTTTATGTGGGGTGGTATTGAATGAAAATTAAGAACGAGGATGACTTTTGGTAAATAAGACAACCTAGGAGGTTGTGAGACTGTCCTGGTTATTTGCTCGGTCAACGCTTGATACTAGAAAGTTAATATTATTGAGTGCTTTTAAAAGTTGTTATTTGGTAATTGCAGGAATGGTGTCTTAGTATTTGTTGTTTAGAAAGTCAATGAATATTTAAGAAATAAGAATAAGCTTATCAAAGTCATGTATTCCAGACTACTTAACTTTAGAGTATGGATTTCAAGGAAAAATTATATTGTGAAAGCATCAGTAGTGATTTGATGGGGAATGGAAACAGTGGAGGAGTTTAGGAATTGATGCAGACCAATAGTTAGTTGGAGATTTGGCTAGGTGGGTGAGGAATTGGTGTGAGATACTTGGGAGATGTTTATAAGTTAGAGTCATTATCGAGGAGAGAATCATCGAAAGTATTATTGCAGAATGCAATGCGGTGTGAGGGTTCAAGGTAACTAATTTATAAAAATATGTTGGTTGAGTTTATTTGATATATAAAAGATTTGTGATTTTTGAGTGTTTATAGAAAATACGGACTTAAGAATTTATTGAACTTTATAATTAAATTGAAAATTTGGTATAGGTAAAGTTAAATGTGAAAATGATATATAGCTGTTTATGTACAATAGTAAAGGACTTTTGTTGTTGCAGTGGAATAATTTTGAAGAGGTTAAATAGTTTTACTGTGAGCTCATATTAAGACCGAGGTTAAAGTTAGGTATGAGGTTATCCGACTTACTTTAAATAGGATGTATATAGGATTAGAAAATTTTGATAGAATTTAGGGAAATTATTGTTACCTAATAGGGATATGGTAATTTTATGTATGGAACCGTTATAATTGAAATTTTTTGGAAGAGAAATTGTTTTTTAAATAGAATAGGTGAATTTTGGTAGTTGCGTTTTTTGATAGGATTTTAGGAAAGTAGTTTTTAGATTGCAACAAAGTTGCAAGGTAGGAGAATTTTTGATTTTCAGCAGTCCCGGAAACTTCTTAGCCAGGGTAGAAAATTTATAGTGTTGCAGCGGAACGTGTTAATTACCGCAGATAATTTCAACCCAATTTGGGTTTTAAACTTGAAGCATAAATCTGCAAACCGGTTTCGACCCAATCGGGGTTTTCCAGCTTATTTTCAGCTAAACTGCTTAACAAAATGGAGGTCCAATAGCGCAGATTTTAATTATTCAATAATGTGTGTATTACTGAAAGTTTATATTGTTAACCGTTTGTAAGTATCGGTAGTAAACGTGTACATTAATAAAGAATATGGTTTGCCGATGAACAGGTTGCGAAGGCAAGAAAATGCGTGCAAGCGAGAACGTAAAAGGGCGGGATTTAAGCAACGTCAAGGGGCTGCGATTGGTTAAAAATAGGATGCATATATCAGAGGTAGAACAACAATTTCTGTATAAAAGTAATTAGTTTTTCTCGGACAACTTTGCGGGCCGTGTTGAAATTTTCTGAGATCTCAATGGGGTGAGTACTAAATTCATAAAATCGACGTGCAGGCTACAGACTGGGAACGTAGAATGAGGAATTCATTGGAATTACCCGTTTCAGGAACAAAGCGACGTGTCGGCTATTCGCTATATATACAGGCGGGAATATGTGTTTCTCTCTTAGACTCTTAGACTTTCGACGATTCGATGCGTTAAAAGCTCGTGCATCCGCGACTTGATATTAAACAGTGCATTTTAGTTTGATTAAATAATTTAAAGTGTGCTAGTATATTTTAGTGACTCAAAATAATTGGTTATTTTACGTGCTAACATGAATGTACTTCAGTGCACTTAGATACAAGGTAATAAAAGTTTATTATCACGGTACCAATTAGTAAAATTTACAACGACAAATGTATACCCAAAAGTAGGCAGTTTTGGCGTATATTGGTAATATTGGTAAAAGGAAGTATGAATTTCTTTGCTATTTTGCGGGGTGTTAATGACTAAATGGTTCGTAAATGTGTCTGCATCCACTGAACCAGAGGCAGATATACACAGATGAGTTCCGGAAAAGCCTAGAAACAACTTTAAATTAATGGTGATGGAGAACATTTTTAAAGCGTTGACAACTTGAAGCTGTAAATAGAATCCGGTTGGAATGGTGTGATTTACAAAGGGACGATTACACTGAAGCTACGAGGACAATAACCTTCAGGTAAATTGTACTATTTTGTTTGACATTTTTGTGTGTATTGAATGACTTTATAATTGATTTACTTTAAATGGACATTAGTGGAATTTTTCTAACCATAAAAATTTAATTTTAAGATGAAATTTGCTTGTTTAAGTAAAAGGGTATTTTGTTTTGATGTTCGGGAATAGGATGAAACTTTGGGTAGGTCTTTGAGCTCAATTAGACAAACCTGGTTAATTAACGTAAAGGGTGGTAGATGCTCCTTTATACTCAGACTCCGGTCTGCTTATATTGTTATATTAATTAGTAGGCATCCAACAAGGACTTTAATTTTGGATGCACAGTAAAATGATAATAAAATTAATCCGGAAATTCTTTTAAAACTGAATTTTATGTTCAAATTTAATTTGAAAATTTAATGTATTCTGAATATTGATGTAAATAGAGTTAACGTTGATGTTTGTGGTAGGAATGTGTTGTTTAATTTTTATGATTGAGAATGGAAGTTATCTAGAAGAGCAGCCGAGGCGATTAACAGAAGGAATCAACGGACCAGGTGATTTATAAGGTTTCACAGCAATATATATATATATATATATATATATATATATATATATATATATATTTGTGTGTGTGTGTGTGTGTGTGTTTGTGTAGGGGGTATCTTCTCGCGTTGTTTTGTCTAGGGGTAAAATATATTATTACTACGTATAATATAGTAATTATATATTGAATAAACAACGTCTATAGTATTTATACAGCTTCTACAATTGTTCATAGATGTGCTAACCGCAAAGTTACCGTTGAGAAAATTAATTAACACTCTATAACAATTGAATATCACGGCACGTGCTTGGCAACAACAGATGCCCTCGAAACAGTGAGATACACACGTTTAAATAATATTGATGTGTATTAATTATTGATCGCAGTTTCGTCTAATATCACTCGTCCTGTGGATTTAAAAGTAATAATATTAATTGAGGCACATCTTTCCTCGTATTAATAATTACGGCATCTGCCCAACTAATTGGGACTAATACAGGACTATGTATTGTACCGCGTCCCTTGTTTAATTTATTGTTACGTCTACTCCACAACTCATTCTCACAACGTCTAATCATTAACTGCCCAAAGAACCAGGAAAACCATAACTCTGTTTTCAACGGATATCTGCTCTCACTTGTGTACAAATGCCCTGTCCCTGCCAAATACTGACGTATCTATTTAATGTTAATGATAAAGCCATCCAACCAAGTTTATAAAATAACGAAAATAAAACTTATTATTTTTAATGAAATAAAAACACCTATTTTAATTCGCATTCTACATTTATATATATATATATATATATATATATATATATATATTACTATGTAATTTGTAGGTTAGAATTAATTAGATTAGTCATTGAACAATTTAGGATAGGTTAGCGTGTGTAGATACCACTCATTAAAAAGTTAAATAGGTGTCTTAGTAATCCAGGGTAACGATTGATTAATTTAGAAAAGAAATTTTAAAGTTCATTGTATTTCAGTTTTAGCTTTGTACTTATTTGCAAGGAAATTTCATAATACTTAGGGAGCAGAAACAATTAAGCATCTATTAATTCATTAGTGTACAGTATAAGGATGCAGCCTTAATTATAATTTAATCGGTGTATACATTAATTTAAAATCGTTTAGCGTATGTAAATATTATAGGGAAAATTTAGTATAAGGTAGTTTCTAAGTTTGAAAAGGTTTTCGATAAGCAAAACTCGACGGTTACGATAGGCACGTTCCGGCTAACGATTTATTTTCAAGGATGGGACGCGTTGTCAACAGCCTCATAAGAAAATCAATATTTTCTACGAATGCAAGTGGACGTTAAAGCAGGCAGGGAACGATATGGAAACAATGACAGATTGGTTTTAGCATATAAAAGAGGGAGATGCAAATGTCAGGTGTCGGTTAGACATGGTAACTAACGAAAGAACAAGGATAGATTCGAGGCTATAAGCAAGAGTGAGTTGGAAGATGATTGTATAAGATATCGATTTAAATGGGGAGAGAAATTCGAATGGTAATTGGACGTCACGAGTAGAAGGGAGACGCGCGACAGTCTGAGATTAAAAGAGGGTATATACGTGAGTGGGATTCGTAAACGAAGCATGTGAGGGAAAATGTTTGTATGTGGAATAGAGAGATGAGGCTAAGTTCGTCTTACATGTGAGGCGTGAATCTAATGAGAATTGATGTCAGTTGAAACTAGTTTTCAGGGAAACGGAACAGCCGTTGGACGGTTAGAAGTTACTTTCGTGGCAATTTGTTGTGGTCGAGCGTTAACATTCCGGGATTTTAAAAGACAGTTGATGTTTGTTAACCAAAATTACAAAGAATTATGCAAGGCTAACTTGGGGTTTTCAGAATTTTATTTCGGTTGAGATTTGGGTTTTGAGAAGTGTTGCAACGGTTAGGAGATTACCAAAAAAGCTTGTTTATGTGGGGTGGAATTGTAAGAAAATTAAACAACAGGGGGTACTTTTGGTCTATATAAACACCTAGGAGGTTGTGAGACTCCTCTTCTTTTATTTGCTCGTCATCGACGTGAATACTTGTAGTAGTTAATATTATTGAGTGCTTTTAAAAAGTTGTTATTTGTAATTGCACACAAATTGGTGTGCCGTAGTACTTGTTGTTTAGAAAGTCATGAAATACATTTAGAAATAAAAGCGAAGCTTATCAAAGTCATATAAGTACAGACTACTGTTACTTTGGTTGTTGGGTTTGCAAGGCGTACTAAGACGAATTAGCGATTGTGAAAGCATCGAGTAGTGATTTGATGATGGTATATGGAACAGTGGAGGAGTTTAGGAAGTTTGGATGCACTACCAATAGTTAGTTGGAGAGATTTGGCTATCTGCGTGCTGGCAGGAATGGTGTGACACGACTTGGGAGCGGTTCTATAACTTATAGTCATTATCGAGGACAACATCATCGAAAGCAGGATTGCAGATGCATGCGGTGTGATGGTTTCCAGGTAACTAATTTTTATAAAAATATTGTTGTTGAGTTTATTTGATGTGTTTTGGCATTTGTGATTTTTGAGTGCATTTTTATGAATTCTACGGACTTAAGAATTTATTGAACTTTATAATTAAATGAAAATATGTATAGGTAGAGAGGTATATTTAAAAATGATATAAACGCTGTTTATGTACAAAGTAAAGGGGACTTTTGTTGTTGCAGTGCTATAATTTTGCACACAGGTTTAAAACAGTTTTACTGTGAGCTCATATTAAGACCGAGGTTAAAGTCAGGTATGAGGTTATCCGACTTACTTTAAATAGGGTATTTGTATAATGAGAAAATTTTGATCTAACAATATTTTTGGAAAATGAATTGTTACCTAATCAAGGATATGTAATTTTATGTATATGAACCGTTATAATTGAAAGGTTTTGGAAGAAATAATTGTTTTTTGTATAAATAGAATGTGGTGAATTTTGGTAGTTGCGTTTTTTTGATAGGATTGTAGGGAAGTAGTTTTTAGATTGCAACAAAGTTGCAGGTAGGAGAAGTTTTGATTTTCAGCAGTCCCGGTAAGCTTCTTAGGTAGATTCATAAAATTTATAGTGTTGCAGCGGAGCAGCCGAGGTAAGATTCGCAGACTTTATGACAACCCAATTTGTGGGGGGTCGATTCAATCAAGAGGAGATCTGCAGAACAATATATCGACCCAATCGTGGGGCTTTTTCCAGCTTGTTTTCAGCTAAACTGCGTAACAAAATGGAGGTCCATTCGTGGAGATTCTACGTAACAATATATGTGTGTGTGTGTGTGTTTGTGTGTGTTTGTGTGTGTGCGTTTGTGTGTGTGTGCATGTGCGTGTGCGTGTGCGTGTGTGTGCGCGTGTGCGTGTGCGTGTGTGCGTGCGTGTGCGTGTGCGCGTGCGCGTGCGCGTGCGTGCGTGCGTGCGTACGTGCGTGCGTGCGTGCGTGCGTGTGTGTGTACATATGTATATTTACAAAACTTTTATATCGTTTGCAGTTCGCAGTTTAGATTTGCTTATAACAGAGTATAACACAAGATGTATCAGTAAATATCGTCTCATGAAAATCATAAAAGTGAATTTACTTGTACAAATCGAACTAATATTTGTATAGCAATCAACAAAACAATTACTTGATTGCTTCACAGGGGGAAGAAATATCCATTGATCTGTTTCTGCCTTTAGGGCCTCATCAGAATGGTATGTGTTAATCTTTATAGAACAATCAAAATAGTCATCAATATAAGCTCCAAGGAACATTTGCGTAATGGCAAAAGTATGGCGGTTTAAGATTATGATACTACAATACATTTAAAAAAGAATTGATTATCATAAGTGAAGTAAAAATAAAATTTCAAAAAAAAATAAGTGAGTTATAACACTGACTACTAACTTAAATTCAATTAATAATGGATAGTCCATAATATTTCAATAAATTTTAATTTAAGTAGATATTAATTTTCACGTCCTATTTAAAGGTAGGAAACTCTACATTTCTTAAATACTTTTACTAATAAATTTTCCTATAATCAACCCTGAAACGTTTGAAAGTTTTGCAGTTTCTTAGCACAATGGGCATTCAAACAGCAATAAAATTTTTTAAAATGAAGTTAAATTAATCTTCAAAGCAAATTATAAAATCAAACTACATTTTTTTTTAATAATTCAATTAGTAATAGCCAGTTTTTATAATCGAGTTTGAAATGTTCGCTCTTGTTATAAATAGCCAACTAATTTAATAAAAAATAAAAATAAAACGTTTCTAAAGTTTAATATAAGTTTTATAAAGTTGTTCCTTTACTCAGTCTAGATAAGACAAATAATTGTCTTAAAATTTTAAAACATTCTTTTGTAAAAATAAAATTTTAAATAAATTGGATGCAAGCAATTTTAATTATCTGGTAATTTGTAACGGGTAAATAATTATGCAAACCTTGAAAACTGTTGTATATAAATTTCAGTCTTCCTACTTACGTTTAAGTATTCCGCCAACTATACTTTTATGATTCAGAGCTCTAAGATAGAACTTATTCATTATTGAATAAATTAGTTCTTTCAACCAAAAACATATTTTAAACCTGGCATTCTATTGACCAATTTTCTTGCCTGTGTATATATCTTTATGTAGCACATAGATATTATTACGTTGCGGAAGACGTTTCTGTTTACTGGTGACATTGGCAAACAAGCTAAAATTCAAAATAAAGTTACTATAGATAGACGACACTGGAATAGACTTACGACTGCAGATGCATATCTTACTTACCAAAATTCATAAACGTTCAATTATTGAAATTTAACACAGATTTAATGTTAACAAAGTTGTTGCTTGAAAGTAAAAAAAAATCATAAATAAAGAAATTTTCTCCTGAATTTATAAATTAGAAATAAGGGATGTTGCCTTAAATAGTCCTATTAAATTAAAAAACGTTTTAACAAGCAAACGTCTTTAGACAAATAAAATTAATTCTTTTTATCAATTATTACGATTTTTTCCCAAATTTTATTTCTTTATTTTCAACAAAAATATTGAACTAGAGATTCTTGTTTTCTCTGTTATATCTAAAAAAGTATCAAAACCTTCAAAACTAACAATAATAAATTTTCATCAACTCAGATGTTGTCACGATGACGGTATTTTCAAATTTTTTCGTTGACGGTTTTAAAAAAAAGTTAAATCTTCTTATCAAATGTTCCTTAAGCTTACAATATTTCATTGGTTCGTTCGACAAAATTGTATTTTTTCTGAAATCGATCAAGAATGTTTACTTTGTCAGCTCAAAATCAAGTGTCAAAGTACACTACTCCAATAAACGTTAAAAAACGGTACCGAAAAAGTATTTCACCCTACAGTTTTTTTATCCTCATTTTAAACAATCTAATGCACTCCAACAAGCAATCTCACCAAGTACACACAAGTGAATTTTTTTATTAAAAATATTACACCTATACTACTTCCACGTATAGTACAACTATGATTTATTTATATTTACAGTAATGTTGTAATTTGTACAACCATGAAATGTGGTCAAACTTTTCCAGAAAAGCTAGAGGCACTACTGCTGTCTATTGTTAGAAATTCTTCTGCCTACTTGACGGTGTATGTTTCTTTAAATATTTTATTTGCTGATGCACTAATAGTTCTTAGATGTACAAAAATATTGAATGCGATTTCAGAAGAAATAGTATGTGCACCTCGTAGTAAAAGAACATTCCCGAACCCTCAATGCTTGTTGGCCTCGGTTAGCGCCTCGAACAACAATCTGCATTGTCGTCTGGGAATGTATTTTGCTTTTACTACTAGATACACAATGTACTATTATACGATGCGAATGGGTAAAGTACTATTTCCTGATAACGGAATAAACCTCAATTTCAGGTATTTTCTCCATTACACACTACTATAAGATTTGATAGCTAACTTTCGCTTCGATAGTCGAGAGATCTGATGGGAGGTTAATCACGTATCTCCTTCGAGAGGGATGGTTGGGCGAGGCGTCGTTCGACGGGAGTTAAGTTTTACGTTGGATAAGCACGGTTTTAATTCTGGGGTTACGTCGTTTCTAGGTTCAATTTCAGGCACGGACGGCTTGCAAAATTTTTGGCGAGCATTTTTCACAAAAATACACACCCTCGTTCAGATGAGAGCTAAAATGTAGGCCCCGTGTGTGTGTGTGTGTTGTCTTGGACGTTAAAGATTCTTACCTTGCTTGGAACAGCAAGCATTTAGCAAAATTCAAAATTTCCAGGTAAAAAAATTCGCTTCCTGATCAATGTAGTACCTTCGAGTGGAACATTGTAAAATCAAATGTAGGGTTACGTCGACGATGCGTTTTAAAATGCCACGATTTTCCCGAACGTACTAGTCGAACATGCGAGAGAGCTTGCGATATGACGATCTAAAGGAACGCGAGGAAAACGGAAAATTTTGTCATCGATATCTTGTAAAAATTTTGAAACATCCTCTTTCGTTAGTATTCTTGATTTTTTTATTTGTATCCCAACGACTTCTTTTTCAAAAATACAATTAAACTATTGAATTTATTAATGTCAACATTTTGCCGCATACAGATTGTAGGCCGCAGCATAAAATAGAACGCCCAAAAACTAAATGATCTGTAATTCTTAGATAATTCTTCAAAAAATGCCAATAATACCTTCTCTTTTGCTCCGTTTTTGATATTCTTAGATGCACACCAATCGATGAATCGTTTATAAAATAGTTCATACTAGGTTTTCTATTTATCTGGTAAAAGTGAAACTACCATATTTGCAGCAACTTTTTCAATTTCTAAAGGCAGATTTTCTGTTTTTTAATCACTTCTTATTTCACTCAACACCACTACTTTCATAAGAAAATGTAAAATCGAAAATTCAATTTTGTTTATAACAAGATGATCTGGTTATCATAGCGTCTTTGCTTCTTGTTTTCAAATCAAAACTTACAAACTGGATTTGACTTTAGATTTTCCTCAATTTTAGGTAGTTGTAGATAAAATTTTTCACAGTTTCAGATAAAATTTTGTATAGTACACGTGGGGCAATGGCATTTTTATTACATTCGTGAGATTACAAGACTTGGACAACGTCCTCGTCGTACAAGTGTCTTACTCGTGTATAGTAATGCCTATACCCCACTTATACTATACATATCTATTAAATATTCGTTATAATCTCATAACAATGCCAAATTTTACGAATTCGGAAATGGTTGAGGTGCATTTTATCCATGACCTAGCGAATGGAAATGCAAGAAAAGCCAGACATCTGTACATAAAGCGCTACCCCAATAGAATGATACCCTATGAACGAGTATTTTCGGATATTCGTAGGCGTCTTTTAGAAACTGGAGTTCTTAATAAGAATACCAATGATGTAGGTAGACCACATACCGTTGAACACCACAGATCAACGAAGTTGTTCTAAATAAAATAGAAGAACATCCAAATAGTAACACCAGAAAAATTGGTCAACATTTAAATATTAGTTTCTGCACGATTCTCTGCTATACCTTTATCACATTCAAATGTCGTAGACGCTCCTCTCTCGAAATTTCCCTTTAAGGATTAATTTCTGCCAGCGGAACCGTAATAAGCTACCAGTAAACACCAATTTTGATTGTAAAATCCTTTTTACCGACGAAGCCAATTTTCTAAGGAATTCGAATCGCTTTTTTATTTTGTGTTCAATAACGGTCGCAGGTACGAAAATGCTTCAGAAAACCAAAAAGTTGCTAAACACAACAGCAAATTGATTTTATGTTTTAAAATCTACCTGCGGTGTACGTCAAACAAATTTAGGGATAGAAAAGGAAGTATGACCCCTGAAAAATTTCAGCCTGTATATTTACACAATCAACCGGCATGCTCAATGCTGTAAACCCTACAGCGTAACCTATATTCCAAATTTGATGTAAGTATCTCAAAAACTGCATGGGTTATAAAGAAAAAACTGAAAAACCTTGACATTTTAACACCCTGTAGTTCGATAACGAAGCGTGTGCGGAGGGAGCTATGTTTATATGAGTTTTTAGTCATAAAGTAAGCCAAAGAATTACTCCCTTCCGTATGTACATGATATTTAGGGTCATCCTGTATATAAAAGGCACGTACTGAGTAGCAATTGATATTATAACTGAGTTGCCAGTTATGTAATCGAATGATTACGTGGATGACAAGGATGGTTTACCTTGTAATTAAAAAGATTAAAGAAAAAAGTTTGGCTTTAACAATAATATTGTGCTTACTTTTCTTTATACACTCACTGTAGCGTACTAAAGGTAACCCTATATACATTATAGGTATAATTAGAATGTTAGGGACGTAAACCCGTCTCGGATCTTCATACAGTGGGCAGCCAGGTGTAATATATGAAACGAAATTATAAATAATATGGGGTTGTTCATGATACAACAATACTTTATATTCAAAGTGTCTCTCCCCAGTAGTCACGTACTTATATTACAAGGCAATACAATGATAGTCTGTCCATAAAACCATCAAGCTTGAAAAAGTGCTGGCAACTAACAGTTTTTTGTCCAAGTTTAGCATTTCATACTTTTTCACTTTCAATAATTTTTATAACAGAAACATCTATAAATGTGAACCAGGTTAATTAACATTATAAAATTGTGTCACCGTATAACTACGAATGGAAAACAAGTTTATAGATTTTCCAACGCTGGTTCTGATAAAACCGATTACTCAATTTTAAACAAGGCGGTTGTAAAAAAACCTTATGATTCAATCGACGTCTACTTATATATACTAAACACCAGCTCTTTTTAAAATTTCAACGTTTTATGCAATCATTTCCAACTCACTATTATAACGTAACTTAATTAAATTACTGGTTGGGGTAACTAGTTAGGGGTTAGTTTTATATCCCCAAATGTGACCAGTAACCTTTAAGGAAGGATTGCCTTAAAATGATGGAACGCAATTATCTTCCGACTATGCTAGGGGTCTATTCCTTGGGCAGAGCTTATGAGGATTGGTCGTGGTTCTTTTTACAAAGCATTATTTTATTACTAGGGCTAGATTCTCGACAAAACAGGGGTTTGAATAGGACGCCACCAAGTCAGTAACTTTAAACACAGGGTTTCCCTAAGGGGGACTTGGGCGTCCTTAGGGAGGAATACCGTATTAACTGCTAACGCAGGAGCTGTAAAGAAAATTTAATTAAATATACAAAAATGAGGACACAAGAGGTATTTTCTTGCTACCTCATATAAAAAAACAACAAAGATTAATCAGGCAACAATAATATGAACACAGATTTTAAGCTTCAAATACTGAAAAGGCTATTAAAGCTTCTTGTTAAATTGGGTTTACCACTTTACTCTATTTGATCTTATACCTTGTTACCCTACTTCTGAACGTACTTGTTCAGAATAAAACAATTAATTAAGAAAATTAAATGTTGTTTTTTAATTAAAATTGTTCTTTCATAAAAATTGTAAATATAAAATTCATGTTTAAGAAAACATAATACAAGTTTCATCTACTCATAAGGTAGGATTATATATTCAAAGAAAAATATCAAAACTTCAAATGTTACTTTAGTTACAAAGGTTTAACTTGAATCTATACCAGAAATATCAGATCTGCTTTTTCTGTTTACATTTTTATAAAACTTTAACTACTTTGTCTATTAATTCATTATTTAAAAATTGCAAGTGAAATTATGCATATATGAAACATCAATAAGAACTCTTTAAGTTTGCCTAATTTCATAAAATTTAATAACTGTAATTGTACTTAACTAGTATTGACAACAAAAATTTACTAAGGTCCTTCTTAATATGCGAAACGGATTTATCAGAATAGATAGTTACAAAAATATTTTCTGGAGCAGCCTCGTATCAAAGATCACCAAATGTAGACATGATGAAAGAATAATTCTAATCTCTTACCTTGGCTCTGCAAATGTTCTTTACATGTTGTCGTCACAACATGTTAGGGCAGGTGTTTATACATACATTTTTCAGAAAACAAGTGACGTCAAATCCACATGTTCCACGGAACACGAACAGCTGCGTGACTCTTGGACTGGACCATGCTGACTTCTTTGCGTTTTGGTCATACGCACGAACTGGACCAACCAAATTCCAATACTAGACGTAGACGTTCTACTGTGTGTAAATCTTGAACGAAATTTTCAACAGTACCATTCCAATGCATCATCGGACTTAATTTACAAACCATAAAAATTTCTACATATTTTGTAGAACGTTTCCTTAAAATTCGAACTTATTGTTTTCTCCATAATATTACATTAAATACAACTATCCATCGTACGGTTGAAGGACGTTCAAAGTTGACGTGAATGAACCATAAGTTGATACTCGCAGGTGCACTCGCTGCTTTAGATTTATAAAACCAGATAATACAAACGACTTCTTAAAATTGAGAATTATAATATAAAAATCTAATTGAGGACTTCTACGAAGCGTTGAAAAACATATTTTATCGTACTTTTACGAAATCATTAAAGGAATATTTTATGTGTTATTTACACAAATGTCCAAAGAATTATTAAATGAATTTATCTAAAGAATTATCCAAACGAAGTTATTTATTAGAAGTCATTTAAAAACGTCTTTAAAAGGAACGTTATAACAGAAGAAATGAAAAATTACTAAAAGAAAAATTACGAAAAGTGCAATTATGAAAAGAGCGCTACAACAAATTATTTAGTTGGTCTAATTAATTATTATTTTAATTCTTACCATCGTTAAAACATCAATGGCCTAGTGTCCAGCACACTAGTGATTAACTACCGCACAAAAAAGCCAGACGCAAGTTGCATGCTAGAACCCTTATTGGTTCCATTATCGTTCTCGACGAGAGCTCTAGCTAATGTGAGCGCAAATGTGCTATGCACAAAACAGGAAAGCTGCTTGGCCTTGATAATAATTGTATTAACATTCGGCGCCTGATGTTAGCAACCAAACTAGCATTTCTGTATGGCGGTTAGCACATACAACATCAATACCTGTATTTATTTATTTAAAAATGGTTCGCATAGTATTAATGACTATACTAGAGTTATTAGGACTAAAAATTCCTTGGTGTTCTACTGTGGTCAAAAAAACTGTTACACTATAACCATGTACCTCTATGACAAGAACCTGACAATAAACTCCCAAGTGAAATAGTTATAAATAACTGCGTAATAGAAAAATCACAAATTTAACTTTGATGTCTTTTGTACCATAAAGGTGATCATCATCATCGTCATTAGGTCTTCAGTCCTGGAACTGGTTACACGCGTACCCTCATTGTTTCCTATTATGAACTAACCTACACATTTCCCCTGAAATTTGCACAGTCTGCATCTATCACTATCTGATCTAGGTCTACATCTACCTTCTTTTTCCTACCTCTGCTTGTAATATATCCTATACTATTCCCCAAAACTGCCTTAGAACGTATTCTGTACCTTCAATTTCTCCTATTTTTTTTCGACAGATATCCTTGTTCCCCTATTATTTCTATAACCTATTTGTTATTACTTAGTCTGTCAATGCTATCATCGTCATTAATCTGAAACACGGCATTCCAAAGGACTGCTACCGTTTTTCTGTTTGATTTTTCTACTGCCCGTATTTCATAAGCATGCTGTGCTGTGCCCGACAATTTTCTTCTTGTTTCTATGTTTGTTGTCTTTCATCATAGGTGCTGTTCTTTCTTGTTAGATGCAGTTCGGCCCCTTCTATTGTTTAACAATTGTATACCCTATTTCTCTGACATTCAGTGGTTGTGAAGAGGGAGCGGCTCCGTGGCGTAGTTGGTATGTGTGTGACTACTACGCCCAAGGTCCTGGGTTTGAATCCCGACACGGTCCGCTTGAAAAATGTTAGGCGAGCCTTTTTCACAAAAAATACAACCTCGTTCGGATGAGAGGTAAAATGGAGGTACCGTGTGTGAGTGTTGTCACGCACGTTAAAGATCCCTACCTTGCTTGTAACAGCAAGTGTTCGGCAAAACTCCAAATTTTCCATGTAAAAAAACTCGCTTCCTAGCCAATGTAGTACATTCGGGTGGAGCATTCTAGTTAATAGTTTTGATACGTGTGCAGTCAAACTTATTGTTCGAAAATTTTCACATCTATCGGCGCCTCATTTTTTGGTATAGTTACTATGATGATACGTTTGAAATCTTTGGGTATCTCGCCTGTCTCATACATATAGCTTACAAGTTGGAAGAAACGTTCTGTTACAGCTTGTCCAGCGGCTTTTAGAGTTTCTGCTTGCAACTTATCTGTACCCGGCGCCTTACCATTTTTCAGACTCTTTAGTGCTAATTCAAACTCATCTCTAAGTATAGGATATCCTAAGTCATCATTTTCAATGTCTGATTCCTGTTCTAATGCAGTTAGTTCTTCTTTTGCATAAAAATTTCTCTATATTCTTGCCATCTACCCACTTTCTCTACATTTTCTATAATGACGTTTCCTCCGCGTCCCTTATATTTTTGCTATACGGTTTTATATCCCTAAAATTCATTCTAATTAGTTTGTATGCTTCATCTGTCTTTCCTACTTCTATCTTAGTTTGTACCTCTTTGCACTTTTCATCAATACATTGTTCTTTAGCTTTCCTGCATTTGCGAATAATTTCCCATTTTATGGCTTTGTATCTCTGTTTTCCTGTTTCGTCTGATTTATTTTTGTACCTTCGTCTTTCTTCTATTAAATTCAGGATATCGTTTGTTATCCATGGTTTCTTATTTTGTTTTTGTGTATACCCCAGAATATCTCTGGCCGCCATGTCTAGGCTGAATTTAATGTTATTCCATTCTGTTTCTACTTCCTTAGTATCAGATATTTTCCCAATATCTTTCAGCAATTCATTTGACTTTTTTTCGAATCTTTCTTGAATCTCTTTATCCTTTAGTTTCGCAAGTAAAAGTGCCTCTTTCCGTTTCAATTTTCAAATTTTTAAATTTAAGTGCGGCCTTCATAATTACTATGTTATGGTCAGTGTTTATATCTGCTTGTGGGTAGATTCTACAGTCTTTTACTTGGTTCCTAAAACGTTGTCTAACAAGAATGTAATCTATTTGATATCTTCCTATATCTCCTGGCATCTGCCACGTATATCGTCTTCTAGCATGATGTTGAAATAATGTGTTTGTGATGATTAAATTGTTCTTGCCGCAGCCTATTTCCCCTGTCGTATCTCGTGCCTAAACCAAATAAACCTACTACGCTCCTTCCCTACCCTCGCCTACCACTGCATTAAAATCCCCCGTAATTATTAAATTTTCATGTCCTTTCACGTATCTTAATATGTCTTCGATAACTTTGTAGATTGCTTTTACCTCTTTGTCAGTGTAGTTAGAGGTGGGCATGTATACTTGTATTATTACTGTGTTTACCGGTTTAGATTCTAATCTAACCATGAGTACCCTTTCGTTCTTTTGTAGGTAATGTTTTACACAGTATCCTATCTTTTCAGCATGACTATCCCCACACCCAAATTTCCTTCTCTACTCCAAAAATCCCCCGCCTCTGGCCACCGAACTTCGCTGATCCTCTAGCTTACCTACTTGCTTCCTGCTTCTATCATTCCACGCTCCGGCTCACAAAATGTTCCCGACTCTTATTCAGGACTTTCCGATCGCATCCTCCGAAATAGTTCCTTTCCGGAGATCCGAATGGGGGACTATTTTAACTCCGGAATCTTTTACCCCAGAGAATGCCATCATTTTATTATAATTTAGATACGCTATGTACTTGGGAGGTAATGTGGTGGTTTCCTGTTGCCTTCCACATCGCAGTACTGCCATACCGACAACTATAGTCTGCCAATCTAAGTACCACAATAACCGCTGCCCTCTTTCGGGGACCTGTCTTAGTCTGGTTCCTCACCAACGACCCTACTACTTTGGTTGGACCTGTAGTTTGGCTCTTTAGCTCATTAGAACACGCAAACCATTTCACCTGTTCTAGTAATGTAAAACATCGGCAAGGTGCAGGTCCATTCGAAATTGCATAAAGGTGATGTAAAAAATAAAATATCAATGAAATGTTTGATATTTAAATCTTAATAGCCTTAAACGCCCCTTTATGAAAACTCCAACATTAATACAAATAAAGCGAACTCTGATCTAAATTCCTACTGTCCCAAACAGTGACAACTCCAGATTTACCTTCATAGCAATACAAAAACATGAACCCGCACACACTAATCAAGATAAAATGAAAAGAAACAAAACGTCGTCGTTACCTCTATCACATCTAGACGCATCAAATCAAACCAACACTTTGGTAGACAAATGACTTAAACAATGCTAGAAAAGTCCTACTACTTACTAGACATAGACTCCAAAGAGCACGACAAAACTCCCTAGAAAAGTAAGTCAGTAATTTCAAATTTTCCATTTCTGTAAGATAGTTGCCTCGCAAATAACAATGTGCAGAATAAAGAAAAATCTACAATACAGTCTTCTAGTTGGATTCATAAGGTGACAAACAGATAACTTTAAGTTCACTAATTTTATTGCGTAGATGCGTTTCGTTCAGATCAAATATTAATCTATTTGTAACAATTTCGTAGTTTTTAGTTACATAATGCGATTACATACCAACGAGTTACTTATTGCTGTTATTTAAACCATTAACCCCAATTTATTATTGTTTAAATGTAAGAAATAGGTCAGTAATTATTGTTATTGGAAACTTTAATAGCAGTTTTGTAATTAGAAAATTTTATATTAGTTAAACAATACGTAGTAGCTGACACGAGCGATTAGATGACATCAGTAACAAATTATGAATATTATAAATATTTAGTATTTTTTATTATTCGATAGTATGTTGTAGCCCAACCCATGAATCATATCGTCGTATCAAACACAAAAGGCTGTGACACTGTTTTTCTTAAATTAAGGATATTGCCAGAAAGTGCATTTCTCAACAAGAAGCGTAAAACATCCGTACTTAAAAGTTGGTTATGTTTATGAAACAATCTTTAGAAAATAATTGTGTCCAGTTTAACAAAAAATTAGCCAGAAAGCAAGTTTTTAGCTGGAATTTTGAATTTTGCTGAATCCTTGGTAATCCAAGTAAGGTTTTTAACGTGGGCGAACCCAAAACTTATACATGTCGTTCCAAACTAGCAGCTGTGAGTAGAGTTGTAACTGATACAAGCACCAAGCTCAATAGAAATCACGAAGGCGATCGTAGGACTAACGAACCTACAAACACTAGTACCTTTCCCACAAACCTTTGACTTTCAGCTTCTGGATATAATCCAGATGAAAAACAACAATGCTTCCTTAGGAGGAATCTTTATGGACGAGTTACTAATAGTTTGTTAGAAAACCGAAGAACCTTAGACCCTGGCTCCCGTTTTGTGATTATCAAAGGGACAGAAGAAGACTTTAGAAAGTAAGTCCTTTTCTAATAGAAAGGTTATAACAGGTATAATAAATGAAACCAAATTTATTGAAAAGATCAAAGATGGCCTATTGGTATAATATCTTAACGGACATCAAGCTCAGCAACTTCTCGCAATTACGGAAATTTCACTACTTGGCACGCTACCCTAAATTTTTGTAAAGATGTCATCTCATGTCTAGATTTAATGAACTCTTTAAAGAAAGAAATTTGTGAAAATGCCCAGGGGCAACTGCAGTCAAACGTATAGTAATTAATTGAGATGGTACCGTAAAGGAAACTGCATCATTAATATTGACTTTCAGTGGAACTAAATTACCCGATGCTATAAGTGATAGCTTTTAGGCTATACGGTTGCGCAATGCAAATGGGAAGAGATTTATTCGTATGGCGACTCTCCTCATGAAGGAAGGTGCAAGCAACAGAAACTAATATGCCAACTGTATAGGTAAACCATTATACGCGATTCAATAACACTCCGATATTTAAACAAGAGGTCGCTATCCAACGAATAAAACATTAGAAAAAGTCACTTATGTGGAAACCAAATAGCGTGTTTAATTTCTAACAACCCAGTTACCTACTACATGAGCAAACATCATCAAAAGACCAAAAATAGCTAAGCAATGGGTTCCAGAAATAATAAATATTTGTACTGTAGTAGTTAAACAATAACTTGTCTCTCAAAGCAGCCACTCCAGTGAACTAACTACAAAGTTAGTTAACAAATGAGATGACATAATTGCAGCTCCATGCTACTGAAACGCATTTTGGGATCCTTCGTCCGATACATATTCATACCCTTCTTCAGTTAATTTAGTCGATAGCTCGGCAATATTCGCAAATCCACAAACGAATCTTTTATAATATGTGCATAATTCCAGAAAATTATATAGTTGGTGTTTGTTTTTGGGCGTCGGTCACCCTTACGCAGCCCTAACTTTTTCCGGGTTTAGCCTAACTCCATTTCGTAATACTACATGCTCCAGTTATTTTACCTCTACGCCGAGCAAGAAGTACTTCTTTGGGTGCAAATTCAGATTTGCTCCTCTCAATCTTAGCACTTCTTCCGAATTGGTCAAGTGTTCTTTAAATGCGTTCCCAATCACAATCAGATCATCCAAAATGGCAGGGCATGTCTTGCATGACACTGCATGTAAGATGTTATCCATTAAACGCTCAAAGCTGATAGGAGAGTTGCAAAGTCCAAATGACATTATTGTAAATTGCCCAATGCCACTAGTAAATGCAGTCTTTTCTCGTACTTACCTGTACGGGTTTTCAAGTCCAAAGTCGAGAACCACCGTGACCCTGAGAGCGTATCTAGAGTGTCCTCGGTAATGGGTAATTGTTTTTCTTTGTAACATCATTTAACCGACAATAGTCAAAACAGAATCCTATTGAACCCCTCTTTTTCATCACAAGAACAACAGGCGGTGGACAAAAGTTGTCGGAGCGTTCGATCACACTCCAACAATTCTTTCAGTCTCTTCTCGCTTGGCCACTGGAAACCTTTTGGTTTGTTGCCTCATTGGACGGGTATTTTGTGCTTGACTACCGCGGTTTTCCCCTACTGACTGCCATCAATCGCAAACACATCTGAGTATCGTCGAATCAGGTTTCAAGTTCAACCAGCTCTTGTTGTTCGAGCTTCTGGCTGGGTTTTATTAACTAGTCCAATAATTTCGATGAGCATTCACTGATGTGCGACTCCTTAATGACGTTGAGACTTCCTGCCACGTAAACAACCGGAGTAGGTAGAGGACAGACTATCAGAACCCACTACCTCCGCCTCTTTTATACCTCTCCTCCATCTCTCCTCCGCCTCCGCCACCGCCTCCGCCACCACCAACGCCTTCGTCTCCGTTTCCGCCTCCACCAACACCTCCGCCAACGCATCCGCCTCCGTCTCCGTCTGCACCACCGCCTCCGCCTCCGCCTCCGCCCCCGCCTTCTTCTCCGCCTCCGCTTCCGCCGACGCATCCGCATCCACCTCCGCCTCCGACTCGGCATCCATATCCTTTTCCGCCTCCGCCTCCGCCTCCACGTCCACTTCTGCGTCCACCTCCGCCTCCGCCTCCGGCTTCGCCTACACCTCCGTTTCCACATCTGCCTCCTCTTCCACCTCCGCCTCCACCTCCACATCCACCTCCACCTCCACCTCTACCGCCATCTCCACCTCTACCACCACCGCCACCGCCACTTCCACCTCTAGCTCCACCTCCACCTCCACCTCCACCTCCACCTCCACCTCCACCTCCACCTCCACCTCCACCTCCACCTCCACCTCCACCTCCACCTCCACCTCCACCTCCACCTCCACCTCCACCTCCACCTCCACCTCCACCTCCACCTCCACCTCCACCTCCACCTCCACCTCCACCTCCACCTCCACCTCCACCTCCACCTCCACCTCCACCTCCACCTCCACCTCCACCTCCACCTCCACCTCCACCTCCACCTCCACCTCCACCTCCACCTCCACCTCCACCTCCACCTCCACCTCCACCTAAACCTCCACCTCCACCTCCACCTCCACCTCCACCTCCACCTCCGCCTCCACCTCCACCTCCATCTCCGCCTACACCTCCACCTTTACCTCCACCTCCCCTCCACCTCCACCTCCACCACCACCTCCACCTCCACCTCCACCTCCACCTCCACCTCCACCTCCACCTCCACCTCCACCTCCACCTCCACCTCCACCCCACCCCACCTCTACCTCCATCTCCACCTCCACCTTCACCTACACCTCTACATCCACCTCCACCTCCACCTCCACCACCACTTCCACCTCCACCTCCACCACCATCTCCACCTCCTCCACCTCCACCTCCACCACCACCTCCACCTCCACCCCACCTCCAACTCTACCTCCACCTTCACCTCCACAACCACCATCTTTAGTCTAGACA
This sequence comes from Platerodrilus igneus, assembly GCA_036346225.1. Lineage (NCBI taxonomy): Eukaryota > Metazoa > Arthropoda > Insecta > Coleoptera > Lycidae > Platerodrilus > Platerodrilus igneus. The sequence continues at coordinate 5,028,869 of JARFIW010000672.1, read as the reverse complement.
ATTCCAAATAACCTGACCTAAGTCCAAACAACGTGAACTAACTTAACCTAACTCTCAAACAGTTTTAGCACATGTTGGAGTGGAAACATTTTACGAACTGCACAAGCCACAACCTTCGCTTTACAACGGAAATTAGAAAAGTGTAAGCCCACCTAATTTAGATATCTGTATTACACGAGCTATTATTCAACATACATGAAACACGCTTTGGGAAAGAAAACAGTTTCGTAGACACACTCCCGAGCATGAACGGCATCGACTTCAAACAGCTCTCTAATTCTCAGCAAAACGATGAGCAGCTCAAAAGCCTTAGGAAAATAACTGAAGTTTGACCTATGGACTGATACAAATTCCGAACATTGCCCAAACAGTTATCTGTGACATTTCAACAACCATAGCTCGCCCATTCGTAACAAAAGGATTACGGAAAGAAATTTCCGCAAGCATTCACATTATATCAAACCTAAAATTAGTTTGGGTTGACTAGTTACAATACGTGTGGTTACAGAAACGAAAAATTTTAATCTATCATTTTCAAGCACGCCCACATAGACATTGTCGGACCATTACCCGTGTCAGAAAGACACCGATATATATTCACAAGATGACCAGAGGAAAAACCTCTGCAAAACGTTAAAGCTGAAATGGTAGCCAAAGCATTCATAGAACATTGGATTGTACTCGTTGGCGTATTACTCAGAGTTACAACAGATCAAGGACATCAGTTTGAATCGCATCTATTCAAACTATTAGAAACTTTGATTGGATTAACAAGAATCCGCACAACAGCATATCATTTGCAATTCAATGGCATGATGGAACGATTCCATCCGCAATTAAAACTACACTGATGTGTCATGAAACGGAAAAATGGACAGAAGCATTCTCTTTAATCCTACTCCTAATCAGAAATGCTTGGAAGGAAGAAGTAGACGCTACAGCTGCAGAGCTTATATTTAACGAAATGCGACGTCTTACAGGGAAAATCCTCACAAGTTCGAGCAATCCATAGGAACAAACATATCCTGAAACACTTGCAAACCAGCTTATAACGACTACAACCAGTTTAATGTACTAAGCATAGCTTACTCAAAGAATTAAACAATTCAAGCCACATTTTCTACTCTGCGGTGGCAACAAAATGCTTTTCAAAGTACATACGACGGACCATACAAAGTAATCTACATAGACGACAAAACGGTCATCATCGGCAATCATGTCAAAAAAACAACTATCTCAATCGACAGGCTCAAACCATCATACATGGAGAACGAACCTTCAGAAAAAATCAGTATGGGTTCAAAAAACCAAGTTGTACTACTCCAACAACAATTACAAGATGCGGTAGAAGAGTACACTTCCCAAAAAAATATATTACTTTTTATCACGACTAACGCAGTCACTGGATAGGAGTATGTAGGGGTATGCAACAAACCATACTCCTAACTAACTGACCAACAAGCATGCAACATGCAAATAAATACCATACATGCATAAAACATCCCTTAATCAATAATGGACTCGTCCGACACTCCTCGAAATACAAACAGAACCGTCCGAATATACAATACAAACAAACCTCGGTTTTATAAGAAAGCCACACATTTCATGGAGAGAATCTAAGGATATTACAAGACGGAAGTCACCAAACTCCTCGTGAATTAAGAGTGTTCCTTCAGATTATCTCATTGTGCCCACTAAACCTAATGGGATCGGAGGTGAACTCTCTCAACATTACGGGCAGGAGTTACAAAGCCATTGACATCAGGACTTCCTCGGAAAGTACGCGAACCCAACGAGCACGCAATAATTGGGAACATTCCGCCATCAACTCGCTTCAATTCCTATCAACCAAGGAAGTCATCGTACGTAAGCGTCAGCTCACCAACTGCTAGGTATAGTAGTATGGAAATCCTACTACAATCACCGCCACGAGGTGTCGCATTATATTCAGCGCAACCAAGCTCAGGGTTACTTACAATTATGGACATAATGACTTACATAACACCAGACACAAGTCTTCGTTGTGTAGCTGTACCATAGAATCTTTTAGTATAGAAACTCGTTCTGCAACTTTACAAACTTTCAGTTCTGGTGTTAAATACACTTACAATTTAATTACGCACACAAAAACGTTTCTAAATATGTCATGTACGTATCATTCCTTTCATGTTAATGTATAACTTCATATCAATATTTTAACTTGTAAGTAGACTTTTTATCTCTGTTACTACAAAGCATTAACAAGGTGACCCCAGACAACCAGGACACCGCGAGATGAATTCACTTAAACAACTCAATATTTAGAATTGTATATACGGCATTTCTATAGATAATTTATCTCGTCACTTCTCAATTCTTCTGCAATTTTGTCAAATTCTAACAACGATATCCTACATCTTACGTTTTCAGCATTGGGTACTTGAAATTTTTTTAGCGATCCTCTGTTCAATATAATGTTTCAATTCATCTCTCTAATCCGTTTTTATATTCCTCACTTCTACGAATTCCTGACTAACTACATTTTCCTAGAAGTTAAGTAAGTAGTAGTGAAAAAGGTTCTCACTTTTTGCAGTCTAAACATAATTTGTAGTGTAATATGTATATCACTAACAGTAACATAAACATTAGTTTTATATACATGACTCTGCAGTAACGTTATTGCTTATGGCTATTAATAAATTCAGTTATTGTCTCAAAATCACAATTTGGTTAGTCATGGTGAAACTTATGTGCCTTCTATAATATGCGACCGTATACGTGACCTATACCAACAAATGTAAAACTGAAACAGGAATTGAATAAACTACTGAATACATTATTTATGTCTTTATGCATTTATGCAGGTAATGTAGCAGTAGCCTCTGTCATTAAGAATGCAGTAACGTTGCTTAATCTGGTTTTGTTGCCACTTGTTATTAATTGAAATCTCAAAATTTCAAGGTCAAGACTATATATAAATGACCATCTAGCGATCACAATAATTGCCTGCGGAAGATATTTCAAAAATCTTTTGTATTAAGCACGTCTTAAATGCTTGGAAGACGAGCTTAAAAAAAACTGGTTGCATTCATTCACGACGATGCAAATTCACAAAAGATTTTTCTAATCCAATGTGACATTGTCTTATACCTGAAGCAAATGTTGGTAGTTGCAGAAAGAATAGTTCGGAATGGTTTAAAAAATATCACCTGACAAAGAAGGGCAAAAAAGGAGTTACGAAGTATGAATTTCAATGGTTCCTTTTCTTAAATTGCAGAGCTGTTGATATACGTTAAACATCGCAAAATGGACACAAATTAGAATGAATTCGGAACCTCAAACGACGTATTGTTTGAGAAACATTTAAATTACTAACTATAGTTCATTCGCTTTAACGTCACATCTGAATAAAATACTACATTGCCAATGTTCTGTTAAGTTATAATATATCTAATGAAAGATATAGAAATATTTCCATTGGCAAGAGGGATTGTTGGCAACACCGTACAGAACTGCCAACCTTTATTGTTATGGCAGTATACTTCAAACGCAAATATAGGTATTTCTTTGCGTATAGTTGCCAACGGTTCATTACTACATTTGACGTCATCCTAAAGTAAAATTGAATGGATTATACATGTAGTATCGAATACCCTTATTTGGCGTAAATTAATGTTATTTGATATTTCTGACGACATAACAAGATAATTGAAATAGTAGGGGAACAAGGATATCTGTGGAAAAAAAATTGGAGGAATAGAAGGGCAGAAAATACGTTCTAATGCATTTTGGGGAATAGTAAGAGATATATTACAAGCAAGGATAGGAAAAGGAGGTAGATGTAGACCTAGATTAGATAGTGATAGATGCAGATCGTGCAAATTTCAGGGAAATGTGTAGGTTAGTTCAGAATAGGAAATAATAAGAGTACGCGTCTAACCAGTTCCAGGACTGAAGATCGAATCATGATGAACAAGATAAAGTTAACTAAAATTAATATACAAAGTGGAATAAAAGCAGCATGGCAATAAAAATCATTAACCCAATAGTGCTCGTAGGCAACCATAGATGCGTGAGTGAATATTAATTTACTGAACGTGCTTGACAAAGGTTTTGACCCAGATAGAATGAACCTTCTACTTCAGGTATATGAATTTATTGTCACTGCCTGCTTCATTTGTGAATGATAGCATCGAATTTACTGGCACATGTTTTGTAAAAGTTTGCAAGATGAAATAAAATGAAAGTATTTGCTAAATTTCTGAATTTCTAATGTTTATATCAAAACTGTAGTGTTCTTTACATATCATGTAGCAAATGTTTTCATGAATAAAACTAAAACAGGTTTTACTATTATTCTTAGGAATGTGTAAACTTCAGAAGCAACTATAGTTGATGCTGAGCTATGAAGGGCCAAATTTACGGTTATTTAGTTTCAGGACTGAAAGTGCCAGCATGAGCAATATTATGGACATAAAGTACCAAATAAAAGGTCTATAGGGATTGTGTCACCATTTGAGGAGGCAAATGTAAATACTGAGAAAGATTCTGATTTGGCAGATGACGAAGCTGTTGGAACACCCACGCACTTGCCAGGACGAATTCTCAAAAATAAGACCATAATTGAATTTTCAGATACAGAAGAATTCACCGAGATATTTAAAGAGCCTCAACCTTCAACGTCTAGATCTAGAAACAAGCCAAGAAAAGTTCCTAGAAGAGGTCGAAAACAACAGAAGATAAAACATGGATGGTAAATAAAAAAAGTTTATTGGGTTTCGTTAGATTCTCTTCTAGAAATAGGTCCACCCACGATAAACTTTTTAAAAAATACAATTGAATCACCACTGGAGTGCTTGTGTACTTTTCTATCCCAAACGCTTATTCAGCATATTTTAACTCAGTCTAATTTATATGCTGCGCAGAAAGGTATCCATAACCTAACCGTTGTAGGAATTTTATTAATTTCTGGATATCATCGTTTAGCAAGCAAAAGAATGTACTGGCAAACAGATCCTGGCTGTAATATAGCTTTCGTATCTAATTCAATTCGACGAAACAGGTTTGAGGGAATCTTACGATACATCCATATCAATGATAATACAAGTATAAGTATAAGTAATGATAAATTTTATAAAGTGAGACCGATTTTTGATTTTATGAATAATTCCTTCAAACAACTGCCATACGGATCTTGTTTGAGCATAGATGAGAGTATAGTATCGTACTTTAGTCGCCACAGTGCCAAGCAGTTTATAAAAGGGAAACCCATACGGTTTGGTTTTAAACTGTGGGTACTTGCAAAACCAGATGGCACTTCGATCCATGCTGAACCTTACTTCGGTGAAAGTACAAGTTTAGCGAAACTGATCTTGGACAAGGTGCAGATGTTGTATTGGGGTTAGTAGAACATGCTAAAATTCCTAGTGGCACAAAGCTATACATTGATAATCTGTTTACCTCTGTAAATCTGCTGCAGGAGTTATGTCAGAGAGATCAAGGTGGTACTGGAACTTTATGAGAAAATCGTAAGCCTAAAACTGACGTACTGGGAATAGAAAACAATTTGTTAAGACTCCAAGAGGAACTCCGGTAAGTGTCGAAAATGGGCAACTTACTGCTGTGGAATGGAACAATAATGCTGTGGTTATTGATCTTTCCAACTGTCCTGAAGAATGGCCACATAAAAATGAAACAAGGTACAGCAGGAAAGAAAGAGGAAAATAAAGATAAACATGCCAAGTGTCATTGTAGAATATAACTGCAGTATGGGAGGAGTTGATCTCATTAATCAATTTACCGCACATTATCGATGCGGATTTCGAATTAAAAAATGGTGGTGGCTACTTTTTGCCTGGTGTATAGATGAATGCTGCGTTCAGGGTGGCTACAATATTCCTTATTTGCACTTTAAAAGACAAGTAGTTTTGCAACTGATTAGTGCTCATGGAGTACCTCCACTTAGGCCAGGTGCATCACCATCATTAGCAACATTCTTATAAGAAAACGGTAGTTGACATTTAAAGTTCGATATTTACTACACCGTGAATGTGATGTAATAGACACTATCAACAGTTGGCAACGCGAGCTCTTATACAGATTTAGGGCGAGGTCAACTATTGATACGTGTCAGATATTGCGTAATAATACGTAAATTTAAACAATCTCTAACACAAGAATAATGCATGCAAATTAATTAAAGGTTACTCACATCAGGTATTTTGCATCCGCCTGCAATTTCCCTCAGTAGGCCTGTAACCACGCATCCGGCTCCTGGAGGAATTAGAGATGGCGTCGACGCTACCAAATACTTAAGAAACAGCTCGGCTAACTGCGGTAGACATGGATCTCTCCATCTACAGATGTAGAGGTCGGTAGGTCCTTCGGTGGCGCAGATTGGTACCTATGTAAGCTGTTTGCCTGGTGGTGTGAAGTGAAATGGACGTTTCTTTTGGGTGACGTACCGTATCGTAGCTATGTAGAATCCTTTCTCTAATTACCTTTGTTTTTGTCTACCTTTTACCTTCTTCCCGTCAACCCTTACATAGGTACCAATAAAAAAATTTCTACATATTTTGTAGAACGTTTCCTTAAAATTCGAACTTATTGTTTTCTCCATAATATTACATTAAATACAACTATCCATCGTACGGTTGAAGGACGTTCAAAGTTGACGTGAATGAACCATAAGTTGATACTCGCAGGTGCACTCGCTGCTTTAGATTTATAAAACCAGATAATACAAACGACTTCTTAAAATTGAGAATTATAATATAAAAATCTAATTGAGGACTTCTACGAAGCGTTGAAAAACATATTTTATCGTACTTTTACGAAATCATTAAAGGAATATTTTATGTGTTATTTACACAAATGTCCAAAGAATTATTAAATGAATTTATCTAAAGAATTATCCAAACGAAGTTATTTATTAGAAGTCATTTAAAAACGTCTTTAAAAGGAACGTTATAACAGAAGAAATGAAAAATTACTAAAAGAAAAATTACGAAAAGTGCAATTATGAAAAGAGCGCTACAACAAATTATTTAGTTGGTCTAATTAATTATTATTTTAATTCTTACCATCGTTAAAACATCAATGGCCTAGTGTCCAGCACACTAGTGATTAACTACCGCACAAAAAGCCAGACGCAAGTTGCATGCTAGAACCCTTATTGGTTCCATTATCGTTCTCGACGAGAGCTCTAGCTAATGTGAGCGCAAATGTGCTATGCACAAAACAGGAAAGCTGCTTGGCCTTGATAATAATTGTATTAACATTCGGCGCCTGATGTTAGCAACCAAACTAGCATTTCTGTATGGCGGTTAGCACATACAACATCAATACCTGTATTTATTTATTTAAAAATGGTTCGCATAGTATTAATGACTATACTAGAGTTATTAGGACTAAAAATTCCTTGGTGTTCTACTGTGGTCAAAAAAACTGTTACACTATAACCATGTACCTCTATGACAAGAACCTGACAATAAACTCCCAAGTGAAATAGTTATAAATAACTGCGTAATAGAAAAATCACAAATTTAACTTTGATGTCTTTTGTACCATAAAGGTGATCATCATCATCGTCATTAGGTCTTCAGTCCTGGAACTGGTTACACGCGTACCCTCATTGTTTCCTATTATGAACTAACCTACACATTTCCCTGAAATTTGCACAGTCTGCATCTATCACTATCTGATCTAGGTCTACATCTACCTTCTTTTTCCTACCTCTGCTTGTAATATATCCTATACTATTCCCCAAAACTGCCTTAGAACGTATTCTGTACCTTCAATTTCTCCTATTTTTTTTCGACAGATATCCTTGTTCCCCTATTATTTCTATAACCTATTTGTTATTACTTAGTCTGTCAATGCTATCATCGTCATTAATCTGAAACACGGCATTCCAAAGGACTGCTACCGTTTTTCTGTTTGATTTTTCTACTGCCCGTATTTCATAAGCATGCTGTGCTGTGCCCGACAATTTTCTTCTTGTTTCTATGTTTGTTGTCTTTCATCATAGGTGCTGTTCTTTCTTGTTAGATGCAGTTCGGCCCCTTCTATTGTTTAACAATTGTATACCCTATTTCTCTGACATTCAGTGGTTGTGAAGAGGGAGCGGCTCCGTGGCGTAGTTGGTATGTGTGTGACTACTACGCCCAAGGTCCTGGGTTCGAATCCCGACACGGTCCGCTTGAAAAATGTTAGGCGAGCCTTTTTCACAAAAATACAACCTCGTTCGGATGAGAGGTAAAATGGAGGTACCGTGTGTGAGTGTTGTCACGCACGTTAAAGATCCCTACCTTGCTTGTAACAGCAAGTGTTCGGCAAAACTCCAAATTTTCCATGTAAAAAAACTCGCTTCCTAGCCAATGTAGTACATTCGGGTGGAGCATTCTAGTTAATAGTTTTGATACGTGTGCAGTCAAACTTATTGTTCGAAAATTTTCACATCTATCGGCGCCTCATTTTTGGTATAGTTACTATGATGATACGTTTGAAATCTTTGGGTATCTCGCCTGTCTCATACATATAGCTTACAAGTTGGAAGAAACGTTCTGTTACAGCTTGTCCAGCGGCTTTTAGAGTTTCTGCTTGCAACTTATCTGTACCCGGCGCCTTACCATTTTTCAGACTCTTTAGTGCTAATTCAAACTCATCTCTAAGTATAGGATATCCTAAGTCATCATTTTCAATGTCTGATTCCTGTTCTAATGCAGTTAGTTCTTCTTTTGCATAAAAATTTCTCTATATTCTTGCCATCTACCCACTTTCTCTACATTTTCTATAATGACGTTTCCTCCGCGTCCCTTATATTTTTGCTATACGGTTTTATATCCCTAAAATTCATTCTAATTAGTTTGTATGCTTCATCTGTCTTTCCTACTTCTATCTTAGTTTGTACCTCTTTGCACTTTTCATCAATACATTGTTCTTTAGCTTTCCTGCATTTGCGAATAATTTCCCATTTTGTGGCTTTGTATCTCTGTTTTCCTGTTACGTCTGATTTATTTTTGTACCTTCGTCTTTCTTCTATTAAATTCAGGATTTCGTTTGTTATCCATGGTTTCTTATTTTGTTTTGTGTATACCCCAGAATATCTCTGGCCGCCATGTCTAGGCTGAATTTAATGTTATTCCATTCTGTTTCTACTTCCTTAGTATCAGATATTTTCCCAATATCTTTCAGCAATTCATTTGACTTTTTTTCGAATCTTTCTTGAATCTCTTTATCCTTTAGTTTCGCAAGTAAAAGTGCCTCTTTCCGTTTCAATTTTCAAATTTTTAAATTTAAGTGCGGCCTTCATAATTACTATGTTATGGTCAGTGTTTATATCTGCTTGTGGGTAGATTCTACAGTCTTTTACTTGGTTCCTAAAACGTTGTCTAACAAGAATGTAATCTATTTGATATCTTCCTATATCTCCTGGCATCTGCCACGTATATCGTCTTCTAGCATGATGTTGAAATAATGTGTTTGTGATGATTAAATTGTTCTTGCCAGCCTATTTCCCTGTCGTATCTCGTGCCTAAACCAAATAAACCTACTACGCTCCTTCCCTACCCTCGCCTACCACTGCATTAAAATCCCCCGTAATTATTAAATTTTCATGTCCTTTCACGTATCTTAATATGTCTTCGATAACTTTGTAGATTGCTTTTACCTCTTTGTCAGTGTAGTTAGAGGTGGGCATGTATACTTGTATTATTACTGTGTTTACCGGTTTAGATTCTAATCTAACCATGAGTACCCTTTCGTTCTTTTGTAGGTAATGTTTTACACAGTATCCTATCTTTTCAGCATGACTATCCCCACACCCAAATTTCCTTCTCTACTCCAAAAATCCCCCGCCTCTGGCCACCGAACTTCGCTGATCCCTCTAGCTTACCTACTTGCTTCCTGCTTCTATCATTCCACGCTCCGGCTCACAAAATGTTCCCGACTCTTATTCAGGACTTTCCGATCGCATCCTCCGAAATAGTTCCTTTCCGGAGATCCGAATGGGGGACTATTTTAACTCCGGAATCTTTTACCCCAGAGAATGCCATCATTTTATTATAATTTAGATACGCTATGTACTTGGGAGGTAATGTGGTGGTTTCCTGTTGCCTTCCACATCGCAGTACTGCCATACCGACAACTATAGTCTGCCAATCTAAGTACCACAATAACCGCTGCCCTCTTTCGGGGACCTGTCTTAGTCTGGTTCCTCACCAACGACCCTACTACTTTGGTTGGACCTGTAGTTTGGCTCTTTAGCTCATTAGAACACGCAAACCATTTCACCTGTTCTAGTAATGTAAAACATCGGCAAGGTGCAGGTCCATTCGAAATTGCATAAAGGTGATGTAAAAAATAAAATATCAATGAAATGTTTGATATTTAAATCTTAATAGCCTTAAACGCCCCTTTATGAAAACTCCAACATTAATACAAATAAAGCGAACTCTGATCTAAATTCCTACTGTCCCAAACAGTGACAACTCCAGATTTACCTTCATAGCAATACAAAAACATGAACCCGCACACACTAATCAAGATAAAATGAAAAGAAACAAAACGTCGTCGTTACCTCTATCACATCTAGACGCATCAAATCAAACCAACACTTTGGTAGACAAATGACTTAAACAATGCTAGAAAAGTCCTACTACTTACTAGACATAGACTCCAAAGAGCACGACAAAACTCCCTAGAAAAGTAAGTCAGTAATTTCAAATTTTCCATTTCTGTAAGATAGTTGCCTCGCAAATAACAATGTGCAGAATAAAGAAAAATCTACAATACAGTCTTCTAGTTGGATTCATAAGGTGACAAACAGATAACTTTAAGTTCACTAATTTTATTGCGTAGATGCGTTTCGTTCAGATCAAATATTAATCTATTTGTAACAATTTCGTAGTTTTTAGTTACATAATGCGATTACATACCAACGAGTTACTTATTGCTGTTATTTAAACCATTAACCCCAATTTATTATTGTTTAAATGTAAGAAATAGGTCAGTAATTATTGTTATTGGAAACTTTAATAGCAGTTTTGTAATTAGAAAATTTTATATTAGTTAAACAATACGTAGTAGCTGACACGAGCGATTAGATGACATCAGTAACAAATTATGAATATTATAAATATTTAGTATTTTTTATTATTCGATAGTATGTTGTAGCCCAACCCATGAATCATATCGTCGTATCAAACACAAAAGGCTGTGACACTGTTTTTCTTAAATTAAGGATATTGCCAGAAAGTGCATTTCTCAACAAGAAGCGTAAAACATCCGTACTTAAAAGTTGGTTATGTTTATGAAACAATCTTTAGAAAATAATTGTGTCCAGTTTAACAAAAAATTAGCCAGAAAGCAAGTTTTTTAGCTGGAATTTTTGAATTTTGCTGAATCCTTGGTAATCCAAGTAAGGTTTTTAACGTGGGCGAACCCAAAACTTATACATGTCGTTCCAAACTAGCAGCTGTGAGTAGAGTTGTAACTGATACAAGCACCAAGCTCAATAGAAATCACGAAGGCGATCGTAGGACTAATGAACCTACAAACACTAGTACCTTTCCCACAAACCTTTGACTTTCAGCTTCTGGATATAATCCAGATGAAAAACAACAATGCTCCTTAGGAGGAATCTTTATGGACGAGTTACTAATAGTTTGTTAGAAAACCGAAGAACCTTAGACCCTGGCTCCCGTTTTGTGATTATCAAAGGGATAGAAGAAGACTTTAGAAAGTAAGTCCTTTTCTAATAGAAAGGTTATAACAGGTATAATAAATGAAACCAAATTTATTGAAAAGATCAAAGATGGCCTATTGGTATAATATCTTAACGGACATCAAGCTCAGCAACTTCTCGCAATTACGGAAATTTCACTACTTGGCACGCTACCCTAAATTTTTGTAAAGATGTCATCTCATGTCTAGATTTAATGAACTCTTTAAAGAAAGAAATTTGTGAAAATGCCCAGGGGCAACTGCAGTCAAACGTATAGTAATTAATTGAGATGGTACCGTAAAGGAAACTGCATCATTAATATTGACTTTCAGTGGAACTAAATTACCCGATGCTATAAGTGATAGCTTTTAGGCTATACGGTTGCGCAATGCAAATGGGAAGAGATTTATTCGTATGGCGACTCTCCTCATGAAGGAAGGTGCAAGCAACAGAAACTAATATGCCAACTGTATAGGTAAACCATTATACGCGATTCAATAACACTCCGATATTTAAACAAGAGGTCGCTATCCAACGAATAAAAACATTAGAAAAAGTCACTTATGTGGAAACCAAATAGCGTGTTTAATTTCTAACAACCCAGTTACCTACTACATGAGCAAACATCATCAAAAGACCAAAAATAGCTAAGTAATGGGTTCCAGAAATAATAAATATTTGTACTGTAGTAGTTAAACAATAACTTGTCTCTCAAAGCAGCCACTCCAGTGAACTAACTACAAAGTTAGTTAACAAATGAGATGACATAATTGCAGCTCCATGCTACTGAAACGCATTTTGGGATCCTTCGTCCGATACATATTCATACCCTTCTTCAGTTAATTTAGTCGATAGCTCGGCAATATTCGCAAATCCACAAACGAATCTTTTATAATATGTGCATAATTCCAGAAAATTATATAGTTGGTGTTTGTTTTTTGGGCGTCGGTCACCCTTACGCAGCCCTAACTTTTTCCGGGTTTAGCCTAACTCCATTTCGTAATACTACATGCTCCAGTTATTTTACCTCTACGCCGAGCAAGAAGTACTTCTTTGGGTGCAAATTCAGATTTGCTCCTCTCAATCTTAGCACTTCTTCCGAATTGGTCAAGTGTTCTTTAAATGCGTTCCCAATCACAATCAGATCATCCAAAATGGCAGGGCATGTCTTGCATGACACTGCATGTAAGATGTTATCCATTAAACGCTCAAAGCTGATAGGAGAGTTGCAAAGTCCAAATGACATTATTGTAAATTGCCCAATGCCACTAGTAAATGCAGTCTTTTCTCGTACTTACCTGTACGGGTTTTTCAAGTCCAAAGTCGAGAACCACCGTGACCCTGAGAGCGTATCTAGAGTGTCCTCGGTAATGGGTAATTGTTTTTCTTTGTAACATCATTTAACCGACAATAGTCAAAACAGAATCCTATTGAACCCCTCTTTTTCATCACAAGAACAACAGGCGGTGGACAAAAGTTGTCGGAGCGTTCGATCACACTCCAACAATTCTTTCAGTCTCTTCTCGCTTGGCCACTGGAAACCTTTTGGTTTGTTGCCTCATTGGACGGGTATTTTGTGCTTGACTACCGCGGTTTTCCCCTACTGACTGCCATCAATCGCAAACACATCTGAGTATCGTCGAATCAGGTTTCAAGTTCAACCAGCTCTTGTTGTTCGAGCTTCTGGCTGGGTTTTATTAACTAGTCCAATAATTTCGATGAGCATTCACTGATGTGCGACTCCTTAATGACGTTGAGACTTCCTGCCACGTAAACAACCGGAGTAGGTAGAGGACAGACTATCAGAACCCACTACCTCCGCCTCTTTATACCTCTCCTCCATCTCTCCTCCGCCTCCGCCACCGCCTCCGCCACCACCAACGCCTTCGTCTCCGTTTCCGCCTCCACCAACACCTCCGCCAACGCATCCGCCTCCGTCTCCGTCTGCACCACCGCCTCCGCCTCCGCCTCCGCCCCCGCCTTCTTCTCCGCCTCCGCTTCCGCCGACGCATCCGCATCCACCTCCGCCTCCGACTCGGCATCCATATCCTTTTCCGCCTCCGCCTCCGCCTCCACGTCCACTTCTGCGTCCACCTCCGCCTCCGCCTCCGGCTTCGCCTACACCTCCGTTTCCACATCTGCCTCCTCTTCCACCTCCGCCTCCACCTCCACATCCCCCTCCACCTCCACCTCTACCGCCATCTCCACCTCTACCACCACCGCCACCGCCACTTCCACCTCTAGCCCTCCACCTCCACCTCCACCTCCACCTCCACCTCCACCTCCACCTCCTCCACCTCCACCTCCACCTCCACCTCCACCTCCACCTCCACCTCCACCTCCACCTCCACCTCCACCTCCACCTCCACCTCCACCTCCACCTCCACCTCCACCTCCACCTCCACCTCCACCTCCACCTCCACCTCCACCTCCACCTCCACCTCCACCTCCACCTCCACCTCCACCTCCACCTCCACCTCCACCTCCACCTCCACCTCCACCTCCACCTCCACCTCCACCTAAACCTCCACCTCCACCTCCACCTCCACCTCCACCTCCACCTCCGCCTCCACCTCCACCTCCATCTCCGCCTACACCTCCACCTTTACCTCCACCTCCCTCCCTCCACCTCCACCTCCACCACCACCTCCACCTCCACCTCCACCTCCACCTCCACCTCCACCTCCACCTCCACCTCCACCTCCACCTCCACCCCACCCCCACCTCTACCTCCATCTCCACCTCCACCTTCACCTACACCTCTACATCCACCTCCACCTCCACCTCCACCACCACTTCCACCTCCACCTCCACCACCATCTCCACCTCCTCCACCTCCACCTCCACCACCACCTCCACCTCCACCCCACCTCCAACTCTACCTCCACCTTCACCTCCACAACCACCATCTTTAGTCTAGACAATTCCAAATAACCTGACCTAAGTCCAAACAACGTGAACTAACTTAACCTAACTCTCAAACAGTTTTAGCACATGTTGGAGTGGAAACATTTTACGAACTGCACAAGCCACAACCTTCGCTTTACAACGGAAATTAGAAAAGTGTAAGCCCACCTAATTTAGATATCTGTATTACACGAGCTATTATTCAACATACATGAAACACGCTTTGGGGAAAGAAAACAGTTTCGTAGACACACTCCCGAGCATGAACGGCATCGACTTCAAACAGCTCTCTAATTCTCAGCAAAACGATGAGCAGCTCAAAAGCCTTAGGGAAAATAACTGAAGTTTGACCTATGGACTGATACAAATTCCGAACATTGCCCAAACAGTTATCTGTGACATTTCAACAACCATAGCTCGCCCATTCGTAACAAAAGGATTACGGAAAGAAATTTCCGCAAGCATTCACATTATATCAAACCTAAAAATTAGTTTGGGTTGACTAGTTACAATACGTGTGGTTACAGAAACGAAAAATTTTAATCTATCATTTTCAAGCACGCCCACATAGACATTGTCGGACCATTACCCGTGTCAGAAAGACACCGATATATATTCACAAGATGACCAGAGGAAAAACCTCTGCAAAACGTTAAAGCTGAAATGGTAGCCAAAGCATTCATAGAACATTGGATTGTACTCGTTGGCGTATTACTCAGAGTTACAACAGATCAAGGACATCAGTTTGAATCGCATCTATTCAAACTATTAGAAACTTTGATTGGATTAACAAGAATCCGCACAACAGCATATCATTTGCAATTCAATGGCATGATGGAACGATTCCATCCGCAATTAAAACTACACTGATGTGTCATGAAACGGAAAAATGGACAGAAGCATTCTCTTTAATCCTACTCCTAATCAGAAATGCTTGGAAGGAAGAAGTAGACGCTACAGCTGCAGAGCTTATATTTAACGAAATGCGACGTCTTACAGGGAAAATCCTCACAAGTTCGAGCAATCCATAGGAACAAACATATCCTGAAACACTTGCAAACCAGCTTATAACGACTACAACCAGTTTAATGTACTAAGCATAGCTTACTCAAAGAATTAAACAATTCAAGCCACATTTTTCTACTCTGCGGTGGCAACAAAAATGCTTTTCAAAGTACATACGACGGACCATACAAAGTAATCTACATAGACGACAAAACGGTCATCATCGGCAATCATGTCAAAAAAACAACTATCTCAATCGACAGGCTCAAACCATCATACATGGAGAACGAACCTTCAGAAAAAATCAGTATGGGTTCAAAAAACCAAGTTGTACTACTCCAACAACAATTACAAGATGCGGTAGAAGAGTACACTTCCCAAAAAAATATATTACTTTTTATCACGACTAACGCAGTCACTGGATAGGAGTATGTAGGGGTATGCAACAAACCATACTCCTAACTAACTGACCAACAAGCATGCAACATGCAAATAAATACCATACATGCATAAAACATCCCTTAATCAATAATGGACTCGTCCGACACTCCTCGAAATACAAACAGAACCGTCCGAATATACAATACAAACAAACCTCGGTTTTATAAGAAAGCCACACATTTCATGGAGAGAATCTAAGGATATTACAAGACGGAAGTCACCAAACTCCTCGTGAATTAAGAGTGTTCCTTCAGATTATCTCATTGTGCCCACTAAACCTAATGGGATCGGAGGTGAACTCTCTCAACATTACGGGCAGGAGTTACAAAGCCATTGACATCAGGACTTCCTCGGAAAGTACGCGAACCCAACGAGCACGCAATAATTGGGAACATTCCGCCATCAACTCGCTTCAATTCCTATCAACCAAGGAAGTCATCGTACGTAAGCGTCAGCTCACCAACTGCTAGGTATAGTAGTATGGAAATCCTACTACAATCACCGCCACGAGGTGTCGCATTATATTCAGCGCAACCAAGCTCAGGGTTACTTACAATTATGGACATAATGACTTACATAACACCAGACACAAGTCTTCGTTGTGTAGCTGTACCATAGAATCTTTTAGTATAGAAACTCGTTCTGCAACTTTACAAACTTTCAGTTCTGGTGTTAAATACACTTACAATTTAATTACGCACACAAAAACGTTTCTAAATATGTCATGTACGTATCATTCCTTTCATGTTAATGTATAACTTCATATCAATATTTTAACTTGTAAGTAGACTTTTTATCTCTGTTACTACAAAGCATTAACAAGGTGACCCCAGACAACCAGGACACCGCGAGATGAATTCACTTAAACAACTCAATATTTAGAATTGTATATACGGCATTTCTATAGATAATTTATCTCGTCACTTCTCAATTCTTCTGCAATTTTGTCAAATTCTAACAACGATATCCTACATCTTACGTTTTCAGCATTGGGTACTTGAAATTTTTTTAGCGATCCTCTGTTCAATATAATGTTTCAATTCATCTCTCTAATCCGTTTTTATATTCCTCACTTCTACGAATTCCTGATTAACTACATTTTCCTAGAAGTTAAGTAAGTAGTAGTGAAAAAGGTTCTCACTTTTTGCAGTCTAAACATAATTTGTAGTGTAATATGTATATCACTAACAGTAACATAAACATTAGTTTTATATACATGACTCTGCAGTAACGTTATTGCTTATGGCTATTAATAAATTCAGTTATTGTCTCAAAAATCACAATTTGGTTAGTCATGGTGAAACTTATGTGCCTTCTATAATATGCGACCGTATACGTGACCTATACCAACAAATGTAAAACTGAAACAGGAATTGAATAAACTACTGAATACATTATTTATGTCTTTATGCATTTATGCAGGTAATGTAGCAGTAGCCTCTGTCATTAAGAATGCAGTAACGTTGCTTAATCTGGTTTTGTTGCCACTTGTTATTAATTGAAATCTCAAAATTTCAAGGTCAAGACTATATATAAATGACCATCTAGCGATCACAATAATTGCCTGCGGAAGATATTTCAAAAATCTTTTTGTATTAAGCACGTCTTAAATGCTTGGAAGACGAGCTTAAAAAAAACTGGTTGCATTCATTCACGACGATGCAAATTCACAAAAGATTTTTCTAATCCAATGTGACATTGTCTTATACCTGAAGCAAATGTTGGTAGTTGCAGAAAGAATAGTTCGGAATGGTTTAAAAAATATCACCTGACAAAGAAGGGCAAAAAAGGAGTTACGAAGTATGAATTTCAATGGTTCCTTTTCTTAAATTGCAGAGCTGTTGATATACGTTAAACATCGCAAAATGGACACAAATTAGAATGAATTCGGAACCTCAAACGACGTATTGTTTGAGAAACATTTAAATTACTAACTATAGTTCATTCGCTTTAACGTCACATCTGAATAAAATACTACATTGCCAATGTTCTGTTAAGTTATAATATATCTAATGAAAGATATAGAAATATTTCCATTGGCAAGAGGGATTGTTGGCAACACCGTACAGAACTGCCAACCTTTATTGTTATGGCAGTATACTTCAAACGCAAATATAGGTATTTCTTTGCGTATAGTTGCCAACGGTTCATTACTACATTTGACGTCATCCTAAAGTAAAATTGAATGGATTATACATGTAGTATCGAATACCCTTATTTGGCGTAAATTAATGTTATTTGATATTTCTGACGACATAACAAGATAATTGAAATAGTAGGGGAACAAGGATATCTGTGGAAAAAAAATTGGAGGAATAGAAGGGCAGAAAATACGTTCTAATGCATTTTTGGGGAATAGTAAGAGATATATTACAAGCAAGGATAGGAAAAAGGAGGTAGATGTAGACCTAGATTAGATAGTGATAGATGCAGATCGTGCAAATTTCAGGGAAATGTGTAGGTTAGTTCAGAATAGGAAATAATAAGAGTACGCGTCTAACCAGTTCCAGGACTGAAGATCGAATCATGATGAACAAGATAAAGTTAACTAAAATTAATATACAAAGTGGAATAAAAGCAGCATGGCAATAAAAAATCATTAACCCAATAGTGCTCGTAGGCAACCATAGATGCGTGAGTGAATATTAATTTACTGAACGTGCTTGACAAAGGTTTTGACCCAGATAGAATGAACCTTCTACTTCAGGTATATGAATTTATTGTCACTGCCTGCTTCATTTGTGAATGATAGCATCGAATTTACTGGCACATGTTTTGTAAAAGTTTGCAAGATGAAATAAAAATGAAAGTATTTGCTAAATTTCTGAATTTATAATGTTTATATCAAAACTGTAGTGTTCTTTACATATCATGTAGCAAATGTTTTCATGAATAAAACTAAAACAGGTTTTACTATTATTCTTAGGAATGTGTAAACTTCAGAAGCAACTATAGTTGATGCTGAGCTATGAAGGCCAAATTTACGGTTATTTAGTTTCAGGACTGAAAGTGCCAGCATGAGCAATATTATGGACATAAAGTACCAAATAAAAGGTCTATAGGGATTGTGTCACCATTTGAGGAGGCAAATGTAAATACTGAGAAAGATTCTGATTTGGCAGATGACGAAGCTGTTGGAACACCCACGCACTTGCCAGGACGAATTCTCAAAAATAAGACCATAATTGAATTTTCAGATACAGAAGAATTCACCGAGATATTTAAAGAGCCTCAACCTTCAACGTCTAGATCTAGAAACAAGCCAAGAAAAGTTCCTAGAAGAGGTCGAAAAACAACAGAAGATAAAACATGGATGGTAAATAAAAAAAGTTTATTGGGTTTCGTTAGATTCTCTTCTAGAAATAGGTCCACCCACGATAAACTTTTTAAAAAATACAATTGAATCACCACTGGAGTGCTTGTGTACTTTTCTATCCCAAACGCTTATTCAGCATATTTTAACTCAGTCTAATTTATATGCTGCGCAGAAAGGTATCCATAACCTAACCGTTGTAGGAATTTTATTAATTTCTGGATATCATCGTTTAGCAAGCAAAAGAATGTACTGGCAAACAGATCCTGGCTGTAATATAGCTTTCGTATCTAATTCAATTCGACGAAACAGGTTTGAGGGAATCTTACGATACATCCATATCAATGATAATACAAGTATAAGTATAAGTAATGATAAATTTTATAAAGTGAGACCGATTTTTGATTTTATGAATAATTCCTTCAAACAACTGCCATACGGATCTTGTTTGAGCATAGATGAGAGTATAGTATCGTACTTTAGTCGCCACAGTGCCAAGCAGTTTATAAAAGGGAAACCCATACGGTTTGGTTTTAAACTGTGGGTACTTGCAAAACCAGATGGCACTTCGATCCATGCTGAACCTTACTTCGGTGAAAGTACAAGTTTAGCGAAAACTGATCTTGGACAAGGTGCAGATGTTGTATTGGGGTTAGTAGAACATGCTAAAATTCCTAGTGGCACAAAGCTATACATTGATAATCTGTTTACCTCTGTAAATCTGCTGCAGGAGTTATGTCAGAGAGATCAAGGTGGTACTGGAACTTTATGAGAAAATCGTAAGCCTAAAACTGACGTACTGGGAATAGAAAACAATTTGTTAAGACTCCAAGAGGAACTCCGGTAAGTGTCGAAAATGGTCAACTTACTGCTGTGGAATGGAACAATAATGCTGTGGTTATTGATCTTTCCAACTGTCCTGAAGAATGGCCACATAAAAATGAAACAAGGTACAGCAGGAAAGAAAAGAGGAAAATAAAGATAAACATGCCAAGTGTCATTGTAGAATATAACTGCAGCATGGGAGGAGTTGATCTCATTAATCAATTTACCGCACATTATCGATGCGGATTTCGAATTAAAAAATGGTGGTGGCTACTTTTTGCCTGGTGTATAGATGAATGCTGCGTTCAGGGTGGCTACAATATTCCTTATTTGCACTTTAAAAGACAAGTAGTTTTGCAACTGATTAGTGCTCATGGAGTACCTCCACTTAGGCCAGGTGCATCACCATCATTAGCAACATTCTTATAAGAAAAACGGTAGTTGACATTTAAAGTTCGATATTTACTACACCGTGAATGTGATGTAATAGACACTATCAACAGTTGGCAACGCGAGCTCTTATACAGATTTAGGGCGAGGTCAACTATTGATACGTGTCAGATATTGCGTAATAATACGTAAATTTAAACAATCTCTAACACAAGAATAATGCATGCAAATTAATTAAAGGTTACTCACATCAGGTATTTTGAATCCGCCTGCAATTTCCCTCAGTAGGCCTGTAACCACGCATCCGGCTCCTGGAGGAATTAGAGATGGCGTCGACGCTACCAAATACTTAAGAAACAGCTCGGCTAACTGCGGTAGACATGGATCTCTCCATCTACAGATGTAGAGGTCGGTAGGTCCTTCGGTGGCGCAGATTGGTACCTATGTAAGCTGTTTGCTTGGTGGTGTGAAGTGAAATGGACGTTTCTTTTGGGTGACGTACCGTATCGTAGCTATGTAGAATCCTTTCTCTAATTACCTTTGTTTTTGTCTACCTTTTACCTTCTTCCCGTCAACCCTTACATAGGTACCAATCTGCGCCACCGAAGGACCTACCGACCTCTACATCTGTAGATGGAGAGATCCATGTCTACCGCAGTTAGCCGAGCTGTTTCTTAAGTATTTGGTAGCGTCGACGCCATCTCTAATTCCTCCAGGAGCCGGATGCGTGGTTACAGGCCTACTGAGGGAAATTGTAGGCGGATGCAAAATAGCTGATGTGAGTAACCTTTAATTAATTTGCATGCATTATTCTTGTGTTAGAGATTGTTTAAATTTACGTATTATTACGCAATATCTGACACGTATCAATAGTTGACCTCGCCCTAAATCTGTATAAGAGCTCGCGTTGCCAACTGTTGATAGTGTCTATTACATCACATTCACGGTGTAGTAAATATCGAACTTTAAATGTCAACTACCGTTTTTCTTATAAGAATTTTCGGTTTGCACGTAACAACATCAGTTGCTTTGGATGATGTTAGAAAGGATCAGAGAGGATATCTCATTATAGAATATGTAAAGTTTGTTCAAACAGAACAATTTATCTCAAAAAATGTAATGTATCTTTACATCCGGACTGCTTTGAACACTTCCAAAAGATCCAAGGGCACCAAATTGTTTTATTATTTTTTTAGACTTGTGTCTGTTGACCTGAACCTATTTGCAAAGAATAAGTTGAATAGGAAACAGTTTTTAGTTCTGGGCACTAATGGGTTAATATCATTAGTGCGTTTTGTAAATAATTTTAATAAGGATTCAACTGTTTAAAAATCCGGTAACATATCATTTTTAACTAATATCTTAAATTATAAATTATTTCTTTTTAAATAAGTTAACGTGAAGTATTTATTTTTCAGAAATTTGAATATCACGCCACCAAGCTTACGTACTGTCATAAAAAAATATTTATAATAATCAGAAAGTGGCTACGAAAACAGATTTGTTTGTTTTTCCATTTGAAATCACTGGTCTCAGTGGCTCATTTGGTTGTCACGTCCACAGTCAAAACCGAAGTTTACCGGTTCACATTCAGTCCGGAGACCAAAAGGACAAAATTGAAAAGAGTTACCGATTGAATTTTTTTTATATTGTATTATTTTTATGTATTTTTATGTGGGAATTTATATTAAGAAAAAAAGGTTTAGGATATTAATAATATTTGTTTGTGCAAAGTAAAAGGGACCTTTTGGTGTTTGATGTGCGAAAAGTAGCACAAGAGGTTATGGTTACTAAGAGCTCTTATTAAACCTAGGCTAGAGTTAAACATATGGTAAAACCCTGTTACTTTCTTGGATAATCAATGGGAAATAATTAATCAGGGGAATTACTAATCTCAAAATGTACTATTTTATCAAGGGTTGTATATAATGTATAAATAATGTGTGAACAAGGATTTTAATTATGATTTGGCGTGTATATTGGTTTTTTATGCGTATGTAATAAATATATGTGATTTACCGTAGCAGTTATTTTTTTTCTGTTTGTGTGTTAGTTGAATTGCAGAAAGCAGCTGAGCAGTCGTGGTATGTATTTCTTTTTTAAGCGTTTCAAGCACAGCATTGCAACACTTCATCAGTCTCGAAGATAGCAGCAATTAATGAAGTCCAAATAGTGGGGCCGTAGTAGTAGCGTTTTAGGGGTCTCTTTTTTTAAACAGTCTTTAACAGACCGCATATCGTAGCAAAATGGCACCCAGAAAGTGGGGCTTTGTATTAGTAAGTGACGACCAGCAAAGGAGATCGTAGCAAAATTGACGCCCAAAGGTGGGGCTCGAATTAGCATTACAACAGTAGCATTTGCGACAAAAATGGCGCCCAGCGTAGTGCTCGAATTCTGATAATTAAATTTATTGCAGGAGTCCAACGACCTGAAGATTAGGGTTGATTGTGTTGGATTTTTTTATTTGTTGCGTGTAGTGAGTTTGAGGTTTTGAACGTATGTTGAGGAAAGAGTGGTTGAGGAGTCAAGAAGTTGAGATCGGAAGTAGTGGTAGTGCTTTGTTTGATAAACTGGAACCAGAAATGGAAGCGGTAGGAGGTTGTAGGGATCAGTCGAAGACGGAATCTGAAAACTAAGAGAGCGAAATGATTATGAGAATGCTAGAAAAGAATAATGAGGAATCGAACAGGAAGTTCGAGCAGTTAGGAGAAAAACAGAGAAGTTGACTAAGGAATTTAGTGGTTTTAAAAATAGTTTGACGGTGAAAATGGAGGAAGTTGATATGCGTGTAGAACGGAATGAAAGGGATATAATAGGGATTAGACAGGAAATGGGACAGCTGAAAACGGAAGGGACCAGTTAGGTTGATTTGAAAGGGAAATGAGCGGAATAAAACATAATGTGACCGCTTTAACGAGGGCTGAACCGAGGTTTTATACAAATAATTTATCGTTAGATCAGCACATGAAATTTTATGGTGATAATCGGGTAAACCCGCAAATTTTTATCAATAGTGTTCGAGCTTTGGTGCATAATTTATATGATGAGCAGGCGAAATTAAATGTAGTAAAGGCTTTACTTAAAGACAATGCAGAAGCTTGGTATAATCTTGTTGGACAAGACCGAGTCGTATTTAGATTTCGACGAAAATCTTTTGAAATATTATTGAGGAGATCATAAACAAGACCAAGTGCGGGATGATTTGATTACGAGGAAATATAAGGGGGAATTTGCAGGATCTCGTGAGCACTATGCGATCAGAAAATTTAGCATAGCAAAACAATTAAGTTTGCCCTTGACAGATAGGCAAACTATTAAGTATCTATTTAGACATTTTAAAGTAGAGGTTAGACAGCACATAGCATTCCAGAACACTACTGAACGAGAGACATTTTTGGAATATTTACAGAGATACAATGACGTGAATACCGGGAGACCAAGAGAATATAGGGACAGAAATGTGAATCAGGTTAGATTTCAGAATAGGAGGGGATACTTTTTACAATAGACGGGAGACGAATTTTAATAGACCTTAGCTGAGAAATAACCAGGAGTCCAAAGAAAATTATCATCAGAGTAGCAGCGGTACGAGAAAGACAAATCAGGGACCGAGTGTGCAACGTCAAAATAGCGCACCGGAAATCTCTAGAGCGCAAGCTAGTACCGAACCAAAACTAATGAAATTAGGGGTAGGTTTGAAGTTAGTAGAGCGTATGCCGAGGTAGTATAGGGACAAGCGAGACCGAATGGTGAGACGCATGGGAGACAGGATTTTCAATAAGAGACAATCCACTAGAGTTAGCAAGATGTAAACATGAACATCCGCGGGAATTTATGACGATTGAGGAGGAAGTGGAACCAGAAATATTTGAGAAAGTTTGTTTACCGATAGTAGAGGTTAAAATTTTAAATTATAAAGTAAGATCGTTGCTCGATTCAGGATCAGAGGCGAGTTTAGTATCAGAAGATCCTGTAAAAGAAATTAGGGAAGAAATTTGTGATAGAATTATGCCAATTAAGAGGAGTCAGTTAGTAGCTCCGAATAAAAAGAGGTTTGCTGTCATCAATAGCGTCGTTGTGTTAAAGGTAGAGATATGTTCGTTAAGCAGTGAACAGGAATCTGTTCCTGGACTAAAATTTAAATAATCTTGGGGATGGATTGAACGATGAAGTTAGGTCTGGTTATGGACATGGAGAAACGTTTAATAAAGGTTAGATATATGAAATTGCCCTGGAAGGATAGTTATAATGTCACAGAACATGACGTGGGGTTAAGTATGAATTTGATGGAGCTAGATAGTGGGTGAGTAAATGAGTTAGATACTATTAAATGTCTGAAGGAGAAATTAGACGAAGTTCAGGCACTGTTGAAGAAACATTCCGAATTAGTAGGTGTAGATGCGAGCACAGCGTTAGGTTATGAGCATGGAGACACTTCAGAACCATTTAATTCTATAATATACCCGATACCTGCAGCACATAGGGAGCAAGTAAATTGTGAGTTAGCAAAGATGTTGGAGGACAGCATAATTGAATATTTGAATACGCATTTTCTAAACCCGTTGGTAGTAGTCAAGAAGAAAGACAATAGTATTCGTTTGTGTTTAGATGCGAGAAAAATTAATCAAATGACCAAACCGCAATTTAATTGTCCACCATCCATGGACACACTTTTAACTAGGTTAAGCGGTAAACTTATTTTCAGTAAGCTTGATTTGAGGAATTATTTCTGGTTGATTCCGTTGCATAAAAATTCTAGAAGGTACACAGAATTTTCAGTAGAAGGAAAATTTTATAATTTTAAAGTGGTGCCGTATGGTTTGTCTAAGTCAAATATAACATTGAGAAAGGCCAAGCAGGCAAATTTAGGGGAGTATGAACGAATAGATAGTCAGTACGACAATGATATGTTAATTTTAATTGTCCGTGAAATAGTTGAGAAGATAATAATTCAGATAGGACTGAAATTAAGAATCCAAGTCATAACGTATGTAAAAGGAATGACTCTACGAATCGAAAAGAGAATAAGATTCAAGTAAATATAGGTGTAAATAATACTTGGTAATAATATGTATATATAATAATAGTAAATAAGAGGTAGTTGTAGGTGAGAATAGGTATAAACTATAGTTGTACGTAGAAGTATAAATAGTCAGGTAGGAAATATTTGAATAAAACTATGTGAAACCAAATGAAACACAAAAATTAGTTTTTATTTGCATTCAAATAGGAGGAATATACTGTGATATTTGGGGGTTATATGAGTATTAGTATTCATTTTTCAATTTATTTCGTTATTTAGCATGTAAAAATAACAAAGTACAATTTGAAAACGCGTTTCAAATCGTTAGTGTAGAAATTAGTAATATTTTAAGAATCTAAAAGTTAATTTTCATAAGCGTGCAGATGTAAATATTCATAAGGTATGGTGTATATAAGATAGCATTTTCAAATATAATAGTTATAAACATATTTTAACAATCGTATTTAAGTATAAGAATATGTAGGGGAAAAAGCGAACATCTAAATTTCATATTGTAAAACAATTTAAACTTCATGTTTCATTATGGCAAAGGTGGATGTATAATGTCAAAAGCTTTAGCATTTGAAACAATTTTAGTTTCTGCGTATTATATTTGTTAAAAGTTTGAAGCTGTTGTGGAAGCTTTTTAACAATAAAATAAACGAATATAACCGTCTTAAGTTTTCCCGGTATATTCTAAGGAGCGTTCAATAAACAACAGCAAATTTTGGGTAGTATTGGTTATCGCTTTCAATTAAATATATTTATAGGTGGAATGAGTAGATAATTTTTATCAGTTACAAGTTCAACTTGCCAACAAGAAAACAAAGAAGGCGTATTAGATAAAATAGGTACAAGTGAGATAGGTGTAGATTGAACGCTTAACGTTCGTTGACAACGGGGAAGGCAGATGAAGTAAAAGGATAGTTGCTTTAACGTGTATTTTATAATGAGATGAGAATAACACGTGTTAGGAAAATAAGGTGATAACAAAGGGGTGATTATACAAAGTGGAGTGAGTACAAAGTAAGAAAGAGGTAATTTTGAGGCGTAGGTTAGAGAGAAATAGATACTACACTTGTTGCATTAGGGGCGTACTAAATGTTAACTTTGTCAGTTGGAAATTAAATATACACAACGTGATTGGTGAGAGATATTTTGAATACGGGGAAACAAGTCGAGTAAGGGTGTGGGTTAGGAGCGTTAGTTGAATTTTCAAGGAAATGTTTTGTTCTCTTAGCTCTTAGCTCTTAGCTCATAGCTCTCTTAGTTCTTCAGAGTCTCCGAATTCGAATATCGAAAAGCTTGCACTTAGTGCAACCAGCTGATGGCTTCATGTAAAATACGTTTACCAGTATAATAAAAGGGCACTTTACGTAAGTAAAGATTGTTTTAATTTTAATTTGCACTAAGTGTGCAAAAGCATACAAATGGAGATGGAGTAGATATCAGTGGTTAGTCAATTTGGTTTGGTATCAACATTCAATGGTATTAGTAGTGGAGGTTGGGGAATTTGGATGCATCTTCAAAGTGGTAGATAAGTTGATGTCATGGTTAAATGATTGCTGCTGGCAGTTATGGGTATTGCAAGTCAAGATGGTGTTCCTGTATGCCGCAGTCTCTGAGGGAATGGTAGCAGGCCGTATGCAGAAATAGTATCCAGGTAACTGTTGCTTTAACTGTTGCTTTTTTTGCCTATGTGTATAAACTGGTGTTCAATGACTTTTGTGCATTGTGGGTATAATTAAGAACAAAATGGGAAAGAGTTACTGATTGAATTCTTTTATATTGTATTATTTTACTGTATTTTTATGGGGGAATTTATATTAAGAGAAATAGGTTTAGAATATTGGTAATATTTGTTTGTACAAAGTAAGAGGGACTTTTTGCTGTTCGACGTGCGAAAAGTAGTACGAGAGGTTATGGTTACTACGAGCTCTTATTAAACCTAGCTTAAAGTAAAACATGTGGTAAAACCCTATTACTTTTTTGGATAATCAATGGGTAATAATTAATCTGGGGAATTATTATTCTCAAAATATATTATTTTATCAGGGGTTGTATAAAATGTATAAATAATGTGTGAACGAGGATTTTAATTATAATTTGGCGTGTATATCGTTTTTTTATGCGTATGTAATAAATGTATGTGATTTACCGTAGCCGCTATTTGTTTGTTTGTGTGTTAGTTGAATTGCAGAAAGCAGCTGAGCAGTCGTGGCATGTATTTCCTTTTTAAGCGTTTCAGTCACAGCATAGCCACACTTCATCAGTCTCGAAAATCGCAACAATTAATGAAGTCCAAATAGTGGGCCGTAGTAGTAGCATTTTAGGGGTATCTTTTTTAAGCAGTTTTTAACAGACCGCATATCCTGGCAAAATGGCACCCAGAAAGTGGGGCTTTTTGTATTAGTAAGTGACGACCAGCAAAGGAGATCGTAGCAAAATTGACGCCCAAAGGTGGGGCTCGAATTAGCATTACAACAGAAGCGTTCGCGGCAATTTTGGTACCACTCTATGTTATATTATATATATATATATATATATATATATAATGTTCAAGAATTAATGGACTGCTTGGTGATATTTTAGTAAAAGGTTGTTTAATTTTCTTGGGTATATAGTCCAACATGATTAAAATATATAACTAATTTGAAATATTTTTATTTCAACTTGACGTTTCGGCACATACTTTGTGCCTTTTTCAAAAGCTATAAAAGAATGGAAATAGCAGAAATTATATAAATATATAGATGTAACTTACTTTAAGCATTAAAACAAGTAATTGGAATTAAAATGAAAAAATGATTTACAGTTAAACTTAAATACAAAAATTATACAGTACTGATATTAAAGAGGTAACGTTGATACCGAGGATTCGTAGAAATGCGGTTTTAAAAATTGCAGCAGTGTGTTACAGCATGGACAGTAATTATAAAAATACAGAAAGATATTGAATTAATGTAGGTGATGTTGATGTTGTTTGAATTGACTAATGTTATACAATGCAGAATACATCTTATGAATGTTGTCTACATCTAGTCTATTATTAATTGGATTTCGTTCTTTGTTAATATGATACGATGCTTGAAGTAAGTTACATCTATATATTTATATAATTTCTGTTATTTCCATTCTTTTATAGCTTTTGAAATAGGCACAAAGCATGTGCCGAAACGTCAAGTTTAAATAAAAATATTTCAAATTAGTTATATATTTTAATCATTTTGGACTATATACCCAAGAAAATTAAACAACCTTTTACTAAAACATATATATATATATATATATATATATATATATATATATATAATACTGAATTCTTGAACGTAAGTCAATAGTTAAAACAAAGGTTGGTGAACTCTTGGGATACACTCGTTCAACAAATAATAGACTGCTATGTCAAATCGTAATTTAATTCTACGTTTCGGCAACAAAATTTCGCGCCTTCTTCAAAGACTAAAAAAACATAATAAGATTAGTCACAGTTCTAAAAAGTACACACAACGATACTTACATAACTATTAAGACATAACTCGGTGGCAATATCTATTAAAATAAGCAAAAAATGTATAATAGTCCATTGCAATAAAATCTAACAAAACAACACAATACTATATCCAACAGGGGTTATAAACAACGAGTCAAAGTAATTAATGCAGTGAGTAAAAGGAACAACTACAATACAATACAAACTTCACTCACTTAGTTAAACGTTTATCTGCTAAAAATTAATTGAAAAATGAAGGAACTGAGTAAGGAGTTGCCCTTGGAAGGTTACAATGTCAAGGATACTTTTTCTTTTGTGGATAGATACAGGCAGTTTCAGTTGCCGGATGACCATATTCTCATTTCTTTGGACGTTTGCTCCTTGTTTACCAATATTCCTATTGGTTTAGTGGTGGATATTATTACGAAGAAATGGAATTGTATCCTTCCTCATTGTAATTTGAATTTGGATTCTTTTATTGCCACTATAAAATTGGTCTTCAATAACACTTATTTTACTTTCGATTCTGGGTTTTATTTTCAAGTTTTTGGCACCCCCATGGGTCGCCTTTGTTTCCGGTTATTGCCCAGATAGTGATGGATTCACTAGTGGACTATGTCGTCAATTCTCTCCTATTTGAGGTTCCATTTATGGTCAAGTACGTTGGTGACATACTATGTTCTGTCCGTGTTCATTAGAGTACACGTTATATATTTTTAATAGCTTTAATTCCAACTTGGTTTTTACATGTGAGAAAGAAGTAGACTTCTGTATTCCCTTTCTGGATACGCTGGTTCTTAGGTCCTTGACTAACCAATTGAATAAGTTTGACATTTATAAAAAAACCTACAGATTCGAGTAGGTATATAAAAATTTTTTCCAGTCATTCATTCCATCATAAGTTAAACACAATCATCTGTCTAAAACAACGTATTCTTAAAATATGTGAACCGGAATTTCGTAATAAAAATTTTAAACAATTGGAGGGTACATTGTTGAATAATTCATTTCCCATAGGTCTAGTAAAGAGAGTTCTTTTTTCAAATTTTTTGCAGAATCCTTCTCGGGTTGTTTCGGATACCATTAAATTTAAGAAACTAACCTATATTCAGCAATTAACTTCTAGAATCGCCAAAATCCTTAAACATCCCGATATTTTTATAGTGTGCACGTATGACAACACGATTGGTAGGTTATTTACAAAACTAAAGGACAGAATGGAGAAATCGTTGTGTAGCAATGTTATTTACCAGGTACATTGTAGTTGTAAAAAAAGTTACGTGGGTCAGACGAAACAGTGGGTCAAGAACTGTGTAATACAGCATAAGAGCGATGCTAGGATAGGAAAATCTTTTTGCGTCTTATCTTCTCACCTTTTTACCACCAAACATATAGCGGATTTAGATGGAATAAAAATCTTGGACTTTAAAGAAAATTATCATAAGAGATTGTTCCTAGAATCCTTTTACATT
Source organism: Platerodrilus igneus (assembly GCA_036346225.1). Classification (NCBI taxonomy): domain Eukaryota; kingdom Metazoa; phylum Arthropoda; class Insecta; order Coleoptera; family Lycidae; genus Platerodrilus; species Platerodrilus igneus. The sequence goes on along the minus strand of JARFIW010000672.1, from coordinate 4,998,296 downwards.
CTCCAACAACGGGACCCATTAAACAATAAGTTAGATGTGAAGAATTTGAGTGTGGTTTATTTAGGATTGTACAGATTTCACAAACCTATATAATTTCAACGTAGTATGAGGTTTACATATTAAATTGTATTGTTATCTTAATGGTAATATAGTGTTTGAAGTTTGGTGGTTATCACTAAAAATTTAATTATGTACCGGTTTGATATACCTTCATCAAATTTTTCTGTCAATTTTTCAATTAATTTTTAGCAGATAAACGTTTAACTAAGTGAGTGAAGTTTGTATTGTATTGTAGTTGTTCCTTTTACTCACACATTATACATGGTGTGCTAATTTTAGTAGATATTGCCACCGAGTTATGTCTTAGTAATTATGTAAGTATCGTTGTGTGTACTTTTTAGAACTGTGACTAACCTCATTATGTTTTTTTAGTCATTAAAGAAGACACGATATTTTGTTGCCGAAACAGAATTAAATTACGATTTAACATAGTAGTCTATTATTTGTTGAACGAGTGTATCCCAAGAGTTCACCAACCTTTGTTTTAACTATATATATATATATATATATATATATATATATATATATATATAACATAGAGTGGTATCAAAATTGTATCGGTTCACTAGGTTTAAGAAAGCGAGAGGAACCTCGCATTTCCCGATACGTTGATTTAAGCTTTCTCATTATTATTTTGTTGAGATTTGATCAGTGCAATTCAAGCCCCCCGAAAAGTATTCCATAGTTAAGATTTGGTAAGCAAACAAATCTTCTAATTTCCTAAATTTAGATTTATTTCTAGATTCTTGATTGGTTTCTGAAATATTCTCCAGACCCATTAATTATAGAATTTACACACTTTGCTCTCTCAAGGGCATCTATTTAGGATGTTTTGCATTCCTCGTTGCTAAATAAGTTTGCTCCACTAAGTAATATAAAAGTTCGTAAAATTGTGCCCGCCTTTTATAGTTGAAATATTATTGTATTTTCTCTACTACAGTTTTATACTTGTAATACGTAGGCTAGTAATGACGCTCTTCTTATCTTCAAAGTCCTTAATAAAATCTTGCAATACGTCAGAAACTGCAATTTAATTAATCGTTCCGAAAGTCATATATTTTTTTTAAAGAAGATTTTAAATATTGTAACACTTGAACCTATGTAACCTATATGGAATAAGCAACAAAAATGAATGAAGCAGAGAATACATTATTTATAAGAGCTTGCTGATTATACAGTTATATTTACAGTAGCGGTAACCTTTGCCATTATGATTGCAGTAATGTTTTTTTTTCTACCGAGTGAACAGCTGATAAAACTGTGTCAATACATTGTAGCACATTTTGCTTTCTTTTTGAAAATACTGCAGCACCAACGACGTCTTGCATTAAGAATGTTTTTACGAGTTCTGCCAATGGGCAAAAGTCCTAAATTATAGCGAATATACAAATATTACATTATGGATAGTCGTATTTAATTCATCATAATGTTACTAAAGTGATTTCATAAAACATTCTTTAATTGTAATTTTAATTTGATTTTATTCAAGTACAATACAATAATACCTACATGTAATACCAAAAAGAAATTATAATTATATTGCATAAGGCATCGAACACCAGGGAAAAGAATTTAGCTGTGAGCTACTCTTACAACGTCTGCTGAGGGTCGATCAAAAAATGTAACAGCGAAGCCAAACGTACGAACATAACTAAAACAAATGAAACTATATAAGAAAAATTATAATTAATAAGTAACTAAAATTAACGAAGTATAAATATTGTAATGATAACTCTATTTTTAAACTAATTATACAAGCCTTCTCAACAACTCGCAGGTACAATAAAATTTCTAAAAGCTCTCCCAATGCTCTATTTTAAGCTAACCACTAACAGTACAAGTATTATCTTCTTAAACTAGGAAGCCATTTTTCAATTACTTTCGAAGCACTATAATTAACTATCCAAGCACTAATTATTAATTTACATGCTCACTACAGTACTTTGTATCCCATAGGTCAATTAACAGTAATTTATATCACATCACGACTCTCTGAGCCTTAAATTAGGACTGGTATCGTAATCAAAGCTTCAATTGGTACTCATATCAAAGTTTCAATTAGAACTGATTGCAGAACCTCTTAACGGCAATTTGTACATTATCCAGTTGCTCTAGATTATTCCAAAACATACTGAAATTAGGCAAGTAACATTCTAAAGATTTCCTTTAGTACTCTAAATAACTCTTAAATGCAAAACTCTTGTACCCGTCAAACAAAGGTGGAATACCCCAGAGGCCATCGATCATCTTTTGTGCACAACGCCTCGTTTATGTACTAATGTAATTATTCTGGTCACATGCATACCGATCGGCGCTACACTGCTCCCGTCGTAGAGTTATTCTGTCCCAAAACATCCCGTAATCCGGACATTAGAAGTACCTGTGGTAGTAATGACAGTCAAAACTATGTCTGAAGCTCCCATGTTGATAGAAGTAGCAATCAACGGTTGGCAAGTTTAAGGAGTTTTTCGCGGCAATGCAGTGTTTGCGCTCAAAATTTCCAAGTTTTCAAAGACGGTTGTATTTTCGAGCACATTTATTTCTGGAATTGAGTAGTCGTTGAAAAGTTTTCGAAGAATGTTCGGGTAGGATACGTGCAACTTGAGAGGGGTTGTGCTTATATAAACTTGTTAGGAGACGGCAGTGGCTCTCTTAGTTTTCGATTCTACTAAAGATACTCATTCTAGCTTCAAACTACGCGACTAGGGAAGTCCGAAATTAATTTTACAAGTGTTTTAAATGCACAAGTTGGTGCAATTTGTATAAACGGAGTGAACAGTATTAAATCGTTTTATTAATTGAAGCAGGATGACCTGTAAGTAGAAAATTATTTGCAAATTGAATAAAGGTGCTTGTTGCACATTGCGTGTAAGAACAGATTATGCATGGATCTGTAACGGCAGTCCTGAGGGATTTTTGAGTATGGTAATTTGGATGCCCAGCGGGTTCGAGATTTAATTGCTATTCCCAATGGAAGGCAGCAATGTGGAGTGATCCTGGTACGTGCAGTCGATAGGGAAAGCATCTTTAGAGGTGGTGATCTGGATGAAGAATATTCTCCAGGTAATGAATTGTTTTTGAAACTGTTGTGCTGGTGCTTATTTGTTTAAACTATTAGTGATTTTGAGTTTTATTTGGTGATGATTTATGCACCAAACATTAATTTATTTACCTTTGTAAAGGACATATTTGAAATCTGAAGGTGTAAATACATGTATAGAATAATTATGAATATTTCACAGATGTAAGAGGTAACAGGGTCTATTGTAAAATTTTTCAGTGCTAAAATTTTGCACGCAATTACAAAAGGGTTTATACTGAGCTCCAGGTCCATCTACTTTACAATAACACAATGAAATGTAGACAAGCAATAAATCGTTGGTGTATTGAGTTGATGATTTTTACTATCGAGTAGGAGCATAAAATATTTGGTGTGAAACAAAGTTGTATATATCGAGATTGTGTGAAGTTAATATTAATCTGGCCGAATAAAAAGGTTGCATGTTTTGTTGGTTGAATTATTTTTTTTTTCTAATTAGAAAGGTAGTTATGGACAATGGAGCAGAGGAGCAGCTGTGTTGAGTATCCTTGAAGAAGCAGTGCGCAGAACTAGCCGTGGGATGTCATATTTTTGAGAGCATTCAGACGGACTCAACTAGAACAGCTCATAATCCAAAGCTTGAACTCAAAATTTATTTAGGTGTTAATTAGTGGAGTTTTATACAGGAAATTCTATAGCATTAATAAAAGCGATCCAAGTGTAGGGGCACGATTTTATAAAGGTTTAGGTGCTTAGTAATTATGGCTTCTCAACGGAGGGGCTCGAGTAGTTAGAGCCTAGCCTGCACAGCAATTTTGACGCCCAATTTGTGGGGCACGAAGTAATCGACTTGGTTCCCGAGCATCCATAGCAATATATATATATATATATATATATATATGTATACATATATATATATGTATATATATATATATATATATATATATATTGTCGTGGAAATTATAGGTTAAGAAGGGTATATAGGTCTAGATAATAAATTTTTAACAACTGTGTATATAGTAAATAGGAACAATTTATTTACGCGCCATATATATATATATATATATATATATATATATATATATATATATATATATATTGTCGTGGAAATTATAGGTTAAGAAGGGTATATAGGTCTAGATAATAAATTTTTAACAACTGTGTATATAGTAAATAGGAACAATTTATTTACGCGCCAAATTAATCAGTTTAGATAGTGAAAACGGACGGTTATTTGTAATATTTTAAATCAAGCGCATCGGATATGAAATGGAGCTTTTGAGTATAGAAAATTGATCATTTAAACGCATATTTCCATTTAAATAAACGAAACGTTCGTTATACAAATCCTAAGAAGTGCTAAAACTCGGAATTATTATTTTAAACGGACAATGTGCTTCGAAGAAACACCCGATAGTTAAATGTCAAGCTCAAAGAACTGAAATATACGTTAAGATAGAATTCAATAGAATTGTTTGTAACGGTTGTTGCGACAAGCTGCTAAAATAACAAATGCTTTGAAGACTAAGTGAAATGAAGTATCTATAATGTAAAACAGACCGAAAACACGTATAATAAAACGTTGGTTAATATACACGTCTAAAATACGCAGTAGATTTGGAGGCCAACCACAATATCGATTTTCTGTTGCTTGAGAGGGGTTCTAAAAGAAGCAATAAATATGGGTGAACCGAAGAAAGGTAGCTAAAGGGCTAAACGTTAAAACGGGGGAAAGCAATATAATTGGTCGAAGGCTAGAAGTTTTGAGAAGCTCGCGTCGGTTAGATATGGTTAAGCGAATTTCAGGGTAAACTTGGAATTTTGCAGACGTTGAAGTTCGTTACGTTCAAAATTTTGAGAATCGGTTTTAGAAAATAGGTTTTTCGACGAAAAGAGGGTCCGTGAAAGGTATTAAAAAGCGTATAAATACACTGGGAGAATTATTAAAGCTCTCTTAGATCTTATATCTATTACGTGCTCTTACGTTGTATTGATTGTCGTTTACTCGTTGAAGTAGCATACAACATCCTATTTAAATGTGTGTAAAAACTGTTAGTAACGTACCGGTAATGTATTAAAAGTGTGATATGCACAAGTGGGTGCTAGCTTATCAAAGGTGCTGTTACCACACGATACAATCTAATGATAGGATGGTACTTGGGTAAGCGAATCGAAAAGTTAGAAACAAATATGCGTGAAGTGTAGTGGTTATGGAAGGTAAAGCTTGGTCGAGACCATTATCCGGGTAGAAATACTAAAGGTGGTGGCAGAGATTTGAATAGCCAGTGGACATGAGCTGGATCCAGGTATAATCACGAAGTGTATGGACACAACGACGAGGCTTTTGGGTACACATCTTCAGCGGTAACGAGGAAAAAAGCTTACTTCAGGTAAAGAAAATTAATTTCTTGCTTTTGCTTAAACATTTGTATTGATATTTTGTGCTGGAGTGTTTTGACTTATTGGGGTGTATTTTATTACCATAAAAACTCATTTAAAAGGATATATGTACAGGACTTTTGATATTGATAATTTAAAATGTTTATTAATGACATACAAATGTTGTTGTAAGGAGTAAACGGGTCTTTAGATTTATTTTAAACAAAATGCCAGGTGTAAAAGCATTTAGAGTAACTGGGTTATACTGAGCTCAAAATAGACCAGAATAAAAATCAATTTAAGGTTGCACGACGGGCCCATCTACTCGTCTGAAATAAAATTGTTGAAATATATTCAAATCATGAAATTTTAAAAGATTTAAAGATTGAGATGGTAACATTTTTATCAAATGTATTGCTGTGATATATCCCTATATTAGGCCCCACGGCTGGGCAGACCATCAAATACTGTGTTATCCCCTTTTTCTTAATCAAGCACTTATGATGTGAAATGTTAGGTTATAGATTTTCTTTGCCTCAACTAGCTGATTCAATTAAATAAAGCAATTCTACAATACACAATATAATGATTAAATATTTACAACCTTTTTAAAATCTTCCCCTTTTTCAGAATATTTACATATACCAGATTTAAGAAATTGAAGCCAGCAAAACGAGCCTTTTGTTATATTTAGAGGCTTTTTGAAACGTTTCAAGACGCCTATTACCTTTCATAAATTGATCAAAGAAACCCCGGTTTTGTCGCCTCTTACATTTGCGAAAAATATTGAATTAAAACACTTTACAGAAATAAATTATATCAATATAGCTAACCTGGAATGGTTCAGTAGTTTCTCTAAATCCCCCAAGAGTTTTCGTGTCCAGTCTTAAAATTTAGAGTCGAATTTGGAAGTCGGCATCAAACCAAAATACTATCCAAATCGTTATTCAAAATCCCATAAGTTAATCCAATTTAAGATTCAAATTGTATATCAGTAAATAAAAGGTTTTCCATCTCCGTAATTAACAAAACAGTAATAGAACATTTACCATGTCAGTGATTACCAAAATTAGTTTAACAGGAGGTGATTAACCAGAGCAATCTCCAGAATAGTCTCCAGAGCCCTGTTTTATTTATGTTAGAAATTGTATATTTTTACTAAATTGTTGTTTACTTACTTACGTCTATAATAGATCGGCTCACTTGCACAATTTCTACATTTTTATAAAATGATTTTCATTTATTTTCGTATGACTGGTTACGTCAATAATTTAGCACTTCTGAGTATCGTGATTGCCAAGTTTAAAATGTATACTAAACTCGTCGCTCAATTGTTATCGTATTTATAGGACTTGCCTCTTGTTTTTCTATTCGTTGTTTCACGTGTTGGGTCGACACCTTCTGCGATTATCTTTTGTGTACAACGGGAAATTTTACTAATTGTATAGTTCAAATACTTGGATGAACGCTTAAATTGTCACGTATTTATTTACATACTATGATGTTTAATGGAGAAATCCCAGGAATTTCTGAGTAAATTGTCACGTATTCATTGTTATTTGCTTATTCTAATCTAAACCGAAATAAATTTGGTGTTTGTTTATTTCCTAGTTAAATTGGATTTTTGAACAAATGTAATACATTATGTCACGTACGATTTATTCAAATAATGCATAATTTTAGCCTGCGTATACGATGATATATTTAACGCACTGTTAAATATTTATCAAGCCAATTCATATAGGTTTTCCGTTGATTTAATTTTTAAGCATTTCGTTACGTTTTTAAATCTTATCTTTGCTCGTAACTACTCTTGGATATCTCTATTTCTTATGCGTTTAATCTCTTGTACTATTATATACAGTGTGCTCTCAAACTAACAATATGTATAGTGACCTATTTACTCTTATAATATTTGTAATTATGTGCTTTTGTTAACTGGAAGTTTCTTTTGTTTATTCTACGATCCTTATGACTTAATCTACCCCTAAACTACCCTATAATTATAGCAATATATATATATATATATATATATAATATTAATAAACCTAAGAGGTTACAGTTATTGCTCCCGCATAATACACAAGAGAGACCCATAAGATGTTCTAGAAGTTGCAGTATATAAAACATTGAAACATGCATGAACTTCAGGTAGTGCATAAAAAAATCACTGTAATCGCGAAGACGGATTTACTACTTGCTAAAGAGAACCTTAAAGTTTTTACATGTCCTTGATGCTTGTAAGATATGTAGCTGTTTTGATTAACAAGCATAAAATCTGTTTTTTTTACACAGTAAATGATATTTGAATACATAAGACACAAAAATAAACCATTCAGTCGATTTGTGTTTCACGTTCGGTCGTAATATCAACTGTTGTTATTTTAAAGTCCTGTAAAATTGTCGTCTATATATACGAGGCAACTATTTTCATATTTGTAAGCAAAACTAACAAATGCGGAAGAAAATTCCGACATGCCGTTTCGAAATAGTAGGTGATAGTTAAAATAAATCAGCAATTTAAATATGAAAGTAGATTGTTTAGTCTCTACTGTATTTCTAGTTGCTGCTTGATCTTTTTCACTTAATATTTATACACAAGTGAATCAAGTAACGAATTCACAAAAAAAGATAATAAATCATTTAGACAATCTTGAACTTTTGATAAACCTGTGCGCTTGTGAATGATAGTTGTGCGCAATTCAACATACGATAAATAGAATATTGGTTGTTAAGCTTAAGTTTAACAAAAAACAGGATCTTAGAGGATGTGAAATAAAATTTCAATGACCACCGTTGTACAAAGTATTCGTTTATTGTACACTAGCAAATCGAGGATTTAATTAAAATCCCTAACCTTATTTACATACACAACTAATATAATTCTTAACAAAAGTCGTTTCCTTTTCGTCTAGACAATAAGAATACCCGTTTGAACTCGCTCAGTCCAGAAAAATCCTTTTAGTCAGACAATGGTCTGGGCTTACCACATAGACTACACAATAGTATCATTTTCGAAATAATAGCTATTTAAGCACCAAGTGTGTTATTAAGATGATTCCGCCCAGAATGAAACTCATTCAGCTCGAGGTCCTACGGCCCGAGGGATGAACTGACTCGTCCGATAGGGGTAATCATCCAATAACACAAGTAATGCATACAAGATTTTATATTTCATTTCATACTCAAAATAAAAAATAGAAGGGGATAGAAAGGTATTTGTATTTTAGAATTTACCTAGGATTTTGTTGTATAACTATACACTTATATCATGTCGTCCATGATGACAATAAACAGTTTGACGCTTTGATATTAGTCACAATTAATTAATAACGCGATGAATGGTCAAGAATTGCCGGAATTAATTGGAAAAAAAACGCTCAAAAAGCAACCGCAAGTTTTCTACCTTGTAAATCCAAATAGATACACGAAGAGAAATATGAAAACTTCCAATTAAAGCAGTTGGCTAAATGCCATAAATCAGACTGCTTTCAAAAATTGGAAACATATTTTTCATACATTTTGATACGTAAGATTGTGTTTCAGTAAGCCCGACCCCTTACTTATTTATTTATTATTGTTCAATAATGCAACTTCTAACCTACATAAAATTAAAATTATTTACACTTACATTTCGTGGTCTCCGGCGACGAGCTCCTCTCGGGGTTTCGGTGGTTCGGCTTTCTCAAAATTTAATAACGTATTGCCTCCGATAACTCTAGTGCCGTAAGAAAAATGTTATAAAAAAGGATCGAAAATTTGGACACTACATCGAAACACACGAGAACGGCATTTTCCAAAAACACAGTTGTTTCCGTCAATTCCGGTACTGAAGTGTTTACTCAATTACTCTATTGTCACAGCATTTGTTCGTCCCTCACGGGATAGGCTTATTCAAAATCGGCTGAAGTCTTACATCGAATTAGAACCCAGAACGCCATCCTTTCAATAACGCGTGTTCACATCATTTACACGAGAGAAAAAAAATCCCCGCGATGGTATCTCAACATACTTACGCATGTTAAAGCCATTTTATTCTTAAAATGTAAAACGTAATTTATAAAATAATCAGAGCCGGATTAGGAAACGTAAGAATTTTTTTAGTTTTTATACAAAAAAATATAATTTAATAAATATAAGTAACTGAGATAGGTAGGTAGGTTACGAATTAATTCACTTAACACGTGGCAAAACTACAATAAAAGTGAAGAGGAAATCCTGTTGTCCACCCAAGTCTGGACAACTACATATACCACAAAGGCCTTAATGACTGAATAATGTTTCTTAGGCACCACCTGATTTTCTTTACACAAACCACACTAAATCACGAAATGGAAAAGAAGTAACCACTAATTCAGAGACTACCTCAGTTTTGCGCACACAATTATTTTTGCCGCAATTCCCGCCAGGAACATCTTTTGCAGAAAAGCAACAGACTTTCCTTAACATAAAATTCTATAGCTCTAAATTGAATTCTAAATCTATAGATATAACTTAGGTTAACTAGCTATTTGTCTCTATTTATTGATAGAAATTTTAACTTTACTATTTTTCAGTTTTCTTAAATATAAACATTTTAATATATAAGACACTCTACAAAAATATTTACAAAAACACACATAAGTATCCCAACCTTACCATATCTATTTGGGCGAATCAAACAAATTATTTGTAATCAATTGACTTGTTACGATATTACTAGTACAATCTTTCCCCATCTGCTGTAACAAATTGTACAGCTAAAGCTAGTTAGGTGCTTTCTTTCAATTTGACTTTTTACCCGGATTATACAAAACTTGGTTTCAAAATATCAGTTAAGTAAAATTTTCCAAAAAGTTTTGTCCAATTATAAAAACAGAAAAATAATATCCCTAGACAAGTGCAAGGTAGATGTGAAATCCCAAGATAATCCCCAAAGATAACCCCAAGATAAAAGTAAAATCCCAAGATAACTCCCAAAGATAGCCTCAAAATAAAGATAAAATCCCAAAATAATTCCCAAAAATAACCCCAAGACAAAAGTCAAAACCCAAAATAATTCTCAAAGATAACCCTGAGATATAGGTATAAGAAATCGACAAGAGTAAGATAAAGTTCATACCGGGTTCATATCCCGACACGGCCGACTGCTTGAAAAATGGCAGGTGAGCATTTTTCACAAATATTACGCCCTCGTTCGGATGAGAGGTTAAATGGAGGTCCCGTATGTGAGTGTTGTCACGCACGTTAAAGATCCCTACCTTGCCTGGAACGGCAAGGGTTCGGCAAAATTATAAATTTCCAGGCAACAAAAAAACTCGCCTCCTGGCCAATGTAGTACCTTCGGGTGGAGCATTGGAAATGTAAATGAACGGTAAGTTCATACCGGCGGCTCCGTGGTGTAGTGGTATGTGTGTGACTACTACGCCCAAGGTCCCGGGTTCGAATCCCGACTCGGTCCGTTTGAAAAATGTTAGGCGAGCATTTTTCACAAAAATACACCCTCGTTCGGATGAGAGGTAAAATGGAGGTCCCGTGTGCGAGTGTTGTCACGCACGTTAAAGATCCCTACTTGGCTTGGAACAGCACGGGTTTGGCAAAATTCAAAATTTTCCAGATAAAAAAAACTCTTTTTCTGACCAATGCAGTAGTTTCGGGTGAAGCATTTGAAAATCACGTGCAAGGTAAGTTCATACCACCATAATCAAGAGTGATATAAAAGAAGCGACACTATCTTACCTTTATGTTAGACAAACAAAGTGCAATGAAATTCTTAGGTCACAATTCAAGAAAAATTGAAAGCTAATCGAATAGCATAATTCCAGAATGAAAATAAAGGAAATAGAAATTTCCTGTTCTTGCAACTGCGAATATCGACTATTTCCAATATATTGGAATGGTTGTCAACCACCATGTTTACTCTATTTGCAAAGCATCAATTCAACATCAGATCTGACATGTCCTATAGATTTATTGTGTTATCCGTCCCAAATATGTAACAGTGATAAATGGAGGTAAAGGAGGGGGGAGGTGTAAAGAAAATAGTAATCGAGAAAATATTAGACAAATCAATGAAAATACTTTAAATATCTAAGGAGCCAAAAATAGAAAAAAATGAAAGGTATATTGTACACATCAAAATCAAAGTCATAGGAACAAAAAAAGAAATCAAATTAACAAAAGAATAAAGAAAATACAGAAAACTATAGTGTTTTACCTATTTAAATGATAAACGACAAAAGCTATTACGAGGCATAAATATTTTAAATACAAGATATATTTAGAAAGGTAGATAAAACGTATTTTTATTGTGGAGCAACATTATTGGCAAAAGGTTTTAGTTGAATCAAACGAGAGCGGATTCACAACAATTCAATTTTTGTAGGTGAAGGATTGGTAGAATATACGATAGCCTTAACGTCATCAAAAGTATCAGAAAATTTTTCAACAAAATCCAAACTTTGGTACGAGGAATTGACGATCTTTCGTTTCCTAAGTAAGAATCCTTTTAAGTCACAATCTACGTTTATTTTGTATTTTTGTCGACAAAATACTGTCCAAAGTAAGTTCAAAACAAATCTGTTTCGTTTTAAATGTCGATAATTCATTTTAAATTTAGTTATCGAAGAAAATCTCTAAAAAAATCAACCCATTCTTTATCGGTAATACGAGGAATAAAAATTATCATGAGATAGGTTAAGTCAATAAGTTAGTAAACAAAATATGCAAAAAGAGCATTTTTACAAAAGTCTGTCTAAATAAATAGCTTTACCATTCAAATCGCTTTGAAGTAGGAGAAGCGGACAAGAAAAAGTTTGAGCATAAATGTGGTGCTACAGAAGTATGATGAAATATCATGGACAGAAAAGGATAAGAATAAAGAAGTGTCGGAGGCTTTCACGGCCGGAGTCATTATAAATATTTATGGTTCCGCGTTGGGGCCGTGTCATTTTATAAACTAAGGTCGACGTTCAGCCCACTTTTGTAAGAGGCTTTATCAGGACGAGAAAAAGAAAATGAGTAATAAAATAAAAAAAAATAAATAATCTTATCTTTAGTATTATTTATTATTTTTTATTTTATTACTCATTTTCTTTTTCTCGTCCTGATGAAACCCCTTACAAAAGTGGGCTGAACGTCGACCTTAGTTTATAAAATGACACGGTCCCAACCCGGAACCATAAATATTTATAAGAATAAAGAAGAACTAGAAATAGTAGAGGAAGGAAGAAATACGGGAAAAACAGTAAAAGGTAGGAGAGATAGGATGGTGGGACACTTTCTAAGGCATGAACGAATAATGGGGATACATTAGAAGTTGAGAAATGAAAAAGGAGAGGTAGAGGTACACTTAGATTAGACGATTTCACACAGACAGTGAAAGATATAGGCTGTAGGAATTTCAGGGAAATGTGTGGGTTAGATCAGAATAGGAAACATTGGAGGTACCCGTCCAACCAGTTACAGAACTGAAAACAATGATGAAGATATGTAGCAAAAACAATTTTGAAACCACTTAATATTTCAATGTGCTTGGTATTGATCTGACGTAGAAATAGTACAACCAAAATAAATTGTTTCGTTTTATTTGTTACAGATTTGAATCTTTGGGACACGATGTGTAGCAGAAGCAGAAAAAAATAAGGTTTGGTAAGACACCATTTTTGATGTGCTTGTTTTGGTGCAAGGTATTCAGATGGTACCTACTAAAGTTAGATTGTATATAATTTTTGTTGCTATTGATTTGAATTTTAGAGCACAGTAGGGCTATTTTAGGCACCACCAAGCAAAACGTAAAAAATTTTTAGTTTCTCAATTGATGCTGGCTAAATGTCAAGCTGGCACAAACGTCAACCAAATGAAATGGTTATACCTATTATATTTTTGAGTTTCTGAGTATAATAGAGCGCGTTATTGATTCTTCTAAGCGGAAAAAAAAGAGAAAGAGTAATATTTCAATGTGTTTTGGTGTCGAGCGACCGACTAATTTAATTTATTTATAATTTTTTCGTCCTTAACTTTGTTTAGGGTGGATCTTGGGCGTAACAAAATCAAAATTACTTTTAAAAATTTTACTCTATGTTGTGGTCCTAACTTCACGAGTAATCACTAACGTTTTAAGATATAATGATTCCTCAAAAATTTGATGCAAATTCGACGGTATATTTATAAGCAACGAAGAGAAATGATGTGCTTTACATAATTCTATATCCGAATGCTAAATAGTAATTGCTAGAAACTATTTTCGGAGGCAATTTTCAAAAATATAGATACAAGAAGGTGCTAAGAAATAATGCAATCACAGATTTTTGAGTTTTGCAACAAATACTTGTGCAAGTGCTTATTATAAAGTTGCATATCAAACACGCATGCACATTTTTTAAAAGTCAATGTCATGTTAATATTTATATAACTACTTAGATTATTTATGTTTTTTATTTTACCATTTACGATGCCACGGTATCAGTTATTGCAGAGAATGAATACCGATTGCATCATTACACTGTAATTACTAAACTACGCAACAACTCAATTGCAAAACGTACTGCATATGCTTGCTTAAAAAACTTCCGGAAGTATCGTTACAAAGAGATTAGATGATTTTTCTCTCGTTTATCATGTCAAATTACTTTTACCCAGGTATACTAACAACTAACAACTACAAATTGCTCAAATTGGTTTAATTGTTGTAATCGTGTACGTAAGAATCTATTGTTACATACCCGTCCGTTAGTTTGACGTTATTACTGAATGAAGCTTCAGTTATGTAACAGACTTCCATTTAATGAAATTAGAGGTGGGTATTAGCATGGGGTTGCCCGAAAATGATAATAATCGTTAATCAATTACTTGCTGCGCAATATGTTACGTGATGATACACAAACAGAACAGAAACCAGCTTTTCAGGGAACAGGAGAATACGGATTGAGAAGTTGGTTTCGTAGCAATTTTTAACTATAGATGAAAAACAATTGCAGTACTATTTTCCTTTTTAAATTTAAGTTTTTTAAATTTAAGTTTTTTAAATGCGTTGTACATTGTTTCGGGATATGTCAGCAATAAAACTGCATTTTGGAGACAAACTTGAACTATAGTACTCTTTTTGAACAAAGGGATGGATTTAGACTTTCGGAGATAACTAGCTATCTCAGTACGAAACGTTTTCTTTATTTCTACACATTAGGCTAAAAGTTATTTATGTAAATAGAGCCTTTATAGAGCATTTGGAAAATTGCCACACATCTACCATGGCCTATTCAAACAGGATTGTGATTCCAGTGAAATTCTTACTATTTATCAAGATTTTCCTTGGTGTAGAGCAAACGTATAAGAGAATTATCTGGTGACTTCATTTATTTTGTGGAATTTTTGAATTGGGAAAAAACAAAACTCAATTTTCGAAACTTTCCAATTGTTTTATACGGATTGAAATCCAAGTATTGCACCGAGTGGTTGCTGGTTACCCATCGGGCGCGTCCCCAGGTGACAGATAGGGGAGGCCCAGTGTCACCGCACGAGTAATCGCTCGCTACCATGGGGCTTTGTAAAGGAATAAGTCTAACACTCGTGGTGATCCAGGGCGTTGAGTGGCCTAAAAACCACAATATACGGGGGAGCAAGTGTACGTCAGTGCGACTTATACCCCGCACGATGATGGTTAGGCTAATTCCACATCGCGGACCAAACCACCTAAAACCCCTACTGCTATTGGGCCAGTAGCGGTTTGCACAGGGGCAGGCCACTTCGTGTTCGTGCCGTGCGAGGCGACCCGTGTCGGTTGGATGAAGGGGTCCTGGTGGTGAGCCACATCTGGGGCGGGATTAGTTCCCTGGAGTTTGGCAACACACCACTTTGGCCTGGATTTCACCTAGACAGAAGGTCGGGACTAACCCATCTTGATCAATCAGCTATGTCGTCGGGTCAGACCACCGACTGAGTGAGATCTTGGGGGTGGGGGGCGTGCAGTCGGTACTGCGGGTGAGTGTGCACATTCTACATGTGTGCTACTACCAAGCGGTATTTTGGCTCGTACGTAACCTACCCTTAGGGAGCTATATCTTCCTTGTAGCCCTGGTGTCGATTTTGGCATCCCAGTTGGACTTCGTGGTGGGTGGGGAGCCGGGAAGATGAATTTTTACTATCTAACATGGATGAAAATGTAAATGTAGCTAATCTAGAAGGTGCGTCCTCAGACACCCCTCAATCTATGTTGCAGATTTCACTGGAGCAGCAACAACAGCTGCAACTACTACAGCAGCAGCCTCAACACAGAAAGCAGCAACACCAGCCAGATGACTGGCAACATCAGCGTCCACAGAAGAAGAGGATCAGTGGGGCTGAACAGAAAAGAAGGAGGAAGGCACGTCTGGCAGTACGGATGGCTGCCACAGATAAGGCTGGTCCGTCGGCTAACCAATACATTATAATTTGAATAAGGGCCGCTATACTTGCGGCCACGTCCCCAATGCTCCACCTGAAAGTACTACATTGGGTTTAAACACGAAAAATAAACGTGCTTTTAATTTATTCTAACTTCATAAATAATCCACCCTAAATAAAAATCTAACAGACTCAAACAAAAACTAAAAACAGGGTTTAAATAATGGTATCCCTGGCGTTGACTTTGGAGACGAGCAAAAATGAGGGGGGGGGGCGTAATACCGGATAGCAGACGCCGGCTCTGCTTACCAGTGCGACCTGAAGAGTCGACTTAAAACTATCTAAATCTAGCTAGCTAATTTAAAATGGATTCAAATTTCCTAAGCAATTGCCAAATGTATTAATAGTGAATCCAGCTATTTTGCCTACTCTATAAATTTGCAAATTCGTCCTCCCTGATCTAAGTATTTCATCCTAAATTTGTCCCTAACGTTCCCTATCATTCCCTAACTGACATATTATATATACAATCTTCTTTTCTATATATACTGCGACCAAAAATTGGCGACAGAACGTCAAACGAATTAAATCAAGCCACAAAACAATACAATGCAGGCAAAAATATAAGTGTAAAAATAAATATAAATATAATATAAATATATAAATAGTTATAATAAATATATAATGAGGTTTCCTGATTTAGTTTGTTGTTATTTATTTGTTTCGTTTATTCCCAATGTTCCGCGCGTAGAAGGTGGGACAGTGACTGTTTTAGTGGTGTGTTCGTCGTGCATATTAGAGTTTTGGGTATACTTATTTAATTATTATTATTCTGTTTTTTCTTTCTTTTTTTTTCTTTTTTGTTTGTTTTTGTCTTTTTTTGTTTTTTTTGCAGGTTTTGGTTATCATGCTCTTATCATGTCAAAATCACGCCAGGTCAAAATCTATAATTTTTCACTCCTCCCACCATCCCCTCCCGACTTACACACGATTATCACCGTCTAATCTCGCAATCCTTCCTGCGAACTCTCTAAAGGCTGTCCAGAACGCCTTCTGGTTATACACTTCCCCGACTTCCTCTAGGCTCTTTGGTCATGCTAGACCTACGATAGCTAATTTCGTATCAGCCAACCCTCGATTTGCCGCTTCAAGCGGGCAATCGAAGAGCACGTGCTCTGCGCTTTCCGCGCCCTCACCGCATTCACAGTGGTCGTTGTTGGTTAACCCGAACCTATGTAAATACGCTTTCAGGGCGCCGTGCCGTGTTATCAACTGAAGCATTTTATGATCGAGTTTTACCTCGATCTTGCCTCTAGCTTCTAAGCTCGGTTGAATTTATGGGTCAACCTGCCCGTGGCAGTGATCAGACGACACCCCTCCGCAAGCTAAACCCCCGAAAAGGGAGTGCAAGAGCGGCACCGCTCTTTCTGCCTTTAGCAGCTATGGGGAGGCAGCTCCAAGCACCTCCATCTAACTATGATCGACAGGTGCAACGCTTGGGGAAAAATAACCAAGCCTCAGGCTGAATTAGTACAAGCAGCTATTGAGAAGGCGTTGGACGAGTACTTGTTCTCCCTTCCCGATAGCACTACTCCACCAATCTTCAGGAGGTGGGCGTACTTGGACGAGATCTTTCGGATCTGGTGCAAGGATGACCACTCCCTGAAGTGAATAACAGAGGCGTTTGGCAACCTCCCTCAGCTGTGGGAGGCTGTACGCCTAGTGGTCGTACAAGTGGGATTGCTACCCAGACTTCTGAAGGCGGTACTGTGGATTCCGGGACCTCCGGAAGACATAGATGTTGTTCAAAGACGTCTGCGGGCGCAAAACTCTTGGACAGACATATCCAAGTGGTGCGTTTACCACACCGCTACAAAGTACCAGCTTTAAGAGAGGCTGGTCGTTTTTGGCGTTGAGGAGGATGTTATGGACGCTCTAGCCAGTAGGGTAGGAAAGCTACACCAGAGGCTTACCTGCCTGAATATCAGAATTCAAAAAATCAAACTGTTGCAGAGGCGGCCCAGAAAGCGGCAACCATGCAACAGCAGCAACAAACTGCAACAATGAAACAGCAACAGCCACTTCCCCATCTACAGCAACAGCTGGAGACGGCGGTAGAAACTCAACCATCGACAGCGTCAGGCAGTCAGATGGATGCGAGGGACTCTGACCACCTCTTAGTGGAGTGGCTGGCCGAAGAGTGTAAGAAAGCGTCGATGGGTAGTCCAACCAGGGACGCTTAAGGGTAAGTGGCGTACTGGTCCAAATGGCGGACTAAACATCATACAATTAAACTTGCAACACTGCCAAGCGGCTGCAGGTACCTAATGCAGACACCTGAGAACAAAGCAGAACATTGCCCACATCCAGGAACCTTGGGTGGTGAACTCAAGGGTCTCTGGTTTGAGCAGCCTTCATGGCACTATATTCACAGGTAATAGCCAATCTAACCCTAGAGAATGCATTTACACACCTACGCATATTAACGCTTTTTTATTGCCTCAACTGAGTGGTCGTGTCGCCACGACCATCCAGCTTGGATGCAATATCGAAGCAAAAAGTGATTTAATCTTGGTTTCAGCTTACTTCGCAATAGAAAATGACCCCCATACTCGTGAGCTGATGGAGGTCTTTGACTACTGCGAAAGGAACAAAAAACATCTCATTATTGGATGTGATTCTATCGTACACCATACGACCTGGGGCACCGCTAATATCAACCCACGAGAAAGAGCACTTTTTGAATATATTACAAGTAGGAATTTAGAAATCATAAACCGGGGGTGCGAGCCGACGTTTATTACATCCCGTAGTCAGACGGTTACCGACTTCACCTGGCTTCTGTTAGTATTTCTAACCACATATCGAACTGGCAGGTGCTGCTTACAGCAACCCTCTCAGATCATAGAATGCTTAGCTTTATGATAAAGGGAACAACAAATGTTGTGTGTAAAGAATACAGGAATCCTAGAGCGACCGAAAAAGCGGTTTATGTGAATTGCCTGGAACCATAGCTTTACACACCGCAACACACGACCAATCTATCAACTGTAGAGGAGTTACAAGGAGGGATTGAGTTCCTTCAAACCTCCATTGTAGAGTCCTCTGAGCAGGCATGCCCGGTTCGAACACCTTCTACTCGTTCTAACACCCCATGGTGGTGTAGTGACATTCAGAAGTTGAAGAAAACCGTGAATCGACTGTTCAATAGGGCAAAAAACAGCAAAAGTATGGTCGACTGAAAGAATTATAAAAACCACCAAAGAGTATACAAAGCTTCAATAAGAAAACGACAAAGAGACTCATGGAAGACCTTCTGTAACTCAGTTGAGTCTGCCAAAGAAGCGTCTCAAATAAATAGAATTCTGTCTAAGGATCCGCGCTAGCAACCATGTTGTCTCAAACGTGCGGATGGCTCGTTTACCAACAACGAGGAAGAGACAGCGAAATTACTCCTAGATACACACTTCCCAGGAAGTGTACCCTTATCGTCTATCACTAGGATGGATGCTCCAGGCCGGCCCCAGAGGAGGCAGACTGGGAGGTAGCCAACCGCGTGGTTGAGGAAGAAAAAGTAAAATGGGCAATCTTAACCTTCCATCCTTTTAAATCCCCAGGATTGGATGACATCTTTCCAGCTCTACTGCAGTGGGATCTGGAGAGGCTGCTTCCTCGCCCGGTGAGACTGTTCAGAGGCTATATTGCGTTCAGATATATCCCCAGAAGCTGGAGGAAGGTCAGTGTGGTTTTCATTCCTAAACCGGGACGGAAGGACTACTCCTTGACCAAATCCTGTCGCCCAATCAGTCTAACGTCCTTTTTGTTAAAGACGCTAGAAAGATTGTGCGACATTGATATCAGGGAAGGGATTGGGCAGTACCATCATCTTCATCCAAACCAACATGCCTATATATCAGGGAGGTCTACAGAGTCTTCCCTACACGCTGTGTTAGGGCGGATCGAGAAATCCCTCACGAATATTATGTCGGCTTTAGGCGTATTTATAGATATTGAAGGCGCGTTTAGTGAAACCACCTTTGAAACTATTGATAAAGTTATGAGAGAACACGAAGTGGATAACACTCTCAGGCAGTTAATTCAACAGTATCTACGTTGTCCTGAAGTACGTGTCTGTGTGGGAACCACTTCCTTATGCAGGGCGGTAGCTAAGGGCTGTCCTCAGGGTGGCGTATTGTCACCACTACTATGGAATTTAGTAGTTGAGAACCTGCTACATCGTCTTAATGAGGCCGGCTTCTACACGGTGGGGTATGCTGATGACCTGGCTACCGTAGTAGTTGGCAAATATGAGCAAGTGCTGTGCAACTTAATACAAAGAGCATTAAAGCTAATTAACACTGGTGCAGAGAAAACTCCTTGACCATAAATCCAAACAATCCATCATCATCATCATTAGGTCTTCAGTCCTGGAACTGGTTAGACGCGTACCCTCATTGTTTCCTAGTCTGAACTAACCTGCACATTTCCCTGAAATTTGCACAGTTTGCATCTATCACTATCTGCGTGCGAAAGTCTTATCTCCATCTACCTCTACCTCTCTTGTTCTATCTCTACTTGTAATATATTCCGTATTATTCCCCAATAATGCCTTAGAACGTATCCTGCCCTTCTATTTCTCCTATTTGTATTTGTTTTCCACAGATACATTTATTCTTCTGCTATTTCTATAACTTATTTGTTATTAACTTTGTCTGTCCATGCTATCATCCTCATACATCTAAAGCACAACATTCCAAAAAGCTTATATCTCTTTCTGTCGGCTATTCCTACTGCCCCTATTTCATAGACGTACAGTGCTGTGCTCCACACATTTGCTATGATCAATTTTCTTGCTGTTTCTATGTTTGTTGTCTTTGAACATAGCGGCCGTTCTTTCTTGTTAGCTGCAATTCGGTCATCTTCTATTGTTTTACAATTGTATACTCTATCTCCCCGACATTCAGTGGTATGTGAAGGGGGAGACGGCTGCGTGGCGTAGTTGGTGTGCGTGTAACTACTACGCCCAAGGTCCCGGGTTCATCCCGACACGATCCGCTTGAAAAATGTTAGGCGAGCATTTTTTACAAAAATACTCCCTCGTTCGGATGAGAGGTAAAATGGAGGTCCCGTGTGTGTGTTGTTACGCACGTTAAAGGTCCATACCTTGCTTGGAACAGCAACGGTTCGGAAAAATTCAAAATTTTTCAGGTAAAAAAACTCGCTTCCTGGCCAATGTAGTACCTTCGGGTGGAGCATTGAAAAATCACATGTAGGTATATGAAAGATGATAAGCAGCCTGCGGCTGCAAAGTTCCCCCAGTACTTGAGCATTAATGAATTAATAGTTTTTCCAATATATCATTGGCACATCAACATTAGTTGAAAATATGTCACAACCAATACCTGTAGTTGTCTATATTGATCATCAGATTAAAACGCACTTACTTTTTCGTCATTAGGTTTTCCGTCTTGAAACTGGTTGGACGCGTACCTCCACTTATTTATGTTCTGAGCTAGCCTACACAGCTCCCTGAAATTCCCACAACAGCCTATATTCAGCTCGGTTCCCCTTCTATTGTTTTCTAATTATGTGTCCTATTTCACCGAGATTCAGTGGTATGTGAAGGGGATTAAGCATCCTGTGGCTACTAAGGAACGCTCAACACTTAGACATTTGCCAAATTAATAGTTTTCCAGTAAATACTTTTGTACAATTAACATTAATTGAGAACACTGCAAGACCAATACCTGTAGTTGTTTATAATAATCACCATGTTTAAGTACATTAATTTCTTTCGTAATTAGTTTTTTCATTTTGGAACTGGTTGGATGTGTACCTCCATCGATTTCTATTCTCGGCTAGCTTGCACATTTCCCTAGAATTCTCACATCTTACATCTTTGACTATCTGTGTGCAATGGCCTAACCTAGGTCTACCTCTACTTCTGGTTTTTCCTATCACTGCTTCTAATATATTGCGCACTATTCCCTCGTGTCTTAGTATGTGACCTATCATCCTATCTCTCCTATTTCTTACTGTTTTCCACATATTTCTTTCTTCCCCTACCATTTCTAGTACCTCTTTGTTCTTAACTGTGTTTGTCCATGATATCTTCATCATACGTCTGTAGCACCACATTTTTGTCCACTTCACCTACTGTCCAGGTTTCACAACCATACAGTGCTATGCTCCACACATATGTTTTAAGCAATCTTTTCCTTGTTTTCTATTTTGGTTGTCGTTGAAAATAGTAGTTGCTTTTTCTTGTTAAATGTAGCACAACCTACTAATCTTTGTTTTATATCTTTTGCGCTTTTCCCAACTTGAGTTATTTGGCTTTTTAGGTAGCAGAAATCCTTAACCTCTGTAAGTTTTTGTTACCTATTTGTATTCTTGTTTTTTATTTATTTTCCCCTCCTAGAACTTTAGTTTTGTTTTGTTAATTTTCATACCGTATTTCTCTGTTACAACTGTTTGCATTTCATTAAGAGCATCTTCTAACTCTTCTTTGCTAGATACTAATACCGCTATGTCATCTGCAAATCTAAGCATATCAATCTTTTGTCCCTGCATAGCAATTCCAAATGTCTTCTTGTATTTGACAGTGTTCATTGCCTCTTCAATGTACAAGTTACAAATTATTGGGGATAAGGCACATTCCTGTCTTACGCCTTTCCTAATATTTACTACTGTACGTTCCTGCTCTAATTCTATTACCGCAGTTTAGTCTTTGTATAAGCTATGAACTATTCGTCTATCCCTAAAACTCATTACAATCTTTTTAAGTATTTCAAAAAATTTTTCCGTTTTACATTGTCGAATGCTTTTTCCAGATCTACAAACCTTATATACACGCTTTCCCACTTTTCTATTGTTTTCTCCATTATCACCCTCCCGCGATCACCTGTTTTGCATAAACCCAAATTGATCTTTTCCTAGTATTTCTTCAGCTAATTTTTCCATTCGTCTTTGTATAATACTAGTTAATATTTTTGACACGTGTGCTGTCAGATATTCGAATTTTTCACATCTATCCGCGCGTCTCTGTTTTGGTATAATTACTATGATGTTACGTTTGAAATCTTTGCGTATCTCGCCTGTCTCATACATATAGCTTACAAGTTGGAAGAGTTGTTCTGTTACTGCTTGTCCAGCGAATTATAGAGTTTCTGCTTGCACCTTTTCTTTAGTCTTTTTAATGCTAATTCAAACTCATCTCGAAGTATAGGATATCCCAAGTCATCATTTTCAATGTCTGGTTCCTGTTCTAATGCTGTTAGTTCCTCTCCTGCGTTTAAATTCCCTATATATTCTTGCCACCTAACCACTTTCTCTACATTTTCTATAATGACGTTTCCTCCCGCATTCCTTATATTTTTGCTATATGGTTTTTTATCCTTAAAATACATTCTAATTAGTTTGCATGCTTTGTCTGTCTTTTCTATTTCCATCTTAGTTTGTACCTCTCTGCACTTTTCATCAATCCATTGTTCTTTAGCTTTCCTGCATTTGCGAAGAGTTTCCCATTTTATGGCTTTGTGTTTCTGTTTTTCTGTTTCGTCTGATCTATTTTTGTATTTTCGTCTTTCTTTTATAACTTCAGAATATCCTTTGTTATCCATGGTTTCTTATTTTCTTTTTGTGTATACCCCAGAATATCTCTGGCCGCCGTGTCTAAGCTGGATTTAATGTTATTCACTTCTGTTTCTCCTTTTTTTGGTATCAAAAATTATCCCGATATCTTTCAGCAATTCATTTGACTTTTCAAACCTTTCGTGGATATCTTTATTTTTTAGTTTCTCAAAGTCAAAGTGCCTCTTTCCGTTTTCTCTTTTTCAAATTTTTAAATTTAAGAGCGGTCTTCATAATTCTGATGTTGTGGTCAGTCTCTACATCTGCTTCCGAGTAGCTTCTACAGTGTTTTACTTGATTCCTAAACCGTTGTCTAACAAGAATGTAATCTATTTGATATTTTTCTGGCATCTTCCACGTGTATCGTTTTCTAGCATGATGTTGAAATAATGTGTTTGTGATGGTTAAATTGTTTTTGTCGCAAAATTCTACCAGCCTATTTCCCCTATCATTCCTCGTGCCTAAACCAAACAAACCTACTACCGCTCCTTCCCTAGCCTCACCTACAACGGCATTAAAATCTCCCATGATTATTAAATTTTTATTTCGCGTTTGTATATCTTCGATATCTTTGTAGATCGCCCCTACCTCTTCCTCATTGTAGTTAGAGGTGGTCATTGAATACTTGTATTATTACTGTATTTACCGGTTTAGATTCTAATCTAACCGTGAGTACTTTTTGGTTCTTTTGTAAGTAGTTTTCTAACCGTTGTTTTTCGCATAACTATCCCCACGCCCGAATTTCCATCCTCTGATCCTGTATGAATTACTCTAAAGTCTCCGATACAAAAAACCCCCGCTCTGGCCACCAAACTTCGCTGATTCCTACTATGTCTAATGCTAACCTATCCATTTCAGTTTTCAAGTGCCTTAGCTTACCTACTTGTTTGATACTTCTGACATTCCACGCTCCGTCTCGCAGAATGTCCACGACTCTTTTTTTTATACTTTCCGATCACATCCCACGAAGTAGTCCCCTCCCGGGAATCCTAATGATGGATTATTTTAAGTCAGGAATTTTTTACTCCAGAGGATGCCATCATCTTTAAGAACAATTTAAGTATGCTGTGTACTTGGGAGGTAATGTGATGGTTTCCCGTTGCCTTCCATATAGCAGTAGTGTGTCTTAGAATGCCACACCGACCCCATGGTCTCTATCACTCTAAGTACCGAAAAAGCTGCTGCCCTCTTTCGGGCACCTGTCTTAGTCTGGTTCCTCACTAAAGACCTTATTACTTTGGTTACACCTGTAGTTTGGCACTTTAGATCACTGGAACGCGCATGCCATTTCACCGTTCTAGTAATCTAGAACTTCTTCAAGGTGCAGGTCGGAATGGGTATTAACATTTGTCGATATAAAATATGGAAATTTTTACGTTTACATTTTGACAATTGTCATTCTAACATATGCCGAATTGAGCAGTTTTCAAGTTAAATTTAACAGTTAAAACACGAATACAAATTTTGTGTATTTAAGGATTTACAATTTTCTTGGAAATATTTATTTTTATTTTTTTTTTGAACAAAACTAGTTATATTATGTTACAATACTACTACAATACTACTACAATACTACTATAATTTTGAGGGCTAATTGAATAAAAACAGGTTAGTTAAGAGTTTAAATTTCACAATAATCGAAATAAATTTGGAACTAAAATTGAACTGGCAATGTTGTTTATTCCTATAAAACTTCTCAATAAATGAAGTGAATGGTCGGTCATTTAACTTCAGAATTTATATTGATTCAGACGAATACAAATGATCACGTGATGGTTTTCTTCCTGGTCCCAACTACACATAGATTGTTAGAAACATTCAAGCTATTCAATGATTAAACTCCATAGAAAATTTGTATAGAAATACACGCCCACTTGAAACTCAAACACACATAGATCGATTTTTGCGTATTTTTCATTTAATAATTTTTTTCAGAAATAAATATATGAAACTATAATTTTATATTTTAAACTGTCTCAAATTTCGTTCATCACAAGAGGAAGTTGCCTATTGAATACAAACCCTTTCACAATTATTTTTTATACAGATTCTGTTTATATCATTTACAGCGAGGTCGCCTTTGATCAATTTATTTTTAACTCTACAAGGCTGAAGATTTGTAAACTTGTTATGATGATTAGAAAACGATATTTTTGTTTGACCTACATAAAGAATTTTGCATTTGTATACATACTTGTTTAATTCTAAAACCATTAAGTTCGTTAAGAATAAACCGGAAAGCCTATGTCGATACGATCTTGATACAATCATCGATTTCCTGCCCACTATAGAGTTAGATTACACCTTGCACAATAAATACGCTAATACCTATTTTTAGCTTATCTGTAACAACTACTTGCGTAATTGATGTCCTTGCTTGTCCATTAATTAACTCTGGTAATATTTGATTGCTTGTCAATTTAAACCTGTTCACGCCGTTGACACCACGATGTAGCGCAAATTTCAAAACCAATTGATTTTGTTGCGCCTAAAATAGGCTCTAAAGCAGCCTTGGAACAAACTGTCAAAAGGTAATAGTAAACTCACAAACAATGCAAAGTTGTACATAAAAGTTAAAAGAAATAGTAACGTTAAGTTTTCATAGAAGCGGATCCAAATCTACTTGTATGCAAATCTCTAATAATTTTACTAACATTTTGTGTTTACAAAATATACAATAAAAAATGCAAATTTACAGAGAAGTATATATTTATAAAAACTAAAAATTTCAAAGAACTGTATATTTACAGATGAAGCTCAATGCTGTGTTAACAATTTCAAGACTCATAAGCCCCCCCCCCTCCTTGTAAAATAACAAAAATTACTTATTGTTAGTGCTTTGTCAGTGCTTTGTTAGTGCTCTTTAGTGCTTCAACACGGTTCGTTACTGCTCTTATATTTTTCTGATAACAGGAAGAACCGTGGAGTTTCAACCTAACTGTCTACTTTTGGATTTTTAAAAACCAATGTGCCTATAGGTAGTGCTTTGTTAGTGCTCTTTAGTTCTGCAAAAATTATTGTTAGTGCTCATGTGGTTTCCGAAAAAAATCAAAGAAAATCGCAGTAGGAAAAAGCGTAACGCTAAATTTTTAAAGTTTTTAAAAAAATTGCGTATGGATGATACTTAGTTAGTGCTTTGTAGTGCTTCAAAACTCATCATTAAAGCTTTTATGGTTTCCGAAAAAAGAGGGAAGATCCGTGGAGGGGTAACTTGACGGTCGACTGTTGCGTTTTTAAAAAACTAAAGTGCCTTTAAATAGTACCTTGTTAGTGCTCTTTAGTGCATCAAAAATTATTGTTAGCCCTCTGATGATTTCTGATAAAAATAAAAAAAAATCGTAGCGGGAAAAAGCGTATCGATCAAATTTTCAATTTCTAAAAACAAAATTGCATATAGATAGTACTTGGTTAGTGCTCTATAGTGCTTCAAAGCATTTATGGTTTCCTAAAAAGGCGATAAAAACCGTGGGAGGCGACTTGTAACATAAATAAATTTTTAAGATATGTAATTTAGCATCATCAAGTATTTAATTTAGAATAGCAAGTTTTATCATCAAAAACTGAAGAATTTACGTCTTTGTACATATAAATAGAATGCACTGTACAAATATCAAGTTTCATGAGATAATCTTACATGCTTTCAAACAAAATTTGCATGGTTTATCCAGGTTGCTAGTAAAAATATAGATCGTTTAGAGTCGTGTAAATCACACCTGCGGCCCAAATACCTTTTTTGGTCGTCGATCTCATACGAACTGCTTAATCGGGACACTTCCAAGCGATTTGATGAAAGAGTAGAATGATTTGTCGTCGAAATTTGCGAGAAAACGCCGTAAGGGCAAATCTTCTTGCGTTGTGGCCTTACATGTGATTTTCCAATGCTCCACCCGAAGGTACTACATTAGCCAGGAAGCGAGTTTTTTTTACCTGGAAAATTTGGAATTTTGCCAAACCCTTGCTGTTCCAAGCAAGGTAATGATCTTTAACGTACGCGACAACACTCACACACGGGACATCCATTTTAGCTCTCATCCGAACGAGGGTGTATTTTTGTGAAAAATGCTCGCCTAACATTTTTCAAGCGGACCGTGTCGGGATTCAAACCCGGGCATAGTAGTCACACACATACCAACTACGCCACGGAGCTGCCCTTGCGTTGTGGCCAATAGTTAGGTGCCCCATTTCAAGGATTCAATGTGAAACAATTCAGAAGCTATAACGAAATCAAGCCTTCCAGTATACTAGAAACGAGACTGTAATTCTCGTTAAATAAACTACCAAACAAAAGTGATGTTTCTAAGTCCGTGCACAAATCAAATAAGCAAAGGTAAATGTGAAGCAAACAATTGTTAATTACTTGCACCTTAACAGCTGATAACAAATACTTTACAATGATAGATTGAATGAACAAACTTATAAGACGAAACGATTGTACAATCGAATGGGAAACGATACAACTTTAATAAGCGGCAAGTTTTTGCAAATTATACAGCTTATTACGGAAATAGCTTGCAGATAGAATATTCACAGCCGACTCGCATAAGAGCAATGTTTTGCGTACGTTGAATTCGATAACCACAGATGATGGAAATAATGGAAGTGTAAAATATGAACAATCTTCACATGTGGAACCTTCCAGTACTTACCAGTAGTAAACTGCAACTTTTAGCGGAGGCAGAGATGGCAGGACGAGGAGTGGTCAACCATTTGCGGAACTCAAGAAACGTCAATACATCGATAGCACCATATCTACGAACACCTGTCTTCCTACAACTTCTTACAACTGGCACGCGGCACACACCAGCACAAAAACACTTGAAGGTTAATCGCAGTAAAACCGTAGATTATACTATGTGCACGACGCAGGGGAATTTACCAGCAGGCTATATCTTATGCAATAATGTTATTTAAACTATAATCACAAACGGAATAGACTTTGAACACCGAATTAAAATTTTTATTAACAAGAATTTCACTTAACGGTCGACTGTCGGGTTTATAAAATTGTAAGTGCCTATAGCTAATGTGGTCTGTAGCCCTCTTTAATGCCACAATACTTATTGTTAGTGCTCTCATAGTTCACGGAAAACTAAAAAAAATCGTAGCGGAAAAACTGTAATGGTTAATCTCGATATTTTTTAAAAACATAATTGCCGCTACATAGTGCTTCGTTAGTGGTGTTTAATACTCCAAGGTTTATCTAAAAATATTTCTTTCAATTAACAAAGTTTAAGAAAAAGTATTGCAATATGGTACACGTCATTGCAGTAACTGCGAATTTCCAGCAAAACTACAACACGTTTATTGTTTTATTTTAATATAACTGATGTAAGACTGTTTATCTTTGCGCAATTTTGTTTATTAAAAAATTTAAAAATCGACTGTTACGCTTTCCTCCGATTCAATTTTTTTACTTTTTTTCGGAAACCATGAGAGCAGCAGCAATAATTTTTGCGGTATTAAAGGACACGTACAAAGCATAACCTATAAGCATTTTGGTTTTTTAAAAATCAGACAGTTAATGGTTAAGTAGCCCCCCTTCCCAAGGTTTTCCCCATTTTTTCAGAGACCATGAAAGCCTTAATGATAAACTTTGATGCACTATAGAGCACTAACCGGGTACTACCTATACGCAATTTCGTTTCTAAGAAACTTAAAATTTGACCATTACGCTTTTTCCTGCTACGGTTTTTCTTGGTTTTTTGAAAACTAACAATAATTCTTGCGGCAATAAACAGCACTAACAAAGCACTATCTATAGACATTTTTGTTTTTAAAAATTCAAAGGTCGACCGTTAAGATGTCCCCACAAGGTTTTCCCGTTTCTTTCAGTATGTTCTTCATATCTTTTGTAGGTAAGTTATAAATACTAGTTTTAATAGACAACATCGGCAGCTAGGTCACCAACTTTCTTACAAAATAAGTATTAATTAGTCATGTCTTCTCTAATCACTATACCATCATAAGTATCTTCAAGTACAGATGGAATCACTCAACCATAATTTAAAAAATTGTTACGGGTAAAATGAACATTAAATTAATGAATTTTGATTTGCCCTGAAGGAGCAAGGATACCGTAACAATATAAAGGTGCGTCGGCTAGCTGTGGTGGTGTGGAAGTGGGTTGCTATGAAAATATTATAAAACGAACCTAGAAAAATTTGAAACGAACGTAATAAAGACATAACCTTAATAAATAAAAGTACTGAAATACCAAAATAACTACGTCACGGTATGATTTACCCTGAAAGGGTTTTTCAATTTTGTCAAAATCAAGAGGCACCAAACCATCTGTCACCGCAATTTCTTTTGATAATATTTCTTATAACGAAGGCTGTTATTCCGCACAAATTCCCATTACTTCGGTATCTTAAACGTCAGAACGTTATACCCTACCTTTCTCGGAAATACCTTCAAAACACCTATTAATTCTGTCATAATTAAAGAAATTTCTCTATATAAAATACTTGTTCCAAATGAGATTCCATCACTGGAGAACCTGGATATCCATTACAAATGTGCTTATGTACCTAGTTTTTAAATAAATTCAGATAAAGATTCAACCTAAACTTAAGCTCTATTAATATAAACTTCTTCAATATAAATACAAATATACTTTCAATAAAAATTAAATTCCCTAACCTTACTCTGGTCAAGCATTGGTAAATGAAGAAAATCCTAAAAATTCCTTAAACTTAATCCATCAACAAAACTTTCATCATTCTGCATTTTTCCTGCTTTCGATATTTAGTTACCAGACATTTATAAATCCCAATTGCTAGAAACGCCGTTCATAACAAATGAAAATAAAAACATTTCAATATCAAATTTTTGTTGCGTCATTTGATTGTACACTCAAAAATAATGCAAAACCAATACGTATATACTTCTTAATATTTTAAATTGATAATATTATACTTAAATAAACACAATCACTTTTATGTTCGATTAACGTTGTATGTCATAAAGACCAACATGTTTTCGTCAAACACTCACATATAAATTATAAAGAAGTATATTCAATCTTGTAATATTACCCACAGTTTTATTTCAGGTCATCTAAGAACACCAATGTTTCAATTTCAGCTAACTAACTCTCTTAACTCGACACAATCCACATTTCTGAGCATCCGCGCAAGTAGAGTTTTTCTTATGGCACACACGAGTTTTCAAAATTCTACACATGGAAAGCATTCCTTGCTAAAACCCCAAGAGTAGTTTTTTATGAAAGCACGCACATCGTGAAGAGAAAACTACGTTACATCTTAAAGTTGGTTTCGTTCAACGTCTAACTTAAGCTCATATCAACCCTCAAACACGCAGCCACGTTTGTCTTTTACGTTTTTGTAGAACTACATTTAGATGTTGGCTTATTACCGGTTCACAATTAATCATTCATATTTTTCCCTGCGGGTCCAACGAATCTAATTCTTCCCACTTTAAAATTCTGTTACGGGAAAGATACGTGGTTTATACGACATGCTTAATTTTTCCATATGTAGCTAAATAGATCGTAACATATTGCATGAAAAAGTGAAATCATTTGCAATCTAATATCCGTGCATCTATCTTAGCTAGTCTGGATTTTTACATTGTAATTGGAACCATGTATATTGAAACTATGTAACCTTGCATCTAATTTATGTAATTAAAATTTATAAAAGTCCTTATATTTGGAATGCATATTAATGAATTCACTGTTATTTACTTAATAATTGCTGTCGTGGGTATTGGAGTTCAGTTCCAATTGTAGCTTTGATTAAAATACTCGTTCTAATATAGAGCTTTGATTACAGTATGTTAGAGTTTAAAGCTTTGAAAGATGTAATATAAATGACTCTCGATATAAATTAGTGTTTATATGAATCACCCTATTCGATATAAATTAATTATAATGCTTCGCATATAAATTAATAATTAGTACTTGGATTGTTAATTATAGTGCTTCGTTACATAATAATTTAGAAGTTGGCGTAGTAATCGTAGTATTAGGACGATACTATTTGTAGAGTTATCGATTAGTTTGGAAACTGAATAATTGTGAAAGCTTTTGGAGAATTCTATTCTAACTTGAGTTGCTGAAAAGACTTCTGTAACCAGTTTAAAAATAAAGAACTGTTGTTATTGCAAATAGAGTTTTCGTTACAATATTTAATTTAGTGTTTGCTTGCATTTTAATTTATTATTTTTTTATTGTGCCCATTACCTGATTTTTTGCAAAAATTAGGTAATTTCCCTTAAACTTCTCAACATCAGTTTCCCTAGCAGCTTAAATAAAAATATGTTTGCATATGCTTTAGATGGAGATATCCAGCAGAGAAAAAGAGGGAGAAGAACTACCAAAATGAAGCTATTTGCGTCAGGTGCACAAAAAAGATAACTCAATGAAAAAAGTTTTTTTAAGACTACAGGAATATATTCTAAAAAGATCACCTCATTCTTCGAACATGAGGAGCCTACAAGTGGACGCAATGTTGATGATAATAAGACAATATCGACCGACAAAGGTAGCCATAGTCAGAACTCGGAGTCGGAATCGGCTAAATTGGGCCCGGATTCGATCTCTATAATATCAAAAAATACTTCTACTCTGGATTTGTCGCCTTCGAATTCAGAATCTGATTAATCAGAAAGCGAATGAGAGAATAAGGAATTTATAGACATCCCGACTGCTGAGACCAACACTTATTGTTCGAAAATTTTCACATCTATCAGCGCCTTTTTTTTTTGGTATGGTGACTATGATGTTACGTTTGAAATCGTTGGGTATCTTGCGTGTCTCATACATATAGCATACAAGTTGAAAGAGACGTTCTGTTACTGCTTGTCCAGCGAATTTTAGAGTTTCTGCGTGCACCTTATCTATACTCGGTGTCTTACCATTTTCAGACCTTTTAATGTTAATTCAAACTTATTTCTACGTATAGGATATCCCAAGTCATCGTTTACAATGTCTGATTCCTATTCTATTGCTGTTAGTTCTTTTCCTGCATATAAGTTCTTTATACATTCTTGATACCTAACCACCTTCTCTACATTTTCTATAATGATATCTCCTTCCGCGCTCTTTATATTTTTGTTATACGGTTTTATATCCCTAAAATACATTGTAATTATTTTGTATGCTTTATTTGTCTATCTTATTTCCATCTTAGTTTGTACCTCTTTGCACTTTTCATCAATCCATTGTTCTTTAGCTTTCTTGCATTTACGAAATATTTTCCATTTTACGGCTTTGTATCTTTGTTTTCCAGCTTCGTTTGGTCTGTTTTTGTATTTTCGTCTTTTATTAAAATGAGCATATCATTTGTTATTCATGGTTTCTTATCTTCTTTTTGTGTATACTCCAGAATATCTATGGCCACCATGTCTAAGCTGGATTTAATGTTATTCTACTCTGTTTCTACTTTCTTAGTAGTAGAAATTATCCCGATACCTTTCAGCAATTCATTTGACTTTTTTCAAAGGTTTCGTGGATATCTTTATCTTTTAATTTCTCAAAGTTTAAGTGTCTTTTTCCGTTTCTTTTTCTCAAGTTTTTAATTTTAAGAGTAGCCTTCATAATTACAATGTTGCGGTCAGTGTCTATAACTACTTCTGGGCAGTTTCTACGGTCATTTACTTGATTCCTAAACCGTTTCCTAACAAGAATGCAATCTATTTAATATCTTCCTATATCTCCCGGCATTTTCCACGTGTATCGTCTTCTAGTATGATGTTGAAAAATGTGTTTGTGATGGTTAAATTATTTTTGTAATAAAATTTTACAAACCTATTTCCCCTGTCGTTTCTGGTGCCTAAACCAAGTAAACCTACTACCGATTCTTCACTATCCCTAGCTTCTACCACTGCATTAAAATCTACCGTAGTTATTAAATTTTCATGTTCTTTTACGTATGTTAGTATGTCTTCGATATCTTTGTAAATCGCTTCTACCTCTTCCTCGCTCTAGCTGGAGATAGGCATGTATACTTGTATTATTACTGTATTCACCAGCTTATATGCTAATTTAACCATGAGTATTCTTTCGTTCTTTTGTAAGTAGTTTTCTACACAGAGTCCTATCTTTTTTCTCATAACTATTCCCACACCTGAATATCCTTCCTTTAATCCTCCGCTCCAAAAATCCCCCGCCTCTGGCCTCCGAACTTCGTTGATCCCTACTATGTCTAATGCTAACCAATCCATTTCAATTTTCAAGTTCTCTAGCTTACTTACTTGCTTCATACTTCTGACATTCCACGCTCCGACTCGCAGAACGTTCCCGCCTTTTTTTCTAGAATTTCTGATCACAACCTCCGAAGTATTCCCCTCCTGGAGATGCAATTTGGGGGGGGGGACTATTTTAACTCCAGAATATTTTACCCTAGAGGATGCCATCATCTTAAGTAACAATTTAAGTACACTGTGTACTTGGAAGGTAATGTGGTGGTTTCCCGTTGCCTTCCACATCGCAGTAGTATGTCATAGAATGCTATACCGACCTCTATGTACCAAATGTTCCGAAAAAACTGCTGCCCTCTTTCGGGGACCTGTCTTAGTCTGGTTTCTCACTAAAGACCCCACTAATTTGGTTGGACCTATTGTTCGGTTCTTTAGATCACTGGAACTTCTTTCCACCCGTTCTAGTAACTAGAACTTCTTCAAGATGCACGTCCATTCAGAACGGACAAAAAAGTTTAAGGATTTAAAAATCCTGATGGATGAACCCTTATTCGTACATCTACTAGAGGGCTATGTGGAAAAAAAATAAAAAAAGTGATGTTGAACCTGATGATATAATTTTTCAGAAATTTAGAGGAATTGCAAATTTATTTTCATAATTCTTCAGATAAGTGCTCAGGAAATATGGCTCAAGACATATAAGTAACATCCCGTGTGTAATACGTCATTTCAAATTTAATATTCTAAAACACAAAATTTACCCTCTTATTTAATAATAAGCAAAGTTGGTATTTATATTTTCTGAAAGCTTTTCAAACGAGTTTTGAACAGTTTGTTTTTCCTTGTATTTAAGTAAAAGGGAGACAAGAAATGAACAAACAACAACGATTCCAGATAGTTTTAGTTCCAGACGTCAATTAGTGGTATAAGAGAAAGATTTACGACTTCTTGAATAAACGTAAAACTTGATAACAAGAATAGAAAGAGGCAGCTAATATCGGTTAAATAACCAACATTGAAAACAAGGTGACAGAGAGAGTTGGTTCGAGCGCATATGTAGGAATGAGATGGAGGCAACACGTTTTGGATAGAGGCGTATTTTAGACGTTGGTTTTCGTGGACTTGGGGTTTATACCAGGGTTATTGAAGTACTGATTTTTCAAATACGAAGAAACATGAGTGCAGGTGTTTATGTTGTTGGCTTCGAAGTGGTTTTACGGAGGTGTTTTTTTAAAAAATATGTAGCGATTCGAGTGTAAGCTCAACTAACGAGTTTCGGTTAAGGATAAATACGGAGAATTTGTGGAGTGTGTTTGGTAGGGGGTTTTCTGGAAAAGAAGAGCTTGACCTTGTTGATAACGGAATTTTAGGAATTAAAATAATATAGCAAGACGGTCTTCAAAGAATTTTAACAGGTTTTAGAGGTGGGGAACATGTATAAAATCAGCGGGAGATTGATTTTAAGCTCTCTTACGATTCACGATTCTCTTACGATGCTCTTACGACTCTTACGATTTCCTTTTACGAAGCTTACGTATCTCTTGGATTCTCTTCGATCTCAGATGATTTCATAATCTTTTGAATGTTAGAATTTTGAACTAGCGATAAATGTTTTAAGTAAAAACAGTTTGATTTTTTTTTGCACAAACCATTAAATGTCGGCGTTTAACCAGTTTTGGTTTAATACCACAAATTATCGTCCTCGTAGAAGAAATTTGTTGCATAGCAGAAATTTGGGTGTACTGCCGAATGGTAGAAGATAGAGAACTCCTTGGTAAATTTTGGTTACAGCTTGCAATTTGGAGATAGTAGTCCAGATTTGGGGTTGTTCTTACATGCAGCAGTCCCGGGAAGAATGGTAGCAGGTTCCGCGTGTATATATGATTCTCAGGTAACTGTACCTTACCGTTGTACGATGTAAATATGTAATTGATAACTTTGTTGAGAGTATGATTGTGTGTTAACTAGAAGGACAATAAGGGGGAGAGTTTTCTATTGAATATTTTAATTTAGGTTATTTAATGGGTGAATTTATATATAAGGTTTAAGAATAAGTTATGGTATATGAAGTTTTTGATATTATGTACTAGGTAAGAGGGTCTGTTTAAAATATTTGTTTGCAGAAATTTGCACTAAAGGTCCAGGTTTTACTACGAGCTCGTATTGAAACAGAAATAGAGCAAGAAATATGTGTTGAAGCCCTATTACTTTCTTCCAATTAATACAATATATTGTCATCTGTAAATATTGATCTTGGAATGTTACTGTTAAGGGAGTATTTAAAAAGGGGAATGTATAAAACTTGTAAATGAGGTGTGACAGAGAAGACTAATTTGATTTTGGCTTGTATCTTAATTTCAGTTGGAGTGTAAATAAATGTTGTCTATATAACGTAGCAAGATTTTTCGTGTTGATAGTTTATATTCAGGAAAGTGAGCAGATCAGTTGTGGCAAATTTTTAAGCATTAGTGATATTATAGAAAGACGTCGTAGCATTTAGTTAGACACCACAACGAAGGAGTGTGAGGTCGTAGCACTTAAATGACGCCTAGAACGTGAGACACAAGAAAGAGGTCGTAGCGATTAATGGCGCCCAGAACGTACGGCACAGTGTGAGGTAGTAGCAATATATATTTGTGTTTATAATGTTTGACTAGCCAATAAGTGTGGTATAAATTTGTTAGAAAATAACTTTATTTTTCATTTGTTTCCCTTTAATAAATGTAAGTAATCACATTACATCGCATTGTTAATTTGTATAATTCATAAAAAAAACGGTAAAAATTTGAATTTTGACTTGAAGGAGGTGAGGGGACTTTAGCATCTTGTATTTATGGGCTCCATTGAGGTCTCTACCCGGTACGCTTTTATAGTGCCAGTCCGAGGCTGTTGGTAAGGAAGGTTCAATGAGGTACTAAGAATAGGAAACAGTGTAAAGCTGTGTCAAGTTTGCCTTTAGTTTGTGACTAAGAGAGGCATAGAGGAAAAAAAGGGCTACAGTATACAGACCGGACTGATAAAGACGTAGGTATGGAAAGTTACAGGGCACTGAAAGAGTTAACTTGGGATAGGAGGCAGTGGTAAGTCGTGTAGAACATGCTTTTATATTATGCCTAAGAGAGTCGCAGAGGATTGTAATAATTTTTTAATAATGTAGTATTTTGGGTTTAGTTCTATAAGTTCCACGGCCATAGTAATGATTAAAAATTAAACGTGCTCGAGTTCTATTCATCGAGAAAACTCCATGAAAATCATACTTAAGGATTTCATGATATAAAATGTTTTAAATCTCATTTAGACCCCATGCGATACTTCGAAACCTAGTGTACCAGTACAGATTTTTTTGCATGACGCCAAAGCTAAAACTTTAAAAATAAAAAATTTTCCGGACATCTTCACATACGCCACACACATGAACTTAAAAATTTCAAAAATAAGTGTTCAGGCTTGGTCGAGACTAACTACTGATACATTTATTACCAATGCTGCAGAGCTAAATATATTGTTTTTGAGCGTATTCCATATTTCTATGTAAATATGAGTCATAACCTTGGTTTTTAATAACCTGTAATCAATTGATCCATTCTAAGGTATACAACGTTTCGCAACGCACATTTAAACTTTTCCGTATACATAACCTACAAACGCACGTGTAAGTAGGTTACGATGTACATGTATATATTAAAAATCTTTGTGATGCAATAAACCCCCACGTTGTGTTACGCAATTTAATAATATGGTTATAGTATTATACCGTCAAGCAACAATTGACAGAAATGTTAACAAAGCGACAAATTATGGGCGACCTTCAGGATCTGCATACGCAATTCAGAAATGCAGGATGAACAAACTATTTCCCGCACTTACTGAACTGTTTACATTTCATTAATTAATTATTCGGGTGGCACATATTATTAACCATGGCTTAAACAAAATATACGTAGTTGTTGTGGAATTACGTTTAAATTTATTGTTTCGTAGTAACTCTCCCGCTATATAGTAATTTAAAATGGCATCTCATTTCCACTGTTACCTACAAATGATTTTTGCTATTAAAAAATTCGAATTTTAATATAAAACGAACTGACCAAATGCGAAAATATTTCGACGTCGTTTAGTAGAAATTGAACTTCTTTAATTTATCAGTAATCCCATATAGGGATAAATGGACAAAGATGACGCATCTAAGGGCATCTTTATAAACTAGTTTTTAGAGTTACAAATTATGACTTTAATTACGCATTTTGCTTATATTAAAAACTGTTTATTCATGATCAATTTAGCTCCATTTCCACAGCCCCCCACAATCGAATTTGAACTTTTTTCTATGTCATTCGTTTGTGCATCGTAGGTGCACAAATGTGCATATTGAACGACCATTCGTGCACCTCTCTATACAAAGAAAACAAAAATGGTGAGCTGTGGAAACGGCAGCCCCCCACCGAAGAAATTTCGGTTTTTTTTTATAGCCAATCGTTTGTGCATCGTAGGTTGTTACGTCAAAAATCGGCTATGTATCACATTTAGATTAAGTATAAATTATAAGGTAGTTCCCGCGAATATTTTTAAATAAACTTGTCAAATTCCGTTGTCCCCGAGTCGCGCTTGCGCGGAGTGAATGGCGCAAGTGCGCGCGGTGTGTTACGACGCCATTAGACAACGAGACCTGAAGCGAATAACATCTACCGGGGTTGCGTGTCTGTCTTTTCTCTTTTCAGGTGGTAGGTTCCTTATCTTGCCTTATCGTTCCTTCTACCTGGTAAATCCTTGTCGTCCCACATACGAGCAAGCATAGAGGATGGACGGATTTGGAATCTGAAACAACGATGGCGTAGCCTACCCACACCAAAAACAACGAAATGGCCCTGGGATTTGACGGTAAGGTGCGATTTAAATGAATACATTGCTTTTATTTATATTGTAAATTTGATCATTGTATCACTTTAACGTGTTTGGTATTTGATATAAAATGACGCGTAATTATGTTATATTAAACGATTGCGCAATAATTTGAAACGCGGAAACCGAATCAATAGCGCCCAACGTGAGGCTCGAACCCACGACCTTGAGATTAAGAGTCTCATGCTGTACCGACTGAGCTATCCGGGCTTCTTGAGAACTGTTCTGAGACCCGCAAGTTTTACAGTTTCTAATATAACGGCAGACAGATTGTTTTAATGTAGGCCAGTAATATAATTCAAATATTTTCGTTAAGGTATTCGTAACACCAAGAGAAGCGACATCACGAGATAAGGCATCAGGTACGATATTTAATTCACCAGGTCTATGCCGAACGTCAAAAGTAAATTGAGAGATGCGCAAGTTCCATATTGCCAACCGTTCTGCGGGTTGTTTTAAGTTATTCAACCATGTGAGAGCTGCACAATCAGTAATTACTGTAAAATGTGTACCTTCAACGTATCCTCTAAATTTTTCAAAGATAACCCCTAATCATTCACGTTCGGTAGCTGAATATTTTTGTTCAGCAGAAGCTAAAGCATGACTAGCATAAGCGATAGGGTGTTCTAATCCATTGCTTACTTGAAACAACATTGCGCTTAAACCAGTAAGTGAGGCATCGGTTTGTATATAAAATCTTTCATCAAAATTGGGCACATACCGTTATAACTAACGGGCCTGCCTCACAGGTCACTCTCTTCTAGGGGGTATGAGTATCTTTCCTGTATAACGGCTTCAAGGAACTACTCAATCTTGTATCTTTGTGATGGATGACAAAACGGCTTGGTGAGCTGGGGAATTCTACGCTATATCTTTAATGTATATAGTCGTAGCGTGCCTTAGCGTGCTGGGACGTTTCGGATCCATCTATTGTTATCTAGTTTTATCTCAATATCTCTATCTTACCTATTATCTTTGATAATAACTTGAGACTTTGTCTTACTTTCTTTTGTTTTCCTGACGTTTGGTATTTATGATCAGACGTAGGAATTATTTTTTTGAGTATTGAGTCAAGCAGCTAACCTGATGGTAGCAATGTAATTTGTTAGGTTAGTAACGTAAGAAATTAGTAAGATGGTACTGTTGGTAAATTTATTAATTCACAACCATGTCATTAAAAAGTTTTGATGTGTATTGTTTATTAAGCCAGAGTACCAATACAAAAATTTGCTAAAATATATAGTAACTTGCTCTCTTGGGCATTTTAAAATTTGGACATTTTCTTGTCAAAGAAGAAACAGTTTAAATGCAACGCTTATGCGCGTGTGCACCTAAAAACTGTAATGTTAGCTCTAGTTATGGTATATATGTTAGGCGACTTGTCGCATTTGTTTTAGTTATAATAGTGTTTCGTGCTCTCCGACAAATTTGTGCTGTCGATTATAACTGCGCTACATTAAAGACTCGTGTGTGCATTTATAGATGTAGTTCAAAAACAATGGAGCTACAGATTCCGTTTCCTGGTTACTCGTAAGACGTGTTATTGGTTGAAAAAACCAGGTGGCGCCTAAAATAAACATTTACTAGAATGTAAGTTAGGGTATATGTAAGTTAGTCAGGCTTTAGATTTTAAGTTTTTACCGTGCTAACAGTCTTTTTCTTTTTTAAGATTTTTTCTTGTATGGCTTTGTCGCGATTGTTACATGCCAAAAATCGGCTATGTATCACCTTTAGATTAAGTGTAAATATGTGGGTAAATTCCTGCGAATATTTTCAAATAAACTTGTTAATTTCCGTCATTCCGGACAGTTGCGTTTGC
This sequence comes from Platerodrilus igneus, assembly GCA_036346225.1. NCBI lineage: Eukaryota > Metazoa > Arthropoda > Insecta > Coleoptera > Lycidae > Platerodrilus > Platerodrilus igneus. The sequence goes on along the minus strand of JARFIW010000672.1, from coordinate 4,957,944 downwards.
GCAAAAGAATGCGCAGGCGCGGAGTGAATGGCGCAAGTGCGCGATGTGTGACACTACGTCATTAGACTACGAGGCCTGAAGCCGAAAACAGCTACCTGTGTCGTGGTGTGTCTTTTCTCTTTTTTTTAGGATGTAGGTTCCTCTATCTTATCTCTACCTTCTATCGTACCTTTACCTGTATCCTTGTCGTCACCCCTACAAACAAAAGAGGATGGACGAATAAAATCTGAAACAACGCTAGCGTAGTCGACCCACCCAGAAACAACGAGGGCCCTGAGATGTAAAAGAAACACACGTGAGTACTCGTTCATTTATATTGTACTTTAACCATTGTATCACTTTTAAACGTGTTTGGTATTTGATACAATTTGCCGCGTAATTATGTTATAATATACAATTGCGCAATAATGTGAAACGCGGAAGCGTATTAATTTATTTTCTATGAATCACACAAATTATATTTGTGAGGTGACACTATACTTACAAGATATGTTACAAGTACCTTCAGACGTTTGTATATGATATGAATAGAGGAATGCATGCCGTCAAGCGAACTCCAGGAACATTCAATGCAGTTGGCTGTGACTTAGCACTAGAACAGTCTCAAAACCGATCTCTTACAGTGACCGAAGGCTTAATTGGTATCATTAAAAATGAGGAAGCAATGCAAAGATGGTTGCTTCTGTTTGCTTTAAAAAATAGCGTTCAATAAATGCTTTCTTCATACCTTGGAATACAATCAGACACTACAGGAGACATTAATAGTCATAGTGGATGGAAACAATCGAGAATTAATGCGGACGAAAAGGATGTTGAAAATATCATTAAATGTTTCAAAGCTTGCAATTCTTTTAATAGTAGTGGAGATTCGGTCTTCCCAATATTTTCACCGATGAACTTGCTGAACAATCAAGTGTGTGATGCTTAATTAACGTTAAAGAAAATGGGGAGACTATTAAATACACACGAAAATGAAAGATTGCTCAAGAAAGCTTAAAAAACTAAATTTTACAACTTTGAAGATACTCCTTTGAAAACATACAAAAATACTTCCCACAAAATATTGCAAGACGTAACAGACACAACAAATTTTGCAAAAATCATTCCTGTTGGCTTCTCAACGTGGATTTGATACGAAGATGTTAGCATCGTATGAAGTATTGGATTATTGCAAGTATTTCTCTGACAATGACGGATTTTACAGGAAGTCACTAAAATCACAACTCGTCGTTGAAATTAAAAAAACTATAACTGCGGTACACGCTCTCAGCAAGGTATAATAAATTTAAGTATTTTCAAAATTTATATTTTTGATGGTATGGCACTTGTTTACAAAATTCAATTAAATAAGTTCAATACTTTTGGTTTGCCGGGGCTTTCTTTAAAAAAATTATGCAATTTTTTTATGTTGCCTGGCGTGAAGAGGATAGATGTAATATTCGATATATATGACATTTCTATAAAGTTTTTGGAGTCAAATTTACGAAGTAAATACCAAATTATTCAAAATATCATAATTTCAAGTCACATAACAAAAATTCCTGCTGATTGTAAAGCTTTTATTGCAAACATTCAAAATAAATTACAACTTGTTCGATTTATTTGCACTAATGCTCCAAAATATGCACAAGTTAAAGAAGACTGTGAGATGTACATTTTTGGAGGATTCGACGATCCAACTAAATGTTTCAAGTTACAAGGGACTTTATTTTGTGAGGTACTTGAATTACAATCAAACTACTTAGAAGCTGATTCAAGAATGTTTTGCCACATATTCTATGCAGTAAGGCTTCAATCTGATCGATTATTATAATCAGTGCTGATACAGATGTATTCGTCTTGGCCATTTATTTCTGGAAATACTTAGCAATTATCGGGTGTCTTGGCCTATGGTTCGACGGTTCTCATGCAAAGAAATATTTTCCAGGATGCTATTTAGCTGTTGAATCCCTAGGTGAAAGGATGTGCAATATATTGCCAGCATTACATGCCATGAGTGGTTGCACACTACTAGCAGATTTAGCAGTAAAATGGAATGTTTGAACGCTGCGTCTGAAGATTTTGTACAAACATCTCTTATGTCTTTGGGAAACCTGAACCCAAATAATGAGCAATCGAAACAGTTAGAAACAGTTTGCACTCATTTTTTTTCTAAAAAAAATTATTTGCCGATGAACTCAGATATAAACAGAGTTCTCAAAACATAGGTTTTGGTTTTAATTTGATGAAAGTGATACACACCAAATGCTTTCATTTGCATTTATTAAGGGCTATAGTACAAACATTTATTTGGAAAAATTCTCATTAAATACAAATACACCCCATTGATTATTGTTTATATGGTAATGAAAAGCTGAATGGTGACGTACGTCCACGAGAAATGACTAAGTCGTCTTTACCAGAGTCATTAATTCAACCTTGTAAATGTACTGCAAATTGTCGCACAATGTCTTGCAGTTGCAAGGAATCAGAATTATTTTGTATTTCTTTATGTAGATGTCATCATCATAAGGTGTTCAGTCTTGGAACTGGTTAGACGCCTACCCTTATTGTTTCCTATTCTAACCTTCACATTTTCCTGAAATTTGCACAGTTTGCATCTATCACTCTCTGATCTGGTTCTACATCTACCTTCTTTTTCCTATCTATGCTAGTAATATATCCCATACTATTCCCCAAAAATGCCTTAGAACGTATTCTGCCCTTCTATTTCTCCTATTTTTTTGACAGATATCCTTGTTCCCTTACTACTTCTTTTACCTACCATGCTATCATCTTCATACATCTGAAGCACAACATTCCAAACGGCTGTTACCGTTTTTCTAGCTGCTTTTCCTACTGCCCGTATTTTATAGGCACACTGTGCTCTGCTCCAGACATATGCTTTCAACAATTTTCTTCTTGTTTCTGTGTGTTGTCTTTCATCATAGGCACTGTTCTTCCTTGTTAGATGCAGTTCGGTCCCTTTCTATTGTTTTACAATTATATACCCTATTTCTCTGACATTCAGTAGTTGTGAAGGGGGGTAAGCAGCCTGTGGCTGCCAAGTTCCCCCAGCACTTGAACATTTGCCGATATAATATTTTTTCCAATATATCTTTTCGCCCAGTCAACATTAGTTGCAGATATTTCACAACCAACACCTGTAGTTGTTTATAATAATCTTCAGATTTATCTGCGCTTATTTTTTCTTCATTAGGTTTTCCGTCTCAAAACTGGTTGAACCCGTACTTGCACTTATTTATATTTTGAGATAGCCTACACAGTTCCCTGAAATTCTCGCACAGCCTATATACAGTTCGGCTCCCCTTCTATTGTTTTATAATTTTATGCCCTATTTCATCGAGATTCAGTGAAGGGAGTTAAGCAGCCTGTGGCTGCCAAAATCCCCCAACACTTAGACATTTGTCAAATGAATAGTTTTCCAGTAAATCCTTTCGCACAATTATTCGAGAATATTGCCTAACCAATACTTGTGGTTGCTTATAATAATCATCATGTTTAAGTGCAGTTACTTTTTTCGTCATTAGGTTATCGATATTGGGACTGGTTGCATGCGTACCTCTATTGATATCTATTCTGAGCTAGCTTACACATTTGCCTGAAATTCCTACAGCCTACATCTTTCACTATCTGTGTGCAGTAGTCTAACCTAGGTCTACCTCTACTTCTCTTTTTTCCTATCTCTGCTTCTAATATATTCCACACTATTCCTTCATGCCGTAGTATGTGGCCTATCATCCTATCTCTCCTATTTTTTACCGTTTTCCACATATTTCTTTATTCCCCTACCGTTTTTAGTTCCTCTTCGTTCTTAACTTTGTCTGTCCATGATAACTTCATCCTACGTCTGTAGCATCACATTTCAAAGGCTTCTACCTTTTTCTTATCCGCTTCTCCTACTGTCCAGACTTCACAGCCGTACAGTGCTGTGCTCCATACATACATATGTTTTAAGCAATCTTTTCCTTGTTTCTATGTTTGTTGTCTTTGAACACAGTAGTTGCTTTTTCTTGTTAAATGTAGATGTATTAATAACAATTGTTTAAATATAAATGAGTAATTGTTTGCCTATTTTACATATATTTTGGTTTAAATTTGCACCCTTCCCTTTTACATGTAGAAATGGGCGTACAACGGAGTCTAAATGAAACTCTGGCGGGACTAGCGTCGACCGTTTATGGCTGCCGTAGATTGCAAAAGACTATATCTCAGGGGTTTAGAGAACAAAGTTAAATTTTACCCAAACAAGTTATAGGGATGCAAATTAGAACACGACTAAAAAACACCTTAATACAACTTATATATTGACGTTTAGTTAATAACATTAAAAAAAAATTAAATATATACCGTTATTTTCTTAAAACCAAATTCTCATACGATAAAATCACTAAGTGTAGTTCATTTATCTCCGCTCTCATAGTTTTAAAATTTGTCTCAAACTCTACTAGATAAGATATTAGAAAATCTAAATTTATTATTGTACTTAGACGCAATTTCTAGTTAAACGTTCTGAGTAAAACAAAATCATAAATACGCTTTGTTGTATTTAACATTAGTTAAGAGAGTTTTAATTAAACATTTAAATTGAACATAACCTCAATATGCACAAAAAAAGTTTCATGAAAGCTTTTCTGTTTACAACTCAATAGGTTATATAGGAAAGCAAAGATAATATTAAATTAGTTAAGATATAGGTAAGTAAAAGTATGACTATATTTTACATGCATTATTTTTCCAGATATTTGAGATTTAAAATGTAACACATGCACATCGTTCCGCCACAAAAATAAATAAGATAAACTCGTACCTGTATTCAAGATATATGGAAGAAACGTATACTTAAGCTTTGAGCGTACGGCTTGTTGAGAACTATAGGATCTTCTTACGGTTTGTTGAGACGAACACCATCGTTAATTATTTTGGTTGTTAACCTCAAACTTCAAATTTGTAAGAGCCAATCCTTGTTTGTTCTACAGCCATATGTTTCATCAACGGGCATTTAATTTATTTTAGAAGGTACATAAAACGTCAACATACCATTCTTGTACGATAAAAGATAATAGTTGTAGGTAGTAAAATTAATGCATAGGCTTAGATAGCTTAGCACAGATAATTAGATACTTCACCAAAGGAATATGCTACCGGAGGATATGCCATCCAAGGATATGCTACGGGAGGACCCTAGAAAATAAACGTGTTACAAAAACGAAATATTGCAATACACCACGAGGAACAGTCTAAAAATTTATCTATAATCAGCTAACCATTCATTAATATTTTGAACGGGTTATTCAGGTAGACTTTCTTCATAAGCATTTTGCTCGTATTCTAAAACGATATTTATGTATGTTAGGAAGAATAAAAGAAAAGACACCTTTTACATACCAGGTACGGCATCATGGCCTTAGAAAAGACATCTTCATCGGAAGATGGCATGTGCTCAAAAGACCGTTAGATATGAAGACAAACAAAAATTTGTTCTGGTTTAAAAATAACCACACATTTTGAGACAGGAACAAAACAAGAAAACTATCCTAAATGATAGATTCATATATACGCCAGTTGTGTATTTATGGAGATTATTCAAAGGTTAACCAATTGAAAAATTACATCTGATCTTAATTATTTATATTATTTATACACAAGAAAGAATATTAAATTAAAACTAAAGATCGATGTATATATAGTGTATTATTTAATAATACTAAAGGGAAATGTTACACAAACCAAAACTAACTTGTGATTGTAAACGGTATTAATATAAAATTAACACGAATAATACTTTTATATTGAAGGAATTGGGACCACAATGTAACATGGCAAAGGAATAGTGAATTGACATGTTACAAATTCACAAAAATATAACTTTTTTTTATTAAATAAAAAAGATTTTATTAATTTTATTTCGGTTTTTTTTCATTCAACAATCCATCCTCACTTTTACCATTAGAAAAAAACTATAAGTTACCTATTACTGATTTTATAGCATGTACTCAATACATTCCCTCTACAAATAAGAGTCGAGGAAATAAACAAAAAATGGACCAAAAAATTGACAGGCAAGATCCGCATTATTAATATTTGACCTTTTCTTAACTCAAATCCATTGGTGGAATTAGGTCCTCACATTTTGTATACTCACCTACCTCTAGCGCTCGGCCTGTTTTATACTTAGAAATGTTTTGTTAGGTGAAGTTGTACCTGCATGTTCCTTACATTGATTTTGTGTTATATATTGAAATATCTATGTTATAGTATTTAAGTAATTTGGAATGATTGAGGGCAATCATTTTGTCAGAATTGGCCAAAACTGTAATAAATTCATTGTACAAATTTGAATTTTGCCGCTAAGGAGATAATGTGAGGGAAGTAAGGTTATGGTTAGGTTAGGGTGAACATGTTTGCATTTTATGTGATAATAAATTTATGTTCTACGGGAAATAGTGAATTTAATTTAGATCTAATAACTGTATTAACGTTATTTAGAAATATACTAAGCCCAAGAGTATCTTATCTACAACACATCAGAACAAAACCAATTTAAGAAGAGTATGCAGCATAAACTCGTACAAGTTATTTGCTCTAAAAACTCGGTCAATTGCGTAATTTAGGGAACAGAAATATCCGCTGAAGTGGACTGGAAACTATAATTCGGATAGCGTTATATAGTCGAGTACTGAAACGAGCACACAGCTACAGCACGGAGCAATGACCGTTTTCTAGATTATATTATAATTTACCACAAAATGAATTCTATTCCCGTAACGGAATAGCTAATATGCAATTAATTTAAATACTGCTGCGTAGTTGCAGAACCGGCGACGATATCAACTCCATGTATAATAAGAGAAAAATATCTTTACTTCCACAAACGTAAAGTCGTAAAGAAGACCTGCACAAAAATGGTTGGAATTTCCGATGAGTTGATGCGAATAATTATTTCAGATTCAGACTCAGGCCACGTCTAGAAATTCGCCCTTGTTTCATGCTGTTTTATACTTATTTTTAACGATAGCTGCGTCATAGTTTACTCACTAAATATTCTTTTAAATTGCACAATGTCATAACACTGTGGGCTTTCATATTTATTACACCACAAGAATTTAAACCTAAAGGTATGTTACCTAATTTGCATGTAACCTACTTAAACGTACGTTTGTAGGTTATGTATACGGAAAACTAAAAAATGTACGTTGCGAAACCTTTTCGAATGAATAAATTGATTACATATGATTAAAAACCAAGGTTATATTTATATATAGATAGAGGTGTAGAACAGAACCGGCTTGTTCATTTTACTCTTTCTATTGTGTTATTTTACTGAAATAGGATCTTCTACAGTATTTTTTGAGCTTTCATAGTAGAGGTCTTTCAAAATCTCATGGTCTGTTGCGCAGAACACCAATTTAAGTTATATACGTTAAAGTGCATGCTGAAAACATTGACAACTCAGCTGTCGATTTTTAATTCATCTGTCATTTACTTGCGTATTTAAGATTTGTGGTTCATTATTATTGTTTTCGATTTTGAGATTTCAGCCTTGATTCAACTTCAACCAGTTTTTTTACTTCAAAACTACTGCAACTCAGTCTAACTTTTTTTATAGGTGTAATACAGATTTCAATTCAATTAGAGGAATAATGTTTGGTTTTTACAGATAATTTTATTACTCTTGAATTTTTAACTTTACTTTGAGTAACCGCGAGAAAACAGTTAGTCAAAGGAGAGGAATTATGTATAGAGTGTAAAAGTTTATGAGCGAAGAAAAGAATGGAATACTCCCTGTATGTTTGTTGTAGTTTGTTTTGTATTTTCTTAATCTTTCTTGGGTATTAAACCACTCAGAGTTTTTAAAATTGTCTTTATTTAAATTTCGATCCATAACCTAGGATCGTTGTCAAAATATTTTGGTTTAATACCCAAGAAAGTTTAAGAAAAAGAATGGAATACATGTCAGTCGTATGAATAATTTACAAAAACGAGTAGCAACAGCAACTGGACTTGGATTAAACACAGTCAAGCGAATTATTTCATAAGCGAAGAGCAAACCGGAGAATGGCAAATTTGTATCTCTAAGGAAGAAAATTAATAAGAATAGTCCTAAATCTAATGTGGACCAATTTGAGGAAGAAGTTGTTCGAACGACAATTAAGCAAGCATTCATAAGCGAAACCTACTATGAAAACCATATTTCAAGAACTAAAAAATGATAATCCTGTTAATTTTACTGTAAAACTATCATCGTTTAGGCGCCTTATATATAAATTGGGTTTTCGGTAGATGCAAACGCAAGATAATCGAAAAGTGTTAATTGAAAAAACTGACATTCGTAAAAAGCGAGTTGAGTTTTGGGCAATTACAGCAAAAGAAAGAAGGAAGAAACATTGTGTACTTTGACGAAACATATTTGCAAAACTCACATACAGTTCCTTTAGCTTGGGATAATAGCGGCAGTAAATGTTTAAAAGGGTCAACGTTTTATTCTGATGGTAATAAAGAATTTACTCGGAACGCTTTGTTAATGTTTAAATTGGGTCTTAAAACGGGGGATTATCATGATGATATGAACAACCGTAATTTTGTAAAAAGGCTACAAGAAAGATTCCTTCCAAATTGTGAAATGAATTCAGTTTTAGTAATGGATGATGCAGCACACCATAATGTGACAACAGAACGTACTCCTAGATCTTCTTGGAAAAAAGAGGATATGCAGAAATGGTTAACAAAGATTGAAATTGTGTGAAACAAAAAGTGAACTATATTCAAAAATACAGATAAGAACACTTAGTTGTAAAACGTAGGTTTTCGATGTACTTTTGGAACAATAAGGGCACGTTGCCCTTCGTCTACCACCTTACCATCCAGAGCTAAACTCAATTGAAAAAATTTGGGTATCCGTTAAAAACTATGTTGCAGCACACAACACAGCTTTTGCGTTAGACGATGTAACAAAAATAGCAGAGGACAAGTTTAGTGTCATTGGTGTAAAAGATTGGGAAAATATTTCTTCATATTTTGAAAAAATTGAAGACGAGTATCTGAAAAGCGAATATATAATGGACGATATTGATAAATACAATTATTAGACTTACTGAAGATTCAGATGGATCAGATTTATATGCAACTTCTGATGAAAGTAATGTAATTGCCCCAGTAGCTGACCTTGTACGTATTGATGACACTGATGACTATATTTAGAACTATATATAGAAACGAATTTTAATTATTTTTAAAATATACTCTACCGAATCTTTTTCAAGTACTTTTATATGTTTCGACAGGAATGAAATATAAGCCTACGCAAAAATAATAGATACAAATCCAACTTCTACGAACTGACACCCAGCCACCAATGTATTTTAAGTATAATAAATTACGCTAGGTCTATGCATTAATGGTTAACTTCGATTCAAAATTCAGAAAACTGGAGATTTTGAAACTATTCAAAAATCACATATCGCATGGTTAAAAACAAAACCAATTTGATATTATGACTTGACATCGTTCTGGCGCTATACGCCTCTAACCATCCCTTTCTGGTTAGCCAATTAGTTTTTGTGGCTTCCATTGTAAACTGGACAAAGTTTTTGATTTAGGAATTCAGTATCGGCTTATTTGATAATTAATGTTATGCTATTCAAGATGAGATAGGGGACACAAATTGTCAAATATTATCTCTGTGCTCAATTGCGTGCAAGCCTGCGTGCGCATGCGCAAAAAGTTTTTTCCAATTATTAGTTCAACTTAAAATGAGCAGTTAGGCTTCGTATAAAACTCTAAAATAACTTCTTATTATTTTTTCCATACTAAACGTACCTGCACCTTTAAGAAATTTTAAAATACTAGTACAGGTACAATGGCTTGCACGTTTCAGTGAGCTTAAGAGCCGAACTATGGGTTTAACCAAATTAGTGTGGTCTTTAGTTAGAAACCAGAATAAGACAGGTCCCTGAAAACAGGTATCAGCTATTTTGGTACTTAGAGTGGCAGAGACCACAGGGTCGGAATGGTTCTCTAAGGCAAACTACTGCTACGTGGAAGGCAACGGGAAACCACCACATTACCTCCCAATTACACAGCGTACTTGAATTGCTTTTAAGATGATGGCTTCCTTTGGGGTAAAAGATTCCTGAGAAAAATAGTTCCACATTCGGATCTCCAGGAGGGTACAACTTCGCAGGATGTTATCAGCAAGTTTAAAGGAAGAACCTGGAACATTCTGTGTGTCGGAGCGTGGAATGTTAGGAGCATGAGGCAAGTAGGTAAACTAAAGAATCTGAACATTGAAATAGATAGGTTAGTATTAGACATAGTAGGAATTAGCGAAGTTTGGTGAACAGAGAAAGGAGATTTTTGGAGCGGAGACTTTAGGATAATTCATACAGGATGGGAGGAAGGAAATGCGAGTGTGGGAATAGTCATACGAAAGGGGCGGGGCATTGTGTAAAAAACTAATTACAAAAGAACGAGAAAGTGCTTATGTTTAGATTAAAATCTAAATCAGTAAATACCGTAATAATACAAGTTTACATACCCGCCTATAGCTACAATGATCAAGAGGTAGACGCAATCTATGAAGATAACGAAAACATACTAAGTTCGTAGAAGGGAATCAAAATTTATAATTACAAAGGATTTTAATGCAGTGGTAGGTGAGGGTAGGGAAGGAGCGGCAGAAGGTTTATTTAGTCTAAGAATGAGAAACGACAGGAGAAATAGGCTGCAGAATTTTTGTAACAAACACAAGTTAACTGTCAGAAATACATTATTTCAACATCATGCATAACATAGTAATTATGAAAACCGCGTTAAACTTAAAAAATTTGAAAAAAGAAACCCAAAAAAGCACTTTGACCTTAAGGAATAAAAGATAATGAAACCCACAAAAGATTTGAAAAAAAGTTAAACGAATTGTTGGAAATTCTTCGCAAATGCAGGAAGCTAAAGAACAATGATTGAGGAAAATGCAAAGAGGTGCAGACTAACACGAACATTGGAAAACAGACAAAACATACAAACTCATTAGAATGCATTTTAGGGATATAAAACCATATAGCAAAAATACAAGGGGGCGTAGGAGGAGACATTATTATAGAAAATGTAGAGAAAGTGGATATATGGAAATAATATATAGGGAATTTATATGCAGGACGATAACTAGAAGCACTAGAACAGGAAACAGACATTCAGTACGACGACTTAGAAACGAGTTTGAACTATCATTAAAGAGCCTAAAAAATAATAAGGCCCCAGGTATAGATAAAGTGCAAGCAGACACTCTAAAAGCTGCTGGACAAACAGTAAGAGAAAGTCTCCCCCCAACTTCTCAGCTATATGTATGAAACAGGCGAGATACTCAAAGATTTCAAACTTTCCAAAAAAGAGAGGTGCGGATAAATGTGAAAATTTTCGAGCAGTAACATTACACTTGTCAAAAACATGAACTAGAATTGTACAAAGACGGATGGAAAACGGGCTTAAGAAAAGATCAATTTGTGTTTAGGAGAAAAAGGGGAACGCGGGAGGCCATATTAGGTATAAGGATGGTAATAGAGAAAACAATAGAAAAAGGGGAAAGCCAGTATATAGGTTTTGTAGATCTGGAAAAAGCATTGGACAATGTTCAATGGGAAAAATGATCGCAGTACTAAAAAGATACGAATGTTATAGGTATAGGCGGTTAGTATATAGCTTATACAAAGCGCAAACAGCGGTAATAAAATTTCAGCAGGAACGTAGAGAAGTAAATATTAGGAAAGGGGTGAGACGAAGGTGTGCCCCATCCCCATTAATTTTTAACTTGTGTATCAAAGAGGCAATGAATACTGTCAAATGCAGAAAGCATTTGGAATTATTGTGCAGGAAACCACCATTAATATGCTCGTTTTCGCAGACAATAGTGGTATTAGCATTGTTACATGCCGAAATTCGGCATTTAAACATTTCTATAAGTTCCTAATGTGTAAGTGATTTCGCGCCAATAATTTAAAAAGACGCATATTTCCGTCACTTCAGATAGTCGCGTCGGCGCTCGGAGATTGCGCAGACGCGGAGTGGCAGGAAGAGTGGGGATTTCCGACACGTTAGGACTAGTCAACGAGACGTCGAGCCTAGTGGTTTATCTTTGTGCCGTTTCTTGCCTCCTCTTTAGGGAATGTAGGTTTCCTTCTATTTTCTACCTGATTATCGTACCTTTATCTGTATTCCTGTCGTCTCTCTACCCAAGGAAGGAGAAGACAAATTAAATTTGGATTCAACCGGGGGCAAAACGGATGACCCACGCCCTCAATGCTCCCCAACGCCAGCTGCCGTAATGCTGTGAGAAGCCCTACAGTTTACGTGAGTACCTTTTGTTTTCTCTTATAATTAAAATAAACATTTTTTTGTATGTAATAATAATTTGATCAAGGTATGACGTAACCGTTTATTGCGCAATATTTTGCAATTATTTATCATTGTTACCAACGGTCGTAGTGGCTTTCGTACAATACCGCCGGGAGTATAACAGTGGCGCCCAAAACGTCTATTACGTTGAAAAAATTTGTTTTCTTCTTGTTTATACCTTATAATGTATTAGTTTATATATATCGGTAGTTTTTTTCGCTCAAAAAAATAAATAATTACTTAAAATTTTTAATAACTGTTAAATAGAAAATATAGGGCGGTAACACTGCAGTTGCTATGGTAACCATCTAAAATGAAATGACATGCAAACAGCTACTATGCTAATTTGACATGGGTAGCCATATTGATTATTGGTTTTTGTGTTTACCGTTATTAATGTATTGCTAACTTAATTAATTCTCTTGTGACTTTATAAAAATAGTGTGTTTTTATTCTAAATTCTTTTAAATAATTACCTGATTCGGTTTGGAATAAAATTAAAAGTGTATATCTTTCAAAAGTGTCTATTACATAACATAACCTCACTTAAACGTGTTTGGATTACATAATTTTGTCTGTAAGTACCTTAATATAAATAATTAATTCCACGTCTTATTCCTTATTCCATATGGAAATTGTTTGTTTGATATTATATTAAATGTAATTATATACCTGTTTTTTTTGGTTTAACTTATTAAAAGTGTTCCTTAAATAATTTATAGATTATCTTACTCTGATGTCGTCCTAAAAGTGTTTTCTTCAAATTTAAACAATTAACCATAACCTACGAATTCCTTTTAAAGAAAATTTTGCATTCAAATACAGCTAACGCAATTATCTTAGTATATCTTTTACCTTTTAGAACGCTATAATAACTTGATTTCGCTATATTGTCTCTCTAAACACTACAATAATGAAGTTGTTGATAACGTTTTGTATTTAATCTCATTTACGATAGTTGTTGATAAATCCCGCGATATCAAAAGAATATTTTAATAATTTGGAATGCTGTGTTTTCTATACATGTATCGTAGAATATTGCTTTTGGGTAGCGAGTATGATTTTGTTTTGATAGCATATTTTTTAGATATATCGATATTCCAACGCAGCATTTTAAGATCTATTTGGTTTAAGCGAGATTTGCCATTCGAGTTGGTCGCTCAGCATTATAAGTCTAAACGAGACCCATGAAGGGTAGGTCGCTCAGCATTATAAGTCTAGACAAGACTTGGGGATAAGTTTGTCGCTCTAGAAATTTGTGAATCATTTTTTTAAAAATGATGTTGGAATTTTTCTTCATTAGTCTAGGTGAAGCTCAAAGAAGGGCTCGTCATCCTAGCAAGTATATGTGTTACAAGATATCTTTCCGTTCTTCAACAATTTTATTAGTAAATCGAGTTTTAATTACTGTTATCTCTTCACATATCGATTTAAACCACACTAGATGGCATAAAATTATCTTTAAAATTGCTTAAGCCTTGTGTATCTCTCAATTTACCTTTGACGTTAGGCATAGACCTGGCAAATTAAATATCGTACCTGATGCCTTATCTCGTGATGTCGTTTCTTTTAATCTTCCAGATCTAATACCTGATGCCTGGTATCTTAATATGATTAAAAAAGTTTCTGAAAATCCCGATAAATTTCCTACCTTTCGTGTAACGAATAACAGATTATATTAATTTGTATCTTCCTCGTCCCGCAAAATATCTAACATCCCTAAATGGAAACTTGTTGTCCCTACTGCAAACCGCAGTGAGGTTCTTAAATTGTGTCATGATGATCCTATAGCTGATCATCTTGGTGTTACAAAATCCCTAACTAAAATATCTGAGTTATATTATTGGCCCACATTAAAACAATCTGTCTGTGGTTATATTAGAAACTGTAAAATTTGTGGTACTCACAAGAGCTCTCAAGAGGCTCGGTCTGAAGCAACCCAATTCACTCCGTCATTTCTTGTTTTTGGAAGATATACCCCTATCGATGGTACTTATTATGGTTCAGTTCCTGACGATACTAACGTAATTAAATTTGACGAAAAAGTACGCTGGGACAAAGACCAACAATATTACCTTCTATCTTTAACGACGTTAGAAAAAATTTGCTAAAAGCTTACGAAAAAAGTAAGGACCACTATAATCTGCGTAAACGAAATATTTCCTTCGCCTTGGGCGAACAGGTTTGGAAAAAGAATTATGTCTTATCGGATGCAACTAAGAAATTCTCTTCAAAATTAGCCCCTAAATTCATTCTATGTAAGGTCACTCGTGTCGTTAGTCCGCTTATCTATGAACTTCAAGACGCTGAAGGAAGGTTGCATATTAAAGACCTTAAACTATTCTCTGCTGACCCAAACGCTAGTTAAATTTTTCACGTTTCATTTCCTTAACGATTTACCTAATGTTTTCTGTCCCTACTATCAATTAGTAACTAGAGCAGAATAAAACTGAACTTGTTTGTAAAGGAGGGGAAAATTAGACAAAAACTAGAGCACAAGTAGGAAACCAGAATTTATAGGAACTTAAGGATTTCTGATACCTAGGAAACCTAATAACGCAAGATGGGAAAAATGCAAAAGATATAAAACAAAGATTAGCACAAGACCGTGTTGCATTAATAAGAAAAAGCAACTACTATGTACGAAGACAACAAACATGGAAACTAGAAAAAGACTGCTGAAAGCATATCTGTGTAGCATTGCAATTTACGGCTGTGAAACGTGGACGATAGGAGAAGCGGATAGGAACAGGATAGAAGCCTTTGAAATGTTGTGCTACAGACGTTAGATGAAGATATCAAGAACAGACAAAGTTAAGGGCAAAGAGGTAGTAAGTAGGGGAAGAAAGAAATATTGTGGAAAGCCGTAAAAAATACAAGATATAGGATGATAGGACACGTTCTAAGCCATGAGAGAATAATGCGGGATGTATTAGAAGCAGAGAAAGGAAGAAAACGAGGTAGAAGTAGACTTAGATTAGACTATTGCACGCAGATAGTCAAAGATGTAGGCTGTGGGAACTTCAGGGAAATGTGTAGATCAACTCAGAATAGGAAGCAATGTAGATGTACGCGTCCATCCAGTTCCAGGACTGAAAACCTAATGAAGATAGTTTGTTGTTCTCAATTTTGTTTGCCGCTACTCTTTACATGAAATTGTGTGCAAATTCTGGGAGTTCTTGCTAGTAATAATTTCAACAAGCACAAAAAATTAAGTATAAATATAACACAATAACACTTTTAGACTTTTGCAAAAAATCTAATGTTTTACAAATTGATAAAACCACTTTGCAGTCTATTACTACGATTTATACGCAGGTGTTTATTTAAGGAAAAATAGTCACTAAAATTGGAAAAAAATTTTGCATTGTAACTATTATTAAAAACCCAATTTTGTTCTTTTTTCTAATGACGAGTTATATGGAAGTTTAAACTCAAGGATCTCCTTAACCTCAGAATCTAAATCAAATTGCAAATTATTTAAATTTCTCGGCCTTATGTAATCCCAAAATTGCCCATTACATCGGTTATCAATACCTTATTGAAAATCTTTTCAAATAAATTTCATTTGCTCTAAAGTTTTAATAGTTAAAATTGGAAACTGGTCGAAAACTAGAAATAGTATTATAGAACGTGTTTTCGGCATATAGTCTTAGATAGTTTATAATTCTTGTTTGTTAGTTTGATTAAATACAGTAAAACGTAATCTTGTACCCAGCTGTTCCATTATTTTATAGGTAATCAATCAAATGAGACAATACGTAGAAATATCAGGTCGAAGCAATAAAGTAAACAAGGACTGAAATTTAGCGTTTATCACAAATTAAGCAATCATGTTGGATTTTATCGGTTGGTAACTAACAAACCACAAATGAAATTAATATCACCGGAACAACTATCGCTTGTAGATACGGAAAGGAACTGATTAAAAACATTAATGTGATTTTGCCATTTTTTCCACCGTACTTAAAAAACAATACATTAATATACTGTCAATTTAAAATTATTTTAGAAAGTTTTATGAAGTAAAGAATTCGTTATGCTTGTTTTGGGGGAAAATTTTGATCTTATTACTACTTACCGCTATGCAACAACGAACAGACCAAACTCGATTTGCCCCTAACGTGAAGCTTTCAATTTTGATTGTAAAATATTATGTTCATAAATAAACCCAGGGTGTCTCAAAAATGGTGTCCATACATTAGACGTCACGTACTATTAACAAATATTACTCTAAATCTACAAACAAAATTTTCCTGTCACTGTAACTTTTGAAAAACGTATAAACTTGCGTATGCAGATTCCGTCTTTAGAATATTTTGATAAAAATTTCGATGTCAAGCACTTGGAACTGTCCAAAGTTAAATGAAAAATTTGTTGAAATAAAATTCTTAACACAAAATTTGAGAAAATATTTGAGTGGATATTTTTAAAATTAGATGAAGGTAAATACACATCTAGCATCTAATAAGTAAGTGCTTACGTTTGTTTTTGTAAACCAGGTCGTGAAAGTGATTACTCAATATGTCATCTTGACATTTACGCGAACGTAGAAAACGCGTGCATTTCACTCTAAAATCATGTATACTAATCGAAAGTACCTTGACATGATACTTTTGTTGGTGTGTTGTATAGGTACTTCAAAACTACCTTTGGGAAGGTTTTAATAAAATAGAATTACAGAGCATGAAAAGTCTTATTAGGGATGTCAATATTACACAAACAGTAACGAGTCAATGTGATGACGAACAACTATTTATACATCATCACATTCTTCCCATCTTATTGTCGAAGACACATTCATTCACGTTGTGACGGTATTCTGTGCAGACAAGAAAGAAAGCAGCAAAGTAAGAAAAGAAAATTGCCTACACCGAATTCCGCGACAAAACAGGAACAGAACTGTAAAATCGAAATCGAAATTTCGGTTAAACAATGAACCGAACAGACAAAATTGCAGAATATGGGCTATGGAAAATCCTCACACGTGTTTGGAAACTAGAACACAGTATTCTCTAAACGTAAATGTTTGGGTAGGTATTCTGGGTGCACACTTTATTGAACCTTTTTTTCAATAGTGGCAACTAAACATCAGAACGTTTCTTAGAAATATTGGAAATCGATACCAGCAATCAACGATGTAGTTCGAGAAGACCAAAAAATTTGGTTCCAAACAGATGGTAGTCCAGTTCATAATGGCCGAAGCGTACGAGAATTTATGAACAATAGTTTTAATGAAAAAATTATAGGCAAAGAATATAAAATTGATTGGCCCGCTTGAAGCCCAGATTTTTCTATAAACGATTTCCTTTTGTTAAGAGACAAAAAATCTAAAATTTATACATTTAGAAAATTTGAAAATCTCAATCAGCTGAAAGATGCAAACAGAAATCACACTGCTAGAATAAGTACACATCAGTTAGCTAATGTGCGACAAGAGTTTTATGACATTTTGAAGTATCGACTAACTACACAAGGTGGTTTATTCGAGCATTTCCTAAAATAAGTTTAAATAGCATAGACTAGGGTATTCCATTACTTGTCTACAATAAAATGATTTTTTTTCTATTGTCTTGTTCAAAAGTTGTTGTGTACCTAATTTTAAATAACACTAATAGATTCAGAAATCTATTTACACTTTTGATTTAAAATAATTATGGAAAAAAACATTTACATAGTAAGAAATTAGCATTGAAATCCCTGTTGCGTGACTTCGTTCTCCACCCATGGGTGTGGGTCTATATGAAAGAAAAATTGGAAACCTCAATAAAAGTTATATTACAACTTGTAAGTAAAACAAGAATATTTACAAACGTCAAAAACGTTTACGTGGTCGTTCGTTATAACGTGATTTAAACAAAGCGCCAATTTACATATAATATAGTATAAACCTAAACATTTCAAAATATCGAGAATAAAATCTTATTAACTAAATAATAGGTATATATATATATATATATATATATATATATATATATATATATATATATATATATATTATATAGTGGTTTTTATATTGTTAAAAATAAAAATAAACGAAGCAATTTCAAAACACCCTGTATAAAGGAACAAACAGAAATTACGTGCGAAATTCATATTAATTAATTCAATTTTTAAGTAACGGGTATTAATCAAATTGTACAATAAATCATTAATATTTACTAGCTTTGCTAAAAATTAAATGGTAGAAGTCAATGCTATGCATTATTAATTTAATTAGAGTTAATTGAAGAATTAGTGATATATAATAAGCATAACAGCCTGTGAAAACCCAAGGTGAAACGCGTTTGTAACAAACGGCTAAAAGGAGGGTTAAAATACCATGAAACGAAGCTCGGAGAATTGTATTTAAAACGTTCATTAGGAGCGAACACCTGCAAACTTTAAATGTCAAGTTCTAATAAATTCGAGCAGATAAACATGCAGATTCTACGTATATTAGAAACGGGTAAATGTTTTAGCAGGAAATACGAACCAGGAATTATTTAAAAGTCACGTCGCTAGTCCACGTGGGTTTAGATAGTAGATAGTCAAGAATATCGATTTGTACCACTCAGACCAGTTTAGAAAGGGACGGATGAAACGCATAAGTAAAAGACAACAATAGGAAAGGAGGGATTTGTGAAGCGTCACTAGGTCTACGATTGGTTGAAATGTTTAGTCTAGTTTGAAACGAACAAGAGCTTAGTGTAGCGTATTATTCGGGAAATTTTATAAGGAGGTATTAAAATTCGTGGAGTGAGAATGGGGCTGAGTGCAAAAAATTTTTAAGAACGTGTTGTTGTAGATAGGGGATTTCGGATGAAAGGAGGCCAGGAGGTGGCAGCTAAGAGTATAAATGATTTTAGAGAACGTGGTAGGGGCCCCTTAAGTTTTCGACAGCTCAAAAGAACATATCGCAGTATCACGACTTGTAAGTATTACAAAATCTATTAAATTTATTACAAGGTGATATTCTCGTAATTAAATACGCGGTTAAGTGTGCCGAAATTACATTTAATAGAGATATCATCTGTAATTATAAACAATTCGTGTCGCGCTTTAAATAACGTGGTTCGAAGCTTCTAAATTAAAGAAGAAATAATTTTAAATGGAATTTGGAATTGGTTACACCAGGGAGGCCGCGTTTGCAGTTCAATTGAGATGGAGTTTTTCTAATAACCGCTAGAAACGGCCTGCAGAACGGACAGAAGAAATAGACGGCAACATCCTCAAAGCAGAGATCTACTATAAATTTCCAGGTAACGATTTGAATTGTGACTTTTTAAACTGTGAATATTGGGAGAATGTTAGCGTGAAATTTCAAGGTAGTGTGTATTATTACGTATTGAACGTAATACGTGTAAAACTTTATTATGGTAGTTAACTGAAAAGTTGAAGGTTTTTATAAAGCTTTTAAACGTTCCATCAGAACATAAAAATTTTGTAAAGAGTACATGGCTTTGTTTTGTTAATTGTTTTAAAAGCATGCAAATGCATAATTACTGGGTATTCTGAGCTCATCCTACTCCAGAGTTTATTTAGAGTAAAATAAATAAATAAAGTATAAAGAAGGAATTTTAGCGAAGGTATTATTTAAGGCCCATTTACTCCGTGTGCAATTTCTGTGTTTTAATGATTTAAAAATAAAATACTGGACATTATGAAATAAGGTTTTTCTGAAGTGTAACGTGATTAATGGAATATGGACATTAGTGCATTTCTTGTGTAAATAGTTATAAATAAAAGCTTGTATGTTGATTGTATTTGAGGTTTTATTGCTAGAGTGTGTGTATGATTGAGGATATGCGAGTGAATTTAGATACCCAAGAGGAGATCCGAATGAGCTAGCCGGAAGCAGTTGAAGAAGGCCGTTCAACCGAGGAGGAAAGGAAAACGGGTAAGGATAATTTTTTTTTGATTAGGTAATTTTAGAAAATTTTGTTTATTGTCGAATATGAAAATTTTATAAAATTTTCGAATATATTTTTATATCGCAATTGCTTACCCGAGATCCACGGCATAAATTTGACGCCCAATTCGAAGAGGCTCGATTCAATTTTAGGATACACAGTAATATATATATTGACGTGATAGGGGATCACAAGAGGTCATTGAAACCCCAATTCTACAAATAAATCCCACTAAAACATAAAAGAATCCTGAAAAAACGAAAATTTCCGTAAATTCATGATTACGCCCTGCACAATACAGGTATACTTTTATTCATTGAGGTACAGGCGGAAAAACAAATTCCCCGTGTATAAATAATCACCCTGTATAATATAAGAATATTGTAAATACATAGCAAATAACGTAAGTTGTATATGTAAAAATAATTAATTGTAAAACACCATAAAACGCATTTAAATTCGATTGCATATCGATCAATTTTAAAGACAAATACAAAGCCATTTATTTTTACTAATTAATTATTAATACATTTTTGCTTTTCATTTGCTGTAAATAGCATAGAATAGTACTAGCTTTACGCATTTAGCATAATAATAAAAAATTTCGTGTATTTAAAAAACCAATTCTAGTCTTAATTTTGTGTTCCGAAACACGAAAGCAAATATTTTCTATAAAATGCAACTCCTTTTGCATTAAAAAGCAATTAAAGTTTAAATAATTACCCTGTGGATTACAGAAATTAATTTTAAATAAAGAATTTTCTAGAATTAAGAATATAAATGGATGTGTCATCATAATGTTCCACACTATTCTAGTAGCATTCAAGAAAATAGATAATTTGTATATAAGGAAGCGTTTATTAAAAACAGGATTTATTCGATTCATCCATTCATTAGATGCAGTCGATCCTTAAATTCGATTGCGAAATGTTATTTTAAGTCGCGAGCTGTTGCTTTGCGATGATGATATTTGAAGTATGCAGTAAGCATATTGTAGTTTAATAATTATTATGTATATCGAAGTGATGTTTAAAACGCAAATTACATAAAAATGGACTTTATAAATCTCAGTAAAGAGGAAAATTCTTCACCATAACGCTATTCTAAAATTTTTATTAAATAGTCGTAAGGAAAGTTTAAGCATAATGTAATTTGGTAATTGTAAGCTGATTTGGACATCAATTTAAAATAACAAGATATTTAATTACGAGGAACGTTTTTGTGGATTCTGCAAGCATTACCTTTAGATTTATTTTGGAGTATTTGTATTTAATATAATGTATAATAATAAGTGCTAATCATATAATCATTTTTTTATGAAGGATTTTTACCAGGAGATTTTGTGTTTAGAGTTCGAAGTACTTTGACCTTTTTAATAGATTATCTGTGAAGGATTTTTTTAGCCAAACAAACCTTACAAGCGTGGCAATAAACATAACCAGGTAAACCAACCATAAAAAGGAAATATAGTTCTGTAAATTTAAAATAAGGTAAGGAACAATTTCTTTTATATAATAAATACTTCTTAGAAATTATTTTATGTGTAAAAGAAGCGATTTTGTAAATGTTCTATTTGCTTTTGTATGAGAGAAAATATTTCATACTGTATAAATGCTTTGTAATATTGCTGTGTTTGATTTCATTTTAAAAACTCGGTCAATTCCGTTGAGCTAGCCAGGCTAAGTTAGAAAGAAGGTAAGTGAATAATTTCAAGTTTTACAAATTGCTGTATCTGTATCATAGTACTCTTTTAGTGACGCTTCCAACGCAAGGCCATTTTCATATCACTCTTTTAGCGACGCTCAACGCGGGCCTTATCACATCACTCTTTCAGTGGCACATCAAAGTGCGGCCTTAGCACATCACTCTTTTACTGGCACATCAAAGTGCAGCCTCGTCATATCACTCTTTTAGTGACGCCCCCAATCAAAGCGAGGCTTTGCCATAGCAATATATATATATATATATATATATATATATATATATACGTAATAAAAGGTATAAGAGGTCATTGAAATCCAAATTCTACAAACAAAGCTTACTAAAGTATTAAAGAATCCGGGAAAAACTGAAATTTTCATAAACTCATGGTATCGACGTGTATAATACGTGTATAATACGTACTTTTATTCATTAAAATGCCAAACAAAAAATACAATTACATGTGTATAAATAATCACCCTGTATGATATAAGCGTATTGTAAATACTTAGCAAATAATGTAAGCAGCATAGTAAAAATAATTATTTTTTTAGATACCTTAAAACGCATTAAATGTAAATGCAAATCGATAATTTAAAGATAAATAAAAAAGCTATTCATTAATGTACCTTCCTTAGATAAAAATAAATAATTTTGTGCCTTAATGTTGGGTATTAAAACACGTTTTGCCGTAAAAGCAATTTTTTTTTAAAAATGCAAGCAATTTGCATTACAAAGCTATTAATGCTTTAAATTATTCATATTAATTACTCTGTGTATTACATAAATTCAATTTAAATAAAACATGTTCTTGAAAGTTCGAGAGAAATTGAGAAAAAATACGTCAACTTCGTTGAACTTATTAATAAACAAAGGTTTATTCTACGGAACGGCCGAAATAAACAAAAACCCATAAAATGTAACAAAAATTGATAAGCTTTTTTTTGCCTTTCGCAATTACTGGATTAGATGCGACCTTGGGTGTTAAACAAAGACGAACAACGCACGCCACTAATAAGTGGAACTCGATAACGAGGTAATAAAACGCGACAATTTGAACGCTAATGAGAAATGTCCACAAAATTATGACAGATAAACTAGTATTATTTGGAATGGAATCACGTAAATACTACTACATTTTAGAAAATAGATAATTTTTGTATATAAATAAGAAATTTTATTAAATAGATTAATTCATGAATTCGATAGTGAAATGTTATTTTGATTCATAAATTCGATGGCAAGCATGTTGTTTTGCGAAGAAGATATTTTTAGTATGCAATATGCATACCTTAATTTAATAACTACGATATTACAATGAATAAAGAAGTAGTGTTTCAAACGTAACCTGCATAAATAAATAGAAATTATTAAATTTAATTATATACAATGAAGATGGCAAATGCTTCGATATAAAAAGCTATTAAAATTTTTATTGAATAATCAAACCGAGGATGCACATTGGTTTCTAAATGGAAAGGTAAATAATATCAGGATCTTGTAAGCTGATTTGGACGTTAATTTAAAATAGGAAGATACTTAATTATGAATTGGATAAAAAGCGCTTCTTGGATTTTGCAAATATAATTTTTTTAAATATTGTTTGTAACTGATAGTTGAGTATTTCTCATTTAAATCTAAACTAGAATAAGTGTTAATCATATAATATTTTATTTTTGTAAAGATCTGTACCAGGAATGTTTGTGTACAGAGTTTGAAACACTCTTCTCTTTTAATAGATTATCTATGAAGGATTTCTTTGGCCAAAACAAACCTTCCAAGGGTGAGAATCAGAAGCAGGTAAACTATCCATAAAATAAGGTAAGGAATATTTTTATAACTAAGTATATAAGTATTTCTTAAAATTATTTGATGTAAGAAAGCAACGATGTTGTAAATGTTCTATATACTTCTGTATGAGAGAAAATGTTTGATACTGTATAAATGCTTTAAAATTGTTGTGCTTGATTTCATTTTATAAATTCCAACATTTCCGTTGTGCTAGTCAGGCAAGGCAAAGTTAGAAAGGAAGGTAAGTCAGCAATTTCGAATTTTACAATTTGCTGTATCTGTATCACAGCACTCTTTTAGCGTCGCATCAAAACGAGGTGTTGTCACAACATTCTTTCAGCGACTCTCTCAACGTGAGGCATTGTTACAGCTAAATTTGAGTCACTTCCAATAATTTCTTTTTACTTTGTACTAATTTAAGACTCATTAAACCTACTTTTGTTTTAAATTAAAACTTTTGGCTATGGAAAAAGACAGTTGAGCCGGATCTCTTCCGTGCCGACTGTTGCTAAAAACCTGCGATTTCAGGTGAAACGTCACGAAGACACAAATTGTGAGCTAGGTGATGCTGTACTTCCCATAAGTTTACGTTATCATTAATTTACACAGAAAAAGAAACAGTGAAAAGTGCTTTAACGTGAATTTAATAACGTGAGGACTGCAATTTATTGCGGAATCAATCAAAAAGAAGTGTATATCTTCCAAAACAGCAACGCAAGTAAAGCAAACAGAAAAACTGTACCTTAAGCTATCGGCTTCTTTCTGGTACCATCTTAGGATGAGGAAATGCAGGTTGCATTTTTCTACGACTGAATGCTGGATCAACTAACTTAACTATACTAGCACACTATGTGCAAAAACACATTTTGAAATGGCGACGTTACAACGCTCAAAGGACGTTGTATAGACTTAGAATCGGATAAATAAGAGAAGAGTCGAACAAGTAAGTCAGCCTTTCAAAAGTTGAACTTGTATTTATACAACTTGAAAACGACAGGGGTAAGTAACATAAAATCATTCCCATCAATAGAATGTTAAACCTTTTGCGAAAGCAAGTAACACTATATTCCAGACAACAACGGCGAAACATTCCTAGAATGCAAACAATAAATAAGGTAAAATATGATAATTAATTCCATTGAATTTCGGTGTCCGAATGGGAAAGCAAAATGTATTTTAAAAAGCGAATATGCAACCTTACCTACTGCCAAAGACAACGCAACGTATAACCCGTTGCCTGACTTTTAAGAATGAAAAGAGCTTTGTATTCTTATTGATCCTCGTTACGGTGATACCAGGAACGACTGTCAAATTGCAGTTGTTTAAACTGAAATCCTAAAGTGGGCAGTGTTTAGGCTGAATTCTGAAATAAAGTATAACAATAACTCACTTTGAACACCCCTTCCCTCTAGCTCAGTTCAATTTCGGTCGGAACTGCTTCAACCTGTGTTAATTAGTAAGAGTAAAATAGAAGTCTGTTCGTTGTATTCAACGGGAGATAATTTTACAGCCTCTACATTCAATACGAGCGTACTGGATTACGAATGAATTTGAATATACGTAAATGCATTTAAAATTTTTGAGAAATGTAATTACCTATATAGTAGAAAAAATTTACGCAAAGAAGTTATTTCTCAAATCTGCACATAAATTAGATCCTAATCTGGCGGTATTTTAATAACTCCTAAAATTTATTCACGAAGTGTTTCTTTTGATACATTATGGACACGGGTTACTAAGTTTTTTTAGCGACTATATAATGTATTCAGAAGTTGTAAAAAACGAAGCACAAAGAAGTTTGATGCAGGATTCCATTTGCCATATTCATTGTACATACGAGGGTACGTTGAAAAGTGATGTACACATGCTTTTAGAAGACGAACAAAAAAAAAATAGCAAGATGAGGCAAAAATGATATCGAAGTACAATTCTTAAGGTTTAAAATCATATATTTATTTTTCAACATAGTCGCCGTTAAGCCTAACAGATGTCTCCCAACGTGTAACAAGTTTTTTCATCCCGACACTGAGGAATTCTTCCAAATTCTCTCGAATCCAAAACGCGATAGCTGCGTTCACGTTATTGTCCAAGTAATGATTACCCTTGAGGTCTCTCTTGAGTAGAGGAAAAAATAAAAATCGCAAGGCGCAAGATCAGGGGAGTAAAGAGCGTGTGGAATCGGTTCAAACTTCAGGTTTCGTAGTGTTCTCGTCTGTGAGACAGCGTGGTCCCAGCGTGCACAGATTTTTTGGTATCCCAATTGTTCAATAGTGAAGCCAATACGTTTTTTTTGGATATTGTAGTTTGGTTTGCGATAAGATTTTGAGTGATTCACCGGTCATTTTGAATCAAATCGCCGACGAGTTGGCGATGTTTATCATCTGTGGCAGTGATCGGACGCCCGCTGAGTGTTTCATCAACAATTAGGCTTTTCCAGGCTCGTAGCCACGAAATTTTAATACCCATCGATATCTAGTATATCTATCAACAGTATCGCCATCATGAACAGTCTTTAAACGGTGATGAATCTCAGTAGGTATCACATTTTCAATATTTAAAAATTTGATAATAGCGCAATGTTTAACTCGCTTTGACATAGCACTCTAACACACTTTCATCCTTTCGCCAGTCAAAACGATCTGGTGAACGCAACGCTTTCATAATAGGCATGCGTATAGAGGGAGATTGTGAATTCCGAATACCACCGTGCGCGCTTCTGTAGCTTATGTGGTTTGTGTTCTACAAGCATGTGTGCATTACTTTTCAGCGCGTCCTCGTATTATACTCAGACGTCGTTATTTGTTAAATTGTGTATATAAGTTTCAAAATTAAAAAAATTTTCTAATTCTCATTTCAGACCTAATTCATCGTATCTTGATAAACATGAACAAGGTGAATGCTTACCATTGGAGAAAACAGTTAACAAAACGATTGAATAAAAGCATTAAGATTGGTGTAGGCTTCCACAAACATAATGAGATATACAGGGTGGCAAGCACATTAGTGCTGGGAAATCCAATGTCTCATTTAATATCGTATACATTGAAAAATGTTTCAAATAAAAGTTGTAGAATGCGCACAATAATATACTTATAAAATGTTTTTAAACAAACCCCGGGGTGGTAGTGGGGGGTGGGGTAAGATTAATTGTGACTCTGTGCCAAGTTGTTTTTTTAAATTGAGCAGGTTTTTGTGACATTAATCACTGTAGACTATTAGACTTAAAAAACACTATGAGAGACTATTTTTACTTATTCTAAGCTCATTATTGAGTTTGTAGTGATGTATAGTAGTGCGACACATGTAGATAGTTATGTATTGATAGAATATCCTTATCTACTTACTTTTTTCTTTAGTTCCTTAGTGTATTTAGCTACATCGCGTTTTGTTTGTTTATTTGTATGATTACTATCTTGTATGTTACTTTATTTTTAATTTTTTTGGCATTGTTCTATAATTGGATGTAAAAATCTGTTGGACAATAAAGATTAATAAATAAATAAATATTTTTATTTTTTGTTTTAAATACAGCGTTGCTCTAAGTTACGAACTTTTTCACGAAATTTCTTGAAAATATTATCTGATTTAAAATTCCTAGGTTCATTAAGTTTTAAAATTTTGAGTAAATATTTAGTTCACGGATAAACAAAAATCGTTCCTTGCTTGACATGCAAATATTAAGCGATTTAGTTATACAGGGTGTTTCCAATCATTCCTTACAAATTTCAAATAGCAAAAACTTTGTTATTTTAAATAGAATATCCTGTATATTATCTTACAGGTTGGTAAAGTTATTAAATCCCTTCAAATAATATCCACACCGAATGACCTCTAAAACCGATAGTTTTTGAAATATTGACAATTTTGTTAGATAATTGATGTATCTCTCTTCAGTAAGGTGTTACTCTTATAAGATATTAATTAAACATGACGTTACTATTTTTTAGAAAGTCGTTACGCAGAAAGAATAAAATTGTATTAAATCACAAACTAAAACCAACAGTGATTATACGAAAATTTTTCTTATAATTATAAGAAGAAGCAGCTGTCCCAATACAAATTGAAATGTAATCATTTGATACGCGCTTTTTATAGCAAAATATTGTAACAGTAAATAAAAAGTATATGGAACATTCTGGAAAGTACGCTTATTCGGTTTTTAGTTTAACGCCCTCATATCTGTCTAGCGATAAGAAAGAATGATTCACAGGGTTTACAGTTTTAATTGCATACCTAGAGGTATATAGCACAACCAAAAGTGTGAGTCAATATTGAATAATATTAATAATTGGAACTGAATAGCGCTCCCAGTTTCTAAATAGACTTCGTCATCCGAGACGTCACGCGTGTACTAACTATTTATGCAGATGTTTGCCTATTTATTACCATACAATATCTATTGTACAGTTTTGGTTTGAATAGTAGCAATGTGTAACGTTGTCAACAAATTTAAAGTCCAATGTTAAATGTTGATGTTTAAGTTTTAGGTTATATGTCATTCGTTGTTTATTTCGTGTCAACGACATCGTGAATTTTTCTGTTTTTATACATTAATATTTGGCTGGTTTTTGCTCCAAACAGTTCTTTTCAGAACTAATTTTCCCATTAAACCGAATTCTAATCGCCGAAGATAATGAGCGGCATTCATTTAGACGTAGAACTAAGCAATTTGTTGCTAGTTTTATCACCTTTATAAGTAGTATGAAAATCGTAAGTTAAATTTTGAGTGCAACATGTAATTATTTTAGATTTATTATGCTTCTGTTAATACTTCCTTATAGAATTTAAAGCATGATGACCTTTTTAATGGTAGTAAACAATCCCTGAATACAGTCTTTCACAATATTGGATTTAAGTAACAAAAAATAAGGTCTAATAGAATTGCTATATATTATGGGTCGAAGGAATTCGATTCTTGAAAACATGAAAATAAAAGAAGAGAATCTGTATCAGTTTGTGTTCTTAGACGAAACATGGTTTTTCAAAATGGTGCCTTATGTCGTTCCTAGCAAGACTGTGATTTAAGACCAGTTAAGAGCACAAGGTTGGTATCATACCTACTTATACTTAATACGCTATAATGTAATTAATATTTTGGATATAGTCTATTCGCTTTAACTTTAGGATGACGTCACAACTGAATAAAATATCACATTGCCACTGTTAGCTTAAATGATAATGTATTTAATGAAAGATATAGGAAGAATCCGCATTAGCAAGAAGAATTGGTGGCAACACCGTACAGAACTGTCAACCTTTTAGTGTTAAATGACAGTATGCTTCAAGCGGAAATCTAGGTATTTATTTGCATACAGTTGTCATCACTTCATTACTACATTTGACGTCATTCTAAAGTTAAATCGAATGGACAATACTTAGTATTACACGCCGGAAATGTATATGGGACTGAATTGATTTTGTCTTTTTCCAGACAAAACCTAAATTACCACGGAGAAGTGAATGAGAAAAAATTCTTATATTGATTTGAAAATCAATTATTAATAAATTCAGAAACTCCATCTCAATAATTATAGACAACGCGTTGTACTATTGTACTTTGTTAAATAAAATACTTACCGTTTCTTGAAAAAGGGATTATTGCAGAACGGCTTAGTAAACAAGCAATTTTGAAACTAATGCTTTTAAAGCAGAGCTTTTTCAACTTATCACGATGTAACTCAAAATAATGTGCTTTGTTACGTATCAGTAATTTTTAAAAATTGTAGACATAAACCGCCAAAGGTTTTTAAAGTACAATTGTTGGCTGAACAATACAGCCACCGTATCACTGCATATTCAATGCAATTGAGAATGTATGGGGTGTGACTAAGACCTACTACCCCATCGGCAGAATATGCTGCAAAAGTTATCTAAGATTGATGGGAACATGAGATCTAATTCGATAAAGGGTATAATGCACCGCTAATTACTAACACTGCTGATGGTGATGATTGTGGTACATATTTTCAATCCAATTAAAGAAACTTTTTACACGTTTCATATACCTTTAATTTTATGTATAATAAACAATTATACTAACATATGTTTTTTAATGCTAAATTACAAACTTTTAATCTCTTCTGTGACTTCTAGAAGAATATTTTATAAGTGAAATCATAATTATATACATCCATGTTTAATTAGTAGTGAAATTTATAATTCAATAGTATAACCTCTTGAATACTATGGCTAGTAACCCGTGTCTGATCAAATATGCACATTAAGATTCATAGAAGCTAGCAGTTATATTTAAATTATGCTCAGTAGTAAACATTCACAGGTTAATAACGTTTATTTTACTAATTTAAAGAGTTTAATTTGCAATATTGTCAATAGAAGATCATTCTAAAAATATATTTTAAAGAAACTCAAATCACATTTCATCACACCTACTATTTAATATTTTCAACCATCGTTCTACCGATAGCGTTATTATACTTACGTGGTAACAGTTTTTGATAGTGACACGTCGCCACAATTTGACGTCACAAATATTGATGACGCAGGTTTATTTAGTAATTTCTAGGCCTATATTGATAACACTTTACTGTTATAAATATTTGGGGCCTCTTTCAGAAACTGTTGCATAATTAAACATCATTAGAAGGCCATAAATATAGAGCTTCTATATAATTTTTTTATAGAATCAAGCTTTAGCGTTACTTATAAGACTTAACATACATAGTTGATGGCATATATTAGTTTCTTATTAAGTGTATTACATTACTCAAAGTCATGCTTACTTTATAGTATTCTACTTGCTGTTAAAATATAGTATTTTAAAAAAAGGAGTGTGTTTTATTTGTATATTTCCAGTGAACCAAGGGCCTACAGTTGCAATTGGATTGTAGAGATGAATTATTATCGGATGGCGGTGACGTCAAATGCGAAAAGGTTCAAATAAGTTTTGAACGACCAGATTCTCCATGCTATAATACAACCTATAGACATCATGCTAGCATTATAGTTTTAATACACCGTCACAAACACCCAATTTATTGCAGAAAATAAAATATTGTTTAAAAGGTTCCCGTTTACGCTGACAATATCGAAAAATGCATTAATTCACGAAATAAATCCAGAACGTCATATAAAGTCGAAACCATGAAAGAAGTCGTCTGCGTCATCACTTGCATTCGTACGAACTAAGTTGAAAATTTTAAATCAATGTAGCATCTAGTTCATAAATACCCAATAAATATTCCGATCCGGAAGTTTCCGTCAAGCTTTCAAAACTTTAAAAAGTATATTCCATTTACAAAAACTAAGAAAGATATCCTATTTTAAAGAAAAGGCATAATTTTAGCAAAGGTTAGCCTATTAAGTATATAAAGTTCAAAACATACGGCACATACTCTTCCCTGTCGTTTTCCCAGATGAACGCGTTTACGTATGTCTTTATTTAAAACAGGTACAAATCGTATTACTATTTTTATCATATACATTAGTTAAGCTTTTAAATAATCTTAAACGTATGTTTGAATTGAGTTAGACACCTATGACGTAGAGTACTTCTTTCGTTGTTCCTACTATAACATCAAAGCTTTTACTTGTATTCGTTGATAAATAATTGTAGGTTTACAAGTTTTTGTTCGGTAACAATTTGCTCTGGCAACAGTGTACATACGCAGCTGATTGCAATATTGTATGTAAATGTCATTGAAATTCTCGATTTCGTCGACGTCTTATTCAGTTTCGCCCTTTTCATTTTAATAGTTTTTATTAGGTCCTATTCATCAAAACAATTTTAATCAAAACTAACTGATAGTTAATTTTTTCAGCAGTGTAAGTACTTTAAAAAAATGGGCGTTTAACGGTTGATTAATTTTGATATTGTTTTAGACTAATATGAATAAAAGGAAGGTGATTCATATACAATAACGACAGAATGCCGCATTTTGTTGTTTATTATTATAAAAAGTGGCTGCATGGAAAGTTATTACCAATTTGGAAAGAAATATCTTCTTTGAATTTAAGGATACCAGGCCAGTATTGTATTCCAAATTAAGGCAAAAAATCCTACTCGTAGGTTATTTAATTGATCAGCTACTAGAAGAACATGCAATTACTTCCCTATCATCCACAACTAAACCCTATCGAGAAAATATGGACGTTACTTAAAAACCATGTCGCTGCATGTAATGCAACGTTTAAAATAGATGTCTTATGGAAGTTGGCAGAAGATCATCAATATCAAGTTATATGGGTTGATGGCTACTTATCATCAGGGGATAAATCGAATACTGATGATGAAAGTTTAGGATGTGAACCTATTTAAAATAATTTATGTAGCACGCTCCTGTAAAATAGTTGAATGATAGATAGTCTTTACTTAGTGCTTGTTAAAAATAGGTTTAATAAACGTATTAATTACTTTGTTATATAGATTGGATGTTTTTAAAAACGGGAAAACTTGAGGTATAGTGAAACAACGTCGTTATTACATTTCTGTTTGTACTTTAACGTTTATACTGAGATGTTCAGGTCGCACCAGGGTGCAGTAAGAATTTTGTCGTCCAGTGAAGCGAATTCATATTTTAATAGTGAAATAACGTACGCTTGTAAAGATATATTGTTTACTAGAAACCGTATATTACAAAAAGAAAAAAAGAAAACTATAGACCAAAAAACTTCACAATGAAAAAATAAAAAAAAAACGTGAAAATGAACAAACTAAACAAAAAATAATACACCTATAACATTTTTCTGCAAAAAGTTAGCTGTCGCTTTATTTTTTAGCTAAATCTTTCATTATTAAACTGTATATTTAGCTAACAAATACACACATCTTCCTCGATTGAAATTAACACTAAATTGTTCAATCTTCACCGTAAATAATTCTTTTTTAATTTTAATTTAAAAAACTGATCGTTCGCCTTCAGAAGCAATTACTGGTAAAGTTAATATTATTCTCAAAGCTATCATTAAATTTGAAAATGTCTGAATTAAATAATTTTTACCTACGTATTCAAAAATTTTCAAAAGATTGCCGTTATCGTAAGCATATGGTCTAGTCGTTTCAAGCTCATGAGCCAAATAAATGCATCTATATCGTTAGACAATTTGATCTGCAAAATCCAAAAAAGAGTCCCTGACTTCAACACTTTTTTGCTCAAATTATCTAAAAATACAAATCTTATTAAGATAGTAATTTGTTCCTGACGACTGAAGTCAGGGGTCCAGTCTAATATAACTGACTTTGTAAACACAGTTTTAATAACCTTCTTTATGCATTCTATAATTGATAATATTTCATTTTGTATTTTATGTTCAAAATAATGGGGCAAGCAGTTACCATCTATTTGAATACGTTGAATATGATCTGCCATAACTGGATCAATTCCTGAAATGGTTCCGATCACTTTTAAGATATTACCGAAAAGCTTAAATTTTGTCGGGCTAGATATTGTACTTTTACTATAATTCTTTCTAGAACCATTAGCCAACGTTTTTCTCGGGCAATAAGACTTTCGTTCAAATGATTTCCAAGAGATTTATTTTTAATGGAAATGTACAACTGTGCCAAATCATTATAACACTTAACACGAATTCTACTTTTCTCATGCCTGATCAAATGTTGCCCGTTATTAAAACCATTTCGTCTCCTAAAGGCGTATAAACTGATTTCTAAAAATTTTGCAGCAAAAGCAAAACACTGCATTGTTGGTAGCTGAATACTAATTACGGTTTACAACCTCTCGAAATGGGCTAGGGTCAAGGAAACTAAAACCTCAGATAATGTAAATACAATTTTGTTGAGACAAATTTTCTCAATTCGACATATATACCAGAATAGTATATTGTGTATCTAGTAGTAAAAGCAATATGTTCCCGGAGGGCAATGCAAATAGTTGGCATTGACAGTCCGGGAATGTGTTTTTACTAGAGGTACACATACTATTTTTTCTAAAATCGCATTCAATATTTTTTAAAATATAAGAACTATTAGTGCATCAGTTTGTGAAAGGATGCAATACATTTTTGCATTAAAATCGTTTCCATGACAATCCTCAAACGTTGCTGAAGGATATATAGATGAATCCTATACAAATAAAGTAGACATAGCAAATAAAATATTTAAAGAAACATACACCAACAAGTGTGCAGAAGGATTACTAACAATAGACAGCAGTAGTGCGTGCCTCCAGCTTTTCTGCAAAAGTGCAGCCAGTATTTCGTGGTTGTACAAATTGCAGCATTACTGTAAATATAAATGAAAATTAGTTATTGTACTATACGTGTAAGTGGTATAAGCATAATATTTTTAATAAAAAAATGCACTTGTGTATACTTTGTGAGATTGCAGATTGCTTGTTGGAGTGCATTATACTGTTTAAAATGAGGATAAAAATTTTGCGAATGAATGAACGTTTGACATTATGTTCAATAGTTCCCACCAACTACAATCAAATGGATTTGCTAAAAAGTATGGAGGAATAGTTAAGGATATGATAAGTAAGGCTAATCTTAAAAAAAAGGGTATACAAATTCTTCTCATGAGTATCGCAACACTCCATTAGCAAACATGGGAATCTCTCCTGCACAATTTTACTTAAACGCAATTTTGAAAACTAAAATATCAACATCTGAGGCGAATCTCAATCAAAAATTACTAGATCCGATTATCGTTCACAATATAATAGAAGAAAATCAAACGAGTCAAAAGTTTTATTATGATAAAAATACAAAACCATTAAAACAGTTTGATAAGGATGAAAATATTTTAATTCAGAAAAGAAAATTGTGGGTTAAAGGAAAAGTAGAGGGTAAGGTATATGAAAGATCATATATATTTAAGGATACAAACGCTAGTCTATCCAGAAGATCCAAAAAAATTTTTTTAATAAGACACATGTACCGTTTGTTGATAATACAGGGCTATTATAATATGATTTTGATTTGAAAAAGTTTAATGACCCCTAATTATAAGCTGGTTAGTGATGTTACTATTCCTGTTATTGACAATAATGATAAGTTTAATGCAGATAGTAGTAATGACGAATGCTTTAATAATAATTTAAAAGCAGCCTGCGTACCCAAAAGACTACAAAATTGATCTGAGAACCAGAGATGGTAATTAGAATTTAAGGTGTGTTAATCCATATTATATGTATCATTATTTTAAAAAAAAAGAGAATATGTGGTATATAAAGTCTTTATCCTACGTATTAAACGGTAGTATATGTATTGCCGCTCATTCCTGTAATAGGTAGGCAAGACATTACCACGACGATGCTTGAAAGAGCGGTAGAAGTATATAGGCGTCGCCGTGGATCAATCTAGTAAGCGTAAGACTACGCATCCCAAGGTCCTGGGTTCGAATCCCGATACGGCCGACTGCTTGAAAAATGGCAGGTGAGCATTTTTCACAAAAATTACGCCCTCGTTCGGATGAAAGGTTAAATGGAGGACCCGTGTGTGAGTGTTGTCACGCACGTTCCAGGCAAGGGTTCGGCAAAATTCTAAATTTCCAGGCAACAAAAAACTCGCTTCCTGGCCAATGTAGTACCCCTTCGGGTGGAGCATTGGTATAAAATCACATGTAAGGTAGAAGTATATAAGCGGCTCCCTGGCGTAGTTGATATGCTTATGACTACTATGTTCAAGGTCCCGAGTTCAAATCCCGACACGGTCCGCTTGAAAAATGTTAAGCGGGAATTTTTCACAAAAATTCGGATGAGAGGTAACATGGAGATCCAGTGTGTGAGTGTTGTCACGCACGTTAACGATACATACCTTGCTTGCAACAGCTAGGTTCCACCAAAATTCAAAATTTCCAGATAAAAAAAACTCGCTTCCTGGCGAATGTAGTATCTTCGGGTGGAGCATTGGAAAAATCAAATGTAGGGGGCGTTTCCGGACTTTTTTTCATTTTCTTATTTCTTCCTCCGTTGAAATTTGTTTAGTTTATGCTAAATCGAAAGTTGCTTTGCTTCGTACCCTTTCTTTGCTTAGACTAGAACTGAAAGTAGCCGCTTTGACCTCAAAACTATTAACCAATATCCTCGAAGCTTTTGATCCTCATATTACCTTTGAAAAATCTTTTGTTAGTCTGACTCCAGGGTCGTTCTTTCTTGGATCCGTTCCCCGTCGCAGCGATGGGGAGACATTCGTAACCAATTGAGTTTCCTATATTTGGGAACACATTTTTCGCGCTTCTTGGCATCATATTCTTTCCACTGAGAACCCTGTCAATGTCAAATAGTAGTACATTATGGGCGTAATCAGACCCACATTTCCACCAGCATCCACATTTCCACACACATCTGGACCAAATTTACATGTAAATTCCCATAAGGAGGAAATGAGGAGATTCATCTCCACATTTCCACAAGCATCCACATTTCCACACACGAGATAAACCTATTTTTAAGATTTTTTACCGCTAACATTCTGGACCAAAAAGTTTTCTTCGACTAGCCATTTTTTTATCTTTCATCTGAACCAAATAGTTTTCTTTGTCTAGCCATTGCATCTTTCGAGATAAACCTATCTTGTTTGGTATTAATTAATATTAGAATTTTCTCAGCTACCCGAATCTTTAGGAATTTTTTAGATTGCATCACCCCCAAGGGAGCTACCCCCATTTTAAGATTTTTTACCTGTAGCGACTTTTGAGCGTTCTTATAATTTTTTTAAGTCATGCGATACATCTTGTTAGTCTAAAATTTTACGCGGAATTCGAATCTGTAAACAGATTTGAAATCGGACTACTTCTTGCAAAGTTACACTTTAAAGTCCGGAACCTCTAAATTTTGCTCGTATATATTTAACTCCATTTTTTAAAACCTTTTTCGCAATCCAAGATATATGCTTTAACCAAACAGTTAGAGGTAGTAACACAAAATTAAGCACTCACAAATTTAATAATATATTTTATCCAATTTACAGTTTAATAAACTAATTACAATTTTTACAAAGTATAACATTTATCTTCTTCGTTTAACCAAATCCAAGTAGTTTAACCTGTAACAAAATAGAAATTAATGTGTTGTTTAAATAGACCTGTAACAAAATGAGATTAATGTAAAAAAAAGAGGAGACGTGTTTTCAGTCAATAAGACATATTGTTGGAACGTATTGATTTTTTAAATAATATTAACAAAGCCGCTAGTTCGCATGATCTGAAATTTGTGTAAACAAGGATGAACTCCATTCAACGGTACATCAACTACTTATTTTCTATTTAGGAATATACGCCAGAAACTTGCATGCTTTTAATTAATTAAAAGCAGAAAGTTTTGTCCGGAAACGCTACTGTAAAATATATAGAGCAAATAAATTATTCCCTGAATGTGTTTTCAATTGTAATAACTGACTATACAATCACTTATGAATTTTAAATTACACTTTATTTAACTAAGTTACTTTAAACAAGAAATTACCGCATCCAAAAATTCCAATGCATGCTTAACAATAATGTAGAAATGGCAAGGTCGACTTAATAATTAAGAAAGCGCATTTTGCTTATATGAAATCTATGGAATTTCTCCTGTAATGAAAGAAGAATGCATTCGTAATTTAAAATGATTCTACAACCTTCGCTAGATACCAACCATGTTAATTAGTGAATTACCGATTTAGATTCTAATTAGAAATTTTGTGTATGACATCATTAACTACCTAAATTTCAGAATTATCAAAATGTTATAAACCAGATTAAGTACTGTTCAGTAATAATCATAAAACAATATTAGAGTAAGTAAATGGGTCTTATTACATATTGATATTCTACATCAATTACCTAAATTACCTTACGTGACGCGGTAGAAGCATTATAACGCAAATTCCGGAAACTTCCAATGTAGTATTAATTCATTTGTAACTCGTAATCCAACAAATATTCTAGATTTCTTAACGATCATGTGAAAAGCTGTTTAAATTTCTTCTCTAAACAAATGCGGTTATTACAATAGGAAAGTACGCTAAAATGCAAGTCAATTAACAACAATTTAATAGTGTTTACTGACCTACCTTAATTGTTTGTACAAGGAAACACAATAAAATATATACAAATATAGTAACTACCTTATTTATTTATGCCCCATGTGTAGCTTGCTGTACTATTAGGACCAGGGTATGCAGACTTTAACACCTCTATCTCGCACGCTTTACACGGATGTTGGTTGTTTCGTACAAGACCCTTTAACAACTGGTGGAGCTGAACGTTTACTGCTTAATGACATACCGTGCTGTTTTTCCTTGTGTTGCTGTAAGCTATTCTTGTAAAAGCGATACTGCAAGACCCAGAGTTTAAGTACTTTGCTGCCGACGGATGTATAAGCTTAACCGTGGGCGATGTTACACCACGACATTAAATGGCGGGCTTGAATATTTTCTTTGGAAACAATCGAAGATTGCCGAAGACACTCGAAGAGTGCACAAACGCGATCACTAAACCACAATTAATAATCGCCTTTATAGGTTTAACATTTCTACCATTACCAATGACTTTAATTTCTTATTGGAGAGAATCTTTATTCTCCCGCGCACTGCTGCGTAGTTGCATGCCTAACCATTTTGGAGGTATATGCTCGTTATAGGTTGTAAGACCCGCGGTTTTACTTAACTACACTTTGTGAGATCCCTTTAATCTTTTTTAATCGTGTCCTTCTCGCGCACAATACAGTAGGACTTAGCCTTACTACCTACAAATTCTAACACCAAGTCACCGTTAAACTCGTCTTTAAATTTCCCCCACAACTTTTTGTTAACATGCGGTAAATTGTGTTTATTATTTGCGGGGTACACCACTTTAAGCCTAAAAATAAAAACAGGATAGTTTAATACGTCTATTAATAATTTATGGTAATGTTGGCGAAACAAATATGTAAAAACAAACTTTATCAAGAAAAATATAATGTTTTAATAGAATACATACACGTATTGATAACATCTATAAACCGCTGTGGTAACCAGAGTCTGGTGAATCTGGGATAGCCAAATCTCTAAACATTTGCGCAAGCGATTGCCTTGCAGTTGCATCTTTTAAGTACTGAATGGGGAAACATTTAATAATTTCCAACACTGTCAAGTAATTTAAATTGCTGCAATCATTAGACAGAGAAATAATGGCACTGCTCTCTCCCTCTAATAACGTTTGAACCCTTTCTTCCTCCGTCGTATTTCCACATACTTTTTTTATATCACCAACAAATTTTTCGTAAAATTCTGGAAAGTTTCTACACCTTAACTCAGCCATTTTAAAACAGATCAATTCTCGCAAATTTAATAGCTTGATGCACTCGTACGCAGGTAGCACAATAACATTCCCATCTTTCGTAATCTCCATATTATATAAATTCTCTTTTTCAAAATTGTTCAACAACCATATACTTCTATTAAAGGCTGTGCTCAGCTGCAATTTGAAATCTTGATCCAATTGTATCTCAACAACATCGTTTCCAGTAGTCAAACCATTTAATCTGACTTGTTTTGAGTCTTGAGCAAATTGGCGAATTTGAAATTCCACTTGAAAAGTACACAATTTCTTCCAATCGAAGTAAGAGAATGTTATCGTAGAATCAGCACACATACCACTACAGCAAATCACTTGGATGACAGGTTGAAGACCACCATATAAATCAAAACCAACTTCTAATATATGGTGGTGATAATTTGGAGAAATTCGCCTAACCTATAGGTTGACTTACCAACTAGATGGTTGATATTTAATTGTGGTACTCGCACATCACTTGTAACGTCAACACAAGAAAAATCCATCTTTAATTTATAATTTTAATCAAACTCGACGATACTTTGACGACTAATGCACTGGAACATGGCTCTCGCCTTTTATGCCGATGGTCGAGCGTGCGCAGCTCTATTATATTAGTTGGCGTTATATGCAAGTCTTGACTGGAAAAGTGACGCGTATAATTGTTTTATAGTGGGTTTTACCTGTATGTATTTAACCACCAACGCCATTTTTAGAATTATTAAACAAAATTACTCTTAGCAGTATTTTTAATATACCATCGTGTAAGATTTCAATTATTATTGTGTTTTTCCTCAGGTTCTCAAATCCCTCGGAATTTTTTTCAAATCGAATGACTCCTTACTGATTTGCAGATTAACCTTTTGCAAGCACCGTATATAATTCATCTTTAATCTATTTCTAAACCGTATCGCTCTGTCTTTTGAGATAAACCCCTGGTGTGTCCCACAATCGACTTCCTTTCCACCCCGAACACGTTGATACTGATGTTGTTTAATTCCTCGAACCGGGGTATATCCTTTATGGATATCGGGAACTGCAGTCCTGTCAAATTGAGAATGGTGCTGTAATGGGGGTAGCTACCGACCCTTTGCGGATTGTGAGCACTGGGGTAGAGCGCAGCTATCACGCACCAGGCAAAGCATGCGTTGTCGTCATTTTGTATATTAATAACAGCTCTGGTGTTTCGAACCCATTTGGGGAGCTCGATGTACGAAGACTCACGCAAAGGGTTGTACTTGTTTACATTAATCTCCAAGTACAACGCCTGTTTCAGACTCCATCCTAAAACTTACAAATTAGAAAAAATCAATAATTGTAGAAACTAACCAGAATCACGCTCCTGGAACTCCTCTGACTTAGCTGACATCCTCTCCACAAAGATTGTAGATCCCCCTAGGTTACTGGAGGAGGTGACCACAACATTTCAGTGTTGAAAGATTTAACATCCTCTACACTGTGCATCTTGGTGTAGCCACTAATTAGGTAGTTTACTTTTAAATTAGGAGAAACCCAGCGTCGTTTAACCTTGAGTAACATTTCATACCAGTCTATTCACGTCGGTGAAAATCAATTAACTTCTTGCTTACGCTACATCTATAATTATCGGATGTATCAAACGAGAACAAAGTTAGACGGGGTAAATATTTATACATATTTTCGAAATTGTGAAATTGGAATAGTCTGCATTTGCATTTTGATAAGTAAACATCGTAATAAAAATGAGCGGGGAAAAATTATATCCTTAGATGCTATAAAAATTTTAGAAGAAGTTGTCAAGGAGATGAAAACAAGTTTATCAAACAATTCAACTAGCCAATATTTGAATGGTATGTCTAATGAATCTCTGGTAAATACTAAAATAGTGCAAGATAAACCTACACATGATAATGTTGATGCGAAAGATCAGAACATAGACTCCAAGTCAGACGTTTCTGACAGAAAAGAAAGAAAACTTAAATCGTATACTAAAGAGGATTTAAATAAAGCCCTTGACAGAAATAAACAAAGGATGGATTACTGGTTCAGAAGCATCCGAAATCTACAATGTTCCAAAAGCTACACTCTATACGAAACTCAGATCAAACGAAAATCGTGTGCAAAATTTGGATATGTATACTACACATTTGCCAATTAAAAGGAGGAAAAAGTGACTTTTGTGTGTGTATGTGTATTAGTTTTAATGAATAAAAATATATTTCTATGTGAAGTGTACCTGTTAAGTATTTGAATTGAAATATAAATATTGTTTCAAACGTATTGGTTTTATTTATATATAATGATATTGTTAGGATACAATTACTCGGAAGCAGTAGCAGAATTTTGGTTTATGTAATATCATAGAAGTTGAAAAAAAAAAAAAAAAACTAAAAGGTATGTTTGAAACACGTAGTTGTACTCATTTCTATTAAAATTAAATGTAGCGCTCTTTGTTATAATTCTTTTCATAAGAACTTAGATACCCATTTCAGTTACGTGAACATTTGAAAAATTAAACAATACCAATGTATGCTTTATATTTTAAAACATAAACAAGCTAATATATACAAAAATAATTTCTAAATTCACATCATTCATTTCTTATGATAACAGTTGTGGTGGCTAAATTGTTATTTTAAAACTTACAATTTAGTATATATTCCATTTGAATATCTGCCAACAGTTTTATAAACCCCATCTCCTCGATTATTTCCATAAAATCATCCAGATCCTCGGGCATTGATAACACTGCAGTACAGTGCTGTATTGCTTCCTCGTATGACTGACACATAAGACATTTTCTCCTTCTATCAAAGCGTTGCCCACATTCTGCTTTTTTTACTCGTAGAGCATTGCGAAATCTTCGAATAACCTCTCCAAAGTCTTTATACATATTTGTTATATTGTCTCTTTAAACCGTACAATCAACAAATAATAACTTCTACGCGAACAGTCCTTTTATATGGGCTACTCCTATTCGGATATGTACCGATTGCATCCGATTTGTGTGCACGCACGAAGCAACCGGTATGGAATGTATTCTATGAACAAAATCATTACATTTCTTAAGAAAAATGCTAAGGACTTTAAAAATAATTATAACTCTTGTTAGACCTCTAGTCTCTAGATAAACATTATTATTTTAGGTTGTGTCACTGTTTTCTAAATCAATTTCCTACATACTTTTTCCTAAACTATGCGTATCAATTGACGGTTATACTTTACTCCATAACCGACTTGTATATATTTTCGTATTCGTCTCTAGCTAACACGTCCGTATAATAAAGATGTACAGGCTCGTCGTCAACTAGTAAATTAATCTTTTTTAAAAGCCAGCCTTTGATTTCAACTTTAACCCTTGTTGTACGTGTAAGGATTCTTTCCGCTATTCCTTGTGCAAAATTACCGATTCCTGGTCACCGGAATGGCGGAAAGAATCCAATCAAAGATTAATTCAAAACTTTTAAAAGATTACGTTAATGACCGATTTATCTCTATTATAGGACGTAGATAATGATTTTACGACGAATGGAAATGAAAGTCGGTGGTGTTAATAAATCAGTGTGCATACAGAAAGTAAATTGTGAAATGATGTGTGACACCTCACAAATAAGTTTATCTGAGAGAGTCTAAAAGTTAATATTGTTAAAGTCATCAATTCTTAATGTAATTTTGCATGAGACTACAGCATTCTGTGTGTCAAATCGGATTCGATATCGAGTCCCAAGTAAAGGCACTGTTAACGAAACGAGTTGTTTGATGGCTGGTTAGACCATTACAAATCGAAAGGGTCGGAGTACCATTCAGACTTCTAATTGCGGTATGAAGCGTCAATCGCTTGAGGAAAAAAATGTTAATGTCGGGTCGGAGGAATCATGGAACCGGTTATCAAAATGCGAGGATCGTTGAATGTTAAAGTGAATAATCGGTGAATTGGTTATAAACTGTTGACAGCGTTCCCAATTCTGTTTTTTTGTAATGAAATTTAATAACCACTCCAAAGTCTTTATATGATTGTTATATTGTTTTTAAACTAATAACTATGTTAATTATAAGCAACAGTCTTTTATTGGTTCCAGTTGGATAGTACCATTGGTCGATGGTTTTGCAGAGAAAACCGGAGGCAGTATTCAAAGAAATGATACGATTTTTACAAACAGGACTTTTAATTGTTTTCAACTTTGATGCATAAGTCTCTAGATAACTCTTTTTGGTATGTCTGTTTTTAAATAATTTCCAAACGTTCTGAACAATGTATATTCGGTTCAACATGTTACGCTTCCATAACATTTTTATTTGTATCGTCTAGCACACGCAATAAGTGCAGGCTCGTGTCAATGGTAACTAATCTTTTTAAAAGCAGCCTTTTTTCAGTTTAACCTGTGTACGTGTGTTTGTTCGCTTTCTGAAACACGATCTGCACGTGAATTGCGTCGAGGCTTTAAATCTCTTTGTATACGATTTAAGCTTCTTTCGTCGAAGTCGGACGACGTCTGTTCTGATCTTCGCATCAACATTATCGTGATACTGCTTTGTCAGATCATGTGACACCTTCATGCTGGTGGTGTTTGATAAACTGTTTTCATCTCGACAACTTCTATTTACATCAGAATTCTTTCGCTCATTTACGATGTTCTGTCAAAATGCAAATGCGATCAATTTCTGTTCGAAAATATGTATGCCCGTCTTTGTTCTCGTTTGAATCGACCGATATGCGCGTAGATGGATTGATCGCGACTGGTAATAGTTACAGGTTGCGACGCTGGCTTGTAAAGTACTGGCTACCAGATGCAGTAAGAATCTTTCGGCACTCGGATGGTATCCCGGCGATTAGCGATGACAGATTTCAGGCTGACTGGTTGCAGTGATTCGAATCATATTTGGATGGTTACTGGTTCGAGGAATTAAGACAACTCTTGCGTGATCACGTCGGTCAATGAGTTGAAAGCTGCCAGCTAGTGACGATGGGCAAGGTGTTTATCTCTAAATCAAGTCATACGGCATTTAGAAATTCCCGTATCGGATCGTTAAAGATGAATTATATACGGTGTTGGATAACAGGTAATCTGCTAAATCAGTAAGGATGATATTCGTGTTGAAGCAAATCGCGAGTCGATCGTTGAGAACCTGAGGAAAACACTAATAATTGAAATCTTCACGATGGTATATTAAAATCTGCTAAGAGTAATTTTGTTTAAATTCTAAAATGGCGTTGGTGTTAAATGACTACAGGTAAACCCACTATAAACATTATACGCGTCACTTTTCCAGTCAAGACTTGCATAACGCCAACTAATAAGGCTGCGCATCGACCTCGGCATA
The DNA here is from genome assembly GCA_036346225.1 of Platerodrilus igneus. Taxonomy (NCBI): domain Eukaryota; kingdom Metazoa; phylum Arthropoda; class Insecta; order Coleoptera; family Lycidae; genus Platerodrilus; species Platerodrilus igneus. The sequence continues at coordinate 4,913,655 of JARFIW010000672.1, read as the reverse complement.
AAGGCGGGCCATGTTCCAGTGCAAGTCGTCAAGATCGTCGGTTTGATTAAAATTATAAATTAAAGATGGTTTTCTTGTGTTGACGTTACAGTGATGCGGTACCAGAATTAAATATCAACCATCTGTTGAAGTCAACCTAGGTTAGGCGAATTTCTCCAAATTATCACCACCATATATTAGAAGTTGGTTTTGATTTATTGTGGTCTTAACCGTCATCAAGTGATTGCTGTGGTATGTGTGCTGATTCGATAACTTCCTTCTTCGATTGGAAGAAATTGTGCTAAGTGGAATTTCAAATTCGCCAATTTGCTCAAGACTCAAAACAAGTCAGATTAAATGGTTTGACTACTGGAAACGATGTTGTTGAGATAATGGATCAAGATTTCAAATTGCAGCTGGCACGCTTTAATGAAGTATATGGTTGTAACATTTTGAAAAGAGATTTATATAATATGGAGATTACGAAAGATGGAAGTTATTGCTACCTGCTCGATGCATCAAGCTTTAATTGGGAATTGATCTGTTTTAAAATGGCTGTAGTGGAAACTTCAGATTTTGAAATTTTGATATAAAAGTGGAAAGACGGAGGAGAAGGTTCAAACGTTATTAGAGGGAGAGACCTTTTTCTGTCTAGTTGCGCAATTTAATTCTGCAGTGTTGGAAATTATAAATGTTTCCATTGTCTAAAGATCAACTGAAGCAATGCTGCGCAAATGTTTGAGATTTGGCTATCCCAGATTCACCAGATCTGGTTACCAGCGGTTTATAGATGTTATCAATCGTGTGATTATTAAATTTTTTCTTGATAAAGTTTTTTTTTTTGTTTCGCCAACATTACCATAAATTATTAAGACGTATTAAACTCGTTTTTTTTTGCTAAATGGTGCCAATAATAAAACAATTTACCGCATGTTAACAAAAGTTGTGGGGAAATTTAAAGACGGTTTAAGGTGTGTTAAATTTAGGTAGGTAGTCCTACTGTATTGTGCGCGGAGGACACGATTAAAAAGATTAAAGGGATCTCACAAAGTGTAGTTAAAAACCGCGGTCTTACAACCTATAACGAGCATACCTCAAAATGGTTAGGCATGCAACGCGCGTGCGCGAGAATAAAGTTCTCCAATAAGAAATTAAAGTCTGGTAGGTAGAAATGTTAAACCATAAAGGCGATTATTAATTGTGGTTTAGTGATCGCGTTTGTGCACTCTTCGAGTGTCTTCGGCAATCTATTTTCAAAGAAAATATTCAGCCGCCATTTAATGTCGTGGTGTAACATCGCCCACGGTTGCTTTATACATCCGTCGGCAGCAATAAACTCTGGTCTAGTATCGCTTTTACAAGAATAGCTTACAGCAACACAAGGAAAACAGCACGGTATGTCATTCAGTAAACGTTCAGCTCCACCAGTTGTTAAAGGGTCTTGTACGAAACAACCAACATCCGTGTAAAGCGTGCGAGATAGAGGTGTTAAAGTCTGCATACCCTGGTCCTAATAGTACAGCAAGCTACACATGGGGCATAAATAAATAAGGTAGTTACTATATTTGTATATATTTATTGTGTTTTGTACAAACAATTAAGGTAGGTCAGTAAACACTATTAAATTGTTGTTAATTGACTTGCATTTTAGCGTACTTTCCTATTGTAATAACCGCATTTGTTTAGAGAAAAATTTAAACAGCTTTTCACATGATCGTTAAGAAATCTAGAATATTTGTTGGATTACGAGTTACAAATGAATTAATACTACATTGGAAGTTTCCGGAATTTGCGTTATAATGCTTCTACCGCGTCACGTAAGGTAATTTAGGTAATTGATGTAGAATATCAATATGTAATAAGACCCATTTACTTACTCTAATATTGTTTTATGATTATTACTGAACAGTACTTAATCTGGTTTATAACATTTTGATAATTCTGAAATTTAGGTAGTTAATGATGTCATACACAAAATTTCTAATTAGAATCTAAATCGGTAATTCACTAATTAACATGGTTGGTATCTAGCGAAGGTTGTAGAATCATTTTAAATTACGAATGCATTCTTCTTTCATTACAGGAGAAATTCCATAGATTTCATATAAGCAAAATGCGCTTCTTAATTATTAAGTCGACCTTGCCATTTCTACATTATTGTTAAGCATGCATTGGAATTTTTGGATGCGGTAATTTCTTGTTTAAAGTAACTTAGTTAAATAAAGTGTAATTTAAAATTCATAAGTGATTGTATAGTCAGTTATTACAATTGAAAACACATTCAGGGAATAATTTATTTGCTCTATATTTTACAGTTTGAACAAAACTTTCTGCTTTTAATTAATTAAAAGCATGCAAGTTTCATGTATATTCCTAAATAGAAAATAAGTAGTTGATGTACCGTTGAATGGAGTTCATCCTTGTTTACACAAATTTCAGATCATGCGAACTAGCGGCTTTGTTAATATTATTTAAAAATCAATACGTTCCAACAATATGTCTTATTGACTGAAAACACGTCTCTTTTTTACATTAATCTCATTTTGTTACAGGTCTATTTAAACAACACATTAATTTCTATTTTGTTACAGGTTAAACTACTTGGATTTGGTTAAACGAAGAAGATAAATGTTATACTTTGTAAAAATTGTAATTAGTTTATTAAACTGTAAATTGGATAAAATATATTATTAAATTTGTGAGTGCTTAATTTTGTGTTACTACCTCTAACTGTTTGGTTAAAGCATATTTTTGGATTGCGAAAAGGTTTTAAAAAATGGAGTTAAATATATACGAGCAAAATTTAGAGGTTCCGGACTTTAAAGTGTAACTTTGCAAGAAGTAGTCCGATTTCAAATCTGTTTACAGATTCGAATTCCGCGTAAAATTTTAGACTAACAAGATGTATCGCATGACTAAAAAATTATAAGAACGCTCAAAAGTCGCTACAGGTAAAAAATCTTAAAATGGGGGTAGCTCCCTTGGGGGTGATGCAATCTAAAAAATTCCTAAAGATTCGGGTAGCTGAGAAAATTCTAATATTAATTAATACCAAACAAGATAGGTTTATCTCGAAAGATGCAATGGCTAGACAAAGAAAACTATTTGGTTCAGATGAAAGATAAAAATGGCTAGTCGAAGAAAACTTTGGTCCAGAATGTTAGCGGTAAAAATCTTAAAATAGGTTTATCTCGTGTGTGAAATGTGGATGCTTGTGGAAATGTGGAGATGAATCTCCTCATTTCCTCCTTATGGGAATTTACATGTAAATTTGGTCCAGATGTGTGTGGAAATGTGGATGCTGGTGGAAATGTGGGTCTGATTACGCCCATAATGTACTACTTCAAATCATGCAGTTTACTACATTCCGACTTGTGTCATTGTTCTTTATGGTGGGCGGCATCGCCTGTCTTGCTTCGCACCTTCGACACTTATAGTCCACTCATTCCGTCTTTTAATTCTTCGCAAGTTTTCATCAAGTAACGTTCTACTGTTTTGATCGCTGTCGCATCCACTTCTTGGATTGAAACGATCTTAGAAAATAGTTAATCCTTTCAATTTATCATACGCATTATCGCTTGGACTATCCGCTTTGTCTATAACATACAAAATCTGTTGACAAAATACATTGGACATTTCTTATTGAGTTGGACGCCATCCAGTCCGGAACAGTTCTAAAAAAGATTTTTTGCAAATTGTCCCCATTTACTAGAGAGGGAATCTTACAGGTTGGTGGTCTCTTACTTTACGCACTCTTATCCTCCGACAGGATTATGTTCCGCCCTTTTACTTAGTAAAAGTCACTTTACGGATCTGTATTTCAACTTTGTTCATCTGAGATACTTCCACGCGGGTGTTCAAATAGTTGATTTTATCGTACGTCGATGTTCTTGGATTGTTTCAAGTAAACAGTACATTCGTCGAGTTTTGAGTCGGTGTGTGACTTGTTGGAAGATTAATCATACCTTACATGTGATTTTCCAATGCTCCACCCGAAGGTACTACATTGGCCAGGAAGCGAGTTTTCTTTTACCTGGAAAATTTGGAATTTTGCCAAACCCTTGCTGTTCCAAGCATGGTAGGGATCTTTAACGTGCGTGACAACACTCACACACGGGACCTCCATTTTACCTCTCATCCGAACGAGGGTGTATTCTTGTGAAAAATGCTCGCCTAACATTTTTCAAGCAGACCGTGTCGGGATTTGAACCCGGGACCTAGAGAAAGACTAATACCTTACATTTGACTTTCCAATGCTCCACCCGAAGGTACTACATTGGCCAGGAAGCGAGTTTTTTTTTTACCTGGAAAATTTGGAATTATGCCGAACCCTTGCTGTTCCAAGCAAGGTAGGGATCTTTAACGTGCGTAACAACACTCACACACGAGACCTCCATTTTACCTCTCATCCGAATGAGGGTGTATTTTTGTGAAAAATGCTCACCTATCATTTTTCAAGCGGACCGTGTCGGGATTTGAACCCGGGACCTAGAGAAAGACTAATACCGCATCACAGTCTCCTATAGGTGACCTTCCTCCACGCCGAGTCACTCAAGCCAATACCTTTTCAGTTTTGGCGTTGATTTTGTTGGGCGCTTTTCTACTACCATGTTGCGAGTACGGGAGCTAAAGTGTTGGAAGCATATTCATGTGTTTTTATCCGCATGGCTACCAAGGCACTCCATCATGAATTAATTTCTGATTTGTTAACCGACGCCTTTCTAGATGATCTTTGCTGATTTATTGTCAGGCGTAGCGACTGTGATAATTTCTACAGTGATTACAACACGAATTTTAGATGTGCCCATGGGCAGTTAGTTTCTATCGCAAAAACAACTGTCGCGAAAAAACACATTTTTTGGCATTTTGTACCGCCCTCTGAGCCTCATTTTGGTGCTTTGTGGGAGGTGGATGAGAATTCGATTAAAAGTTTGCTTCTTCGTACCATAGGTTAGCAAGTTCTGACCTACGGGGAACTAGCCACCGTCCTTGTTTAGATTGAGGCCATCTTAAACTCGCATCTTCTCACCCCCGTGAGCAGTGACCCAACGACTTGAGTTGTTTGACACTAGGTGCTTTCTGACTTTGGCCCCTTTAGTTGCTATTCATGAACCTACCCTTTCTGATCTTCAGCTCAACTGCCTGTTACGTTGGAAATTGATCTAGCGCATTTATCAAGATTGCTGGTGTCGGTGGTCTAAAGATTATTTGCATATGCTCCAACTGTTCAAATGGCACAAACAGTCTCCGCAGGTTCAGGTAGGTACCTTAGTGCTAACTAATGCCGATAATATTCCACACCGTTGATGGTCCCTTGGACGTGTTATTGCGGTCCATCCAGGAGCTGATAGGGCCGTTAGGATTGTCATTGTCAAAATCGAGCAAGGCAAGGTGAAGAGTCCTCTCGTTAAGCTCTGACCTTTACCTTTGTTGTAAATTTTCTTTTATCTTTCTTCGTATAATTTTTTTTGTTTTGGTTTTTGCCCGCATAATTATTTCCTTAGTTTTCTTATATTAATTAATTTTTTTCTTTTCTTTGTTTCCATTCCGTTCCATCCTTTGCAGTTATTTTCTTTTCAAAAATGCCTTATATTTTGGTGGCCGGTATGTTCAGTTTGTAATTATAGTTTAAATTATCGCATAAGATGTAGCGTGTATATAAATTCCCCTCTGTCGTGTATATAGTATAATCTATGGTGCTACTGCGATTAAGCTTCAAGTGCTTTTGTGTTGTGGTGCGCCGCGTGCAGGTTTTTGTACAAAGTTGTAAGAAGGTGGCGTTCGTAGATATGGTGCTATTGATGTGTTAATGCTTTTGAGTTTCACAAAAAGGTCCACCGTTCCTCGTACTGTCATCGCCGACGCCGCAGTTACTACTCGTAAGTACTTTGAGGTTGCGCATATTAAAATTGCTCATACGTTACACGTCCATTATCTCCACCATCTGTGGTTATCGAAGTCAACGCACGCAAAACACAATCACACAAGATATTTTATAGTTTCAGTTTACAACAAAAATTAAAATACAGTTTCCTTTACTCTATAAAAATTGACATTCAAAAATTTCGAGGTAAAAAAACTCGCTTCCTGGCCAATATAGTACCTTCGGGTGGAGCTTTGAAAAATCAAATGTAGGGTAGAAATATATATCCCGGGTTCAAATCCCGACACGGTCCGCTTGAAAAATGTTAGGCGAGCATTTTTCACAATAATATGCCCTCGCTCGGATGAGAGACAAAATGGAGGTCCCATGTGTGAGTGTTGTCACGCACGTTAAGGATCCCTACTTTGCTTGCAACAGCAAGGGTTTGGCAAAATTCAAAATTTCCAGGTAAAAAAAAACTCGCTTTCTGGCCAATGTAGTACCTTCGAGTGGAGCATTGGAAAATCAAATGTAGGGTAGAAGTATATAACTTCGGTATGTATTTTATATTATTTGTTGAATAAGGTCATTAAAAGTCTTAACCGACTGGTTATTCATATTACAAAAAAATATAATAAACATGCTCAGACCCCAGAGCAGAAAGAAATTTTTTTTGTGTGGCTGATACGAATCTGAAATAAGATTTTCAGAATTCATAATGTCAGGTGAAATATAGCAGTTGATAATTTTAAAGATCTGACTTCCGATTCGTAATCAGCGACTCCAACAATCCCTAGATATCTAGTTTCAGAGCCGACTTTATGGGCAGGCGAGTAAGGCGACCGCCTGGGGCCGCCAAATTTAAAGGGCTCCCAATACATTACCAGATTATCATTATTACCGTATTGGCCCGAATGTAACGCGGTAAAAATAGTTATTCAGTCATTTAACAAATCCAGGAAATGAGAACAATACTGCAATAAGTAATTAGTGGCTAATTACACATTTCCCTTAAAATTTTTAAAACGATCTATGCGAGTCGTATATGGTTCCTGATAATTTTTTCTGGACAAAAAAAACTACCTGAATATAGGCAACATGAGAATAGTTTCTCTAAAGATTCATTGCAATCAGCAGCCATAAATGACTTCTTAAGAAACATGTCATAAAACAATACAAAAATAACAATAAACGCATGTCTGTGCGGGTCGCGGGATGACTCAGCGACCGGATGTCAGACCGAGCCAGATTGCCGGTAGCTTTATGGTCCCGTCTTATGTTTTTTCCGTTAGTTAGAACCGAGTTTTAAATAAGTAAGGTTGTGTGATCATAATAGCAGTAAAATATTCCTTTTGTTAACGATTTTTTGTAGAAATATTTTGAGGTTCATAACTACGATTTCAAATATTGAAAATATGAGTAGTGCAAAGGGAAGTAAAAGTGATTCCAGCGCTGAAAAGCGTAAACGCAAGAGAAATGCGGAAGCTTTTATTGCATCTCAGAAAGGTGCGATATTTAAACATTTTAAAAGCAGTATGAAGGAAGAAGAAGAGTCTCCAGCGACTCCACCTACGAAAAATTATGAAGAAAAGGACGAAGCTATTCAACATGAACATGGCATCATTAATACAGATGCTCCAATCGCACCAGGTACGTGTATCGGAATGTAGCCGAAATTTATTGATCAGAATCGGCTTGATTTTTTGGTTGGAATGGGAGTTAACAGAGCTCGCAATAGCAATTATACAAAAAACCCTAACGATCGAAGAGATTTTTTCCGATTTCTATTATATTAGACATTTACCTAACAAAGAAAAAATTGATCGGCGTTGGCTATACTCAGTGCAAAAAAACCGTGTCTATTGTTTTTGTTGCAAGCTATTTAGATTTCCAATAAACAACTTTGCAAGCGATGGGTCCAACAATTGGAAAAATCTTGCCTCTTATTTCTGTAAACATGAAACATCAACGTGCCATTTCGAAGCACAAAAACAATGGAATGAGCTAGAAATGCGTTTACAAAAATCAAACGATTGATAGAAAAGCGTAGGAAATGATAGAAAAAGAAAAGGTACACTGGCGAAATGTGTTAGAACGGCTTCTGACGATCACAGAATTTAGCAGAGCATAACCTTGCATTTCGGCGATCTGTTGAAAAGTTAAATCATCCTCATAATGGAAATTTTTTTGGGTTTGGTGGAGATCTTAGCGCAGTTTGATCCAGTCATGTCGAAACCTGTGCGGCGAGTAACCAGCGAAGAAATTCATTACAATTTTTTGGGAAAAACATTCAAAACGAATTTATACATTTGATCAGCAGCCACACGCTTGAAGAAATAAAAAGGAGAATACTTCGTGCATAATATTACTTAGTTATTCTCAACTGTACTCCCGACATTAGCCACAATGAACAAATGACCATGGTTATTCGGTTTCTTAACATTGCAGACAGTACTGTGAATAGTGTAGAGCCTTTTGTTGAATTTCTAAAGGTAAACAACAGTACTGGTGCCGGACTAGCAAAAGTTGACTGACCTTGGAATACCCCTTATAGACGGTAGAGGCCAAAGTTATGCCAACGGAGCGAATAAGAGTGGCTATAAAAATGGTGTTCAAGCTCAGATATTTAGAGAAAATAATAAAGCATTCTTTCTTCCTTGCGGTTGGGTGATATGTTCAAGTCGTCTCGTGAAGGAAAGACGTTTTTCGGAATCATTTAACAAATTTACGTTCTTTTTGCTGGCTCAACAAATAGATGGGATAATTTGAAAAAATGTATAAGTATTTTGACAGTAAAATCATTAGTAAAAACACGCTGGGAATGTCGTGTTGACTGCATAAAGGCAATTCGGTATCAAGTTGGCGAAATATATCATGCATTAATGGATCAGCACGAAGAGGCGGCTGACCCAAAATGTGCAGCCGAAGCAATGTCTCTAGCAAAATAGGTTAGGAATATGAAGTTTTTAGTTATGCTGATAATTTGGTATGACATTCTTGTACAGATTAATGTAATCAGCAAACTGATGCAATCAAACGATATTCAAATGGATGTAGCTGTATCAATTTTGAAGAAAACTGAAGAATTCCTTGTGAAGTGCAAAGAAAATGGATTTAAATCTGCCATTATAACATCGAAGGAGCTGGCAATTGATGATCTGAAAATGACTAAAGAGGAAGCTGTTTTCCAACCTGTCCCATCAATTAGAAAGAGGAAGAAGAAAATCCATTTTTCGTACGAGGCAACAGATGAAACATTAAAAGATCCTAAAGAAAAACTACGAGTCGAGTTTTTTGTTGTACTAATGGATCAAGCTTGTATGTCGATACGGGAGAGATTCGAACTATTATACAACTTTTCTGCAAAGTTTGGCTTTTTGAACGACATGGCAGCATTTACTCTGACGGTGCAAAGAACTGGAGCATCTGCTTTCTGCTGAGGTGCAAAGTAATATTGACGGAACCAGCCTCTTAACCGAACTGTATCCGAGCGAGTAGGAAATGGCGGAACGGCTCTGAGAGTTTTGCTTTACGTGTGCGCGAACAGGTTCGTGGATATTATGCCCAATGTATACATAGCATTACGCATTTTTCTTATAACTCCTGCCACAGTGGTCAGTGGAGAGCAAAGCTTCTCAAAATTAAGATTGATAAAAACATATTTGCGCTCCACCATGTCGCAGGATGGAATGTTAATCTATCTGTGATTTCCATCAAAACAGCATTACCCATACCCTAAACTTTTCCGAAATTATTAACGATTTTGCTACCAAAAAGGCTAGAAAAGTTAAATTTTAATACTTTATATTTTACTTTATATCAATATCATTAGGATCAATATTATTTGTATTAGAATAAATTGTTACTAAATCACAGTTGCTTCAATTTTACTTTCAAATATACAGTGTGTCTACTTAAGTTGGCGGCATATGAAAAACTTTTTTATTTATAGTTTTGGGGAAAAAATTACTCTTTATAAAAAGTTCTGCCTGGTATCAAACCTAAAATAAAACAGTTAAAATAGCTAAATTTATCAGTCATATACGAGGTTTATCAATAAATATGAATTTGGTACATGAGTAAATTACTTTTATTTTTGAGAATTTTGAAAATTGTTATTACAAAAAGTTATTTAGAATTAAAAACTACGGTAAAATATGCAATTATATCTATCTATCGTAAAAAACTTTTTTGTTACTTTTTTCAAACTTTTCCCTAAATTCTAGGATGCACTGACTAAAATTGTTTGACAGTAAACGTCAAGACTTCAGTTTGTAAATGTATTTGTAATGCCAGCAACATTGAGTTTACAAGAAAAAATTGAAATTGTGTTAATTGTGGGTGAAAATTATAAAACATTTCGTGAAGCTGCCGGCATTTTCAATAATCGACATCCAGAAAAAAAGGGTTCCCAATGAAACAGTAAGAAAACTATTAATGAAATTTAAGAGTTTTGGAGATGTAAAAAATACATATACCAACAAACGTCAAAAACTGGTTGCTAATGATGAGATGGAGTTTGGAGTAATGCTGTCAACAACTGAACATCTGAAACATTCTTTGCGAAAAAGGGCATCTTTGAATCCAAATACTGTAAGTAAACACACGGTTTTAAAAATTTTGAAAAAGAATAAATTGCACCCGTACAAACCGCAATTTATCCGTACGTTAAGGCCAGGAGATCATGATAGACGCTTAGAATTCTGTTGTAATATCCAAGGAAAGTTGGAAGATAATCCAGTTATGGCAAGACATTTTCATCAAGTGGAAGAGTTTTTTCACAAAACTGCCGTTGGTGTAGTGAGACTAATCCATATTTTACAAACAAAACTTGCGACCAGTATGCTTTCAAAACTAATGTGGGTGTGGAATTTTTAAAAATGAAATAATTGGATCTTTCTTTTTTCGAGAATCTTTGAATTGGCCGTTATTTACTTTTTCTACAAAAAGAACTAGATGATTTTCTTGATGATCTAACCCTACTTGAACGTCAACAAATATGGTTCCAGCAGGATGATGCCTCATGCCACAGCAGGTTAGATGTAAGACAATACCTTAAAAATTGTTTTAATGAAAGAGTTGTGCATCGGTTTACGGAAATTCGTTAGCCACCTCGCTCTCCAGATTTGCCCCACTCGACTTTTTCTTGTGGGGCTACTTGATAGAGAAGATGTACCTCCAAGGGCGATTCACAGATGTTGTCTGTGTATCGTAGATTAAATGTAATAGAGGAAGTTCGAAAAAAGTAGGAGAAAGGTTTTTTTACGATAGATAGATATAATTGCATATTTTACTGTAGTTTTTAATTCTAAAATAACTTTTTCTAATAACAATTTTCAAAATTCTCAGAAATAAAGGTACTTTACTCTTGTACTAAATGCATATTTATTGATAAACCTCGTATATGACTGATAAATTTAGCTGTTTGAATGTTTTATTTTAGGTTTCATACCAAGCAGAACTTTTTATAAAGAGTAACTTTTTTCCTAAAACTAAAAATAAAAAAGTTTTACATATGTCGCCAACTTAAGTAGACACACTGTATATTTGAAAGTAAAATTGAAGCAACTGTGATTTAGTAACAATTTTTTTAATACAAATAATATTGATCTTAATGATATTGATATAAAGTAAAATATAAAGTATTAAAATTTATCTTTTCTAGCCTTTTTGGTAGCAAAATCGTTAATAATTTCGGAAAAGTTAAGGGTACGGGTAATGCTGTTTTGATGGAAATCACAGATAGATTAACTAATCTATCTTGCGACATTGTGGAGCGCAAATATGTTTTTATCAATTTTAATTTTGAGAAGATTTGCTCCCACTCGCCACTGTCACAGGAGTGGTAAGAAATATCCGTAATGCTATGTATACATTGGGCGTAATATTCACGAACCGTTTGCGCACACGTAACGCAAAACTCTCAGAGCCGTTCCACCATTTCCTGCTCGCTCGGATACAGGAAATATTTTTGCCAAAGTTTTCAGTACAGTTAAGAGGCTGGTTCCGTCAATATCACTTTGCACCCCATCAGAAAGCAGATGCTCCAGTTCTTTGCACCGTCGGAGTAAATCGGCATCACACATATCTTTTACTACTGCCATGTCGTTCAAAAAGCCAAACTTTGCAGAAAACTTGTATAATTGGTCGAATCTCTGCCGTATCGACATACAAGCTGGATCCATTAGTGCAACAAAAAACTTGACTCGTAGTTTTTCTTTAGGATCTTGTAATGTTTCATCTGTTGTGACACACTGTATACCGAATACTGTGACAATTCTTTTATATTTCTTATATTTTAATAATTATTATTTATTGATACAAGCGGGAGTGCCACCAAATGCGTTTTGCTTGGGACCGCCATTTGTCTAAAGCCGGCTCGGCCTAGTTTTATAGAAATAAAATAATTGTTTTAAAAATCTACCGTCATATTTGATCTGCCGTTTTGAATTTCGAAAATGACTTCAGATTCGTAATCAGGAACCCCAAAAACCCTAGATACCAAGTTTGAAGCAAATCCGTCAATATTAAAAAAAGTATGTTTGCCACATAAAATCTGCCATGTTGTAAGAGGTTATGTCAAAAACCTGATGTGATGAGTTAAGAGACCGATTGGGTTTCAACGACCTCAAAAGCATATAGTAAACATGGTCAGACCAACAGATCAGAAAGAAAAAAAATTTTTGTGTGACTGTAATCAATGTATAAATATAAAACTTCTACTTTTAAAGCATATAGTTAGCAATAAATAGCTCAATACGTTTAAGATTAAGATTAAATAAGGTATGTTGTAAGTAGAACAGAGTTTATCAAAGGCCGACCCTGAGCATACAGGAAATTACTACGTAGTTTCTTTACGGTATAACAGCGTTACAACATCCTAAAGTGTTTATATAAATATATTATAGGAATGAAAGTGCCATTAAAAAACTTGAAATCAATGAAGTCTTTACCTAATTTAGAATAATATATTGAGTACAAGTTATATATTTATTTAAATACTAATATATAATAAAATTTATCCAAATTAATATATTCCAAAAATAATATAGAAGCAATTCTATGGTGATTTTAAATCCTCTTTTAAAAGGTTCATAAGACGGTATTCTTAACAAAATACGAGAATTATATATAATTATTAATTCCTTAACAACGTCCTTGTACTTTGGCAAAACGAGTAACAAAGCATGAATTTAATTAGAGTTTTTAAAATATATTCGTCCGAAAGTCTGGTTAATTAAAGCTTTATCTGCGAACTTATAGGTTAAGTAACGGTCAAATTTCTATTTTAGCTCTAAGTAAAAATCGCTACTTAATAGCACTGTTAAATCCAAGATATATGTAGATATATATTTCAGAAACCCTAATTATGTACAGCTCAAAATTAGCATATGCTTTGCTAACTAAATTCTGAAAATTTCTGGTACCAGGCACAAAATACTCACGTTTCGTGGTACAAATTTGATGTGAGTAATAAAATATTTTTCTTATAAAACAACTTTGGTTAAAGGCATTTACGCACCAATGAAATAAAAGAGTTTTGGCGGGAAAGCAGCTGCTGCTCTCTTTTTAGTCGTTATGTTATTAGCACGTTGTAGTACAGGACTGAAATACTTGTCAAGGTCTCATTCCGCGAAGATTACGTGGTCGCTATATCCCCTACGTTTATTACCCATTCTAGAAAGGAGTATAATTTTGATATCTTAGGGTACAAATAAGTTTATTACGTTACGTGCTTGGTCGTTCTTTGGAACGTTCTACTTGCTAAATACAAATTAAATTAAAATTCCCTGATTTTAATTTTACTTGATTTTCTTAGCTGCTTACACAAGGATTCTATTTATCGTCATGTGATCCTAGAATACTATGCACGCAATTAAAATTACAGAATAAAATACGCATAGTTTACTAAGATCGACCGAATGTTCATTTATCAAAAAATGTTTTCAAAACTTTGCTTTCTAATCTTTAGAATATTAAAGGAAATGAACGCTATATCGAGTGCAGAACCGGATTTAGACGAAGTTCCCGAGAACAGCGCCCCTGTGCACCTACTAACTAGTTTTTTATTTTTAATAAGTACTAAACAAAAACTTGTGTTGAGAACTAAATAGCTTTATTAATCATTAACCAGGTGCTCTGCGGTTGATTTAAAGGTAACAGGATTGAACGGATGTGGTCTTTGTTCAGACCTATGTATCTAAAAGCAATCGTTTTCATGCTTATACTAAGTCAAACGAGTTTTCATTAAAACTGTCTATCATCAAATACTAGAAAACTAAAATTTTCCTTGTAGTGGTTATCAACAAGATCAATTTAGTTAAAATATGGCCAAAAATCGCGCAACTTCCGGTTATACGAGAAGTGCTTTATTTTAAACGACAGGTCCTGTTTTTTATTATATATTTCAGCAGTTCTTGAGAGGAGATTAGTTTGATGTAATGGTTTATATAACTATTTGCTTCTAAGAACATTTCTCTACGACTATCGAATAAAAATCCATTCTAGCTTGATAGACGAATGATAGAGGAAAGTGCCCAAAACCGGACCCCTCCCCTAAAGTGGACCCCTGGTCTTCTGGCTCTGTACGGTGCTGAACTCTTACGGAATCAATCGTAACTATTAGTTTAGACTTCTACCACTACAAAGTGGAGCGGTCACGTCACCTGCTTCACCCGCTGGCTGTCAGTTCCCTATTACGTGTTTTGTTGTTAAAGAAACATTCTTCAGTGTAATACGTTATTTGACATTCCTCCTATATTTTGGCAGGTAAGGTTTTTAACATATATATATATATATATATATATATATATATATATATATATATATATTACTCATATTTAGACCAGGGTAGAAAATTAAATAATCACATCAAATAATTTTAATCACCGTGTATAAGGAATTTCATTAAATAATACGCGTTATTAAAACCATGAAGCATAAATAAACTCGGTTGTTTCAGTAAAAATAAGAAATTTAAATTATTTATAAGACGAAGCAGTAGTGAAAAGCTCTGCGTGTAATGTAATTATTCTAAACAAAGAGAAATTACATGCAAAGTTTATATTAATTAACTCTATTTAAGTAACCGGTAGTAAAACAAAGTGTACCTATAATAATTAATATTTAAGTTGTATTCGCTAAAAATGAAAAGGATAGAAATCAATTTTAATTGGAGTTAATTAAACCGTTAATAACATATAATACCTATAGAAACTTGTAAAAACCCAAGATTAAAATACCACGGATTAAAGCTCTGAGAATTAATATTATGTTGAACACCTGCGTAGTTTAAATAACACATTCGGCGTAAATTTTGCAGATAATTAATGTTTCAAAGAATCTTGGGGAAAACGTCGCATAATAGTTACGAGAATTGCTAAAGCTGGGTATTTCACACTCCATGTGGACTAAAATAATCGATAATAAAGAATATCAAGTTGCACCAATAAGAACACGGTAGAGAAGGAAAGAGAAAATGCGTCAAGCAAAGACACATATTGTAGAAGGCGGGATTTAAGCAACGTCACGGGGTCACAATTGGTTAAAATAGGATGCAAATATCAGAGGTAGAACAACAATTTCTGTACAAAATCAATTAGTTTTCTCGGACATGCTTGCGTGCCGTGTGGAAATTTTCTGAGATTTGAATGGGGCGAGTGAAAATTCGTAAAATCGACGCGTGAGCGGCAGACTGGGAACATGGCATGAGAAATTCGTTAGAATTACCCGTTTTGGGGAACAGACCGATAGACAGGCTTTTTGCTATATATACCGAGATGAATATAAACAAGCTCTCTTAGACTTTTGACGATTCGATGCGTTAAAAGCTCGTACATACGCGACTTGATTAAAGATGGTAAACCGTGCATTTTAGTTTGATTAAATAATTTAAAGTTTGCTAGTATATTTTAGTGATTCAAAATAGCTTGTTATTTACGTGCTAACATGAATGTACTTCAGTGCACTTAGATACAAGGTAATAAAAGTTAGTTTCACTGTACCAATCAGCAAAATTTACAACGACGAATGTATACACAAAAGTAGGCAGTTTTGGCGTATATTGGTGACAGAAGCATGAATTCTTTGCTATTTTTCGGGGTGTTAATAATTAAATGGTTCAAATACGTGTCTGGATCCATGAAACAAGGGTCAGATAAACACAGATGAGTTCCGGAAAGGCCCAGAAACGACTTTGAATGGATGGTGATGGAGAAAATTTAAAAGCGTAGAGAATCAGAAGCCGTAAATATAATCCTGGTGAATGGTGTGATTAACTAAAGAAACGATACTTTGAAGCTACGAGGACAGTAACCTTCAGGTAAATTATACTATTTTGTTTGACATTTTTGTGTGTATTGAATGACTTTATAATTGATTTACTTTAAATGGACATTAGTGAAATTGTTCTAACCATAAAAGTTTAATTTTAAGATGAAATTTGCTTGTTTAAGTAAAAGGGTATTTTGTTTTGATGTTCGGGAATATGATGAAACTTTGGGTATGTCTTTGAGCTCAATTAGACAAACCTGGTTAATTAACGTAAAGGGGTGGTAGATGCTCCTTTATACTCAGACTCCGGTCTGCTTATATTGTTATATTAATTAGTAGGCATCCAACAAGGACTTTAATTTTGGATGCACAGTAAAATGATAATAAAATTAATCCTGAAATTCTTTTTAAAACTGAATTTTATGCTGAATTTTAATTTTGAAATTTTTATGTATTCTGAATATTGATGTAAATAGAGTTAACGTTGATGTTTTTGGTAGGAATGTGTTGTTTTTTTTTTATGAATGAGGAGGTTTATAACATTAGGTGAGCAGCCGAGGCGAAAAGCGTAGTTCACGGATTTTAAAGGAAACACAGCATTCTTGACGCCCAAACTGTGGGGCTCGAATGTTGTTTTTTTTAAAGGGCCAGTACCTGCAGATAATGAGAAGATTCACAGCAATATATATATAAGGAATGTAGATAATATGTATCGTGTAGCCATCGTATTTGAATGTTCCATTAAAAAGTTATTATGTAAACAATATTTAGGCTATAGTCGCGCAACGGGGATCCCGTAAGTTTCCTAAAGTGGACCCCTTATTTGTCAGGTACGTGAAGTTAGCCGCAACATTTTTGAATTTTTTAAATCCTTCTCAAGTAATTCCGAGTAAGGCCAAAAAAAGAAGCTTCCATAGCAAGGCAGTACTGAACTAATTCTTTTTCAAGATCTTTGCCCAAAACCGTAGGCCTGCCTCTGTTTGTTTTAGCTGCTTCCTCAGGTGTACCGTATTTCATGTTTGATAACCGCATAAGAGTTGTTTTTGGTGCATTAAATTGCTTAGAAGCCTTCTTTTAACCCATCTTCTTTTTTCGAACTGCGTCAATAGCTTTAGCCATTTTCAATGGACTCCACTTCCTATAGTCAATCTTCCCCATTATCTTCTTGAAATCTAAAACAGAATTCAAAGAAAATAATAGTGTGCAGAGACATATACAGCAGGTTTTTAAACATGACAAATAAAAGTGCGTGAAGTTAGCCGCAACATTTTTGAATTTTTAAAAATATTTGTCATAATTAGGCGCCAATTAGGCGCCATTTTGCGCCGCTAAAACTAAATTTTGCGCCGTCTTGGCAAACAAGTTATTGATAAAATAAGATTTTTCCGGCCAAGTTCACGAAGCCGCACTTTTTTTCAATTTTCAGAAAATCTTTATTCCATAATTTAGCGCCAATTAGGCGCCATTTTGCGCCATTGAAACGAAATTTTGCGCCCTCTTGTGTACCAAGTTATTCGCAATAAACTATTTTTCTGAACTCCAAAAACGTGAAGTTGGCCGCGACTTTTTCGAATTTTGAAAAAAATTTTGCACCACAATTAAGCGGTAATTAGGCGCCATTTTGCGCCGTTAAAACGAAATTTTGCGCCCTTCTGTGTAACAAGTTATTCGAAAAAAACCATTTCTCCAAACTAGCCCAAAATCGTGAAGTTGGCCGCGACTTTTTTGAATTTTGAAAAAATTTTTGTACCACAATTAAGCGGTAATTATGCGCCATTTTGCGCCGTTGAAACGAAATTTTGCGCCCTCCTGTGTAACAAGTTATTTGAAAAAAACTATTTCTCCATAATACCCAAAATCGTGAAGTTGGCCTTACATTTGATTTTCCAATGCTCCACCCGAAGGTACTACATTGGCCAGAAAGCGAGTTTTTTTTATCTGGAAAATTTTTAATTTTGCCGAACCCTTGCTGTTCTAAGCAAGGGAAGGATCTTTAACGTGCGTGACAACACTCACACACTGAACCTACATTTTACCTCTCGTCTGAACGAGGGTGTATTTATGTGAAAAATGCTCGCTTAACATTTTTCAAGCGGACCGTGTCGGGATTCGAACCCGGGACCTTGGGCGTAGTAGTCACACGCATACCAACTATGCCACGGAGCCGCCTGTACGAAACTCCACGCTTTTGTACACTCATTGTTATTAATGACAGTTTTGTACACAGTGATGGTCGTTCTTGTAATAGCGTCGGGTGGCAATGTGGGAGTACGCGTACCGCTCGTTCGAGCGTCAATAAATGATTTTAGCTCTCGTGACAAAATCGCTGCAACTTTTAATATCTCAGCAATAAATTGACATTTT
This sequence comes from Platerodrilus igneus, assembly GCA_036346225.1. NCBI lineage: Eukaryota > Metazoa > Arthropoda > Insecta > Coleoptera > Lycidae > Platerodrilus > Platerodrilus igneus. The sequence goes on along the minus strand of JARFIW010000672.1, from coordinate 4,895,177 downwards.
GGGATGATTTTTTTTTAAAATTTGGGTATGTTTTACTTTTGATTTCAAATGTCGTATTGAAAATTTAAAAAAAAGTTCTTATATCTGAAATTTAACATTATTTATTCATCATAATTTCCTTTATAAAAAGATTAGCTTTTCAAATTCATTTTTAGACTAATTTCATTACATGAAATAAGGATAAGAATCCATGCGAAAAGCCAATTATTTATATAAAAAATAATTATCACAAATAAATAATGTTAAACCTCAGCCGTAAGAAACAAATGTTTAAAATTTTCAATACATTTGAAATCAGCAATAAAAGTACTCCAATTAAAAAAAATTATTTCACTATATAAATTTGTTGTGATATATAAATCGCGAGATTAGTCGCGAGAGCTCAGAATCTTGTATCAACGTCTAAAAATAAAAATTATTCTCTACCATTCTAAAGTCAGATGATTTTTTTTTCGAAAGAGCTTAATGAAAAAAACAGATTTCGAATGGCTTTCGTCCCGATTCAATAGAATATATACCACACAAGGTACGCTAATTTGCCTGTAGCGAAAATAATGCATTCACTTTAAAGCCGTTTTTTGAAACTTAACTGTAGAAAATCAATTTCCCATAACAATACGTTATAGTTTGACTTTTTCTGAATAAATTCTTTAATTTATTTACACCTTCACAGACCAATTCTGTAGAACTTCCAGTGAGAAAGAATTTTTTATAAAACAAATGAATTATTAACAAAACTATTAAATGTTTTTCAATGAAATTTTAATGGTAACTTAAAAGTCCTTAGATGCACACCTTTCAAATGATTTCAGCTGAGTATATCATTTATTGTTTAAACAATATCAGACTCAAGAAACTGGCATTCTAGACATTTCAAATTCATTTGTAAATAAACAAATTAACCAACTTTAAATGATGATCATTCATTTTGTAGGTCTTTTTAAAGCATACACCTTTCATTTGAAACTTTTTTCTATGTTTTCTATGTTCCGTCAATCATTGAAAAACGCATTTTTCACACACTTTTGGCCATTGTTTAAAAATATTAATATTGAAATGAAATGATTGCATTCGTATTGCACTTCATTCCAATGGCTGACATTAACATAACATGCATTCAAACTGTCCCCTAATTTTTTCGAAATTTTTCCTAATTTCCACGAACTAAATAACGCTATCGTTTACATTTAATATTATTATAATTTTGCAAACATTTGACGTCATTTTTCCTAAAGATGGGTTAAGATCGTATTTAATGTATTTAACTTTTCACATCTAAATAACTAATTTATTGTAAAAGTAATCCACATAAAACTTCTATCAGCACAACGCACATTTTGTGCGAATAGTGTAATTATAAAATCAAAATCCAGCCAAGTATGATAAAAGTAAAAAGTAGCGTGTCAACCAATGTGGTCAGTAGCAATTAAAATAGAGTAAAAAAAGTATTAAGAAAAGTTGTTATAGATCACTCAAAAAACCAAAATAAATACGAAATTTTGTAAAACAATTCGCTTTTTAAATTTTCTCCATTTTTTTTTTGCCCTCATGAGATAATAATTTATTATTGTAGTAATAAGCATGCCATGAACAAGCAAACAATTCCAAAATTTTATTTAACATTAACAAACAAAATTTAACAACGCTTTACCTTGTGTTCTGGTTTCATGGCACCCTTATTATTGCAACAAGAAATCATTATTTGGACACACACACACACATGTGTAGTTAGCACCCCGTTTTTGAAAAAGTGTGATTTTGAAAGTTGCTCCAGGTTGTTTTAAACTTGTACTACATTGTTTTCATTCGACATTATTTTATTTCAAACGATTCTTTATAAAAAACGAAAAAAGTTTTTATTGGCACCCACTCTTTCGAAAATTGAAGATTTGACCCGCGCCATACGGTGTTTTGTTTACTTCAAACATAGTTGCAAAAGGACAGTTCGTCATTTACGTACATTTTTAATAAAAATAATTCCGATATTTAAAACCATATCTTAAATTATACACGTATGCTATGCTAATCAACTATTAAAGTAAAACGGTTCAATCAATTTCAGTACGAACAATGCAATCTCGTATTTGGAGCATATACAACAGTCAACATTCTCATTATAACATAAAATGCTTTAGGAAATATAGGCAACAGTGTTGGAAGTAAAAGAGTAGCAAAGGTATTACGTTTACGAATCATCTACATATATATAAAAGGAAGTGGTTACGTATCTTGAGTAGGCGAACATATATAAATAAAAATTAAAATAAAAAATCTTTTCCCCTCGTTTGAAAATTGTAATCAGGAAGTTCCCCTCGATGAATATATGCCAACAAAATAAAATTTGGAGTTTTGGAAAATGCGGAAGTAAGGTAGTCTCTTGTGTGCTACGGAAGTCACAACTTAACAACTATCAATATATATATATATATATATATATATATATATATATAATACATATATATATATATATATATATATATAATATATATATATATATATATATATATATATATATATATATATACAGTTATACAACAATGAACACTATGCCAAGCGTTATTTATTCCAGGTGTTTCATTAGCTATCCTCACCTACTTTTCTAAAATTCATAGCCACCAAAGCACTCAGATATACACGTTGAAACCTTTACAGCAGTTCCATGTTGCATCTAAGCATAACACACAAAGAACCAGACCCTTATCAAGTCCTCCACCAGAGATATCAAAGCTCAAAGCTACAAAAATTTGAAGCTCAAAAATTTATAAAAAAATAAGGCAACAAATATTAGGGTTAACAGCACTTTTAATACAAGCCACTCATTTAGGCTCATCATCATGCCAAAAATCAACCTTGATATACATCCCCTTGTGCTAAAAAATTACCCTCAAAGCGGCCTCTTGAGAAATGAAAACAGTTGCCCTCAATAGCAGTCCTCAAGCATTAGACTTCAAAATAGTCTAATAGTGAAGAGGACACACAAGACAGAACAGACTGTAAGGAAAACAATAGTGTTTTAATTATTAGTCTATGACCCACCAATCCCAAGAAAATGAGTTTTCGGTAGGAGCTTACAAATTCAAAAATCAGCATGCGCTGTGAAACAAAGATGGCCGCCATTTTGAAACGGTTGACTCTATAAACTTTAGTAAAATTGTTTTGAGCTACTGATTCCATATGTAATTGATGGTAAACATATCAATTTTTTCTAAAATGGTCAAGCAACCAGATTATTTTTTTCTGGACCATTTCAAATGGATTGACCCCATCTTAATAATACATCTAAATTTAATATTCTAACACAATACCTAAATTCGACGATTTTTAAATATAAAAAGTTAAAAACATATTTCTTTCGAAACATAAGTTGTCAAGTACACTATCCACTGCGTGGATAAAGAAAACCTACCACCATTGGTAAATATTAATTAAAAAAAATGACGTTACTACGCCATATTAAAAACTGTTTTTCCTAACAGCCTTTTAAGAAAGTAAATTATAAGGTTTTTGTTAAATAATTAGTCTATAAGCAAATAAAAACTCACATTGAAAATTATAACAGCTCAGCGATGTACTACATTCGACAGATATTTCAACTCAACACAAATTAGAACAGTATCCCGACAATCTATAACTACCATTAGCATAGAACAAGCGTCCGCACATAAAATCCGTGAAGTTGGCCGCGACTTTTTCGAATTTTGAAAAAAAAAATTTTGTACCAAATTTAAGCGGTAATTAGGCGTCATTTTGCGCAGTTGAAACGAAATTTTGCGCCCTTCTGTGTAACAAGTTATACGAAAAACAACTTTTTTTCTGAACTACTTAAAAGCGTGAAGTTGGCCGCGACTTTTTGGTATTTTGAAAAAAAATTTGTACCAAATTTAAGCGGTAATTAGGCGCCATTTTGCGCCGTTGAAACGAAATTTTGCGCCCTCCGGTGTAACAAGTTATTTGAAAAAATATATTTATCCGAACTGCCTAAAAGCATGAAGTTTTGGAAAAACGGCGCAAAATGGCGCTTAATTACCGCTTAAATTTGGTACAAAAATTTTTTCAAAATTCGAAAAAGTCGCGGCCAACTTTACGATTTTAGGTCGCTTAAAAAAATAGTTTATTTCGAATAACTTGTTACACAGGAAGGCGCAAAATTTTGTTTTAACGGCGCAAAATGGCGCCTAATTACCGCTTAAATTTGGTACAAAATTTTTTTCAAAATTCGAAAAAGTCGCGGCCAACTTCACGATTTTAGGTCGCTTAGTAAAATAGTTTATTTCGAATAACTTGTTACACAGGAAGGCACAAAATTTTGTTTTAACGGCGCAAAACGGCGCCTAATTACCGCTTAAATTTGGTACAAAATTTTTTTCAAAATTTGAAAAAGTCGCGGCCAACTTCACTAGGCGTCGCCGTGGATCAATGTAGTAAGCGTAAGACTACGGATCCCAAGGTCCTGGGTTCAAATCCCGACACGGTCGACTGCTTGTTAAAATGGCAGGTGAGCATTTTTCACAAAAATTACGCCCTCGTTCGGATGAGAGGTTAAATGGAGGTCCCGTGTGTGAGTGTTGTCACGCACGATAAAGATCCCTACCTTGCCTGGAACGGCAAGGGTTCGGCAAAATTCTAAATTTCCAGGCAACAAAAAACTCGCCTCCTGGCCAATGTAGTACCTTCGGGTGGAGCATTGGAAATGTAAATGAACGGCCAACTTCACGATTTTGGTTAGTATAGAGAAATAGTTTTTTTCAAATAACTTGTTACACAGAAGGGCGCAAAATTTCGTTTTAACGGCGCAAAATGGCGCCTAATTACCGCTTAAATTTGGTACAAAATTTTTTTCAAAATTCGAAACAGTCGCGGCCAACTTCACGATTTTGGGTAGTATGGAGAAATAGTTTTTTTCAAATAACTTGTTACACAGGAGGGCGCAAAATTTCGTTTTAACGGCGCAAAATGGCGCATAATTACCGCTTAATTGTGGTATAAAATTTTTTTCAAAATTCAAAAAGGTCGCGGCCAACTTCACGATTTTGGGCTAGTTTGGAGAAATGGTTTTTTTCGAATAACTTGTTACACAGAAGAGCGCAAAATTTTGTTTTAACGGCGCAAAATGGCGCCTAATTACCGCTTAATTGTGGTGCAAAATTTTTTTCAAAATTCAAAAAAGTCGCGGCCAACTTCACGTTTTTGGAGTTCAGAAAAATAGTATATTGCGAATAACTTGATACACAGGAGGGCGCAAAATTTCGTTTCAACGGCGCAAAATGGCGCCTAATTGGCGCTAAATTATGGAATAAAGATTTTCTGAAAATTGAAAAAAAGTGCGGCTTCGTGAACTTGGCCGGAAAAATCTTATTTTATCAATAACTTGTTTGCCAAGACGGCGCAAAATTTAGTTTTAGCGGCGCAAAATGGCGCCTAATTGGCGCCTAATCATGACATAAATATTTTTAAAAATTCAAAAATGTTGCGGCTAACTTCACGCACTTTTATTTGTCATGTTTAAAAACCTGCTGTATATGTCTCTGCACACTATTATTCTCTTTGAATTCTGTTTTAGATTTCAAGAAGATAATGGGGAAGATTGATTATAGGAAGTGGAGTCCATCGAAAATGGCTAAAGCTATTGACGCAGTTCGAAAAAAGAAGATGGGTTAAAAGAAGGCTTCTAAGCAATTTAATGTACCAAAAACAACTCTTATGCGGTTATCAAACATGAAATACGGTACACCTGAGGAAGCAGCTAAAACAAACAGAAGCAGGCCTTCGGTTTTGGGCAAAGATCTTGAAAAAGAATTAGTTCAGTACTGCCTTGCTATGGAAGCTTCTTTTTTTGGCCTTACTCGGAATGACTTAAGAAGGTTGGCCGTACAAGTGGCAGAAAAAAATAGCATAGAACATCCTTTCAAAGGTGATATTGCAGGTAAAAAGTGGGTTAGCCCTTTTCTTAAACGCCACAAAGCAAAGCTGTCAGAAAAGAAACCTACTGGAACGTCGTACAGCAGGTCCCTAGGGTTTAGCAAAGAGAACACAGAGACATTTTATAACCTTCTGGAAAATGTCTACGACAAAGGAAAATTCACACCAGACCGAATATACAACGTCGATGAGATCGGCATTACTGTGGTTCAATCTAAAGTAGCAAAGGTAATTGGCCTTAAAGGCAAAAAACAGGTAGCTGCCCTGACATCGGGAGAACGTGGTGCTCTAATAACTATTGTTGCCTGTATGAGTGCTAGTGGTTCATTTGTTCCCCCTTTAGTGATTTTTCCAAGGAAAAACATGAGTGAGCAGTTGGAAAAAGGGGCTCCACCTGGAACAAAAATTTGCAGTTCACCCATCAGGATGGATCCAAATAAACTCCTTCACTCAGTGGTTTAGACACTTCGTCGAGTTTACAAATCCTAGCGAGGAGAAACCAGCGTTGTTGCTATTGGATGGGCACTTTAGCCACACACAGAACATTGAGGTTATTGATTTAGCAAAAGCCAATTTCGTTACCATTGTGTCACTGCCTCCCCATTGCTCACATAAATTACAGCCTCTATTAAAACCTTCATGGGTCCTCTAAAAGTTTACTACAGTGAGGAAATCAGGCAATGGTTGCGACTCAATGAACGTGCTCTGAGTGCTTTTGATGTAATGGAACTGTTTGGCAAGGCCTACATTAAATGCCAAACAGCTGAAATAGCCATAAATGGTTTCAGAGTAACAGGAATATATCCTCTGAATAAGAAGTTGTTCTCAGATGCTGAATTCATTGAAGAGGCAAACAAAAAACGAGATTTATCTTTCTATGAATTAGTGCTAAAGAGAAAAACCACAGAAAATCAGATGTTTTCTGAGGTTACAGGGGAATTCAATGTAGACGAACCACAAGTAATTGCACGGTTCGACCCTAACCAACCTTCAACATCTTCAGCAGGGCAGTGTACAAGTTCATTTGGCATTGCACCTATACCAAAAATCAAAAAGAGAACCTCAACTAAAGGACGAAAAGCTTGCAGTTCCACAATAATCACATCTACGCCTTATAAAGCCCATTTGTTGGAAGCTAAAAAAGCTAAAGAGGTCAAGAAAGCTGAACAGCAAGTTCGGAGTGAAGCTCGAGGATGCAAAACTAATCGTGGTCGTGGAAGTAGTTCAGTTGGACCTTCAAGGAAAGGAAAAGAGCTTGTTAAAAAACGTTTTAACTTTGATAAGAACGCCAAGAAAGAATCAAGCAGTGACGATGACAGCATCTCCTCTGGGTAGTCTGTAATTGAGCTTTTGCTAAGAGTAACGCCATCAAAAAATGATGCTTTGTGCATATTCTGTGACAGAAGATTTTCTGAGGACTCTAAGTGGGAACTTTGGGTGATGTGCATGATGTGCTCACAGTGGGCCCATGTGGGCTGTGCTGGGGCAGAAAAAGACATTTATGTATGTGATTTTTGCCGTTAAAAATGTCATCTCTGTACTGTACTATACCACTATTAAATACCTTATAATTTACTTTTAACTTAATCATGTTTTAAGTGATTTAATCCCTTTTTACATTCATTTAAGTGTTATTTCCATTATTTTTCCAAGGGGTCCACTTTAAGCAACTTTTTTTAGAATTTCCGAAATGTAAGGTTTTGTAAAATATTTTGTTTTTTACTAATTTATAATAATGTTTCCTGGAAATAAAACTTAAATGGCGCAAAACATTATCAAGTAATTATTACGTGCTTTAAAACATAGTTTTAGTTGTTTTCAATTTTTTAATTATAAAAATAAAATGGGGGTCCCGTTTTGGGTACTTTCCTCTATCATTCTTCATCCCGTGAATTCCAAACTGGAATTCACGGCCTGTTGGCCAATCAACTCGTTGTATTTTCATTATTCACGGGTACTTCAACAAATCATATAGCCCTGTACGATAGGCGTTGCATAGTAACAGTCTAACAAATTTGTGAAGTTTCACAATTCTAAATATCAAAATTAATGTTTTTACGTAAATTTTGTTAAAATGAATTTTGATAACGGCGAAAGCAATAATGATGAAATATGTACGCCTCCAGAACTTCTAGAAACTGCAAAAGCGGTAATTATTAATCTATTGCTTGAAAACAAAAAACAATACCATCAAGTATACACAGCTTTTATGGATTGGAGAAATCTTAATGGTGCAAGTTCATTTTCCGAGAATGTTCCCTTGGCATATTTTACAAAACTTGCTGAAAAGTATAAATTTTCTTCTTTGTGGAAATATATTCAATGTTAAGGAGTACATTTGTATACAACGAAGTAAACATAGAAAATTATACAAAATAAAATTGCGTACTTTTCTCACACAAAAGGGGGAAAGATATCAAGCAAAGAAAGCAAAAGTGTTTAGTCCAGAAGAAATAAATAAATTCATCACAGAAGCTCCTGATAATATGTATCTCGCAACAAAGGTAAGAAATTTAATATGTCTAGACCCGATTAAACTAATGAAACATTTACCTTTAAGGTTGCGTTGATCATAAGAATAATGGGCGCTTGTCGTAATACCGAAATGCACTCTATAGAAATGGAAGACATTCAAGATCTGGTATCGGCTCTTTTAATAACCATACCTAATACCAAAACAAAAACGATCCGAAAGTTTACTGTGGCCGGCAAATTTTATGAAATATGCAAAAAGAATATTACCCTTCGTCCACATGATGTGAAAACACCTTCATTTTTCTTAAACTACCAACACTACAAATACACTGTTCAAAAAATTGTTATAAATAAATTTGCATCGACGGGAAAACAAATAGCTACTTACCTAAATTTACCAGATGCAAATCAGTACACCGGAGATAGCTTCCGTAGGTCCTCTGCCACTATGTTAGTTGATGCATGTGGAGATATTACAGCTCTCAAACGACACGGGGGCTGGAAAAGTAGGTATGTAGCTGAAAACTACGTGGATGATGCAATGACAAATAAAATGAATATTGCGAACAAAATACTACAGTCTGTCGAACAAAATATACCAAATACGAATACTTTAAGTAAAATCAATTGTGATCAAAACTCAACACCAGCTGTATTAAATATTACTAATTGCAGTAATTTCACTATAAATTTCAATAACAAGTAAATTTAAACTAGAACTACTGTGTATTGATACGTGTTATTTGTTATTGTTTTCTTTTGAAGTTAAAACAAAGATGTATAATTTCTTGCATAAGTTGTAGTATAGTCGTAGAAAACGTATAGTCTTCTACTCGCATAATAGCCATCATTCACTCGAATGATCACGTCACGAGCCGCGCAGCAGCGAGTGACGTGAACTTCATTTTCGTGAATAATGACTATCATTATACGCTCGTTGTAGAAAATACTATTATTTAATACAAAAAAGTATAAGCAAATGTTTAATTTTATTTTCAAAAATGCAAATGTTTAAGCTATTTTGAAATAATATTCGAATATATGGTAAATAGTCTGGAAAACATTTTAAATTCAAAAAAATTTAAAACCCGAATTGTCTTAGTGGATTTTTGTAATTTTACGCCTATTTTTAAATCACTAGAAGAACGAGCACAAAATTTTCTGTCAGCTAATGATCAATTATCAATTATTAAGAAAATCTTTGCTTATTTAAATTTTAAAAAGTGTACATGTTTTGGTTATTTTGAAAACTGCTTTTCCTACAAACAGTATTCGAATAAGTGCTAAATAAAATACTGTAGATGACGTTTTCAATTAAATATAAATTAAATCGCAAATTGTCAAATTAAGGGACTTTTTAAAATTATAAACCGATTTTTTTATATCGCCAGAAGAACGTGCATAATATTTTTATTCCTTTAACCCAAACAACAAGGTATAATCAATTATTTGGAAAATTTTTACTTATTTTATTTACTTTAAAAATGCATTTTTTTGCTATTTTGAAAAATGCTTTTTGTTCCGATTGTATTTATACTTAATTTACTGTTAGTTTTAACATAAGATCAAGCTTGCAGATAAACTCGCATCCGCCCTGTGGATATTAACTGTCATTAGATTTCGCCTTCAAGCTACTCTGTGTTATTGATGTACCGCGAAAACTTACTTAAAAGTGTGCTGTGCGTCGCAATGGTATTTTTGTTAGACAGATAGGAAGTCCTGTCAAAAAGTCGACGTTTTTTTTTACTAATAGTTTTTCGAACACCGCACAATATAATAACTTAGGTAAGTACTTGAAGGTTTCCACTATTCGTATTGTTAAGTCTTAAGTATACATGTCCACTGATCCCACCATCTGTGGTTATCGAAGTTAACCGCCGCATTAACATATATGATCAATTCTCGCCGGATCTGAATGTTACCTGTAAACTCTAAAATTTTTACTACCTTACCTTGTTAGATACCACTTATCACAGTATAGCATTTATGTATCTTGGTAGTTATTATCTTATAGTTACATACTTAGTTGATTGATATTTTAATTTGGTCTTTAAATTATTTGTAGTGTTTAACTTGGATTTTCGCATAAAACGCGGTAATCAATACTAATTACCTGCTTTATATTAGTGCATACATTAAAAGTTTCCTTTTGCTTTTGCATATTTTTCCCGCTTGTGTTTCTTCGCTTTCCCTTAAGTAATTTCTAATCATGGCAAATAAACTCAAAAAGGCGTATTTTATAAGAAACACGCAAATTAACTCCCTTCAGGAGATTTTTGAAATCGCTAACAAGACCGTAGTTGAACCCAGTGTTTTAGAACTCTTCGGAGCTCAATACACGTCGATCGACACGATTAAGGAAAACTTTTTTGAGCAACATAATTTCATTATTGGTGAAATAGCTTCGCTTAAGACGCAGATAATCAGTTTGAAATAGAGGATTCAATCAGAAAGCGCGTCGACAATACCTTTTTTCTTATTAAGGCCCTTTATTTCAAGTTAATTCCAATCAATCTTGCCTCCCATGTAGAAGGTGGATCCGCACCTACACATTGCAAAATCCAAAGTAATCCTACCGCCGTTGATTCTCCCTTCATTTGACGGTGATATCAGAACGTTCAAAACCTTTATTGCTCGATTTGATAGTCTGGTTCACTATAATGACGACCTCTCCGACGTCGATAAATTTTTCTACTTCCAGTCCGCTTTGAACTATTCCGCATTACTTGCCATTAAAAATTCTGATCTAACCGCATCAAATTACCCCCTTGCATATAATACGATTTGCGAAAAACATCGTAATATTCGCCGCATCACTTCTACTTTTTAGGAAAATATTGAAAAATCCCCAAAATTGAATTCTGACCACCCATCAGGTTTGCAAAAATTAGTAGACACTTTTACCGATAACTTGCAAGCCATTAAGAAGTTTGATTTGCCTTGAGAGGAATGGGACTTTATCCTGGTGGAAATGTTCCTAAATTGCCTGGATATGCACACTACCCGCAATTTTGAGTTGCATCTGAATCTCTCTTTTATCCCATATTATGCAGAGTTAATTGTTTACTTGGAAAAACATGGAAATCTTTATCAAATTTGTCGGTAAATCATAATCTGATTTAAACAGATTTGTTCATATTAACAACAATGCTAGGTCTCGCTCAGCTGTTTCGATGTTAGTACATACTAATCATCATGTCGTTAAATGCCCGCTTTGTCACCAAAACCATACTCTTTATCGTTGTAATGATTTCGCTAAACTTTGTTCTCGGGATCGTTACAATGTTGTTAAAAAACATCAACTTTGTATCAACTGTCTTAGTAGTTCCCATGTTTTGAATAAATGCAGATCCACTATTTCTTGCCGCCAATGTAATCAGCGTCATTATTTGTTGCACTTCTACCACATGTCGTCTAAACCCGCTTCCGATACTAGTACCAAGGCTCGTTTCAGCTCTGTTCCCGCATCTTCTAAGGTTTTACCTCATACTAGATCCGCTATTCAAGACCGCTATACGCCTTGCGCTCCTCCTGGCTCTGAGAAAACATTGACTCCGTTTTGCAGTAGTGGCCCGTCGACGTCGAATGTTGTTTTGTTTAATTCGCTCCCTAAAATCTCAGTTGTGTTACTTTCCACAGTTCAGGTAGAAATCGCTGACCGCTCTGGTACTTTCCAGAAATTTCCTTGCTTATTCGACTCTGGTAGCATGACTTCTTTTATTTCGTAAAATAGTGTGAAACGTTTGGATTTTCGCGCTACTCCGCAATCTCTAACCCTTAGTGGTTTAGGCTCCATGCACTTCGCGGCTATACATGGCGCCATAACCGTTTCGTTCAAACCAATAGGTGCTTCCTCGCCTATTATTAATTTCGAAGCTGTCGTACTTCCTAAAATTTGTGAAAATTTACCTACTACTAATATTTTTTCTGAAAATTTCGCTTATCTAGCTAATATCAAGCTAGCTGATCCGCTCTTTGCTCAATCTGGACAGATTGATTTATTACTCGGCGCGGATATTTTTCTTAAAGTTTTATTAAATGGTCGCATTCGAGGTTCAAGTTACCAACCTGCTGCAATTAACACTGTCTTTGGGTATGTTAATTGGAGCTATTCCTGCAGCACCCTCTTCAAAGATCACTAGCTTATTTTGTATGATAGAGTCTGCGTCCCCTTTGGAAGATATTGTTGCTAAATTATGGGAAGCTGAAAATGTTCCTGGGGCTAAACCTTTCACACCTGATGAAATCTTAGTTGAATAAAATCTTGGTGACACTCTTCGCCGCATTGAGCAAGGATGGTATGTCGTCTCACTGCCCTTTAATGATCCAAAACCTTACTTTCTGGTAGTTGTGATCTTGCTATACAGCGTTTTGTATCTTTAGAAAATCGTCTAATTAAACAACCCGCAGTTTATGAACAATACGTTTCGTTTATGCGCGATTATTTAAATTCCAAACACATGCCACCTGATCAAGTTGGTTCTCTATATGGCATTCCTTATTACATTCCGCATCATTTTATAGTGAAAGTATAAATACTACACTACTTGTAGTTTTCAACGCTTCCGCTAAAACTCTATCTCGATCCTCCTTAAATAATCATTTGTTTGTTGGGCCCAAACTTCAACCAGATATTACTGCAATTTTGTTACAATTTCGTCTTCATCCTTATATTATTACTACAGATATTCGTCAACTGTATAGACAAATCCTTGTTAATCCCGCTAATTGTGACTATCAAAGAATTGTTTGGCGTTTTTCTCCTGAGGAGCCTATTCAGGACTTTCAATTGAGTACAGTTACCTATGGAGTAAATTGGGCTCCTTTTCTTGCGATACGCACGCTTCTGTAGTTGGCCGATGACGAAGGGAACTCCTATCCTTTGGGCGCTTTTGCTCTTCGCAATCACACCTACATCGATGATATCGCTTCTGGTGGGGACTCAATTGGCTCAACCCTTGCTTTACGAAATCAATTAATTGCTCTTCTAAAACGGGGTGGTTTTGAACTTTATAAGTGGTCTAGTAATCAACCTGAATTACTCAAAGATCTTTCCGCTTTGCAACAATTCGCACAACCTCGCTCCTTTGAGGATCCTGACACTCAACCTGTGAAAGTTCTAGGTCTTTATTGGAACCCCATTTCAGATGCTTTCTGTTTTCTAGTTCAACCACACTCGATAGCATGTACCAAACGCAACTTACTTCCACCTTAGCCCGTATTTTCGACTCAATGGGAATTTTATTCCCCCTAACTTTCTTAGTAAAGCATTTAATTCAGCGTTTGTGGCCCTTGAAATTAGAATGGGAGGATACCACCCCCCGATATACTGCGTTTGTGGGAGAGATACCTTCATGAATTGCCATTTCTTTCCGATTTTGATTTGCCGCACTTGCTAATTCCGCCACATTTTTCTACGTGCGAAATTCATTGTTTTCTGACGCTTCCGAACGCGGCTAATGCGCTGTAGTTTATTTTATTTTTGTCACCTATTTTTCTATTGAGGTCCGCTTACTTTGTGCAAAATCTAAAGTTGCTCCTCTTCGTACCCTAACTTTGCCCAGACTCGAACTTTTAGCCGCCACCTTGGCATCAAAACTATTAACCTTTGATAAAATTTTTGTTGGTCTGATTCCATGGTGATTCTTTCTTGGATTCGTTCCCCACCATAGCGCTGGAACACCTTTGTCGCCAATCGAGTCTCCTATATTCAAAAAAACACTTCTCGCGCTTCTTGGCATCATATTCCCTACAATGAAAATCTTGCCGATGTCGGGTCACGTGGTTTACTATTCAGGAACCTGCCCTTTCCGACCTTCCGCCCAACCGCCTTTCTCATTGGCTATTGCTTTAACGAATTCATCATGCTTTTTGGTCCCGTTGGTCTAAGGAGTTTTGCATACGCTCCAGCAACGGTTCAAGTGGCACAAAATGTCTCCACCAGTTCTTTTGGATACCTTAGTGCTAATTAAAGCCGAGAACGTTCCACCTCTTCGTTGGTCCCTTAGAGGTGTCGTAGCGGTACGTCCAGGAACCGATGGTGTCGTTCGCGTTGTCATCATCAAGACCGCTCAAGGCGAACTGAAGCGCCCTGTCGCTATCGCTAAGCTCTGACCTTTACCTTGTTTGTAATTTTGTGTTCTGTTCGCATTAATAGTTTTTTTGTTTTTCTTCACATTAATTTAATTTTTTCTTTTTGTTTGCCTTTTCTACATTTCCGTCACACCCTTGGTAATTATTTTCCTGTCAAAAATGCCTTGCATTTTGGTGGACGGTATGTTCCGTTTGTGCTTATAGTTAATTTACTGTTAGTTATTACATAAGATGAAGCTTGCAGGTAAACTCGCATCCGCCCTGTGGATATCAAATGTCATCCCGACACGGTCGACTGCTTGAAAAATGGCAGGTGAGCATTTTTCACAAAAATTACACCCTCGTTCGGATGAGAGGTTAAATGGAGGTCCCGTGTGTGAGTGTTGTCACGCACGTTAAAGATCCCTACCTTGCCTGAAACGGCAAGGGTTCGGCAAAATTCTAAATTTCTAAGCAATAAAAAACTCGCCTCCTGGCCAATGTAGTACCTACTGGTGGAGCATTGGAAAAGTAAATGAACGGACATTAAATGTCATTAGATTTGTCGCGATTCACCTTCAAGTTACTCTGCATTATTGATGTACCGCGAAAACTTAGTTAAAAGTATGCTATGCGTCGCAATGGTATTTTTGTTAGACAGATACGAAATCTTGTCAAAAAGTCCACGTTTTTTTTACTACTAGTTTATCGAACACCGCTAAATCTAATAACTTAAGTAAGTTTCACTACTAGGTCCAAGGGCATAGTTCCCACCAGTACATGAAGTGCATCATGTGCGGTAGTCCTATAAGCCCCCGTCAGTCGCAGTAAAACACTTTGTTGTGTACTGTTAATTTTTTGTCTAGGTTTGATTGTGTTAAGGCGATGTTCCCAGGGGCTCGCGGCGTATGACACCATAGCATCGAGCACACTGTTGAGATAAAGCCTTACGCAATTAAGTGGTATCTTATAAGTCATTTGGGTCAGCGTTGCGATGTTCTGCATGGGAGAAGTTGCACTTGCACATACGGTGTTTATATGTGTAAGTACTTGAAGGTTTGCGCTATTCTTATTTTTAAGTCTTAAGTATACATGTCCACTGATCTCACCATCTATGGTTATCGAAGTTAACCGCCGCATTAACAGTTTTCGTACAAATAATATTCGGATAATTACTAAATAAAATAGTCTAGAAAACGTTTCAAATAAAAAAAAAAAGTTTTAAAACGCGATTATCAAATTAAGTGGTTTCTTTAAATAGTAGTCCATTTTTTATATCGCCAGATGAATGAACTTAAAATTTTCTTTCCTTTAATCCAAACAAGAAGATATAATCAATTATTTGAAAAAATTTTCCTTATTCAATTTTGTTTTAAAAATACACGTTTTAGTTTTTTTCTGAAAACTGCTTTTCCTACAAATAATATTCGAATGACTGCTAAATAAAATAGCCTAGAAAACGTTTCAAATTAAAAAAAGTACAACGCAAATTGCCAAATTAAACGATTTTTAAAAATTAAACCCCGATCATTTTACCGACCGAAGAACGAGCATCAAATTTTCTTTTCATTAATCCAAACAGAAGGTATAATCAATTATTTGGAAAAATTTTACTGAATCAATTTTACTTTAAAAAATTCACATTTTAAACTATTTTGAAAATGCTTTTCCTACAAATAATATTCGAATAAGTGCAAAATAAAATATCATAGATAACGTTTTAAACTAAAAAAATTTTAAAACGCGAATTGTCAAATTAATGATTTTTTAAAACTGTACACCGATTTTTTTTCTCCAGAAGACCCAGCATAATATTTTCTTTCATTTAATTCAAACAAGAAGGTATGATCAGTTATTTGAAAAAATTTTACTATTCATTTTTGCTTTATAATATTGCTTATAATTTTCAAGATAACATTTTAAATTAAAAAAAAATTTTAACTCGAATTGTCAAAATAAGTGGTATTTTATAAATGTACCCCGATTGTTTAAAAATCACCAGAAGGACCAACACAAAATTTTCTTTCAGTTAATCCAAACAAGAATTATTTGGAAAATGTTTACTTGTTCAATTTTACTTTAAAAACTTCACGTTTTAAACTATTTCGAAAATGCTTCTCCTACAAATAATATTTGAATAGGTGCTAAATAAAATATCCTAGAATACGTTTAAAATTAAAAAAGAATTTTAAACGGAAATTGTTAAGTTAAGTGATTTTTTAAAAATTGTATTCCGATTTTCTATATCGCTAGATGAACAAGCATAAATGTTCTTTCCTATAATTCAAATACTATAAGGAATAATCAATTATTTGGAAAAATTTTGCTTACTTAATTTTATTATACAAAATGTACATTTTGAAAACTGCTTTTCCTACTATTCGAATAATTGCTAAATAATCTAGAAAACGTTTCAAATTAAAAAAAAAATTTTAATTGGAATTGTCAAATTAAGTTATTTTTCTTAATTTGTGTCTCGATTTTTTTATATCGCCAAGTGAATGAGCATAAAATTTTATTCCTTTAAATCTAAACAAGTCGGTATAATCACTTATTTGGAAAATTATTATATATACAGTTTTGGTTTAAAAAATATACATGTTCTAGCTATTTTGAAAACTGCCTATCCTACAAATAATATTCGAAAATATGCTAAATGATTTAGAAAACGTTTCAGATTAAAGCTAAATTTTCAAACCCGAATTCTTAGATTAAGTAGTATTTTATAACTGTACCGCAATTTTCTAAATTGCCAGAAGAACGAGCACAAAATTTTCTTTCAGTTAATCCAAACCTTAAGGAATAATCAATTATATGAAAAATTTTTGTTTATTTAATTTTATTTAAAAAAATGCACATTTTAGCTATTTTAAAAACTGCCTTTCCTACAAATAATATTCGAACAAATGCTAAATACTCTGAAAAACATTTCAAATTAAAAAAAAATAAACCCGAATTGTCAAAATAAGTGGTATTTTATAAATGTACTCCGATTTTTTAAACCGGCAGAAAAACAAGCACAACATTTTCTTTCAATTAAATCAATCAATCAGGAATAATCAATCAATTGGAAAATTTATACTTATTTAATTTTACTTTAAAAAATTGAAAATTTTTAAGCCATTTGGAAAACTGCTTTTCCTGCAAATAATCTTTAAATAAATAAAATAGTAAAAATTTAAATAGTATAATAATAATAGTATAAAATAGTACAGAACACGTTTTAAATTTTTACCACCAGAAGATTTAATACTTCGTAAGTTACGATTTCAGATGAATGTTAAAGCCTATTTCAAGATGTTCGTAAATGTTGCCGTTGTGTCGTAAAAATTTCATAATTTTTTGTTCTTCACTCAGACTACCTGTATGGACTATCGGAAGAACTTTCTTTAATATTCGAGGAAATGGTACGTATGTATTTTCTCTCGAGGCAAAAGCCTAGAGCTTCAACCATACGTACATATATTTTTATTTGTAATAAGTACAGAACATAATTTAATTTTGAGAACTAAGCATATTTAATAATTATTAATCATTTGAATGGATGGTTTAAAAGTTACTGAATGTGATTTCTGTCAATTCCATATTTTTCTCATCCAAGATTTTCATATCCCACGACTAGATTTAATTAAAGGAGCTCTATATTGGAGAACTAACTTTTGCATTTTGAGGTTCTCATCAAGGACAATCTGTTGAAAATATTGCCAACATTGTGCAACTTCATATTAATCGTAAGTGTTCATCAATTTCTTTATTGTATGATTATTTGAAATATGCTTCTATAATTTTTAGTGCACTAAACCTCAAGGTAGTGTTTTACGTACTCATCTTTGGTTCAAGGCATTCATGCCTCAATAAAAAAAAAAGTTTTGGCGAGAAAGCATATGGCGGTGCTCTTTTCTTAGTAATTATATTATTTACACGTTGTAGTATAGGACTGAAATATCAGCGAAGATGACGTCACTGTTATATCTACTAAGTCTTAACTATTCTTGAAAGCAGTACGATTTTAATATTTTTATGCACAATGAATTTTATTATATTACTTGCTTGATCGCTCTAAGAATGTTCTACTATTAAATACAAACCTTAAACTACAATCCCCTGATCAGAATTTTACTTGCCTTTCGTGGTTGCTTTATTGTTTGTGATCCCAGAATAAAAGTAAGGGTAATATGGAAAAATTAAAATTACGGAATAAAATAAGCGTATGTTCACTAAAATCGATTGACATGTTTGTTAACGCGCGAGGGGTCTTATAATTTTGAATCTCGACTTACCTCAGCCGTATTCTGTTGTCGTTTCTACTCTGCAACGAAGTGAACAGTATGACTATTTATTGGACGTGTTACGTACGCACTACCACTGTGTTTTTTAGTTTATCCATAAAATCACATTCGGAGACACTAATGACAACTGACTTTACCGAACCAACAAACGTTTGTCTTCGATGTCTATGAGCAAGTGTCGATCACTACCCTTTTAAATCAGGACAGGATATAACGGGACGAGGGATGACAGCTTTGTTATTTTATTTACAACTACGAATTTACAACGACTTAAAATTAAACACGAAAATGTGCGACAAAGAGATCAAACGGTGTTCATTTATTAAAAAATGTTTTTAAAATGTTGCTGTATCATTATGATTTTAGAGGAAATGAGCCTAATATAGGGTACAGAACTGGACTAAGAGACATTTTCCGATACGAGACAATAAAGCTTCACTCCTATATACCTATATAGTCCTTTATTTTTAATAAGTGCTAAACGATAATTGATTTTGGGAACTAATGTGGAGTGCAGAACCTGATTTGTACGAGTTTTCCGATACAGGAGAGTAGAGCTTCGCTTCTATGCACCTATATAATTTTTATATTTTTAGTAAGTAAGAAGAAGAAAGAAATAAAAGAAAACTGTTCAAAGCATAGTGTGGAGCACAGCACAGCAGTAGGGCAGTAGGAAAAGCAGACAGAAAGAGATAGAAGCCTTCTAGAATGTTGTGTTTCAGATGTATGAGGATGGTAGCATGGTTAGATAAAGTTAATAACAAATTGGTTGTAGAAATAGTAGAGAAATAAAGATATCTGTGGAAAACGAAAAAATAGGAGAAATAGAAGGACAGGATACGTTCTAAGGCATTTCTGGGGAATAGTACGGGATATATTACACGCAGAGATAGGAAAGATAGGTAGGGGTAGGCCGAGATCAGACTTTCCAAAACAGATAAGAATAGATGCAAACTGAGCAAATTTCAGCAAAATGTGTAGGTTGGTTCAGACTAGGAAACAATGTGGGTACGCTTCCAACCAGTTCTAGAACTGAAGACCTAATGATGATTATGAGTAAGTAATAAACAAAAATTGGTTTTGGGAACGAAATAAGTTTATTAATCGTTAACCAGGCGTTCTACAGTTAGTTTAAAAGTTGCAGGATGTAGTCTTTGTCGGACTCATGTATCTCAAAACAAGGATTTTTATGCTTATGCAATGTCACACGGATTTTTATTAAAACTACCTATCTTAAAAACAACAAATACTGGAAAACTATAATTTTCCATTTAAAAGTTTATCAAACTCTTGTTAGAATATCTCCAATACCGCGCAACTTCCGATTATACGGGAAGTGGTAATCAAGTGCTTCATTTTAAACGCAGACCCTGTATTTTATTACATATTCCGGCAGTGCTTAAAAGGAGATCAGTTTGATATAAGGTTTTATATAAATATTTGCAATTTTTTGCTTCTGAGAACATTTCTTTCAAGGAAGGATCAGACAAATTTGAATGATACTGGTAAACACGAATTTTGGCCTTTGAAGCTTGTACTATGGTTTTAACGTAACCTGGGCCGGCGACGGGGGAGGGGTGCAAAGGGGACAAATGCCTAAGGGGCCCGGGCTCACATGTGGCTCGGGTCCACAAAAATTAATTAATTAATTAAAAAAAACTTGTAATGCCAAAAAATCTATTTTTTATGTTTAAAATAATAAATGACAATTCAAGAAAAGGCGTGTATTAATGGGCAAAAAACAATGACGACTTTAGCGTCGTTATAATCATCCAGGTTTATAGCGCGGCTGATGAGAACGATAGGAGGGAAATTCGCTGAGAATCGCCCCATCCCTTGCCGCAAACATCCGTCACTCAGTGACAAGTTGTAATCTGAACGTCAAAAACAGTGGGCAGTAGCCTGTGGCTAGCAACACATCCTATTATACATTTCGTTTTAAGTGCACATATTTACAGCCATTTGCACACGTCTTCTTAATAACAGGTTTAACTTAGCTGCACTTAACCTTGCTACGAACATTTACGTAACCTAAAAACCAAAGAAGAAAAAAGAAATTAACCAGGGTCATTCGGTGAGTGAGCGGGGTATAATACGTACAAAAATTAAAGAAAGGCCTGAGATAAAAAAAATCCACACTCGTATAAATAATCATACAACCCCTAATCACCAAAAAAAATATATATTATACCAGAACAGTAGTGCCAAAAATGAACGTAACATAAAAGAATAAATACTTAAAATGGTGAGCTGTCCTTTTTAGGCCTCCCACATTAATTACCAAAAAAAAAACAAGAAATTACGACCCTAAACAACAACTCTAAATCATTATCTTAAATACAACAATTAAGCATATAAAAATCATTAGCAGTACACTGTCTTAATTAACAAAATTTTACAACCCCAAAAAAGTACAAAAAAAGAGAAACCCTCCCCTTGTAGACATTAAGTAGTTTGGGTGTTAACTTAATTAATATCAAAAATTTGTAAGCACAAAAAAAAATGGAAACCCTCCCCTTGTAGACATTACCAACGTAAGTATACCATTACGGATGTATGATGGTCACAGTACATACAATATTAATGAGTACCATCTCACCTAACAATGCTCATGTTTACAACTACCAAGTATGGGCTTCGAATCGAATCCGATAAACATGTGGATGTGACCCTTTCCCAGGAGCAGTGCCAACAAAGAAACAAAAAAAGAAATCGGATTAAAGACTCGCCCACGTCTAAGTTGTAGGCTGGCTTCCGCCTCTAAGAACGGGGTAGACCAGCTGTGTGCCGAATCGCGCCATATGCATGTTCTCTCATGCGAACAGGAGCGATGGTTCGAACTAATTGTTAGGCCCACCGGAGGAAGCACGCCGTACTGCGTACACGAAATTCCATATTAACGGGAACGAAGAATCTAACAATCACGACGAGTGCTTTTTTGAAAATTCAGAAAAGAAAGTGAACTAGAATTCAAAGTAATATTGGTGGTATTAAACGAGATTAGAAAACTTTAATACACGGTTTTATCGCATAGTTCAATACCTTATTTCAACGAGTCTTTAGATGGAAATCCCATAAGAATCAATTATACGCAGTCGTAATGTATAACAAATTACCGGATACCTAGAACAAGGTGTTGACTATTTAATTTTAGCATAAACTTTACGTTTCGAAATAAATAAGTTTAAAATGAAAATTGGTAGGAAGCGTACTTATTGTAAACAGGATGTTGTCGACATATGAAAGAGTAGAAACGGAATCGATGTAAATGAAATAACCAAATACCGACAAAAATGAACGTAACAACATAAAGCTCCGCTTAATTTTTAAATTATTTGCACGGGTCACAGGTGGTCACTTATTAAAGCGACATTTTAATAACAAACTCGTGTAGCAGCTGTTGAACTGATTGTCAAATAAATGTCCTCTCTCTACTCATCTTTTAGAATGTATATTTTCATTTCATTTCTTGGTTTTACTTATTCTACCAATAGATATTTAGAAGTTTTACTGTAATTTGTTTTCAATAAACTCAAGCAGTGACGGCAAAAATGTCTTAAGGATCGGAAAAGAAAAGATTCCGTAGCATTAATTACACTTTAGAAGAAAAATTGTTATTATTAAATTTAATTGATAAATGGAAAGTGGTTGTAGAAAATAAAAAAAACTGATCAAATATCCTGGAGTGACAAAGATGCTACGTGATTGGATATTGCAAAAAAATTTAATGCCACTTGTCCCAATGGTAACTATGTATTTGTGTGTAGATGATATCTATAATTTGTACTTGTAAATATTTTCTTAGGTGTTCTACGAAGTAAGGATTCTCTACGGAAATACTTTGAGAATTTAAAAAAAAGGTTAAAAAGGAAGTTGCCAATGAAAAGAGGAAAAGATATCAAAGCGATGGAGGTACTGCTGCTACATCTGATGACCCTACTTATGATTTTACACTTTCTATAATGAATGAGAAAAGTGTAAAAGGGTTAGACAACAAGTTTGATTCCGATAATACCTATATAAAACCAATACCTACCAGCCAACTGCATTTTGAAGATCAAGATTTGATGATAATGTAATTTAATAATGTAATAATCTAATTTGTGAACACTCGATTGCTATGTACAAATCAGTGTTTTAGGTTTAAACACAGCTAGATAAAGCACTACCAATTGTATAGATAAAGAATTTGCCATGACCATGAGTGTTGATTGTGGTAATTTTAAGCTTGCAGTACTTCAAACACCATTGAACAGCAAGTTAAAGACCTCATTATTTGGTAAAAATGCCATATAGAGTGAACTTGAGACAACGAGGTGCTGTAAAAACTTTTTTGGTACCCAAAGTTTGAAATAAGCAGCAGCTAATTAAAAATACAAATGCCATTAAACTAGCATAAAGGATGTATACTGGATTAAAATATGTACATACTACTTTATTCAATTATTTAACAATTGTAAAAAGACAGTTGATTCTTGTTTTTTGTTGCACAAAAACATTTCAATGCATGTTTTAGAAGAAGGTTCATTGTATCCAAAGGCATTATAGTCAAAGTTCACTATATACATAAAGGTAATTTTAATAGTATGTTGAATATCTTATATATGTAGGTAATTCATTGGATGCGAAGGAGTAAGACAGACCCTGGTTAAAACGTCGACGACCTACACCAGCACCTAAATTAAGTAACGTAGCGGAAATATATTCTGAATTGGGGATTGTGAAATTGGAAACCTTGAAACAGTACAACCACTACTTAGCAAAAACAATGAAGGAAGTTGAAGTAGAGCACAAATTGAAAATGACATTATTTCAGTTGGAGATAGAACTAAAGCAAGTAAAATTAGATAAATTAAAATTACAATATTAATATACATACATAATATGTAAAGTTTTGTAGGTTTGCAACAATAAATATATATCAAAATTGGTTTAATTGAGGATTTTATGAGGATGCTGTAATTCCATAGAGGTGTGCGAAAATATAGGCTTATTATTCGAGTTTGAAGTTTTAATTGTTTTGACACCACGAAACCTAATTGTAACAAGCAAAAAAAAAGTTCTTTTATATGCTGATTTTATTTTAAACCAACATTAATCACAACTTACAACCCAGTAAAGTAGTTATTTATTAAATTTTGTCGCACGATAAACCCTGCGCCCTGTCTTAAATTATTTTCTGGATATGGAATATCAGGAATTTGTTCATCAGCAATTAGTTGCTGAAGTTCATGTTCATCAACATCAGGCGCGGGTGGGTCCTGGTCTCCGCCTCTTATAGCTAAATTATGCAATACTGTTGTAGCTATGATCACGGTCAAGATGGTCTGAAGTTTTAGTCTGCAACCAATAAGCCAATATTGGAATCTCCTTTTCCACACACCGAATAAATTTTCTATTTTAACTCTTGTACGAATGTGTGATTGATTTACAGCTGTTGAGATGCCGTATCAGGAGATGCTAAAGGTGTCATCAGATATGGTTTTATGGCATAGCCACTGTCGCCTACAAACGAATTCTGTGTAAAACATATTTTTGATAAATTCAAATACTACTTGCCCAATAAAAGTGCTCCTGGATAACAACCTCGTTCAAAGTCTGTGATAATTCGACTATTACTGAACATTGTCGAGTCACGAGTTGAACCTGGCCAACGGCCTGTAATTTCTAATATCTCCAAATTGGTTGAACCCACAACTTGTGTGTAAACTGAAAAATAAGTTTTTCTGTTGCTGAATACCTCAGCATCATTACCACCAGGTGACTGTATTCTAATGTGAGTTCCGTCTGTAATGGGAAGTTATAAATCTAGAATTTTTATAATTTATAAAATACTTATTACGCCAAGAAGTCTAGGAAAAGATGCAATTTCAAAAAAATTGTTTTGCAATTTCAAGAGCTCTTCTCGAGTTCTTGCAAATTGAATAAATGTAGCCCTTAATTCTACGACAGCTTCTGCAACCCGAACTACAATCCTGGAAACTGAAGACACATCAACTCCAGCAAAATCAGCTACACTTAGCAAATGCCCTTTGCCAGAACTCTTAAACAAAACAAAAGTTGTTTTAAAGAGGGCACACTATTAGTCCTGGAAAATAATTTAAAAATAATAACATTATAATAGATATATGTCATAAGTGTATTCTAATCTTGCTTCAACTAAAATAAGCAAATTGTAGACACATTCTTTTCATCATCTAAATCCTTGTCTAAAGTTATTATTGTCTAGATTCTGAAAATAATTTGCTCTACGAGGACAACCAAACAATATAACTTGTAACGCCACTTCTTCATCATCATCATCCTCTTCTAATAATATATGTGCCAAATAATAAGAATAGTCGAAGCATTAAAATTACACGGTGAATTAAAAATGAAAGTGAGGTTAAGACTGTCTTTAAGTGTCCTTTAAACGTTAAGCCGAACTTACACTACCGCTTATTTTTAAACCAAGTTTAGACAAATTAAGCTTAGCTTAACAGGTGGTGCAAACCACTTAAAATCTTAAGCGTGGCTTATTCACTAAGTGGAAGTGGTGCAAACAGCCATTAGGGTTATATGTTGTTGTGTAGTTGATGTTGTACAATTTAGTGTTTTTGTAAGTTGTAAACAAGATAAAGTTGTGATTAAATCGATTAAATGCTCTCTACTCAACATATTATAGAGGTAATTATTACGGCACGTCTTACTTATCCTATTTTTGCTATACTTTATACAGTCGATAGTTGAACCTTACTAATTCGAAATCTTGGGGCAGGGAAACCTTATTTACTTTGAATTTAAGGAAATTTAAGGAAATTTAATATCTATAAATAATCCAATACAGTAGACTCCCTCTAGTTCGGCCCCCTCAAAATAATATCTTTTGAATCGCGGTTGAGCCGCAACACGGATGAATTAACTCCGAACAACCGAAAGTTGACTGTATTATAAGCTTGTTCTAGACTTAAACGACCATTTTGAGAGTGAGTCATGCCCAGGTGGTCGGCCGAACCATCCTACAGTCGAACGAATCGAGACCTAACTAGAGGGTGTTTACTGTATATGGAATGTTCGATATCGTTACAGTGATCGATATTATAGTGTCGTTATTTTAATAAACACAAACGAAAAGTCAAGTTTGCTTAACATACTTTTGTATAAATTGAAAAGGTCTGATATAAGAGAATTTTTGATGAATTTGCAGTGTTTTACTGTAAATTTTTTTAACAAATTAAATTAATGAAACCATACGTTGTTTTATTTTTACCATTTTTCACTTGTTATCATGGGCTTTATAGTCATGTAATTAGACTATAAAAAGTTCGAATATTTTAAAATAACTTTCCTTTTTCACAAAAAAATTAAAAAACACTGTATATTGTTTTAACAAATTATTAATTGACGAACCTACAATTTATAAATTCTTTGTAATTGCAGGGAGTCCCGCATTATCCGTTTATCCACGATAAATATAATCATATTCGTATAAAATCTAAGATTAGCCCTGATACCATAACATGTAGAAAAAATATATCATATATTTGCTTGTCATTCAGTGCCAGACAATTAAAAGCTCAGAAACGCAAAGAAAGACAAAAGAAACTTGACGGTGAAAAAAAGGATGTAGAACATTATTTGACGTTAGAATTAAAGTAGATTGGTGTTAATGATCATAATTCAAAAGAAGTCTGTCAAAGCTTTGATGAACGCCCTAACATTGTAGGAAGTGAAAATTAGTAACTTAGATGAAGAAACGTTTGTAGAAGAGAGTCCTACCCCAGAACCTAATCCTAAAGGAGATAATTTTATAGAAGAACATGAAACTCCACGTGCAACGCCTACTGTGGATACTGGAATCGGAGCTATAATCAAAATTCAGATTTGAGACTTCTAAAATTCAAGGTGATAAAGAACAGTATAATTGAGACTTTAGTAAAAATGGACCCATCTGAGATGCCACCAGACTTGTCAAGTGATGGAAAAAGGGCAATTCCAAAACAGTTCTTTTTTCAAAATTACCTAACGGAGAAAGTGTTAGGAGAGACTGGCTTGTATCGAGTGATACTGCTGAGTCATTGTTTTGTTTCCTGTGTAGGCTTTTCGATAGTAACGGTGGGGGGTGATAAATCTGATTCAAATAAATCTGTTTTGTTGAGTAAAGATGGATGGAAAAAGATTACGGTTAGCGGAAATTAAATGATAATTACCAACACATAAAAGGAGGACTTGTCACAAAAATAGCTACATCATCTAGAAATAGCTACAAGGATGGCTAAATGACACATCAGACATGCACTCGCAGCTTGACATGGAATTGGCGTCAAGAATAAAATATTGTAAAGCAATATTTCAAACATTGTTATTTGTAGTTATGTTTCTTGGAGATCGAGTTTTGACTTTTAGAGGAACCTGTGGAAGAATAGGAGATCCCAACAATAGCAACTTTTTGGGACTGATACAGCTATTATATGAATATGACCATTTGCTAAGAGAGCATGTATCAAAAGCAAAAAAGTCTCCAAAAATTCCTAAAATAAATTTTTACAAACCTGTGACGCTAGAGTTCGGCAGAAGATTATAGATGAGAGACATAATTCTAATATTTTTCTATTATTGCTGACCCTACCCCAGATATCTCACATACAGAGCAAACAACATTGGTGTTAAGATATGTATTAGATTGTGAATCGAAATTTAAAGTTTGTAAGAGGTTTTTAAATTTTGTTGATTGCAACAATAAACAAGACAGGACGTTGCGAACTTGACTATGGGTGAGCTTGAAAAGAACTTGATAACGTTGAAGGATTAGAGGGGATAAGGATATGACAACGGTGCAAATAAAGCAGAAGTTTATTACGGTTTTATTACAACTATACGGTTTATTACAACTATACATAACAATCTGGCATTTTATTCCAAATGTGCCGCACATACCCTGAACCTGTGTGGAGTTAATGCTGCAGAGTGCCGCCAAAAAATTGTAACATTTTTTGAAATGTTACAAAAGACATATAAATTTTTTCTAGAAACCTACAAAGATGGGAATACTTAGAAAAAAGGTATAAGTTGTTCCTTACATAGTATTCCCCAAGAGATGGCCGGCCCGAGTGGATAGTGTTCGACCTTTTGTGAAACAATTACCACTGTTTATCCAAGCCTAACAGCAGAGTGCAGACGGATTTAAAAAGACTAATAAAATACCTAAAATCGTTTGAATGTATGGCTAAACGTGCTTGTCACCATTGATCACAAAAATAAAGTTTTACAAGCCCGATCTGCAACACTCGACATAGAGACAAAAAACATTTGGTGACCTAACTGAGGAGTTAAGAGATCTGCAGAATAAATAGATTCATCTCTATACTGAGGCTAAACTAGTTGCAGCGAACATGACCGAAAGTATAGAATGTGAAAAGGATTTCAAGAAGAAAAGCCTCACGAAAGGAAAAATTTTCCATAACGAGACCAAAGATGGCTCATCAACCTCAAAAAGATGCGGTAATCAAGAGAGACATACCGCAAAATATAAAGAGGAGAATTTCAGAGTTAATGTTTTTTATAAACTTCTTGACTCGGTCATTGGGGGTCTTACTCCGTGCCTAAAATTTTCCGGAAAGGTTAGTGACCTTTCCGATGTTTTTGGACATATGCTGATGAAGAAGATGAAAATAAAATTCAAAAGCAATGTTTGACTTTGTGCCAAATATACAAAGAAGACATAGATACTGACATTTTCAAAGAAATCAAACACCTGAGGTCAATACATAAGACAAACCTAGGAGAAAAATCACTATCACTACAACCTTTACAGCTTTTGAACGCACTGAGGAAGACAAAATTAGACAGCTTGTTCTCAAATATTTCTATAACCATCAGAATGTTTTGCTGCATACCTGTATCTGTAAGTCAAGGTGAGAGAAGTTTCATTGTTATGAAAAGAATCAAAAGCGTCAATCGGTCAACGATGAACCAAAAAAGAATGAACGATCTCAGCATCGTGGCGTTGGAACCTGATTAGGCAAGGAGTTTGAATAATGATGATATTATTGATTACTTTGCAAGGAAGAGAGCCACAAGAGTTGCATTTTCGTAAAAGGAAAATATTCAACATTTCGTTTTATTATGACTTTGTATGTATATTTTTTATATGTATATTTTTTATGTTTCAGTAAAGTCTAGTTCTAAAAATGACTATAATAAACAGCAAAAATGTATTACCGATAAACCTCAAAAGTTTTTATTTAGAATATATTTTCCCATCTTTTTTTACTGACATTTATTTATTTTTACAAAAAATATAAATATTGTAAGTACAGTTTATATTACATCGAAAGATCATGACGGGGCATATTTATTCTGCAGTCAAGTAAGTCTTGGTATAAAAAATAGCTTGCAAGCTAGCAGACTAGCAGTTATATCGTTTTGATTGAGGAGTGGGTGAAGTGTGCTCTAAGTCAATTATCGCCATCTAGGGGCCCGGACCTCTAGTTGTCCAGGAGCCCGGGAACCTGCCACCGGGCGAGAATGTAACCTTTCACGCTAAATTCAAATCTGTAATCAGAATTTTTCTATCACCCACAGTTTTTGTTCAATGCTTTATGTAATTTTTAGGAATTTAATAATGAGTAACTAATGTGTTTACGAACAGGCGGTCAGTAGAATGGCGGATTCATCTAAAAAATATCGCGATGTGGCGGATGACAGATGCCTGTTTTGTCCTAGCAAGTGGCATTTTATAAACGCAATAGTATTGCACACATTCACTGTGTATGCACCTTATAAGGTTGCATTCTGCTGTATCTGCGTTTGATAAGTTAGTTATTATGCCAAGGGATTGTGTTAATCATTTGGATGGCTTTTGCTATGCGTGTGTGGATTTCGCATTTAAAAATCAACGGCGATGTTTAACTCACCTATTTAAAAAACGTTATGAACTGTATTTTGGTTGCAAAGTTGAATATCAAGGTAAGAACCGGAGTCCTCATTTGCTGTTCAACATGTGTGGGGCGTCTGACGGATTGGGCTCGATGTTTTACACACATGTGATATCCCATACCCATTGTGTGGCGTAAACCTCATGATCATTCGTCTGACTGGTATTTCTGCATCACAAAGACAAAGGAAATAAGTAGTAAATCTAAGCATGCAGTAACACACCCAAATTTGTCATCTGTTATGCGCCTAGTACGTCACACTGAAGACTTACCCGTACCACACTTTTCAATAGATCTAATTTTGGAAGATAAATTGGAAGATGTGAAAGATAACAATGTTCAACACGAGAAGCTAAGCAATCCTCCTGCGTACTTCATCTTTTAACTCAAAGCAAAATAAACGACTTCGTACGTGACTTGAAATTGTCCAATACTCAAACCAAACTTGAAAGGCAGGAATCTCCTTCGGAGAGATACTAAAGTTCCTTTCTCGTAATCGTCAGGAAGAATTTCAAGAATAGTTTACAACCAGCAAGAAGGAAATATATGAAAATCCTATTAGAAAAATTCCAATGTAACAATTTGTTTTGGACAATATGTTGCAATTTAAAAACTGTTGTTAATGAAATGTTTTGCATCCGCCACTGTTCAACTCTGATATGATTCTCTTACTTCCCCCTTCATATTAAATTAGGGCTTTTCAAAAATTTTGTTAAGGCGATGGGGCTCGATTTCTTTACTTACTCTGTAAGTGATTATAAAATAAAGAAAAAATTTTGTGCGTCCTCAAATAAGAGCTTTAGTTGGTGATAAAGAATTTGAAGAAACAAGTTAAAAACAGCATGGAGGTGTTTATACTGTTTATACAAATTTTTTTAGGAAATCATAAAGCGCCGAATTACCATAAAATTGTAAGTGAACTACTGCTGTTATACAAAGATTGGGGTGTAATATGTTGCTAAAACTACAGAGAACCACCATCTTCAACCAAAGTATTTCTGCTGTAGAAAAGCGCTACGCCCAACAATCGAGAATGAAGTGTAAGACTGCTTGCTGATTACTTCCAGACACTTAAGACAGATGTTCCAGATAGCAATTACAGATGGAAATCAACTACCTCTACATTTTAAGTAAGCCAAATGATATCATGTGTGTATGTAAATATACAGAGTTTCGTTCGCAATTAACATGCGTGTCACAAAAGATACCCTGGGTGGTAGAACAAAATATATACATATTTAAATTCAGCATGAAAAGTTCCATTAAGATCATATCACTTTGTTTGTAGACCAAAAAAAGTTTAATTTTGTTTACAGGTATAGTTATATATTATGTTATATATTATGTTTCCATAACATGACAGATATTTGTCAACAAAAATAAAAACTTAGTTTTCCAATTGTAGGGATGAAAAAAAGAACGCATAAATTTAATACGAAATAAGTACATATACTCAAATATTTAATTTTATTTCTAAAAATTCAAATTTTTAAGTTATTTCGTAACTACTTTTCCTGTAAATAGTATTTGATAAGTGATAAATAAAGTAGTACATAAAACGCTTTAAACTTAAAAAAAAATAAAAGCACAAATTGTCAAATGAAGTGATTTTTTCAGACTGTAACCTGATTTTTTGTATCGCCAGATAAACGTACATAAAGTTGACTTTCATTTAATTCAATCCAAAAAAAGGTATAATCAATTCTTTAGAAAACCTTTACCTATTCAATTTTATTTTAAATAATGCACATGTTTTAGCTATTTTGAAAACTGCTTTTCCTACAAATAATAATACAATAATGCTAAATAAAATAGTATAGAAAACGTTTTAAACTTAAAAAAGAACTAAAAGCGCAAATTGTCAAATTAAGTGATTTTGTCTGATTGTAACCCGATTTATTGTATCGCCAGATAAACGCGCATAAAGTTTTCTTTCATTCAATTCAATCCAAAAAAGGTATAATCAATTGTTTGGAAAACCTTTACTTAATCAATAAAATGCACATGTTTTAGCTATTTTGAAAACTGCTTTTTCTACAAGTAATAATCCAATAATGCTAAATAAAATAGTATAGAAAACGTTTTAAACTTTAAAAAAAACTGAAAGCGCAAATTGTCAAATGAAGTGATTTTTTCAGATTGTACCCCGATTTTTTGTATCGCCAGATAAACGTGCATAAAGTTTTCTTTATGTAATTCAATCCAAAAAAAAAGGTATAATCAATTGTTTGGAAAACCTTTACTTATTCAATTTTATTCTAAAAAATGCACATGTTTTAGCTATTTTGAAAACTGCTTTTCCTACAAATAATAATACAATAATGCTAAATAAAATAGTATAGAAAACGTTTTAAACTTAAAAAAGAACTAAAAGCGCAAATTATCAAATTAAGTGATTTTGTCAGATTGTATCCCGATTTTTTGTATCGCCAGATAAACGTGCATAAAGTTTTCTTTCATTCAATTCAATCCAAAAAACCTTTACTTAATCAATAAAATGCACATGTTTTAGCTGTTTTGAAAACTGCTTTTTCTACAAATAATAATCCAATAACGCTAAATAAAATAGTATAGAAAACGTTTTAAACTTAAAAAAAAACTGAAAGCGTAAATTGTCAAATGAAGTGATTTTTCAGATTGTACCCCGATTTTTTGTATCGCCAGATAAACGTGCATAAAGTTTTCTTTATGTAATTCAATCCAAAAAAAAGGAATAATCAATTGTTTGGAAAACCTTTACTTATTCAATTTTATTCTAAAAAATGCACATGTTTTAGCTATTTAGAATACTAATTTTCCTACAAATAATAATACAATAATGCTAAATAAAATAGTATAGAAAACGTTTTAAACTTAAAAAAGAACTAAAAGCGCAAATTGTCAAATTAAGTGATTTTGTCAGATTGTATCCCGATTTTTTGTATCGCCAGATAAACGTGCATAAAGTTTTCTTTCATTCAATTCAATCCATAAAACCTTTACTTAATCAATAAAATGCACATGTTTTAGCTGTTTTGAAAACTGTTTTTTCTACAGATAATAATCCAATAACGCTAAATAAAATAGTATAGAAAACGTTTTAAACTTAAAAAACAACTGAAAGCGCAAATTGTCAAATGAAGTAATTTTTTCAGATTGTACTCCGATTTTTTGTATCGCAGATAAACGAGCATAAAGTTTTCTTTCATTTAATTCAATCCAAAAAAGGTATAATCAATTGTTTGGAAAACCTTTACCTAATCAATAAAATGCACATGTTTTAGCAGTTTCGAATACTGCTTTTTCTACAAATAATAATCCAATAACGCTAAATAAAATAGTATAGAAAACGTTTTAAACTTAAAAAAAACTGAAAGCGCAAATTGTCAAATGAAGTGATTTTTTCAGATTGTACCCTGATTTTTTTTATCGCAGATAAACAAGCATAAAGTTTTCTTTCATTTAATTCAATCCAAAGAAAGGTATAATCAATTGTTTGGTAAATCTTTACCTATTCAATTTTATTCCAAATAGTGCACATCTTTCAGCTATTTTGAAAACTTCTTTTCTTACTAATAATAATCGAATAATGCTAACTAAAATGGTATAGAAAACGTTTTAAATCTTTAGGATCATAGAGATTTAATATTTTGTAAGTTAATACATATTTCAGATTAACGTTAAAACCTATTTAAAGATTATGTTTAAAAATGGCGCCGTTGTGTCCTAAACATTTAAAACAATTTTTGTTATTCAGACTCAGTCTATCTGTAGTTTATCGGGACAACTTTTTTAATCTTTACGACATTAGAGGAAATGTTACGTATTTCCTCCTAGGCAGGAAGGTAGAACTCTAACCCCATGTACACAGCTTTTTATTTTTAATAAGTACAAAACCATTTGATTTTGTGAACAAAATACATTGATTAATTATTAATTATTTTGAATCAATGGTGTAAAAGTTGCTGGATGTGCTCCCTGTCATATCCGTATTTTTCTAATCCGAGATTTTCATGTGCCACAAAGATCTTTCAGTAAAGTGACCTCAATATTGGAAAACTAAACTATTACATTGTAAGTTTTTTTCTTTTACGGGCCTGTTAGTTTCCAAACCGGTAAGGGCATGACAACGCTAAGATACTTGAGTTCAACTGTCCACAAACTTCAAACTTTACTCGCCTTGTCACATTTTGTTCGCATGTGACGAGATATAGCTGTAACTATACACATTCTTTATAGTTCGGCTCGGACACACAACCCATGTGTGTCTGGGTACCCGAACCTAATCCGTACCACCCTTCCTTCCCCTTCCCTAATATTCTATTGGCATACACTCCACACATCACTATACACACGACTATACCTTTAACATGAGACTAAGATCAAAATATCAAGAATGAGATGCGCAACATACAGCCTCTGCTTATCCACTGACAGTAATTGCATTGAAGAGCCGCACACTGTTTTTTCAGTTTAACCTGAAAGGAAAACTACGGATCTGGAGAAGTAAACCCCGATATGAAACTCCCCTTTGTCAAGGTGTTAGTCATGCCGATGGGATGCAGTATCTAGTGTGGCGAAAGGTACGGAGTCGCAAACGACGTTATCGTTACCATTATTCTTTTGGTGCTCCCTTAGTTATACATCCTCTGAAATGAGAACTGAAAATCAACCGAACGAGTACCCGTTCTCTCGGTTTTTGATATTCAGAAGGTGGACATAATTTTAATAGTCACCCCTTTCTTACTGGAAAAGTATTATGTAGTAGTTGGTGAAAGTTTAATCAACTTAATCAGCTTAAACGAGAGAAGGATTAGTTATACAGATTAGAATAATGTAGAAGTCTAGTCAACAAAGACGTTTGAAAGGATCCCCGTCAAAATATCAGCACATATTACTTTAAACTAAACTAAGGGGGTAGTCTATTGTAGATATCTCTTAAACTGTACAGATGAGGAAATTGTTAACGACATGAAACAGAGTAGAGTTGTGTCAGGCAAAGAAGGACGGTATACTATATGATATTGATTTTTAATACAACTTTTGTTAAGGTTAAAAACGGCCTTTATCAAGGTTATCAGTCAGACTATACCTAAATCAACCTATGCGATACTACAACTGCCAACGCTTTGGACATTACTCGACTAGATTCCAAAACGAAAGATTATGTTTATATGGCGATATAATAAATAAGGGAAAATCGTGCAAGAAACCAGAAGCATGTGTGAATTGCAACGGAGCACATTCAGCAGGTAACAGAGGTTGTCCAATATACAAGCAAGGGTACGTTATACATAAGGTACGTATTTAAGAAATCATTTCATATCATGAAGCAAAGACAAGAATAGCATCTATTAACAACCTACCAAAGCCGTATAACAAAGTAGGATCAACGTCAAAAATGGAAAATACACTAATAGAGTGTGTTAATATGCTAAAATTGGTAGTAGAGCTCTAAAAAAATCACATTCTATTACAGACCGGCAAGAACGTCTTCCGGCACCCCTACCAATTTTAAATAATACTAAGCAAAGTAAACCAACTTCAAGTGAGCCACAACTTAACTTCAATACACAAGAGAATAAGAACGTAGACAGAGATAAAAACCTCGTCATCATCTAGTCTATTAGTTACCGACAAAACAACTTGAAGTGCATGCTCCCCATCATCTTCGGCATTGCCGGTGGAAACTAAAATCCAAAATTTATTTGAAAAAGTCAACGTCCGCCTGATGAGAAGACTAGTAGGAATTCTCTTTAGCACTGATTCCCCTACCGGTTATATTCGCCACTTTAAATAATCGTATATATAAACATTTTAATATTCACAATGGCCAGTATAATATAGTGGACTTTAATGGTTGTCTGATTCACATCCCGAAATTACAAATCTAAGGTCACAATATAACCTGTTATGTTTTACTCTACAAAAAATACATGTTTCACTAAACAGACAGTTTAAATTCAAAAGATATACTTGCTTTAGGCATAATACCGAACTTGGTCTTCGAGCTCATGGAGGAATAGCTATATTATTACGCGACAACATCTATGGACATGATTGAGATCCCCTTCACAGCTAAAATTTGCAACGTTTACTTTCCCAACAACATCAGTACATCAAGAAGAGGATCTCATAGAAGAACTACCACGTTTATACTTAATTACGGGAGACTTCAACTCCCATTCCCCTTGGTGGAGATTACACTCTAGAAATACCAGCGAGAATAGATTAGAGAGACTATAAACGAATCAGATTCAATATTACTGAAAACAAGAGGAAATACTCATTTTAATACAAACGGGAGCGAGTGTGCAATAGACCTTACAATGTACTTTATTGTTATAGCCAATCGCGTATCATGAAAATCTCTAGACGACCTATTCTTCAGTGACCACTGTCCTGTTTTAATCGCTACATAGATACCCCCACTGAGAAACAATAGCCAACAGACAGTGGATAATGAACCATGCTTACTAGGAAAAATTTTGAAGTAGTATAAATCTACCAGAACAAGCTAGATGTTAACGAAACGAACCAAACAATTATATCTACGATATTAAGTGCTGCAATTATATCCATCGTCTAAGGACTGGAACCTTACGAAGAAGACGTGTCGCATGGTGGTTCGAAAACGTAGCAACAGCAGTTGCAACCAATCCAAGCATTTAAAATTTTTAAGAAAAGACCCAGAGACGAAAACTTAATTGAATTGAAAAAACTTCGGGCCGGAGCCAAGCGCTTCAAAGTAGTAGCAAAAAGGACAACATGAATTGGTTCGTGAATAGAATTTCGTCTGTAACATCGAACACCGAAATTTTGAAAAAATTAAATCGATCTACGGTAGCGTGTCCTCTAACAACATTTTGGTATTACTTACTAATAATCAAGTGATTACGAGTGTTAACAGTATAGTTAACACTATAAAAGACCAATTCGAATAAGCATGCGGTTCTTCAAATAATGACCAACAATTTCTTCAACAAAAAAATACTAGAGGCTGAATCATAAGACTTTTATACTAATAACACATTTGAATAAAACCTAAAAATTCACAATACAAGAACCGAAATTCGCTCTGGAAACGAAAAAAGAATCGTCACCAGAACCAGGTACTATAACCTGCTCATGATTTGTAAACTTCTAGTAAAGGAAAAATACAAACTGGAAACTCTAACATATGCTAAAATTTTTAAGACATTTTGAAAACTGTTTTTCCTGCAAAATTTTTTTAAATAAAATAGTATACAAAACATTTTAAATTTTTACGATCATGCAGATTTAAGCATTTAAAAAATGTTTGTGTTATTCAGACTTGGCCTACCCGTAGGGACTATCGGGAGAACTTTTTTAATTTTTACGACGTTAGTAAAAATAATACCTAATTTCTCCCGGCAAGAAGGTAGAGCTTCGACCTAATGTACATAGTTTGTTATTTCTATATGTCAAAACATATTCTGATTTTGAGAAGCGTATTTAACATTTATAAATTATTAATGACTTTAGATGGATGGTTTAAAAGTTACTGGATGTAGTTTGTGTCATATCCGTATTTTTCAAATGCAAAATTCTTATATCCCACTATCAACCTTCATTAAAGGTACCTCAATATTGGAAAACTAAACTTTTGCATCTTTTGCTTTTCAAGCAAGCCAATCTATTTAAAATATTATCAATATCGTGCAACTTCATAGTACCGTAAATGATGATCAACTTGTAACATGTCAATTCGCCGTTGCCTCGCCATGTTACATTGAGGTCCCACTTCCTTCCTTATACAAGTATTCCTTCATTTTAATTTTATATTAATACCGTTTACAATCGCAAGTTAGTTTTGATTTGTGTAATATTTTCCTTTAGTATTGTAAAATAATACACTAAATACCTTGATCTTTAGTTTTAATTTAATGTTTCTCTTTTAGTATAAATAATATAACTAATTATGATCAGATGTAATTTTCTAATTGGTAAACCTCTGAATAATGTCCATAAATACACAACTGGTGTATACATGAATGTGTCATTTAGGATAGTTTTCTTGTTTGTCCTTCTCTCAAAATGTGTGGTTATCTTCAAACCAGAATAAATTTTCGGCTCTTGATATCTGACTGCCTTCGAAAGCACATGCCGTTTCTCGATAAAGATTTCCTTTCTAATGCCAAAATGTCGTAACTGGTACGTAAAAGGTGTCTTTTCTTTTATTCTCGTTAAGGTACAAAAATATCGTTTTAGAATATTAGTATAATGTATACGAAAAAAGCTGACCTGAATAACCCATTCAAAATGTTTAAGAATTATAAGTTGATTACAGATAAAACTTTCAGGCGGTTCTTCGTGGCGTATTACAATACTTCGTTTTTGTAACACGTTTATTTTCTAGGGTTCTCTGGTGAAGTATCCTCCGGTAAAATATTCTCTGGTGGAGTTTTTAACTATACATGCTAGGCTATCTAAACTTAATGCATTAATTGTACTACCTGCAAATATTATCTATTAGCGTACAAGAATTTTATGTTTTCGTTTATTAACCTTCTACAATAAATTAAATGTCCATTAACAAAACATATGGCTGTGGAACAAAGGTCAAATATTTTCAAAATTTTTCACAAATAAGACATGTAGCTTTCCAAATCTTTGAAACTCTTCGAAAAAATTATATACCGTACTTGGAAATTGGTGCGACATTTCACTATCGCAAAAGTTCGAAACTTACTTTTTTCAAATGGCAACTTCCACTTTTCTCTTCACTCTTGGATTCTATATAGAAAAGTAACTGGGTTTTATGATTTACAACCCTATATCTAAAATGAATGATTTTTTGTAGAAGCATAAAAATACCGAAATGTATACGTAGTTATAAGAAAATTTTTAATTATTGTATGGTCCTTGGTTTGAAGGAACCTACAAGAAATAAAAGCTAAAGTGTCAACTCACAGAAAATACAAATAATTTGACGTTTGAGCGTGGTAAAAGTGTTAATCGTGTCCCGTTTATGATTTAGTAAAGAAGGTTATTTCAATTTATTAGTGTATTGAAAACCCTAAAAGAATTAACACTGTCGTAGACAAAGAAGATAATGAAGTTACAGTATTAGGATACTTCAAAGCGTATGCTGAAAATTCCTTAACAGGAAGGAGATTTAGAAATATATCAGAAAAGTTATCACAGGATTTTAAAAAACATAAGTTCCATCCGAATTCCATCGAATTAGTACACAATTTGGGGGCTGATGACCATTAATACGGAATTGATTTTTGTGAATTTATGTTACTTAAAACACAGGACGATGAGAATTTTTACAAACAATAATTTGGACGTACTAGGCGAAATTTAAGAAGAATGGAATGTTTAACCGCGAACTCTCATTACCGGAATAATACTAATCCTCGCATATTTGATGAAAGGCAGTTTCAGGATTACTAGAAATCTTAATGTTTTTGCTGCAATAAAAAATGACGGTGTACTAGCGGTACATATTTATAATGAAAATTTGAATGGTAAGCTTATATTGAAATATGGAAGGCAAATATTGTTTAAAACTTTGGTTGTTTATTTCAGGAAAAAGTATCTCTAGATTTTACAAAATTATTTAGATTCGTTAAATGTGAATTGGAATCGGCTGTGGTATTAAACGGGGTACCATCTCATAGTAGTTTACTTGTAAACTACTTTCTTCAAAATATATTTGAAGATCGTCGGATAGCAAACAAGGGCCCCCATAAATGACCTCTTCGCTCGCCTGATATCTCTCTCTTTCTTTCTTTAGAGTCGTATAAAAGATATCTTGTATGCTTCACCAATCACAACAAAACAAGAAAACCACAATAGAGTCCGTATTGCAATTCGATCACTTTCTCCGCTATAAATTCGGAAGACCACTTATGGTGGGTTTTTAAGAAGCAAATATAAATGTTTGGAAGTTGAAGGCAACCATTTCGTACATTTGCTGTAGTTGGATTCAGTTTACATTTTCAGTTTTTCTCTTTTTTTTTGTTATATTGCTAAGTTATCCTTAATTAACCTCATAATGATGTCATTTGTTATTAATTACGAAAATCATACAATTTGCACCCATGGCATATAACGCCGAGAATAGTAAACGCGTTTGTTTTGTGGTGTATCAAACCTCAATTGCATCAGACCTTTTGTTTTTCTCCAAACCAAAGCCAACTGATAATTTAAAATTCACTAATAACTACATAAAGTTCGGTATTTTAAGTTTCTAGAGAGACAATTCATTTTGGATATATGGATGTTATCACAAACCCTCTTGCGTTTTTCGCTAATAACTCGGAAAATATCAACTTCACGGAAATTTTTGGAGATATCAAAATCGTACCTTACAAAATCCCGCACAATTTTGTTTTTATTCAAGTCTGTACGATCAAATGGAGCAGAGATATAATTTTTTTAAACACCGGTAGTTTTGCGATGTACCGATATCGCGTACGTGCGTCGCGCATTTTTCGCTAATATTTAATATTTGTTAACAGTAAAGATATTTCTTAATAGTAAACACACCTTATTTAACTCAAAGAAACTTTTTTTTCAGTGTTATTTTTACAACATAACCTACATGAACAATAATTAAAAAAATACACACATTTTATTAACCAATTGCTATTTTATTGCTTCGGACCCTTCTCAATCTTTAGTGCCTACGTACAGTACAATCGGTCCTATAAATATCGGTCTAGTACAAAACGATTCAGAAAGATTCCAAGAATAACTTCTGACACTTCAATAAGTACAGAAAAATGGTTAAGGACGCGTTTTTTCATCATTTCAAGCGACTCATAGTGATGGTCTGCTACATACGTAAACTTACCTGTCTTTTGAAACGCCAGTTTCCCATCACGATGCATTCATAATTACATGCCATAAACCTATTTTATAGATAATTTCATCATCTTTAATTTCGGTCTCTTGAAGTTTTTTCGTAAAGTTAATAGAAACGAAGATATATACAAAAGAACGAATGCTAATGCAATTTTTCCATAATTTATCAAAAATACAGCAATATTCTTAAACTTTTTTTTAAATAAAACATACTTTGCAAGCACTTATACTACTGTAGCAGGTTCGTATATATATATATATATATATATATATATATATATATATATACACACATATATATATACACATATATATATATATATATATATATATATCGTACAGACTGGAATAAAAACAAAATTGTATATATATATATATATATATATATATATATATATATTAATATGTTTGAATAATGACCTTGCAAATAGTATAATTAATATTCTTCAATGATGGGTTTAAGGTCAGCTGGTAGGATTTAAAAGTAAACTCCTTTTAAATGCCTAAATTTTCGCATCTATATTTTATCCTTGATCACAGGCTTTTCTAAAATAATGTTAACTAGGCTAAAGTTTACATAAAATAAATATAACTTACAAATTGAGAAAATAAAATTGACATGTAAATGAATGGATTTTGTACATAAAAGTTTTGGATTTTATTGCTTTTTGAATTTGTAAAATTGTATAATTTGTAAAAGTATTAAAATGTCAAAAAAATTTTGTTTCTAAATTGATGGATTGTATGATTTTGTATGTGTGAATGCAAATTTCTGTTTGTAGGAGTGTTTGTTTGTGTTGTGTGTATGCGTGTGTGTGAGAAATTTGCATGCACACATACAAAATCATACAATCCATCAATTTAGAGAAACAAAATTTTTTTGACATTTTAATACTTTTACAAATTATACAATTTTACAAATTCAAAAAGCAATAAAATCCAAAACTTTTATGTACAAAATCCATTCATTAGATGTCAATTTTATTTTCTCAATTTGTAAGTTATATTTATTTTATGTAAACTCTAGCGTAGTTAACATTATTTTAGAAAAGCCTGTGATCAAGAATAAAATATATATCCGAAAATTTAGGCATTTAAAAAGAGTTTACTTTTAAATCCTACCAGCTGACCTTAAACCCATCATAGAAAAATATTAATTATACAGTGTGTCCCAAAAAGTTTTATACAAATGGAGAAAAAGTTTATCTTACATTTCACAAAAAAAAATATTCTTGATAAAAAGCTCTGCATGACTTGTAGATCCATAATTAAGTACAAAATTTTTGAAACATTAGCTGGAATACGGGGAAAATCAAAATCATGATTTGGAGTGATAGTAAAATACGTTCAAATTGTATTGGAGAGCAAAATGTTCATTGAAATTTTTATTAAATAGCAATAAATTATGCCCACTTTGTAGATTAAAATTAAAAGATATTCAATAAACACATGAGCAATTGTTAAATTAATGCACAGTACGAAACATCGTAAGATCCCGTTCATAATAAGCGCCTGATTTTATGTTACTCATTCGTTTTACACACGTTCTTGATAGAGTGCTTTAGAATATCTAAGAACTGTCAACAAATGTCAATTGTTACATAAGTGTGTGTTTGCAATAATTAGAAATGCCAGTAACATTGAGTATTAAAGATAAAATTGCAATTGTTCTCATTCTTGGTGAAAATTATAAAACATGTAGGGAGGCAGCAAAAATCTTTAGTAATCGACACTCCGATAAAAAACTACATTTCACAATGGTCAGATATGTAATAAATAATTTCACGAGTTCTGAAAGTGTTGAAAATAAATTTAGAAAGAAACATCGGCCATGGGTTCGAAATGAAGAA
Organism: Platerodrilus igneus; assembly: GCA_036346225.1. Taxonomy (NCBI): domain Eukaryota; kingdom Metazoa; phylum Arthropoda; class Insecta; order Coleoptera; family Lycidae; genus Platerodrilus; species Platerodrilus igneus. Next base: position 4,852,838 of record JARFIW010000672.1, on the reverse strand, counting down.
ATTGAAACTGCTGTGATGCTATCGGTTGTGGAAAATCCAAAATATTCATTTCGAAGAAGGTCCAATGTTCTCTGTTCTCTGACGAAGCAATGTGTACGTCTAATGGTACAGTAAGTTCGCAAAATTGTTGATGGTGGAGCGATGTTGATCCCAATTTCCATGTACAAACCAGAGATCAATATTTATTTAAAACTAATGTATGGTGTGGCATTTACAAAGACAGAATTGTTGGACCATTCTTTTTTCGAAATAACATGAATGGAGAAAGATACCTACGATTTTTAAATAATCAGTTGTCAGACTTTCTTGATGAACCACCGTTAGATGAACGAGAAAAAATATGGTACCAACAGGATGGAGCACCATATCACTGTAAGAGAACTATTAGGGATTTTCTCGTCGATACTTTTAACGGTAAAGTGATCAGAAAGGACATGGAGTTTCTTTGGCCACCAAGGTCGCCAGACATAACCCCTCTAGACTTCTTTTTGTGGGTCTCCTTAAAAGAAAAAGTATACCTTCAGAGGCCATTTCAAGATGTTGATCATCTTGAAAGAATCATTAAAGATACATGTGAAGCGATAACTCTAGATGTGGTTAGAAATGTCATAAATGAATTTAGTCAACGAACAATCATCTGTTTAGAAAGGAACGGTAGATACGTTGAAGTTCCGTAGTATTTAAATAATTTTACATGTTCTCAATAGCATTTATTAATTGTGATTATTCATTGTTGACAAATTGATAGGAGGTTTATCATGTCTTATTCCTTTATTCAATAAATAATCTAATTAATAATATCTTGTAATTTTTTTCTGGAAAAATCACAAATTTTCAATGTGGGCATAATTTAATGCTATTTAATAAAAATTTAAATACACATTTTGCTCTCCAATACAATTTGAGTGTATTTTACTATCACTTTAAATCATGATTTTGATATTCCCTGTATTCCAGCCAATGTTTTAAAAATGTTGTACTTAATTATGGATCTACAAGTTATACAGAGCTTTTTATCAAGAATAATTTTTTTTGTGAAATGTAAGATAAACTTTTTCTCCATTTGTATAAAACTTTTTGGGACACACTGTATATATATATATATATATATATATATATATATATATATATGAAGTAATGACAACAAGGTAAAATACAATAAAATAAATTTTTGAAAAATTATTATTCACATATTTTTGGACTAAAATGTTAATTTAACAAAAATTGATTTTTTTCTTAAATATTTAAACGCCTGTAACTCGTCAACGGTTTAATGAAAAAAGCTCTACGACGTCTCATTTTAAAGATAATTAAAGTATCTTCAAGAAAAATACATAACATTACTGCCTCCGACCAATCAGAAAAAGATATTTTTCAAAATGCACTCTAAAATGACATTTTTTCATGTGTTTTTGCTCTTAATTTCAAGCTATCTTTACCAAAATGGATTCATGCATACATCAAAATTTTATTTTCTTCTACTTTCATTATACATAGTATATGTGTACGACCTATACGTTCAAAGTTAATACTGAATTTTACATGCAAAACATCCACTATCAACATAAAAAAAGTCTTTTAATTAATAACTCGGCGAATTTGGGTCGTACAGAAATGAATAAATAATAAAAAACGAAATTGTTTGTAGTTAGATTTTCTATAACTTTTATTTAAAATCATTTTTCGATTCGAGAGTCCATTTTCGAGATATTAGTGAAAAATGCGCGACACGCGTAGGAGTTTTCGTTGCGTCGCAAAACTACCGATATTTAAAAAAATTATTTATCTGCTTCATTTGGTCGTACAGACTTGAGTAAAAACGAAATTGTGTTAATTACACTAATTTTTAACTCAAACCGCTTTGGCATTAAAAACGAAAATTAATTTAGTAAACTTAAAATAACCCTGTCCCTTGCTAATTCATTATCCGTTCGTCTAAATTCCATGTCTACTGTTCAATAAACTTGTTAATTCTTGGGCTGTATTTAATGCTTAAGTTTAACACCTGTACTAAGTTTGAAAAAACCTAAATTTGCCTTTAATACTTCAAAATATAACATAATTGCTAGAGAGTAAATTTACATTTAAAAACTAAATTTGCCTTTGATAGCTAAATTTAACATACTTGCGATTGAAAAATTTTAAGCATTCATTTTTCCTTTTTTTTTACTGAGTTTTATTACATGCTAGCCGCGAATTGCGCACTTCGTGGATCCACTATCAAATTTGTCCTTTACAATATCACTAAAATTTAATACTTTTATTTGTCCATGCGAATCAAGAAATTTTTTTTTGTTTTTATTTATTTTTAGTTGTTAAAAGATAATCGTGGACAATGTGCCTAATTTTTTTTGCTTTATTTTTATTTTTTTTTGGTATTTTGGGTGAATCCCCCCACTCTCCGCGTTTGATAGCTAGTCTGGTACTTACGTTTCGTCCGGCTACGTCATTGTACGTAGCAGCTACAATTTTGATATGAACATAAATTTCCGCAAAGTTGATGTTTTCTGAGTTATTTGCGAAAAACTTATTTTTTTGACCTTTTGGACCATCTCCTGCCTGCAACGTAGCGTCTATGGGGACTTTTAATATGTTAAATAGTACCTTAAAACATGCCTGTTTACAAAGTTTCAGTCAGTATGTCATTTTACTGGGCTATTTGAAAAAAGTAAGTTTCCCAACTTTTGCTCTAGTGAAATTTGGCACCAATTCCGAGCACTCTATAATTTTTTTCGAAGAGTTTTCAAGGATTTGTAAAGCTACATGAAAAATTTTGAATATATTTGACCTGACACGCTCGGATGTCGAAAAAGTAAATTTTTAGGTGGAGGACTTACAAAAACAATGCAAAAACTTAAATAACTCAAAAATGACGTGCTTCAGGCATATGATGTCTTATATAAAGTTACATTTCAATTTAGCGTTAGATTCCAAAAATTCAATAAAAATCGCAACAATCCATTTAAAATAACGTAGTGGAAGCCCATTTTCGGTATAACCGGATTTAGCAGAAGATTGAAAATATTTTGGCCAGACGAGCCTTTCGGAAAACTCCAGTATACAAATATTTAGAAAACTGGTTGTAGTAGTTTCTCATATACTATCGACTCAGCTCGTCGTGATGGACCCTGCATATGTTGATCTTCTTTTATGTAGTATTTAAGGCAAATAATTGTATTGGTGCCAATTTTAAAATAAGGTTGGTAGTATAGCAATAGCTGTTTTTTTTTCTTATGAAAGAATTTTTAAAAATACACGTTAAAAACATTTGAGGAAAGTTCGAAAATATTTTGCTACTTCTCGTATCGTCCGTGTTGGACCAAATAAAAGTTTCTTTAAATGGTCAAAGTTTCTCAATCAATTTTTTTTAAAGATGTAAATAAAGAAATTGATGATAAATAACTGATAAGCTATGGTGAGGCTTATTGGTATTTAATTTGGAAAAATGTTAAGGTACGAATAAATAATAAAAATAGTCGTTTTTGATAACTTTCTTCTTTAATTTAATTACACGTTCACTTATTTACATGTATTGTATTTAATTTTACGCGCTTTATTTTTCTCATACTGCATAAACAGTGTAATTCAAAGATACACGCAAATTTGTTACAAAAGCATTCGAATCCCTTTATGGCTTTGTAAGAAATAGCAGAAAAATTGCTACATCATTATCCGTCCTTTCTAATACCTTTCATATCGTATTAATGTCATGGATTCTTCTATATATTCCTATAATTTAATTACTGATATTTTTCATATATGCATGGTAGTTTATTGTGTAATACGCCTCATAGGCATTACCTATTATTATAATATTAACAGGCAAGGTGGTGAACGTGTAGGCATCTTGCTTATCTATTCCTGCATTTATTATTGAAAAGGAAATAATTAACATTAACCTAGCGCATTAAATCTATGTTGGTTACGTCATCGCTAATTACACTAACAGGTTACACATGTATGATTTTTATAATACTTTCAACTTTATTACAGTAATGCGTAACGGTAATGTGTAATTCCAACATTAAGTAGCAGGAGTATGTAGGTCAAACAATTACGAACAGGGCCGAACTTGAACAATAGGCGTTTTGAATACAACTGTTGTTGAATACAATTATGAATGCGAAAATATCATAATTATCAGATGTTCATACCAACGTAACGTAAAATAGATACGTTATAATAGGTGCGTGCGTGAAGTTGTTGCCACAACGTAGTGTCATTTTTAAAACCGCGACCTAAAAATAAATTGCTTAATGTTTAGAAGATTATAGATATAAACAAATTAAATTGGGTGGCAAGTTAGCGCTCAGTTCAAACTCCTTAAAGTTTTAGATTTTAAATTTTCTTTTTGCCGTTTTGTTACGTCCAAAATGCGTACTAAGCACTTTAAAATTCTAACATTATAAAAAATACCACGACTGCTCATCTGTTCTACAATTCACTACTACCCTTCTACAAACAAATTAATTTTATTACAAATAGTTTCAGGTTCACCAAACCTTAAACACTTGAAAAACTTGGTAGTGAAGAAAAACTTGACAGCAGCAATGTAATTTCTTTATAACTTTTTTGGTTTTGATATTAGAGAATTGAATTTTTGTGCGAATGGGGCGCAACGCGGCGGCAATTTAACATTTTGAAAAATAAATATGTTAATTAAATGAGTACTGAGCGTCCAATCGGTTCAAGAATCTAATTTACTTATAACCTTTTGCTCTTAAATGTTGCAGTTTATTTTTAAGGATGGTTTAGGGCTTTCAGGCGTAATAAAGTTAACTATATTTGAAATTTACCTCATATATTGTTGTACTCCGCAGTTGAAGTTTTGATAGTTCAAATTTTTAGAATTATCTAGTATTTATCATCTAATTATTGGAAATATCAAACCCTAAAGACCCTTTTTAAATTTGTTTATGTTAAATGTCTATTTTTGTCTTTTGTTAGCAAAACTTCATTGAAATTCTTAATGTTTTTTTAATAAATCGTGATTATGGGTTAGTGTTTCGTAAGAATGTTTGTATACGTTGTAGTGCTGAAAAACATCGTTCACTTTAAACTGTGGCCAGTGGAGTTGTATATAATGTTTTAAGTTGCTACGTACCTAGACGTAGGCTAACTAGCAACTGCGGAGAATGGAGGGCTTCGTCTACATACCAAACAGAAACAAAAAAAAACACATCGCCCACGACTATCTATTAACAATGAAAATAAATTAAAATTTCGTGATTCACAGGTACAAAGAAAAGCATTAAATTTACGTTATATTTTAAAGAACAAATTTCATAAAGGTTTGAAGTGCGCATTTTGTAGCTAACAGGTAATAAAAATCAGTAAAAAAAGCAATGCTTAGATTTTATTATAACCCCAGCGATACGGTACGCGAGCCACTACAGTCAGTTGGTAGCAATGGTAAATAATTGCAAAAATGATGCGCAAATAAGATATTACGTCACACAATTATTTAGAATTACTACATCACATAAAAAACGAGAAAAGTACTTACGTAAACTGTAGGACTTCTCACAGCACTACTCCATGCTGGCGGCAGCGGGGCTCCGCTGATCTTTCGGGCGTGGGTGTTCGTTGGGCCCCCGGTTGAAACCAAATTCAATTTGTCTTCTTTCTAGTGTAGAGGTACGGTAAGGAATACATACGGGTAGGAACGATAACAGGTACAAGGCAGGAAACCTACATATCAAAAAAAGACAAGATGCAGCACAAAGATAACTACACTCGTCCACGTCTCGGTCACCAGTCTCGACACGTCTCCCGGAAATCACCACCACCCTACTTGGCACACCGCGTCGGCGCAGTCTCGCGCAAAAGCACTGTCTGAAGTGACGGAAATACACACACAGCTTTTCAAAGTATTGGCGCGAAATCCTTACAAATTAAAACTTATAGAAATGTTTATATGCCGAATTTTCGGCATGTAACAATTTTCTCAATAGCAAGTATGTTAAATTAAAGTATTCAATGTAGATTTTCTCAATAGCACGTGTGTTAAATCAAAGTATTAAAGGTAGGTTTTCTCCATAGCAAGTAGGTTAAATTAAAGTATTAAATGTAGACCAATGTGTAGTAAGAATTAAAGAAAGATAACCAGAAGCACTAGTGAAGCTAGCTTCTAAACATGGATAGTGAACTGGTTTCACAACATCAACCACTGTTAAATAAGGATCCTCCATGTACGTAAAAAAAAACAAGTCACATACTTCTATGCGACGGGATGCGTATTTTGCAAACCACCTGGGTTGAGTCAGCATAGCAACGCCATGGTCGTCAGGGTTCATTCACCCTGCCATCGTAATTATAGCAGCGATCCAAAGACAAAAGACAGCTGGTCCACGGACAAAAGTAGTTGGTCTGCAGACAAAAGCAGTTGTTCTACATAAAGAAAGAACCCATTTAGCCTCCAGCTAAAAAAAGCGAATACACGCAAGACACCTCCTAGTTGTTGAACAGAAAAACGTGCATCGCTTTTTGAAATACGGAGACGGAGAAAACACTTTGACGTACAAGCTGTAGAATCAAATTCAACAATGGTTCAACTAACACGAATTCGAACTGCAAACCCTCGCTTATCGAAGCACGATTGAAACTGGAAAAACCTGATTTTATCGGATAGAGCGCGACCTTATTTCAACAAGTCTTTACATCGGAACAATAAAGAAAACCATTGTACGGCGGTCGTAAGGTATACCAAGATAACGGGTACTTAAAAACAGGATATAACTATTTAATTTTAGCATAAATTTGTCCTTTCGAAATAAATGAGTTCAAAATGAAAATTTGTAGCAAGCGTACTTGTAATCAGGATGTTGTCGAAAAATTTAAGAGATTACGGGATACCTAAAACAAGGCATAGACTATTTAATTTATCGAATAAATTTTCGTTGTAAAAGCAAAAAGGAGTTTGAGTTGAAGAATTATTCAAGAGCATGTTTATTATTATTTATGTTGGAAATCAACGTAACAAAATACTTTAACACTGTTAAGATTATTACAATCCTATCTACACAAGAGTACAATATGTTGCATATAATGGTCACAGGTCTGAACATTTTCTTGTGAAATCAGGAGTACCGCAAGGGTCAAAACTAGAACCTATATTGTTTCTATTATTGATAAATAATCGTACAAAGACGTTGAAATGCAAGGCGCAGTTATTTAACAACAATATTAAACTTTTGCCAATATCCAATCCGAAGGACCAAATGAATTGCCTACAACTTTGGTGTATTAACAACCATTTACAACAGAACGTCACTAAATGTAAGGTGATCTCATCGTCGCAAAAGCGTTTACCAGATATTTAAATACACCCCTTGTAATATAGAATTAATGCGCGTTTCACAGGTTAAAGATCTTGGTGTGTATATTATGCTGTTCACATTAATAATATCACCAGAGCGGCTGTAAAATTAGTGGATTTATTATTCGCACCTACAAATCTTTTGAGACTACTCGACCACTTCGTGTACTGTTTGCGGGTTTGGTGAGACTAAAATTGAAATACCGTGATCTTATATGGAACACATCATATAAAAAGGATCGACTTACACTAGAACGTGTATAGCATAAGTTTTTTTAATTTGTCGTTTTCATAGAAATTGGGTCTTACCCAGATAGGGGAGTGTGTCAAGACCCTACATTTGATTTTTTCCAATGCTCCACTCGAAGGTACTACATTGGCCAGGAAGCGAGTTTTGTTTTACCTGGAAATTTTGAATTTTGCCGAACCCTTGCTGTTCCAAGCGAGGTAGGGATCTTTAATGTGCGTGACAACACTCACTCAGACGTATTTTTGTGGAAAATGCTCGCCTAACATTTTTCAAGCGGACCGTATCAGTATTTGAACTCGGGACCTTGGGCATAATGTGTCAAGACCTTAGATGTGATTTTCCAATGCTCCACCCGAAGGTACTACATTGGCCAGGAAGCGGTTTTTTTTATCTTGAAAATTTGGAATTTTGCCGAACCCTTGCTGTTCCAAGCAAGGTAGGGATCTTTAACGTGCGTGACAACACTCACACACGGGACCTCCATTTTACCTCTCATCCGAACGAGGGTGTATTTTTGTGAAAAATGCTCGCCTAACATTTTTCAAGCGGACCGTGTCGGAATTCGAACCCGGGACCTTGCGCGTAGTAGTCACACACATACCACTATGCCACGGAGCCGCCCAGTATGTCAAGACTACCTGTTATCCCCAGTTGGGTTCAGGCAGTTAGAAGTGAGACGGACAATTCAGGGTTAGCTTTTTTGTACATAATTATGCATGGGTCTATTGCTGTTCCTAAGTTGTGATCAGTGGTACATGTGCCATCTACGCTTATACGAACTACGGTCACATACTATATGAAAACAACATGCTCAAACTTACTGTACCACTTCCCAATTTACAACCTCGCATGTTCAGCAAATTGTGTTGGTTATGTTATTTATTATATTCCGTTAACAGATTTTTTAGACTACGTGACTGAATACTTCAACAGGTGACTACTACTGGTGTATATATATATATATATATATATATATATATATATATATATCTTTCCTTTAAGTGTTAAGTGATAGTGATTGGACGAATGTCCTAAGCAGATTATTTTTCTTGTACTTGTTCATTGTTTGATTTTGCACATATTCGCATGTACACATCAGTATCAGATTAGGTACCCCGAGGTACCCCAACTCAGTTATCCGCTGTCCTACCCCAATTCTTCCATCAGCACTAATCCTGAGAATCATCCCAATGCGCCCGTCCCACGGCACCATCCATGTGTAGTGGGGTACACTTTCCTCTTGGTTTCGACTTGCTCGGGTACACAAATTATGTGTGGCTAGCTACAGCCCAACCAAGTCTTTACAACTTTCCAAAAGCTCCCCTGTTTCCGTGTGGATGTCGGATTAGAATAACCTCAAGGTATAACATGCCTGGCGTAAGAGGTGTCTAAAGCGGCTCCACACATACGCGCGTATAGTGTTAATACATACCAACAATATACAAACACACAACATACATGCAGAATGCACAACAGTTTTTGACATACTGATGTTCCCTTTGTTGGCGTAAAATGGTTTCATTGGTCAGAGGGTACAGCTTAGAAACCGGAGGTAGCGCTCCCGGGTCGCCAAAGCGGACAAGGGCCCGAAACTCCCATAACCAAGGAAGATGCTGCCCTATCAGCTAACGCATAATCTTACTCCTTTTAGTAGTACTGGTTGGTGCCCAGATCGACCCCTACTGGAGGGGTGGAAGTTTTGCCGTTGCCACTGGTATAAATCTTCTTTACTTCTCTACCCTTGGGAGTGGTCTATGTATATGTGTTTTTCCCCGCCAGTCCTGCTGGTGGGTGAAATTCTAGTATGGTGGCTGAAGTTCACGGTTCAACCATCTAGTATATCTCCGGGGGTTTTCTTTATTCTGTATGGGTTTCCGTCTAACAGGGCTACAATGCCTCAAAAGTGTTTAATATCTGTATTGTCTATGTTGTTGTAGATGTTTGCAGCCAGCGCTAAGAAATATTCTTCCAATGTCGGTAATTTTAGGTCCTGCTTTAGCGTCTCATTCCTGACAAACCAAAAGGCTCCGGCGATAGTTCTGATGGTCTTGTTTTAGAAAGCTTCTATTTTTGTTTTGCCGCTATTTGAAGTGTAGATATACCATGCCGCGAATGCGTAGCTCAGAATTGGCCGTATATTCATGGGTAGTTTGTTTTTGTGGTTGAGAATTTCGTGGAGTATCTTTTCGTTTTTGGGGCTTTGTTCGTTGTCTCGGCGACGTATTTGACAAAGGTTAGCGTTTCTCTATGGATGGACTCCATAGTAGTTGCTGGTCTTCCAGTGTCGGTGGATTGTGTGGATTGTGTATGTTGAGCTTGATTTTCCGTTGTTGAAACCAATCAGACAGGGTGTCGAGTTGTCTTTGCATCTTGGCTACTGTGTCTTTGGGGTTTTGTCTTGTTTTAGAAAACAGCGTGTTGTCGGCATATAACGCGCATGTGACTTCGGATAGACATGGTGTACCTTGGATGTAGGCATTGAACAGTGTGGGGAGAGGCCCCCCGCAAAACCCCGGATAGTAATAGTTGTTTCTGTGGACAAAGTGGTTTGTACCTTTACTTGTATTCTTCTATTGCATAGATAGCTGTGCAACATGCGTTTGTAGGAATTGGTAGCTTGTGGACGGTGACGAATTTAAAAAACAATACGTAAGGTCATACTTTGTTGAAGACATTTTTACTCTATAGCAAAGGCGGTTAGTTCCTTGTAGCTGTTTGTGGTATTCGTTAGTACTCTGATTGTTTGTAATGTTGTCGAATGTTGTTCACTTCTGTATTGTAGCAGTGGTTTGAGCCTCGTCGGTAGTAGTCGTTCGTAAATTTTGAATATTGCGCTTAGTATTGAAATAGGCTTGTGGTTTTCAGTGTCGATCTTCTTTTTCCCTAGTTTTGTAACCATCACGATTACGGCTGTCTTCCAGGTATCGGAAAGTATCTGAAGTTGATGATTATGTTGAAGATATTGATGATGAACACCAAAGTGTTTTCGCAAGGTGTTTCATCGCTTTCTGAATGATTTTGTTCTTTCCTGGTACTTTTCTGTTACTTTGCTTATTGATGATTTGTTTGATATCGTCTGGTGATACGTGTTTTATGTCGTTTTCTATCGGAGTTTGAAGTATCTGCTCGATGGCAGTATCTACAAAGTTGTCGTGTTTGTTGAAATGAAAATGTTCTTTGCAAGACAAATAACACACAAACACACACACGCACACACACACGCACACACACATACACAAACACCTCTCAACCACTGTACAAACACAAACACCTATTCACATACTTACATTGCCTTTTCAGCATCTGGATTTCCAGCTGCCGATGGTCCGGACTGATAAGGCAATATCCGTTGAGCGTTCCTCCTTGACGACTGGGATATCCGACTAACGATGTTCCTGGTCCTAGAAGGGGAACGTAACACGGATATCAACATCACATACACATCACACATACACCCTCACGCATACACACATGCACACACATAACACATGCCCTCAAGCCCGCACACACACGCACACATACATAAACACGCACACGCACACACACCTTACTGACGGTTACTTTCTCAAACACTGTACAAACACAAACACCTATTCAGATACTACACTGAATTTCCGGCTGCCGATGGTCCCGACTGATAAGGCAAATCCGTTGAGCGTTCTTCCTTGACGTTTGGGATTTCTAGCTGCCGATGGCCCTGGTCGTACAAAGGGAATGTAACACAGACATCAACGCCACATACACATACACCCTCACCCACACACATACACAAACAAAACATATGCCCTCAAGCACCTACATACACAGACACACACACACATAGACACACACAAGCGCACACACCTTACTCACGGTTACTTTCTGGGGTAAAACAGCTCTGTTTAAATTTCAGGTACCAGACTACTGAAACGTTGGAACAAATAAATAAATAAAATATTCTACCGTTCGAGAGATCTTGCGTGTGATGGAGCACATTGCGGAAGGTTTCAATTGGAGATAGTTAACTGGTACAATATTTTGGATTTGTAAAAAATTTTAGACAAGGTATGGCATATGAGCCCATTCTACAAGATGCGGAAGAGGGGGTTACTACGCACTTTCGCCCGGCTCTCAAAGTCATATGACCATGAGAGATGAATCCGTATCAAAACGAATGTAGTATGGTCGACGAGACGAAGACTGAGGGCAGTCGTGTCACATGGCTTTCTTCTCTCCAGCGCTCTTTGACAACTTTGTGGGCGACTTGCTGAAGACTGCCAACACCCAAGTAGACTGTATGCTAATGAAGCAACCATACTAGCCAGGTTCCGCACTCCATACCTAATCACGCGGAAGCAATGGCCGAGCCTTTGGACAAGCGATGTTAACCCAGACAAGAGAACGGCAGGTTTGTTTAGAAGCTACATCTCAGACTTGGCGACGTCCAAATTTAAACCGAACCGATACCTCCCACTTCAAGTTGACCAAGTAAGTTAACAGCTTGAATAACAATAGGAGCTACAATACGATATTCAAGCCGACGTTCGCATACGCAGTAGCGGTGTGGGACAGCGGCAACCATGTTATCCGTCAAGGGGTTGAACACAGAAAAGTTTTACGGATTTCTGGAAGATCATGAGAACCATTTCATACAAACATTTGGCATCTATATGGACACCCAAAAGCGATCTCCCATTAAGTTCCTTCTTAAGCAAATCTATACGTCCGAAGGGAAATCTGTGTATAAAGCATTTATCTTATTAAGACGGCGGTGAAAGACCTAGTAGGCGGCTTTGTGAATCAAACAGGTTCGCGCACGACTGCTAATTCCAAAGTCACGGATTCGATTCCCGACACGGACCGCTTGAAAAATGTTAGGCGAGCATTTTTCACACACATACGCACACAGGCCTTCGTTCGGATGATAGTTAAAATGTAGGTCCCGTGTGTTGTCACGCATGTTAAGAATCTCTATCTTGCTTGGAATAGCAAGGGTTCTGCACTAAGTTCAAAATTTCCAGGTAAAAAAGACTCGCTTCCAATGTAGTACTTTCGGGTAAAGCATTGGAAAGTCAAATATAGGGGGTGAAACATCTAGGTCCAGATATGCGAATCAAATGATTCCTATAAATATCTTTAACAAGATATTTCGAGTCCGGCACCAAAGTGGAAGTTTAGTGGGTATGTTTTTCTTAGGGCGAGTGGATATAAAAACTTTTATCACTATGAAAATCGTTGTAGCAAACTATTCTTACTTCCATACTCTTATGTTAAATATTAAATGTTAAATACAAAGTGCTCGACATAAAAAATTCTTCTCCCCAGAAAATAATTAGAGATATCTTCGGTAGAATTAGAACAGGTGAATTAAGACTGCAAATTGAAATGACTTTGTGTCGTTTTTCCTATCTAATATTTGTAAAATTAATTTACGGAAACCTTTTTCTAGGGTCAGGGACGGGAACTGTTCATTTTCTTTGACGCAACACAAATTTTAGTGTAAATGTCTTTGTGCTCAGACGATGAGATTATAAAGGCCAGCGTGATACATTATTAATCAAAACAAATGAATCATCAACTGTAATAATTTTAATACAAAGTTACGTTGCTAACATCCTTTCTAACCTTTAAAACCGCCATAATGAATTTTACAACCCTTGAGTAAGAACAATAAAGATACAAAATTAATCCCTCCTTATATCAAGAATGCATGAAACGTAAACAGTTTATTGCTTAAAGGAAATAACTTAACGTTATTGGTGGAATGTACCAATCTAGAAACACTTAAAATGAACTATGATTATAAACATTTCAAAAGATCGTCACAAAATATTTGGGGAACGGAAGAACAGTTAATTGAATAAGTCGCGGCGCCTCTTACAACAGGTTGGGAATCACTAAACATACTCTACCCTAGTCCCAGATGTCTTATAATGTCATTAAGAAAAAGTAATTGTGGGAATATAGGGAAATTTTATTCATTTTAGTTTCACATTGTATTTACACTGAGGTAAACGTCCATTTTCCTAATAAAATATTAATTTTGTAACAACTGTTGTTTGACGTATTATTTAAAGGCAATAAATAGGAAGTGCTAAAGTAATTCAGGGTTTGATATAATCTACACCATTTAAAATATCCTTTGTCTTGATTTGAAAATTATGCCACACGATACAAACTTAATTAGTTTTGGCCATTTTGATGCAAACTACTTACAATATATACCCGAAAAACCTAAAAAACGAATATTTAATTCTGTTTGTTAGCATAAACTATTGGAAAATGTTGGTTTGTTTTATATGTTGAATTGTTTAACTTGAATTAGCAAAAAATGCGCCTGTTAGTTTCTTTCTTCATTTACATAAATTATGCATGAAATTACAGTTTGGCAACCTAAATTTGCAGCTGCTTCCTACTTTAGTTACGACATGGCTTCTGTCCAATACATGAAATATTTTTACATGTTAATTTTAGATAGTTGCATTTTCATAATGTGTTTCATGCAAACGCACTACATTTGGTTTTCTAATGATTCCATTGTTAGTATTTTGATTACATCCGCACAACTACTAGAAATTATTGAGTTATTTTAAAGAAATCACTTAAGCAGACTTACAAGTATACTTGGTTAATTTAGTGCTTTTTATCGTTCCCTGTAAACTATCGTTGCGCGAGTCTGCTGTGCATCTGCTCTTTGTATTTTTCAGCAAGTCCGGATTTCCGGGTTGACTATAAGTAGTAATAACATATTTTTGTTGTCAATCTAAATAGCTGTTCGTATCTATAGAATATTGTGAAATTGTTCAGTGTATTAACGTATCTGCTGTAAATATTTGAACGTAGTTTACTCTGCATTAAAACGCTGAAATTTGTCCTATATATAACACTGCACATTTTATATTAATAGCATTGATTGCTGACCTGTTTGACTGTTTCCATTGTATAGGTCACGTTTATAATTTCGAATCATATTCAGGACAATCAATAATAACATTATACGCCGCCCATGCTTTGCTAATGGGTTTAACTGTATGTTGTTTTTTAGTTATTTGACCAAAAAAATTATTCCAGCCAGATTATAGACTTATAACCATAGATTTTAATAACAGTAAATTCAACACTTCGTAATCAAGAGTCAAAATTGACCCGCGCGCGTTTTGATAAAGTAGGTTAGGAAAAAATCGGTGTTTATATTTTCCTTGGATATTTTCTGGGTTTTCTTAAATTTTTCTTAAACCTTCCGGTTCCGGTATTCATACTAATCCCGGCTATTGAAAAAATTAAGTAAATGACGTCACTAATAACCGGGAGTTTTGAAACGCCGAAAAATAAGAAAATATAACAAATGCTCACCTACAAGTAGGATTTGTAAAAATCCCTGAAAGCACTTCTAACTATTTTGTTGGGAACAGCTCTTGTTCTTTGTCAGATAATTAAAATGCTTCGTTTAAGATTCATAATATGACAAACTGGGCATTTAAAAAAATTTTTATTATACTGTGTGTAGTAAATTCATTTCGAATGGACCTGCATCTTGCCGAAGTTCTAAATTACTAGAACATGTGAAATGACTTGCGAGTTCTTATGAGCTAAAGAGCCAAACTACAGGTCCAACCAAAGTAGTAGGGTCGTTAGTGAGGAACCAGACTAAGACAGGTCCCCGAAAGAGGTCAGCGGCTCTTTCGGTACTTTGATTGGCAGAGACCATAGGGGTCGGTATGGCAGTCTAAGACACAGAAACCACCACATTATCTCCCAAGTACACAGCGTACTTAAATTATAACAAACATGATGGCATTCTCTGGGGTAAAAGATTCCGGAGTTAAAATAGTCCCCATTCGGATCTCCAGGAGGAAACTACTTCGGAGGATGCGATCGGAAAGTTAAAAATAAGAGTCGGGAACATTCTGCGAGTCGGAGCGTGGAATGTTAGAAGTATGAAGCAAGTAGGTAAACTAAAGAACCTAAAAATCGAAATGAATAGGTTATTACTAGACATAGTAGGAATCAGCGAAGTTCGGTAGCCAGAGGCGGGGGCTTTTTGGAGTGGAGACTTCAGGGTAATTCTTACAGGAGCAGAGGAAGGAAATTTTGGTGTGGGGATAGACATATTAAGATACGTAAAAGGACATGAAAATTTAATAATTACGGGGGATTTTAATGCTGTTGTAGGTGAGGGTAAGGAAGGAGCGGTAGTAGGTTTATTTGGTTTAGGTACGAGAAATGACAGGGGAAATAGGCTGGTAGACAAACACATTATTTCAACATTATGCTAGAAGACGATATACGTGGAAGATGCCAGGAGATATAGGAAGATATCAAATAGACTACATTCTTGTTAGACAACGATTTAGGAATCAAGTAAAAGACTGTAGAAGCTACCCAGAAGCAGATATAGATACTGACCACAACATCGTAATTATGAAGGCCGCACTTAAATTTAAGAATGTGAAAAAAAGAAACAGAAAAAGGCACTTGGACTTAGAGAAACTAAATGATAAAGATATTTAAGAAAGATTCGAAAAAAAGTCAAATGAAATGCTCAAAGATATCAGGAAACATCTGATACTAAGGTAGTAGAAACAGAATGGAATAATATTAAATCCAGCCTAGACATGGCGGCCACAGATATATTGTGGTATACACAAAAAGAAAATAAGAAACCATGGATAACAAAGGATATCCTGAATTTAATAAATGAAAGACGAAAATACAAAAATAAATCAGACGAAACAGGAAAACAGAGATACAAAGCCATAAAATGGAAAATTATTCGAAAATGCAGGAAAGCTAAAGAACAATGGATTGATGAAAAATGCAAAGAGGTACAAACGAAGATGGAAATAGGAAGGACAGACGAAGCATACAAATTAATTAGAATGAATTTTAGGGATTAAAACCGTATAGTAAAAATATAAGGGACGCACAAGGAAACGTCATCAAAGAAAACGTAGAGAAAGTGGGTAGATGGCAAGAATATATAGGGAATTTATATGCAGGAGAGGAACTAACTGCATTAGAACAGGAATCAGACATTGAAAATGTTGACTTGGGACATCCTATATTTAGAGATGAGTTTGAATTAGCATTAAAGAGTCTGAAAAATGGTAAGGCGCCGGGTACAGATAAGATGCAAGCAGAAACTCTAAAAGCCGTTGGACAAGCAGTAACAGAACGTCTCTTCCAACTTGTAAGCTATATGTATGAGACAGGCGAGATACCCAAAGATTTCAAACGTAGCATCGTAGTAACTATACCAAAAAAGAAAGGCGCGGATAGATATGAAAATTTTCGAACAATAAGTTTGACAGCACACGTGTCAAAAATATTAACTAGAATTGTGCAAAGACGAATGGAAAAACGAGCGAAAAAATACTATGAGAAGACCAATTTGGGTTTAGGCAAAACAGGGGGACACGGGAGTTTTAGCTCTGAGAGTGATAATGGAGAAAACAATAGAAAAAGGGGAAAGCGTGTATATAGGGTTTGTAGATCTGGAAAAAGCATTCGACAATGTAAAATGGAAACAAATGTTAGAAATACTCAAAAAGATTGGAATGAGTTATAGGGATAGACAAATACAACATAGCTTATACAAAGAGCAAACAGCAGTAATAGAATTGGAGCAGGAACGTAGAGAGGTAAACATTAGGAAAAGGGTAAGACATGGATGTGCCCTATCCCCATTGATTTTTAACTTGTACATAGAAGAGGCAATAAATACTGTCAAATGCAGGAAGACATTTGGAATTACTATACAGGGACAAAAAAATGAATGCTTAGATTTGCAGATGATATAGCGGTATTAGCGTCTAGCAAGGAAGAGTTAGAAGCTGCTCTTAATGAAATGGAAACGGTTTTAACAGAGAGATACGGTATGAAAATTAACAAAACTAAAACTAAAGTTCTAGTATGCAAAGATGGGGAAAATAAATCAAAAACAATAATACAAGTATGTAACACGAACTTACAAGAGGTTAAGTATTTCTGCTACCTAGGAAGCCAAATAACGCAAGATGGGAAAAGCACAAACGGTATAAAACAAAGATTAGCACAAGGTCGTGCTACATTTAACAAGAAAAAGCAACTACTGAGCTCAAAGACCACAAACATAGAAACAAGGAAAAGATTTCTTAAAACATATGTGTGGAGCACAGCACTATACGGCTGTATAACCTGGACAGTAGGAGAAGCGGACAAGAAAAAGGTAGAAGCCTTTGAAATGTGGTGCCACAGACGTATGATGAAGATATCATGGACAGTCAAAGTTAAGAACAAAGAGGTACTAGAAATGGTAGGGGAAGAAAGAAATATGTGGAAAACGGTAAAAAAATGAGAGATAGGATGATAGGCCACATACTACGGCATGAGGGAATAGTGCGGAATATATTAGAAGCAGAGATAGGAAAAAAGAGAAGAAGAGGCAGACCTAAGTTAGACTACTGCACACAGATAGTAAAAGATGTAAGCTGTAGAGGTTTCAGGGAGATGTGTAGGCTAGCCCAGAATAAAAATTAATGGAGGTACGCATCCAACCAATCCCCAGATGGGTAAACTAATGACGAAAAATAACTGTGCTTAAACATGATGATTATTATAAGTAACTACAAGAATTGGTTGGGCAATATTCTCGAATAATGTTAAGTGTGTGAAAGGATTTATTGGAAAACCATTACTACGGCAAATGTCTAAGTGTTGGGGATCTTGGTAGCCCCTTCACTGAATCTCTGTAAAATAGGGCATAAAATTAGAAAACAATAGAAGGGAACGAGCTGTATACACATGCTGTGTGAGAATTTCAGGGAACTATGTAGACTAGCTCAGAATATAAATAAATGCAGGTACGTGTTCAACCAGTTTGAGACAGAAAACCTAATGACGAAAAAATAAACGCAGATAAATCTGATGATTAGTATAAACAACTAGTTGTTGGTTGCAAAATATCTGCAACTAATGATGACTGTGCGAAAAGATATATTGGAAAATATACTAAATCGGTAAATGGTTAAGTGTTGGGGAACTTGGCAGCCACAGGCTGCTTACCTCCCTTCACAACTACTGAAGGTCGGAGAAATAAGGTATATAATTGTAAAACAATAGAAGGTGACCGAACTGCATCTAACAAGAAAGAACAGCGCCTATGAGGAAAGACAACAAACATAGAACAAGAAGAAAATTGTTGAAAGCATGTGTGGAGCACAGCACAGTATGCCTATGAAATACGGGCAGTCTGAAACGCAGACAGAAAAACGGTAGCAGCCTTTTGGAATGCTGTGCTTCAGATGTATGAGGACGATAGCATGGACAGACATAGATAATAACAAATAGGTTATAGAAATAGTAGGGGAACAAGGATATCTGGGGAAAAAGATAAGAGAAATAGAAGGGCAGAATACGTTCTAAGGCATTTTTGGGGAATAGTATGGTATATATTACAAGCAGAGATAGGAAAAAAGAAGTAGATGTAGACCTAGATCAGATAGTTATAGATGCAGACTGTACAAATTTCAGGGAAATCTGTAGGTTAGTTCAGAATATGAAACAATGATGGTACGCGTCTAACCAGTTCCAGGACTGAAGACCTAATAATGATTGGTGTGTAGTAAATATAAACCAGCAAATATAGACTTTATTAAACTAAAAAACAATCTTATATAATATGACAGTGACAATCAGTAACATAATAATTGAAAGAAAGCAGTCGCAGACCCCTCCTTTTATTTCATCACATTCTTCCGTCTCTTTAAATTTTAGTCACATAGTCAACAAGATACTTCGGTGGACGAGTCTCTCTAGTGGACTTGCGAGTCACCGGTGTGTCAGGTAATCGCATTACAGACTCGGGAGTTTAATAACTATTTGAGGTAGGGACGTTTGGTAAAGATTCTGGGAAAATGCGAATGGGGTTAACAGCAGGTGGTGCGTCAACCAAATTAATAGGCAAAGAGTCCGTAGACGAAGAGTGTAGGGTCGAAGAATCAGTACTTTCAGCATCGACTACTTCTCCTAGATTACCTAGGGAAATTAGATGGCGATTTGAGATAGTTACTTCTCTCCCGTTCGATAGTTTGACGAACGAATAACAAGGGTTGGCGCTAAGTAGTTCAGCTTCTTCTACGAAGGGGCTCGTACTTCGAAGAACGAACGTTTTTCCTAATAAGAATAGGCCCAGGCGCTAGGCGAGAAGGAATAGATTGCCCGTAAGCAGAGCTTCGGCAATGTGTAAACATCCGTTCGTGAGGAGTCGAGTTAGTGGCGGTACACAGCAAGGACCTAATTGAATGGAAACTCTGGTTTAAAGCTGTTTCCCATTTAGTTACGGGAGTGCCTTCTGTCTTTAGAACTAACAAAATAGTTCGCCAAACGATGCCATTGTATCGCTCAGTTTGTCCGTTTCCGCGGGGATTGTGGGCATTGATGCAACTCATAGCCGTTCCTTTTATATTTAAAAATTGTTTGACTACATCCGATATAAGAGAACTTCCTCTCTCCGAGTGCACATAAGAGGGCATTCCAAATGTTGAAAATAATTCGGTTAGGCAGCCTATTACAGTTTTAGCGGATATATCTTTACAACCGTAAGCAAATGTGAATCGGGAGCATTCGTCAATTATAGTAAGAACATACCTGTTAGAGATGACACTAGGCAAATGTCCTTTAAAGTCCATAGAAATTCTTTCAAAAGACTTAGTAGCTTTTATAAGATCACCTTCGGTGTTTAAACGGGGTTTAACTTCGGAGCAGGATCTGCAAGCGGATGTGACCCTTTTAATGTCATCGATAGAGTAAGGCAAGTTCTTGCTCCTTACCCAGTGTGCCATTCGGGTAACGCCAGGGTGGCATAACGATTGATAAAGTTTATTAAGATCAATGCTAATAGTGGCTACTCGATGTCCAACCCTGGAGAATGCGTCCGCAACAACACTGTCCTTGCCGGGGCGGTAGACAATGTCGAATTTATGCTAGAAAGTTCTAATCTCTATTTCTCAATTTTCTCATTCTTTATTTTAGATGTATGTTTTTGATCGAACATGAACTTTACCGACCGTTGATCGGTGATTAATACGAACGGTTTCCCGGCCAAGTATTGCCGCCATTTTTATTGACTCGATACTAGCGCATGCTTCTTTCTCAACGGAGGAATGATGACGCTCGGTATCCGAGAGACTTTTCGAGAAGAAGGCCACTGGTCTTCCTTCTTGGCTAGGAGACGCCGCTGTCGCATACTCGCTAGCATCAGTTTCTACGGTGAAAGGTTCTGGTCCAATAGCGTTTACAGCAGATTTAGCAATTTCTTGTTTTAGATTTTTAAAAGCTATCGAGGCTTCTTCAGTCAGTGGAAAAGCTTTGTTCTTAACTAGTGCTTGTATTTTTCCGGAGAAGTTGGAAACCCATTTAGAATAGTGGGCGAACATACCAATTACTCTCTGTAGGTCCGCGAAATCATCAGGAACTGGTAAATCAATTAAAAGACGAAGTCTCTCAGGATCTGGTTTTATTACTCCTTTTGAGACGACATCCTAGCACTTTACTTTCCTCTAAAGAGAATAGACTTTATGGCTTTGTTAATGGTTAGTCCGTATTTTTGGATAACTTCCATGACTCTTTTAAGTTTGTAATCGTGATCCTTTTGGGCCACCCCGCACGCAGACAAATCATCGAGATAAGTATGAATCCCTTCAAAACTTTCTTGTTGTATAATCGAATTCAGAGCGCGCTGGAAGCAGGCTACACCATTAGTTACCCCAAAGGGTATACGGCAAAATGATAGAGACGGCCACAGGCTTCGAAAGCTGTATAGAGTTTGTCTTCTTCAGCGATAGGTATTTGATGGTAAGCGCTTTGTAGATCTATTTTGCCGAAAACCCTGTACTGAGATATTTTAAAAATAATGTCTTCAATGAGCGGTAGCGGATAAGCGTCTAATTGAGTAAAACGATTAATTGTCTGGGAGTAATCAATTACCAATCTTTTTTTATGAAGCGCATTTTTAGTGACAAGGACTTGGGCTCGCCATGGCGAATGGCTTTCTTCTATTATTTTGTCGTCTAACAGCTTTTTGATTTCAGTTCGGATAAATACTATGTCTTCAAAGTATTTTCTCGATTTGATGGCTATTAGTTTGCATTACGCAGTAAGATTGCTAAACAGACGTTGCGGTTTAACGTTCGAAGTCGAAAGAGCACATAAATTGAGGGGTTCTTTGGGACCACCAAAGTGAATTTTTATGTCCGAATGGGATTCGAGCAGGTCGTGACCTAAAATAACGTCGGCACAGAGATTTTTTAAAACGAGTAGCTTAGCACGGCTTACATGTGATTTTCCAATGCTCCACCCGAAGGTACTACATTGGCCAGGAAGCGAGTTTTTTTTACCTGAAAAATTTAGCTGTTCCAAGCATGGTAGGGAACTTTAACGTGCGTGACAACACTCACACACGGGACCTCCATTTTACCTCTCATCCGAAAGAGGGTGTATTTTTGTGAAAAATGCTCGCCTAAAATTTTTCAAGCGGACCGTGTCGGGATTCGAACCCGGGAGCTTAGCACGGCTATTGCATCCTTGTATAACTAGGTCAACTTCACAACAGCCATATACTTCCGAGATGTACTCGCTGCTGGCCATCGCAACATGTTGTGAGCAGGCTTCCACCCTCAGATCGTATGGTTTCACGATTTTCTCATCTATGAACGACGCGGTACTTCCCGTGTCGACCAATGTACGAGTTTTGTAACCATTTACAAATATAGGCACGGTACATATTTAAGTTAGTAGAAGACGACGCAAAATAAGGCTTGTGCTTCTGGTGCTTTCGCAAAAGCTGAAGTCGTCGCAGATGTTTCACTTGCCGATTTGCTTTGACAGACGTTAGAGAAATGTCCCTTTTTCTGCAAGAACTACATGTAGCGTTCAACGCCGGACAAAACTGGCGCCAATGACGTTTATTTCCACAAAAATAGCAGTCTTCTTTCTTTCGTTCTTTTTTAGTTTAATAAATTGTAGTAAATATAAACCCGCAAATATAGGCTTTATTAAACTAAAAGACAAGCTTATATAATATGACAGTGACAATCAGTAACATATTAATTGAAAGAAAATAGTCGCAGACTCCTCCTTTTATTTCATCACACTGTGAGATATATTTTGGAGCGAGTTGCCTGCGTAGATGGTGAGACGTTGACATGTCAGTTAGTTGACGGTGGTTGTTTTATTTTAGTATCGATTTTTGTATTTTGGCGTAAATATATTTTACCTATTAAAAACGAGTGATTTAAAGTCTATACTGACATGGAGTTCACATTTCAAAGGTGGGATAAAATGGATAGCGATCATTACCTAGTTCTGCAAAAAGGTGAACATTTTTATGTATAATAATAATAATTGAGGAAAATGGTTTTGAGACGCTTCCTGAACTACTGCGAAACTCGTCCGTAGATGACTTAAAAAATATTTAACAACAAATGGCTGTAATGAAGCAAATGGTCAAAACGATGAAACAAACTCGTTTCGCCACAGAGCAAATGTTTTGTAATGCTTTACACCAGAACCAAAAAATGGAGTCGGAAACCATGAACTTACGTAATCAATTGATGCCAGATTTAAATAAATCCATTTCAGATTTTTGTGGAGAAATCGGCAGTGGAGCTATTGAGTGGCTCATTAATGTTAATAGTTGTGCGTTTTACATCAAAGGCCTGAGGCGATAAAACTTGGAACGTAGCGAATACATCTGAAAGGACCGGCTGAAGATTGGTACGAAGTACGTACAACCAAGCTGACGTCTTGGAACGAATCTCAAACAGAATTTCGAGCAATATTTGAAATTGCTCCGAGACTAACTAACCATGCAGTTTGTGGAAAAAAATAGTGCAACGAGTACAAACGGATCGCGAAAATGTCGAGAACTATTTTCATTAAAAATTCAAATTATCTAGTACCCTGAAACTACTTTTCGCGGAAATTAAAAAGCAGATTGTAGTGGGTTAATATAATAAAGGGCTTATTCCCAGCTTATTAGCAAAGCTGCATCACATCAAAAACGGACTTTCACATGATATAGTAACTTTATATCGCACGGCAGGGTTTCGACAGGACCAATCTTCCCGAATAAGCAACAAACCCGAATATTTTGTACCTAATGGACACACAAATAGTGCATTAAGCTCTGATGCCATTAAGAGTAAAGTTGATGGAAGTAATAATTTACGTTGCTATAATTGTCTGAAAAGGGGCATGTGTCTGCAGAGTGTACTAAAGTGAGTGCATTGAACGTTTGTTTTCATTGTAAACAAAGTGGACATTTTTCAGAAGATTGTTCAGAACGTGTTAATGACACTAAAGGTCGGCGGTCGTAATGCAGGTATTGATAAGAATTTGACATATGTTATGACTATAGAGCAACAGCATAACGACACTTCGCTAGATAAATTTCTATGTGTGGTACATGTAAACAACCAAAAATTACAGGCACTAATAGACATGGGTGTGTGTGGTAAAATATTTTCTCTAGATATAATAAAACATGCAAGAATTATATATATTTGGTGCTCAAACTCGTCATAAAGGCAGAAGCTTACCTGCAAGCAAACCTGGAAGTAGATGATGATAAAATACAAAATGTTAAATTTTATGTGGTACATAACACATGGCGGCTCCGTGGCGTAGTTGGTATGCGTGTGACTACTACGCACAAGGTCCCGGGTTCGACTCCCGACACGGTCCGCTTGAAAAATGTTAGGCTAGCATTTTTTACAAAAATACGCCCTCGTTCGGATGAGAGGTAAAATGGAGGTCCCGTGTGTGTGTGTGTGTGTGTGTGTGTGTGTTATTACGCACGTTAAAGATCCCTCCCTTGCTTGTAACAGCAGGGAGTTGGCAAAATTAAAAAATTTTCAGGTAAAAAACCCTTTTCCTGACCAATGTAGTACCTTCGGGCGGATCATTAGAAAATCACATGTAAGGTACATAACACATAGGCGGCTTCGTGGCGTAGTTGGTATACGTGTGACTAGTATGCCCAAGGTCCCGGGTTCAAGTCCCGACACGGTCCGCTTGAAAAATGTTAGGCGAGCATTTTTCCCAAAAATACGCCCTCGTTCTGATGAGAGGTAAAATAAAGGTCCCATGTTTGAGTGTTGTCACGCACGTTAAAGATCCCTACCTTGCTTGGAACAGCAAGGGTACGGCAAAATTCAAAATTTTCACGATAAAAAAAACTCTCTGGTCAATGGAAAACCTTCGGGTAGAAAATTGGAAAATCAAATGTAAGGCACCTAATATAGGTAGCTCCATGGCGAAGTTGGTAGTAGGAGGAATACAGGCATTCTGCCGCCTCATTTTCCTCCAGCATCCTCATTTTCCTCACACATTTACATGTAATTTCCATAAGGAGGAAATGAGGAGGGATCCCTCATTTCCCTCACTCATCTAGACCAAATAGTTTTCTTCGACTAGCCATTTTCATCTTTCGAGCTAAATATATCTTACATTTTCATCTTAGCATCCTCATTTCCTCCCACATCTTGACCAAATAGCTTTCTTCGACCAACCATTTTTCATCTTTCGAGATAACCCTATCTTGTTTGGTATCAATTAATATTAGATTTTTTTCAGCTACCTGAATCTCTAGGAATTTCTTAGATTACATCATCCCCAGAAAGCTACCCTAATTTTAAGATTTTTTGCAGGCAGCGATTTCTGACCGTTCTTATAAAATTTTTAGACATACGACACATCAAATTAGTCTAGAATTTTACGCTGAATTCGAATCTGCAAACAGATTTAAAATCGGACCACCCCCTGCAAAGTCACACTTTAAAAGTCATAAACTTCTAAATTTTGCTCTTTACTCTATAAGCAAATCTAACATAGTTTTCTTCGACTAGCCATTGCATCTTTCGAGATAAACCTATCTTGTTTGGTATCAATTAATATTAGATTTTTCTCAGCTACCCGAATTTCTAGGAATTTCTTAGATTGCATCATCCCCCATAGAGCTACCCCCAATTTTAAGATTATTTGCCGGCAGCGATTTCTGACCGTTCTTATAAAATTTTTAGACATACGATACATCAAATTAGTAGAGAATTTTATGCAGAATTTGAATCTGTAAACAGATTTAAAATCCAACCACCCCATACAAAGTTACACATATACCCTCTGCAAGATAAATCTTTCTCCACATTTCCGCCCACGAGATAAATGTACCTTGTTTGGTATCAATTAATATTAGATTTTTCTCAGCTATTCGAATCTCTAGGAATTTTTTAGATAGCATCATCCCCCAGGGAACTACCCCAATTTTAAGATTTTTTATCAATGTCGATTTCTAATCATCTATCCTTTTTAATATCTAGAATCCTTTTACCAAACACTTAGCGGTATTAACACAAAGAAATTAAGCATGCAAAACTGTAATAATTTATTTTATCCGATTTACAGTTTATTAAACTAATTGAATACAATATTTACAAAGTATAACATTATCTTGTTAGTGTAGCCGAATCCAAGCAGGTTAAAGTAACATGTAACAAAAAAAACATTAATGTGTTTAAAAATACCTATAACAAAAAGAGATTAATATGCTGTTTAAAAAAGAGAGGAAACGTGTTTCGGTCAATAAGACATATCGTCGTTAATCTAGCAACATGAGAATAATGTAAAACATTCCAATGTAAGGTGTTTTTAATATGTAAATGGGAAGGTCGAGTTTAACGTCATCATAGCCCCGAATTACATGTGAAAGCGGCGTATAATAATTTTTACTAATACAGTTTAAATTTTGTAAACCACATTTCTAAATACATATTCACAATTTTTTATTCTTTACCCAAGCCTACCTCTTCCTCGGTTCGGACACTCCATTGTCGACACTGGTGTTCTTTATGCGATAGCTAGCCATACGGTTGTTAAACGCTGTGCTAACCATTTCTACACTATCTTCGCCTGTAGACGGTTTTCCAGGTATAGGAAGCACCGCAAGAGTTGCATTTAAAAACGTTTGCAGGTACCATTTTAGTACAAAACAAAATCCGCACTATAGGACTTTGGTGAAACTTGTAAGCGAACTAACTTATAAACTAAAAAGTTTACTCTTGCGTAGCTGCTTTATGCTCCCTATAGAATGTAATCCGAAGATTGTCGAAGACGCTCGAAGAGTGCACAAGCGCGATCACTAAACCAATTAGCATTAATACCAAGTATTCCGTACTTTCGTAGGGTACTCATTTCCTAGGCCCAAATCTTCCGCATAGCGCTCGGTAGCACGTAATGATTTCTAGAACCGGTAAGTACTCGATATCGTCCAAATAGGGAATTAGATGCTCGATGTCTGTTAACTTCCGATTCCCTCGTAAAAGGTAGAAAAAACTTGGTCAATCATCCATTATACTTCGACTCGCCCCCGTTCTGATAATTTCCAAACATTTTTCAAGCGACAATGGTCTCAGAATTTTTAAACCTCCGAGGGATCTTTAAGTCGTGATCAATTACACATCCGAGCTACCCGTAAACTAACAGTGCGCTGTATAATACATGCATACCCCTTCTTTGCGCTACAGCTATTCTTGTAGTTGCTTGAAAAAGACAGTCCGAGTGTCCGAACCGAGGAAGAGGTAGGCCTGGGTAAAGAATAAAAAATTGTGAATATGTATTTAGAAATATGGTTTACAAAATTTAAACTGTAGTAGTAAAAATTATTATACGCCGCTTTCACATGTAATTCGGGGCTATGATGACGTTAAACTCGACCTTCCCATTTGCATATTAAAAACGCATTACATTGGAATGTTTTACATTATTCTCATGTTGTTAGATTAACGACAATATGTCTTATTGACCGAAACACGTTTCCTCTCTTTTTAAAGAGGCACATTAATCTCTTTTTGTTATAGGTATTTTTAAACACATTAATGTTTTTTTTTGTTACATGTTACTTTAACCTGCTTGGATTCGGCTACGCTAAGAAGATAATGTTATACTTTGTAAATATTGTATTCAATTAGTTTAATAAACTGTAAATCGGATAACATAAATTATTACACTTTTGCATGCTTAATTTCTTTGTGTTAATACCGCT
This sequence comes from Platerodrilus igneus, assembly GCA_036346225.1. NCBI lineage: Eukaryota > Metazoa > Arthropoda > Insecta > Coleoptera > Lycidae > Platerodrilus > Platerodrilus igneus. The sequence goes on along the minus strand of JARFIW010000672.1, from coordinate 4,825,214 downwards.
AAGTGTTTGGTAAAAGGATTCTAGATATTAAAAAGGATAGATAATTAGAAATCGACATTGATAAAAAATCTTAAAATTGAGGTAGTTCCCTGGGGGATGATGCTATCTAAAAAATTCCTAGAGACTCGAATAGCTGAGAAAAATCTAATATTAATTGATACCAAACAAGGTACATTTATCTCGTGGGCGGAAATGTGGAGAAAGATTTATCTTGCAGAGGGTATATGTGTAACTTTGTATGGGGTGGTTGGATTTTAAATCTGTTTACAGATTCAAATTCTGCATAAAATTATTGACTAATTTGATGTATCGTATGTCTAAAAATTTTATAAGAACGGTCAGAAATCGCTGCCGGCAAATAATCTTAAAATTGGGGGTAGCTCTATGGGGGATGATGCAATCTAAGAAATTCCTAAAAATTCGGGTAGCTGAGAAAATTCTAATATTAATTGATACCAAACAAGATAGGTTTATCTCGAAAGATGCAATGGCTAGTCGAAGAAAGCTATGTTAGATTTGCTTATAGAGTAAAGAGAAAAATTTAGAAGTTTAGGACTTTTAAAGTGTGACTGTGCAGGGGGTGGTCCGATTTTAAATCTGTTTGCAGATTCGAATTCAGCGTAAAATTCTAGACTAATTTGATGTGTCGTATGTCTAAAAATTTTATAAGAACGGTCAGAAATCGCTGCCTGCAAAAAATCTTAAAATTAGGGTAGCTTTCTGGGGGGTGATGTAATCTAAGAAATTCCTAGAAATTCGGGTAGCTGAGAAAATTCTAATATTAATTGATACCACACAAGATAGGTTTATCTCTAAAAATGCAATGGCTAGTCAAAGAAAACTATATGTTAGATTTGCTTATAGAGCAAAGAGAAAAAATTTAAAGGTTTAGGAGTTTTAAACTGTGACTTTGCAGGGGGTGGTCCGATTTTAAATCTGTTTGCAGATTCGAATTCAGCGTAAAATTATAGACTAATTTGATGTATCGCATGGCTAAAAAATTTATAAGGACGGTCAGAAACGCTGCCTGCAAAAAATCTTAAAATTAGAGTAGCTTTCTGGGGGATGATGCAATCTAAGAAATTCCTAGAGATTCGGGTAGCTGAAAAAAATATAATATTAATTGATACCAAACAAGATAGGTTTATCTCGAAAGATGCAATGGCTAGTCAAAGAAAGCTATTTGTTAGGTTTGCTTATAGAGCAAAGCGTAAAATTTAGAGGTTCAGGACTTTAAAAGTGTAACTTTGTAAGGGAAGGTCCGATTTTAAATCTGTTGGCAGATTCGGATTCTGCGTAAAATTCTAGACTAATTTGATGTATTGGATGACTAAAAAAATTATGCGGACGGTCAGAAAATCGCTACCAGCAAAAAATTTTAAAATGAGGGTAGCTCCCTAGGGGATGATGCAATCTAAAAAATTTAAAGAGATTCGGGTAGCTGAGAAAAATCTAATATTAATTGGTACCAAACAAGATAGGTTTATCTCGAAAGATGCAATGGCTAGCCGAAGAAAACTATTTGGTTCAGATGTGGGAGCAAACAGCAAAATTTAGAGGTTCAGGATTTTAAAAGTGTAACTTTGTATGGGGTGGTCGGATTTTAAATCTGTTTGCAGATTCAAATTTTGCATAAAATTCTAGGTTAGTTTGATGTGTCACATGGTTAAAAAATTTATAAAGACGACCATAAAATCTCTACCAGCAAAAAATCTTAAAATTGGGGTAGCTCTCTGGGGGATGGCGCAATCTAAGAAATTCCTAAAGATTCAGGTAGCTGAGAAAAGTCTAATATTAATTGATACCAAACAAGATAGGGTTATCTCGAAAGATGAAAAATGGTTGGTCGAAGAAAACTATTTGGTCAAGATGTGGGAGGAAATGAGGATGCTAAGATAAAAATGTAAGATATATTTATCTCGAAAGATGAAAATGGCTAGCCGAAAAAAATTATTTGGTCCAGATGAATGAGGGAAATGAGGGATCCCTCTTCATTTCCTCCTTATGGGAATTGCATATAAATGTGTGAGGAAAATGAGGATGCTGGAGGAAAATGAGGCGGCAGAATGCCTGTATTCCTCCTACTGTTGGTATGCATGTGACTACTATGCCTAAGGTCCCGGATTCAAATCCCGACACGACCCGCTTGAAAAATGTTAGACGTGTAAAGGCTAGGTTACCCATTATATATAAATTATTAAAACCAGAGTTACAAAATAGTGAGGAGTTTGAACATTAAACAGTTATATAAAAATTATTATGACAAGCACACTAAACAGTTAGAAAATCTTTAAATAAAGAATGGGAGCGGAGTATTGTAATTGGTAAGACGGATACACCACGATCATACTTTGTTAAAAATGAGAAAAATAACATAGTACGCAGAAACAGGCAGCATATACGGAAATTTTTAAATGAACCCTACTTTGAACATGATAAAAAAATGTTACAGATACTTGTAGCGATTATGATAATGTTTAATTTAAGTTTAGATAATAGGGATTTGCAGTGTATTAACTCTGAAATAAGGGATTCTAAGAGGGTGCATAAAATCCTCTCACATTTTAATGATTATGTTATGTATTAAATTTTGTCATGTATTTAAAACTTTGTCATGTTTTTCTTATAAAAAAAAGGAAGATGTTGTGAGCCACCCTTAATAAAAGTAGTCGTTGAACAGGCCACACAAATACAAAAAAGACGTGATCGGTAGAATAACACTGCCACTGATGCCACGAACTTATGGGCTTATTGATTAATGGGCAACTATGTAATAAAAGGATGTTTAAAACAAAAGTGTTAGTTTTATTTAACAAAAAAGCAACACAACATGGTGTAGTCTTAAGTATAAGAATTATAAGAATAGTGGTTTGGATAAGAAATTAAAAAAGGTAAATCTAACCTAACTGGAATTAGAGCGCCAATGCCTGCATCCATGGTTTTCGAAGAAAACATTACCGAAAATTATAAGAAGTTCAAACAAGCTTTTGAAATCTACTTAATAGCATCGGGGAAAGATAAAAAGGTGGACTCAACCAAAGTAGCACTATTGTTAAATTGCATATGTGAGGAAGTGTAGAAATATTTAATAATTTCACGTTATGAGAAGAAGATAAAAAAATATGAGCGTGTGCTAGATGAATTTGAAAAATATTTGAATCCTAAAAAGAACCTGATTTATGAAACATTTAAATTTTACAGTTGAAACTAACAAAAAGAAGAACCTTTTGACTATTTTTTACAGGATGTTAAAAAGTTTGTAAAAACTTATGATTTTAAGGATGCAGAAGGCATGTTCAAGAATCGTTTGGTTCTGGGGATCATTGATAAATCATTGGAAGAAAAATTATTGTCCCAGGAGGATCTCATTCTGGATAAATGTGTTAAAACTTGCAGAGCACAAGAAATAATAAAAGTACAATTTAGAAATGTGCATAAGAATCTCACAATTGTTGATGTACTTAAGAAGAAGAAACAAAATAAAAATGAAGTAATGTAAAACTAATGTATAACTAATGCGAAACTATGTAATAAATGGATGTTTAAAATAAAAGTGTTAGTTTTATGTAACAAGAAGCAACACAACATTTACTGCAATACTTAACGTCTATCGACCATTACTCAGCAAAGATCAATTTTGTGAACTAATACTTCTCTGCACTTCAAACAATTTGCAAATTGTTTTTTTGCTACATGACTCTTATTATTGCAATAACATTATTATTATCTATTGACTGCATAAAAACGTTGAAAAATTTGAAAATGTAAATTTTCAATTTTGTATATAGGGAATTTGAGTGATTTGCAACAACTTTCCTTAATATTTTTTGTTCTATCTTAATCGCTACTATGACTTTACCTGAAACTTTATTTTCATTTTTATCATAGCATTCCATCATAGCATACCAACGTATAATCCTTCCAACCCCGATGTGTATCTTATGTACTATGACGTTAATAATCAATATGGATAAACGATGAGCCAGCCCTTGCCCTATGGAGAATTTGAATGGGCGGACACCAACATCGACGTGACATCAGTTCCTGATAATGCGAATGATGGCTATATCTTGGTGGTGGATTTGGAGTACCCGGAATTTATCCATGATTTACATAAAGACATCCCATTCTGTCCCAAGCACATTGATCCGAAGACTGGAAAACCGCCTGTATCAAAAACTCAAAGTACTAAATTAATGGTTACACTAAATTCTAAAAGAAGATATGTGATCGATCCACTACAGAAATCTGAAACAAGCTTTGGAAAATGGACTTAAATTAAAAGCTATTCATAGGGTGCTGAAATTTAAAAAAGCTGTTGGCTAAAATCTTACATTGATCTCAATACTGAACTTCGGAAACGAGCAAGGAATAAATTTGAGAAGAACTTGTTCAAGCTAATGAATAATGTGTCTTTGGGAAAACGATGGAGAATATACGCAAACATTGTAATGTGAAACTTCTGCAAAACTGGGACGGCAGATATGGAGCCACAGCCAGAATATCTAACCCTCTATTCAAAAATGTCACAATCTTCGATGAAAACCTTGTGGCAGTGGAACTTCTTAAATCTGAAATATATTTAAATAAACCTATTTATGTTGGTATGTGCATTCTCGACATAGCCAAGTTGACGATCTACGATTTTCACTATGGATGTATGAACGTCGCCTTTGAAGATGGGTGCCGAGTTCTTTACACAGATACGGATAATCTAATCTATAAAATTATAAATCTGGATTCTTATGAAACTATGAAGCGGGACTGTCAGCAACGTTTCGATACTTCCGACTATCCTGCCAACAACAATTATGGAATTCCACTAATTAACAAAAAAGTATTGGGTATGATGAAGGATGAAAATAATGGGCGACTTATGACAGATTTTATTGGGCTACGATCAAAGATGTATGTTCGGTCTCTTTGTCGCACGTTTGCGTGGTTAATTTTAGGTTATTTTAAATTTGTAGTTGTAAATCAAATAGCAAACCTGTCATCCCTTGTTCCGTTATAGCTTGTCGTAAAACCTCCTTTGTGCATGTGTAAATTAAGTTAAAAAAGGGGTAGTGACAGAAACACGCTCTCTCTCATCGATATTGAAGCGAAACGGTTGCTCGTTCGGTAAGTGAGTTAGTCATTAGTGCCGCCGAATGTGGCTTTATCGATAAACCCCTAAAAAAGACAGTGAAAGTGCAAACGTAACACGTACTATAATTCGCATACAGTCCACTTAGTTGAAGAGTAGGAACTACACCTTAGAACAATAAAACAACGCGGAGGTAAGTCCATATATAAAATTATAAAACCCCCTTCCCCGCGCATTAAACATGGCCTTCGTAACCGGATTATTTAATTAATTAATTAGTTCCTATTCCTTTCGCTCCTTATTTATACTTCAATTTAATAATTATCGTAGTTTTGATATGTTTGAGCGTGTTACAAAGAGACTAACATCGTGCTTGCACATTTAATGGTAGAAACATTTGGGCTTAACGGTAGATTTTACAATACATTCCTTTTTCCTTTGTCGCAAAAACTAGTGGTCGGTCGGGTTACTTTATGTAAACTAAATTTAGGAGGCTTATTGTATTTTAAATCCTTACCTTATTTTTCATCGTCAAGTTTGAGGAACACTCGGGTTCATCCAACTTAGTATAACAAAGGGGTTGGTATTTATGTGAAACGTTTTGTCAGGCGAGCACTGTAATTAGTTGCATTTGTCCATTAATAATTTAATTTCGTAGATTAATTAGTTGTCGTAGCGTATTTGAGTACGCATAGTTTTTACATTAATTTTTATTGTCGTTCATTAATCATTAATCAGATATGGTTATATCAATTGATAAAGCTATTCTTGAAGCTAGATTTGTAGTTAAAAGGTTGAATCATATATACAGTAAAATTAATCAACCGGAAAATGTATCGATTGCTTTAATTAGAGCATCGATGAAAAGTGTCGAACAAATTGAAACTCATTTCAAGTTTTTTTGCAAGGATATTTTCTTTGATGAAGACTGTGAACAATTGGATGAATTCTCGTCTCTTAGGGTGAAAATCGATTATTATCTATTAGATATTCGTATTATCGATGAACAAGGTGAATTAGATCGCGTAGAAAATAAGCCGCAGGTGGAAAATTTGAATAATCCTTTGTCCATAAATAGTGGTATTCGCTTGAAACACCTTTCAGTTCTGCGCTTTTCAGTGCGTATTTCGGACTTTGAAAGTTATCATGCAATTTATAAGCGATTGATGCATGATAATGTCAGTTTGTCACCCGTTGAAAAATTTTGCTATCTTGTTGATACACTAGATGAGTCATCGCGTGCGTTAATAAAACATTTGCCATTAAACGATTGTGCATACGATGAAGCCTATAAAATCATTACTAATCGTTTTCAGTCCAAGAGGTAATTACTTTCAACATATTTTAATGCTCTCGAAAAATGCCCTAAGGTCAGTTCCTCAGACTCGCACACGGAACTCCGGCAATTAATTAGTTGTTTTGATGAAATATATTCGCGTTAAAGTAAATGGAAATAGATTTATTAGATACAAACATTTTAAAGCGTTTCGAATTAGGAAATGATGACGAGATTCCTTCGTTTAAAAATTTAAGGTCGTACATTGAAAAACAATGTAAAGTGTTGGAAATAAATGACATTGCTTCAGGAACATGCTTAAAATCTCGAGATTCCGTGAAACAAAGAGGAAAAGGAAAGTTTGTTAGCACTTGGGCTATAACTTCTTTAGTTGGTACCACCGATGATGGTAAAAATTGTAGTTTATGTCAAGCTGTGTATCCTATTTATAGATGTAAGCAGTTTCTCAATAAAACCCCTCAAGAAAGATTTGAGGTAGTAAAGGTTAAAAATCTTTGTATTAAATGTTTAAATACTTCACATTCGGTGAAAAATTATAAATCTGTCGCACAATTTGTTACTTCACTTCGATAAACGAGAAAAATCGGTGTCTTCACACAGACAAACTCATAGTTGAAGGTCAGCGTCTCCTCGGAGAGCGGCGCCTAGACTTGCTTCTACTAGTAGACCTAGTGAAGACAATCTGTCGTCGGCGGTTGTGCATAAACAACCTGCCACTAGCTCGTTAATTTCGACGTCATTAGAACATACAACGACGCTGTTAGCTACGGCAATGGTGTCAGTGCTTGATTATACGGAAAAATTGCAACCTGTTCGTGTAATTATAGATAACGGATCCATGGAAAGCTTTATGACTGAAAGGTTTTAAGAAACGTAGAGCCAATGTCACTGTTTAAGGACTTGGCTTGAATTCGTCGTTGGTGTTTGGTGCACTATCGTGTGTAGTCAGCCCCGCGGGAGCACGGTCTCCAGCATATGAAATTGATTGTTATATTTTACCTAGCATTTGTAATCAATTACCTTCGTCGTCTATAGGGGTCAAGGAATGGTCGCATACTCGAGGTGTGACTTCAGCTGAACCTAATTTTAATATTCCTTGTAAGATTGACATGCTACTAGGAGCGGATATCTTTGCTCAGGTTTTGTTGAATGAATCTCGTTGGGGTGTCTCTAACGAGTCAGTTGCTATTAAAACAACCTTTGGTTGGGTTTTAACGGGAAATGTCATTTCCTTATAAAAACACAGTGAAAGTGCAAACGTAACACGTACTATAATTTGCATACAGTCCACTTAGTTGAAGAGTAGGAACTACACCTTAGAACAATAAAACAACGCGGAGGTAAGTCCATATATAAAATTATGCGCATTAAACTACAAAAAATTTTAAGACAGCCGAGGAAGAAGAAGCTGAACTTTTACAAGAAGAGGAAGAATCACATGGCATCCGAGACTTTGGTATTACAAAGAAAATTAAAGGAATTAAAAGATCTGTAATAAAGAATAGAATTACGTTTGAAGATTATGTCGACTGTATAGAAGATTACAAGGAAGTATTTGTAACCCAGAATCTAATTCAATCATCCAAGCATCAGGTTCACACCATCGCTCAGGAGAAGATTGCTCTAGGCCCTCATGGTGATAAGCACCACTTACTTCCTGGTTCATATGCAACACTACTTGTTGGACATTATTTAATTTTGGAGCAAGAAGAAATATAATACTTATTGCAAATGTAGAATATTGATTGTAAATATATTATCCTCAATAAAAATTTTATATAGTTTAGTGTTATCCTATTCTTAAAAACTGTATGTAATAGACTCTCCAGTCGGGATGTTGGGCTGAAAAGTAACCTGAGTTGATGCACGGATCCTCCTTATGTGGATTTCAATGCTTGGTACAAAAACGTGCAAGACGGACCTTAGATTTTTCCATAAGAAGATAAATGGGAAAATTGCACTTCTTGAGGTCGTACGAAGGTACCGATTCTACTTGCATATAAATCAACTTGAATTTATCTTTAACTTTGGAATTGCCCCACACCATTAATAATTATTGTCGCACAAACTTAAGTTTTTGCTTCAATTAAATGTTAAAACTGTAAGTAGAAAGTATATATAAAGTAAGAAGAATGCATATTTTTCACATAAGGTGGGAATGTATCACCCCATAAAAATTTAATTGAAGGAATAAAATGGCGCCACCTTCAACTTACTCAAAATAACTTTCCACAACAGAAATCTAGTTATTTGGTTTCGCAACTATGACAGAGAATTTCACTGCTAGTAAATACTGAATTTACCAAAGAGTTTACTTGCGCCACTTGATCCCCCCTATAAGTGCTACAACGAAAGTTTTTTGGGTTTGCTTGCTTTTCCCCCATTGTCTACTCAGTTTTTTATACATTTAGTTTATTTCAGTATAAATTTTCTTCAGTTTTTAAGAATATTGTAATGTATAAGCATCGAACGAAGCCAACATGTACAGCTTGTACAATAATTGCAGGAAACGAGGACAGTGAATGAAATGACATCATCTTTCGCAAACGAACATCTGTTATGATGTTGGCTACACACACTCACAGTCCTATGAATACAAATAACTTCTGAAAATACCTATTACAACAACATGACTCAGCGCTATTCCGCCATTAAATTCGATTGCGAAATATATCCTACAAATTACATTTGCCGTAAATGATAGGCTAACTATAATTTTACTTGAACTCGTGAAATAAACTACCTAAGATCTACCTATTTATTTCTTATCTAGTGACGTCGCGCGAGTTTAGTTTATGGAAGATTACTACTATGATTACATAACTCTAGGCGTGGGTTGGTTTAAAATAAACCTCATGCTACATTCGCGTTGTAAGTTATTTGGACAAAACTGCTTTCCACATCAAGGTCAGCTGTTGCGAATAAACAAAGATAGCTTATGTAATCGTTCATTGTGTTTCAATTTTCTGCTACAAATTATGTACAATTTTAAAAGCCATACATAAAATGAAATTATTAGTGCAATCGATGTTGCTTGATACGATGGAAAAATAGTGGAATATCTCAATATTGTAAATACTGTAACTAACCGGAACTCGTTCGACTGCATCCCGGAATTTTGCTAATTATTGGCGATAATTATTCAACGCTATTACTCTGTTTAGAGTCAATCAGCATTCCACATTCCTCAAGTCTTTACGTTATTTTTTAATTGTAAGATCAATACGTTGTTAGCTGATCTATATCATACGAAACCAAGAGAGATGCTCTACTATAAACTATTTTCAAAATGGCAGCGTATCCGGTTATACTGAAACCCACCATTCACCCCTTGATTTCATTAAAACGCCCAGTATGTTTTACAATTTTTAAATTCATCGTTAAATTTTGAGATGAACTTTAGTAAACAATTACGTCTGTCTGTTTTGTGAAGATTTTTTAGATTCTTTTGCGTTTTATTGTTTTTCAAACAAGGATGTATAAATAACGATTCTGGAATCAACTGACTGCTCGCACAAAATTATTTTTTGTATGTCTGACATTATTTCGAAACGTCAAACATAGGGTGAACCTGTGTCACATTTAATTTTAATACAAACCTTTCAGTTATTGAAAAAAATTAAAAGACGCATGCATCATTTGCGTATGAGTTATAGCTCGGGAGAGATATTAGGGATACCCCCACCCCACCCACCAAGAAACAAAAAATTAAAATAGCAGCTGCAGTCTCAACTATGAAAATGCATAAGTAAAATTATAAATTTAGCATGTTTTAGGCTCAAGCTACATGTATATCGTTTACTCTAGCTTAGTGGCTAGTCAAAACGTAGATTTTTGAAATTTGGCCGTATATTTCCTTTTAAAATCTTGCAATATAAATTCGCCCACGCATAATAATAATAGTTATTTATAAATAATTACCAAGGTATGTTAGTGCAGTTTTATCGTCGAGAATACAGTTTGTTTGTAAGCTGAGATCGAAGGTTCGATGTTTACAAGTATTTGAAATCGAAAAGTGTATAAACTAAACCGTCAAATTATCAAAACAAAAAAATTCAAATGAAATATTTGTGAGACTCCATGTTTCTATTATATCACAATAAAAATTGCAGCTATCAAGTTAGTATTATAGGTGTTTTGAAATCTCAATGGCCCACGTATATGCCCCAAATATTCCTGAAAATACCAAAGACCAAACTAAAAATATAGTTCTGAAATGATAATAATGCATACAATAGCCGTGACGTTACTCCAGCATAATTTAAAAATTGATATTATCATATGAATATTTTCTTTACATCTTTCATACTGAAGAAGACTGGTGGGCGTTTTATGACTTTTTTCGTCTGCCTAATCTATAAATCCAATTTACCGCCCTCATTGTAGGGCAGTAAATTAGATATACCGCCCTTCGGCGGTAAAATCTTTACTTCCAGTTTGATAGTAAGCACTTGTTAGTTTTTACTATAACAACAAATTTGAATGAACCGTCAGAGATTTTGCTTTTGAAATTCTGAGTTGTTTTATATACAAATCATATAGAAGTTTGTAACTAAATGCAAGAATGTTTTACGAATGCTTATTATTCTTTATTTCCTTAAGCAAATACAAAAAATAATACTAAGTAAACCAGAAATTTGATTATTTATGATAATTAATATTTATTATTCCTTGTAAATAATTATTTATTGTTATCCTTGAAGTAGATGGAACTTGTTGTTAGAAGTACTGTTCGTTATCTGAATGTAGGTTTCAGATGAAACTGCACATGAATTTTCCAAGCCAAGCAGAAGTGAATCAGTTTCCAAATTATTTGTTCCATTACATGTAAATACAGAAATTGTGGATGTAGATGCTTCTTCCTGTCTAAATATTTTATTAGCTACATTCCTCTTATTTTGTAGGCTAGTATCAAAATATCCTTCGGCGACAGTGAATGAGCCCACCCCTCATGCTTCTTTATACTTAGCAAATCTGCTCCAGACTCTGCTAAAAGTGAAGCAGAGCTCCGTCGGAAACAGTAACCAGTATATTGTGCGGCTTCAGGCAATTAAAAAATCCTGCAATCTTACTTGGAATTTCACTAAATGAATTTTTTCCAACTGGTTATACAAAACATTTACCCATCTTACAAGTAAGAAACAATCTGTCATTGGTTACGTTGTGCGGCCTTAAAGAAGCGTATTTTTTATAAACAACCAAAATATTTAAATGCTCATCAATTTTCTTATTTGTTATTGCAAAAGTCCTGGTGGCATAACTTTTTTTGTCTGGAATTGTAACAATGATACTATCATCATTCAAAATAATATCTTTTAGTCTCATATTAGTAAGTTCTATTCGGCGACATGCTCCATAGATTCCCATTATCAGAGCGACTTTATACAACTTTATAGTCTTATATTCTAATACGTATGAGTAAATTACTAATGCTGGTCTTAATTGACTTACTTTTAACATTAGGTATTCGTCATCTGACGCGAGATAGGTTTTGTGCCTCTTGGAGCGGCTTTTTAAAAAGGCTTCTTCTAAAAAACTCTTCTATCAATTTATTTGAAACAGAAATTACAATATTAATTTTAATTACAGGTACGTTATATGCAGTAACGTATTGGGATCAAAAATGTCCTAAGTTGACATTCACTTTAAATTAACTCAATTTAGGGTGGGAAGCTAAACAACCAACAATGTTAAAGTTGTGAAGCTCCAGACTGACTGACTATCTTGGGCTCCTAAGGATATATATGCTATCCATGCCCCTCACATTGCTTATGGGTACTGCAGATCTCATGTCTGCTATTTCTTTATTCAATACAAAGTATTACTTTTTAGTAATCTTAACAATAAGTTTTTATAATCTATTGTGCACCTGCAGTGTTATGTTGTTACCTTTTGCCTTACTAATGGGTTTTTACTCCTATATTGCCAACTGAAAGACACAAGGATAATTAACAAGGATTTCCTGATGATGTAAAGAGCCCAAGGTTAGTTTAGATCGAAAATGACTCATAGATAAGGAAACCTCCAAAGGCTAAGCGGCTAGTAGAGTGATTTGCTCTGGGTAGAACATGAGTTTGGGTCGGGGTTGGATTACGACCAAAAATATAGTGAATATGGCGCCACCGAATTTTTGAATACAATGAAGACATAATTTTTGTCTGTTTGTATAAGGGGAATGCGGAAACCTATGCTCAAATACCGTTGTACTAAAAATATCACGTGAACATAACCCTTACAAATGCTTACCTTCTGACTCGATATTGCTTGATAAAGATGCTCTGCTACACCTGCAATCAAACTAAACCAAGACTAGCACAGTTTGTGCATTCTGTTAATTAATTCAAAAATTTTATAATTACTAAGAATCAAACCTAATTCATTCCAACTAATAATCATAGACATGACCGAAATGTATTTCTATTCTCTTAAGTATCAGTTGAAAATTATTTACAATGATTTATCTTAACAAAGTTAACTTCAAAAAATTCGACTAATTTATAGTTAGGAAAAATAAGTACTTATACACACAATAATCTTCTCAACACCTTTATCTCACAAAAATTAGATAGTGTTGTTATTCTTACATCATATAAATTTAGCAATGATTATTCTTGTTAATATTCAAACTTGATTATAAAGATTGACTAATGGTACACTACAGAATTTTTATTAGCCTTCGGTAGTACTACTTAGAGCCTTTACATTTAACTTGCATTTTTAAAACATTTCAATTAATTAATATTGTAGAGCAAAATGAAACAATTTAGTTATCTGAACTTAGATAATTTTATATTCAAAATGATAGTTTCAATTTTGTTAGTCTTGAAAGTTAACCCTTAATATACATTATACTGCCCTCTGTAATCTTTTCATTTGTACTAATGAAAAATAAAAATGAAGTTTATCAGGTTCTCTTTACAAATAACGAGAATATCCATAGATCAACAACATAACGAACTTAAAAATGTCCAAGTCGAACAATAAAAAACTTACTTGTTTGTCATTCCAAATGTTGTTACAACTTGACGTACTTAAAGAGCAACTAATTACATGCCAGATAATTATCCATCAAAAGAATAATTGCGATGTACTTGAACCATTTTCGGAATATTTAATGATAATTGAAATCTTCTTGTTACATTAATAATCAGGTTAGAATTCTCCAAAATTACATAAATTAAATAATCTTGTTAGAGAATATCAAACGAACATCCACGTGTATCCACGTTAAGTAATTTGCACTGCAAATTTAAATTAACAAGAGCCCTGAGGCTCGATAATACTTTCTGTTGTTCAAATGCCAACCATTTTCATTTACGCCTAGTATAGTGCAAACATAGTCTGTAATACGTCGACATAGAGTGCACCAACAAAGACGACTTTACTTTAAATCGACTTTTTCTTCTCACATGGCTCCAACACCAAGCATAACAGCTTGACAACATGTTCTTATCACAAGAACAACTTTCTTAACCAACAGGCCAGGTGAAAGTGCCGTATTCTGACGTATCCTTTCGCTTGACAACAGTTACAACGATTTTTATAATTATTGAAGGAGGAGATCTTATAATGACACTTGTAAATGGTATTTTATGTCACCGCTCAACTTGTAATTTATTCTCGCGGTTTTAAAGCTTATGTTAGATTAAACAACATGTAATAAGTATTACGTAAAAATGTGTAGAGATATTAGGCTTCAATTGACCTATAAAAATAATAACATAAATATTTGTCAAAATATTGCGGGAAAATAAACTTGTTACAATGTTACGTCTGGAATACAAAGTATTCACATCCGTTCTCATATCTGGTTTATGAACTTCCATTAACCTTTTGTAATATGTCCTTCAATTAAACATTGTAACAATCTAACTTAAGAATTAATAATTCCATTTTATTACATATATATCCTACTTTGGGGGATATGTATCTATGAAAATTAAGGGTTTACTTAATCTTTAAAACTCATTGTCCCTAAGGGTTCATTTATTATTTCTTTATTTACCTTTGTATCTTGTTTCTTTTGACTAAAATTTGTTTCTTTGCTTCTATATCTAAGATACATTTTGCACAATAAATACATAGTTAATAAAATGATTACAATAATTAATAAAATTGTCCAAACACTTATGTTGTCATAATGTAATTTTGGCACTTATAATTCACTTAAGTGTTCTTTGTAACTGTTCATTAACTTTACGGCTTGGTTGAGGTCGTCTAGATCTAGAATCTAGATGCTCTAGTTGCATTGGTTTCTTGCTGATTTCGTCGTCTTCGGGTTGTGTAATCTTGAACTGTAGCTCCGGTAAATTTGCGAATTTCTTCGTTACAGGTTGGTCTTGGTATACTCAAACAATTTTGTTTTTCAATTTTAAATAGCAATCTTCTTTTACGGTGATTACTTTACTTCCAGTTAAAGCTAAATTGTTTTCGTCTTGGTTGTAATGGGCGGTTGCTATTACTTCTTGTGGAAATACAGCAATCCATTTGTTGTCCGTAACCTTTTGGATTTTCATATTCGTAATTTGTACTGGTTTTGGATCACAATTCTCATAGTGATTAGAAAATCTTAACAATTGTACTTCACAAGGGCTATCTGCTTGAATAGCTGTTGTGGTTAATGATTGACATAAATATTGACTCGATGCTACTTCTTTGCATTTTTCGTTCGCGAAGCCATACCTAAGTTCATTTAGGGAAAGAAACTTGGTTTTAGAGATAATAACTTGATACTCGCTATTAACTTTCATGGGGAAAGCAAATAAATGATAATTATTATAAGTGTTACTCTCTACAATGGGGATTTCTATTATAAACATGATTCTTTACATAACCTTTCACTATGGCTATTTTTTAAAATATAAGTATATTAGATTCTGTTACTTCAAAGGATAGTTTACTAATAGTTATAAGTGATCTGATTCGTAGTAATTTATTTAATAAATCCATTGGTTCTATTATACTAGCGTGTAATGAGTTTAATTTAGCAAATGTTACAGCGTTTTCTAATGTAGTTAAAATTTGTTAAATTCCAGCAAAGGTCGATATCATTTGGCTATATATCGTGTTAAATCTGATTAAATCTCGCATTCCTAGCATCGTGGTTTGCATGTTACTTTCAATGGTTAGTATTCTATTGGTTATACTGTCTTGGTTCTTTACCAGCTTTCTTAACGTATCATTAAATTTTATTATGGTTGACTGGGTTAAAGATATTTGCATTTTTACAATGGTTTTTATGTCATTTTGGTTTTCAATTAGGTGTCGTATTGCGTTATCGTATCGTTCTGCATCTTGGTTGTCTAAATTGCCTGTGATAGCTTTTATAATATTACTTAATCCGTTAATAAGTCCTCTTTTTCGTCTTGTGATTTGATCTGTTGGTATTAATCAACTAAATTTATCTTCTGTGTTCTTTAAGATGTATTCCATTATACTGTTGTAATTAAGCATTTCTATCGCGTATTCTTTTGCGCATTTGGCTGTGTCCATCGATTGTTTCAGTCTGTAGTAGTTGTCCCTAATTATATAAAATTCCTGTTTTAATTAAGTTAAATCAAATTTCTGTGCGAATGTCCACTAATCTATTATGTTTCGCATTCTTCCCAATTTTACTGGTAGTATACCGGGGTTTATTTAATGTCTTCCACTATTATGTCATTGTCGTCCGTTCTACCTGGGTGGAGATTGACGGCAAGGGTGATGGCTGTCCATCTGAAAATACAGGGTGTCTTAGATTCTTTAAGTGAATGCATTTTACAATTTCTCCGTTATCTACTACGGCTACATTCTTATCTGAGATCTTTTTGATTTTAAACGGGCCTAAATTTCTGGGGGCCGTTTTGTGTCTTTTACCTTTGAAATTTTTCTCATCCACGGTTTGTCCTACTGAAATTTTATTTATATTAGTGTTTTCGTTGCGGGTTTTTGTAATACGTTCCTTATCGTTATCTAATTTATTTTTTACAGCATCATAAGTTATTTTTAATTTCTCTTTGTGATCTTTTGCATACTGTTGGTATACTTCTTTGTTATAGTGTATATCGTAAGGATTGCGGGAATATGAGTGTCCTAATGTTAATTCGAGGGGTCTAAAATTAGTTGATGAGTGGATTGTGTTGTTATAGGCAATTAATGCATATGACATTAAATTAGTGATATGATCTTTCTTATAGATTAATCTTAATGGTCTGATTTGTTATAGCAATGTTAGGTGTAATCTTTCAACTAGTCCGTTTGACTCTGAGTGATTTTCGGTTATAAATAAATTTTTATTTTGTGAAGTTCAAGGGTATTTGGTATAGTTCCGTTCCTGAATTCGCTTCCATTGTCTAAAGTTATTGATTCGGGTGTGTCATAAAATGTAAGGTATTGTAGGGATCTTTGAGTTACATCGATACTATTTTTTGACATAATGGGCATCGTTTGGCCCACTTTTGTGAATGCGTCTACGATTGTCAAAAAGTTTTGCGCTTCTACTACTAAAGTGTCTGCGTGTAGTTTTTGAAAAGCTTTATCGGGTGTTTTAGTTATTATTAAGGGTGTTTTTGGGGGTGACCTGTCGTTTTCCGCTTTATCGCATAACTCACATTGGTTGATAAAATCTGTGGTTAATTCTTGCATGTCTTTGAAGTAATATCTTCTAATGAGTTGTTTTAATGTTTTGTTAATTTCACTATGGTTGGTTTTTCCTTCGTATTGATTTCGAATTACGTCATTTATTTCGTCAGGGTCGTGTAAAGTTATTAATTTCCGTGTACATCTGATAATTTCAGGTCCTGAGTTATTAAATAATCTAATGTATAGTCCCGAAAATCTCTTGTATAAATGTTCGGTGTTGAAAAAAAAATTAAAACTTTTTTCTCCTGGGTATATTCCTTTAAAATTTTTATTATCTGCTCCTCGTTATCATCTTTCGTTATTTGAATTTGATATATTTTCTTATTATCTGTTATTGTATATTTTACTGAATTGGGGTTGGTTAAAACTTCGGTAATTATAAATTGATTTGGTTTTATGTCGATAGCTTCATTTAAAATTTTAATTGCTGTTTTTGGTTCCTCGTTTTGTGTTGAGTGAATAGTGTCTATTTCTTCTGGGTCTTCTCTTATCCCTGTTTCGTTTACGTTATCCATAATTGATTCCGTTTCTATTGCGTTAAGTTGAATTCTGCTTAGTGCATCTGCGTTATTATTATAAATTCCTTTTTGTATATTATTTCATAGTCATATTTTTCTAGTCTAATCCTCCATCTTTGTAATTTTGAATTCGGTTCCTTGAGTTTGCAACCATAATAATGGTCTATGGTTGGAGTATATATAGAATTTCCTTCCATAGAGATATGGAAAAATATTTCGTTGTCCATATTATTGCTAACAATTCGTTTTTAATTGTGCTGTATTTTTGTTGTTTCATTTAGTGTCCGTGATACGTAGCTGATTGGTTTATCGCAACCTACTTTTCCTTGGCTCAATACTGTGCCTAAAGCTACGTTCGATGCGTCGGTTGTCAATACAAATGGTTTTAAAAAATCGGAATATTCTAATACAAAGTGATTCGTAAGGATGCATTTAATCTTCTCTACTGATTTAATAAATCCCGGGGTGTGTTCGATCTTATTACTTTTTATAAGCAATTCGTTATTGGCTCGGTTATTTGTGCGTAACCTTTGATGAATTTTCGGTAATAACCACTAAGTCCTAAAAATCCTTTATTTATTAGCTTTGGGTAGGGGGTAATTTAGTACCGCATTCGTTTTGTCTGGGTTTGGCATAACTCCTTGTGGGGTTATTATGTGTCCTAAAAATGCTACTTCTTTTTGTAGAAATTCACTTTTATCTAATTGAACTTTGAAATATGCTTTTCGTAATTGTTCAAAAACTTCTCGTAATCTTTCAATATGTTCAGTCTGTGATGTTGAGTATACGATAATGTTGTCTAAGTATACAAAACATTTTTCATTATGTATCCCTCTTAAAATGTTGTCCATTACTCTTTGAAAAGTAGCGGGTGCGTTCTTTAATCCAAACGGCATGCGTTTGTATTCATAATGTCCTTTAGGTGTACTAAAAGGTGTTTTGATTATGTCCTTCTCGTCTATCTCTAGTTGGTGATATCCTAAGGTGAGGTCTAATGTCGAAAAATATTGACACTTTCCTAATTTGTCCAAGATTTCTGTAATATTGGGTAGCGGGTATTTATCGTCTACAGTTTTCTCATTTAGTTTTCTGTAATCGATAACCATTCTATTCTTGCGTTTGCCTGAGGCATCTAACTTCTTTGGTACTATCAATACGGGGCTGCTCCATGGTGAGTTTGAATGTTGGATGATATCCCGTTTCAATAGACTTGCTACCTGTCTATCTGCTTCTTCTTGACTTGCTTGAGGTAGTCTGTATGCTTTTGTGAATTTTGGCTTATTGTCTGTTAATTCAATGTTATGTTTCACGGTGTTAGTGAAAATCAATGGTATTCCTTCACAATGGAATATATCTCGATATTCGAAACATAAGTCTTTAATTGCTCTCTCCTCCCCGTTATTAATATCTTCGTTAAAACGAATGTTAATTACGTTTTCTTTCAACATTCTATCGTATCTTGTAAGATTGGAATCGCTTTCATATTCCTTGTCGATTTCCATCTCGCTGAAATTTACTCTTTCTCGTCTATTGGATTAGTCAATGATATTTCTATGGGAAAATTATTTGAGTTTAAAATTGTTGTGTTGGCCTAACTGTCTTTTATTTGTACTAACGCCGTGGATGTTTCTACTCCTTGTTGAAATGTCACGTGTTTAACGATGCCTACGTCGTTTTTTGAGTTTACTAAAACTTTTATTTGTTTTTTTGTCCTGGGTTCGATTGTGTATTTTTGATCGGTTTGAATATTACTGTTTTGGAATTTAATGGGAATTTGTCCGTGTTTTGTTCTGTTTTTATGTCGATGTTCCCTTCTAATTTTCTTAGAAGATCCATGCCTATTAATCTGTCGTTTTTGTCGTTAAATTAATTCAAAGATGCAAAATTTGTGTTTTATTTTTACATTAAAAGTTTCTGGTAGGGGTATGTTTGCTATAAATTGGTGTATTGTCGTTTTGTGGGCTGTCTTAATTTTGAAGGGTTCTCTTTCTACAAAATCTAAATAATGTTTTTGTACGGTTCTGGGACTAATTAAACTTTTTGAAGATCCGGTATCGATTAGTAATTTGAATTCTGCGTGAGATATTTCTATGTAGGGTAAAATGTGTTAATTGATGTTATTTAAATTAATTACGTTTGGTCGTATTTGAATCGGTCTAGCTGAAAATTTGAGCACGCGTTTGCTTCGTCGTCCTCTTCGTAATTTTCATAGGGGTTGTAGCTTTCGTAGTTTTCTGAATGATTGGTTTCATTGTCTTTATTAGAGTTTGCATAATTATCCGTGTCATGATTATTAAAATCTTTCAGTTCTTGGTGGAATAGTTCTTCGGAAGTGAAGTTTCGTTTTTGGTTGTAGTTTGGTCTAATTTGTGAAATTTTTGTATTTTGTTTAGTGTTACCAGATGAAGTGTCCTTAGGGGTTGGTTTGTAATAACCGTTGGGGTTGTTATTGTTATTTGTCATTGGTGCGTTTCTGTTGGGGTTTGCGTCGAATATGTTTGCCTTGGTTGATTCATGTTTTGATTAAATCTTGATGTAAATGCGAGTTTTGTAAAATTGGAGTTAAATGTTTGCTTTGGTAATTGTCTAAATTGCTTGTGGAAATTGGTGTTAAAGTTTGGGTTGTTAATTCGCGCTTGATTCGTTTGTGTGTTAAATGGTGTGAATTTTGGTTGTGTGGATATTTGTCTCGCGGTTTGTATAGTTTTCATCGGTGAGTAATTTTTGTTTGCGTGAGGGTTATATAGTCTATTTCTGTAGTACATCACGTTTTCTTCCTCTACAATCATGTTCATTGCCTCTTCTAAATTTGGGGGATGTTGAAATCTTATTTTGTCCGATAGGCGTTTAGGTAAAGCGTTGATGTATGCGTATAAAGCCATTTCGTCGTACATTTTCGTTTTCAATAATCGGATATTTTGGTCGGGTTCTTCAATTTTTAATTTTGTTAAAATTAAACTTCGTGCATCTTGACATTTCATGCCGAATTGGTAGGGTGATTGGTTATTTTCTATTCACAGGTTTATTAAACCGCGGACCAGACATTTGA
This sequence comes from Platerodrilus igneus, assembly GCA_036346225.1. Taxonomy (NCBI): domain Eukaryota; kingdom Metazoa; phylum Arthropoda; class Insecta; order Coleoptera; family Lycidae; genus Platerodrilus; species Platerodrilus igneus. Next base: position 4,804,644 of record JARFIW010000672.1, on the reverse strand, counting down.
TGTTCCATTGGTTGCCGAAATATGCAATCAGAATACGTTTGAATTCTTTCCACTCGATCAGATCTTCCCGACTGGCAATCAGGGTTAATGCTCTGCCGGTCTTCTTGCTTATTACTAGGCGTAGGAGTAGAACATTGCGTTCGCTATCTCCTGGTTTATTAAAGGAGTTTAAAAATATCTCGCATGCGGTGATAAAGATCCCTGAAAGCGTTAGCTTCCGTCATATTGAGGGATGCTTTCAATTAAAGCTTCATATCGGGATTCATGGTTGTTAATAATAATTAATGGTTGTTTCAGTTCAGTTTGTATTGTTTTTGTTTAAATTGATAGTTACTTTTGAGTTTGTATTGTTAGTTTCCAGTTTGGCTTGTTACTTTTCAGTTTGGTTTATATACAGTTATTTAAAGAATCGTTTTACGTATATTTTATATGTAATTATCAAGTGCTATAATTACATAAAAAATTTCTGCTTGAAATTGTCTCGTCAATTACTGTCGCGTTGAAGTGTGTATTTATAACTTTGCAGATATCACAATTGTTGCGGATTGAGTTTCAGGTTTTCCTGAGTAATATTTTCCTGTAATAACTGCGTTATAATTATACGTTTTTATTTTAGTTTTGTGCTGATTAATTAAGTGTTGCAATGATAAAGTTGCTATAATTATTTCGTTAAATGTTGCATTAATAAGTGCATCAAATGCTTTTTTTATAATTATACACTTCAGATTATTTGTTGCCTTGAAATGTTTAATTATAAAGTTTCAAGTTTTCTGAATAAATTATTTCAGTAATAATCGCTGCAAAATGATACAGATAATTGCGTTCTATTTATACCTTAAACTTCAGACTTGCTGAATAATTCGTTTCAATAATAAAGTACATAAAATGTTGCTATAATTATACACCTCCGTTAATTGTTGCACTGAAGTATTTAATTATAGAATGTGATGAGAGTCAAGTTTTGAATAAATCGTTGCTGTAATAATTGCTGTAATAAACTGTACATAACTTTTGTTCTAATTATACTCTAAGCTTCAGACTTTGCTAAATTTGTTTCATTTATTTAAATCGTAGTAAATTGTAGTATTCGTGCATAAATGCGTAAATATAATTACTTTGTTAAATTGAGTTTGCCTTCATTAATAATTGCGATAAAATGTAATGATAAATTGTGCAAATATGCGTATATAATTCTTTGTTGATTTCTAGTTAATATCAAATATGAAAATGGTTAGGATAAGTGAACTTACATAATTTTCATTGCCAGTTTCATTAGTTTTCTTTCATTGACCTTGGCCAATTCTGTACCTTGTCCAATTTTTTGTTTGTTCTTCCAGATAAAGAATTAAGATTGACGATTACCAGTTTCTCGATTTTGGATTTACTAGTGCCCTTTTGGAATCAGTTCCGACTGCGCCAGTTTGATTTTGGGCCTCTTAGAGCGACTTTTTAAAAAGCTTCTTTCAAAAACTCTTCTAACAAATTTATTTAAAACAGAAATTACAGGTGAAAATCAACAAGTGGTTGCCTTATATTCATTAACGCTTTCTTAACCATCAAAATTACTTTCACTAATTAACTTAAATTTAACTAAATTTGAGTACCTTGAACAACAAGCAATGTTAAAGTTATGAAGCTCTAGAGTGACTGGCCATCTTGGGCTCCCGAGGGTATTTATGCTGTCCCTGATCCTCACATTGCTTGTGAGAACTGCAGAGCTCATGCCTGCTATTTTATTTATTCATTTATGCAATACAAAGTAACAATCTTAATTCTAACAATAAGTTTCTTACAGTCTATTGTGACCAACACCTGCAGTGTCAAGTTACGTCTGGAATACAATGTTTGTCTGAACAAGTTGAGCAAAATTGTGTTGGAAGCAACTGGTGTTGGGCTAATGACCGTTGAAAAAATTATTAAGAAAAGCAAGGCAAAACGCAACCGGTTGGTGCTAAGTTACAATTTACTTCACCAAGGAAAACCATCAAGAAAAGCAGCACAAAGTCTACATTAGTCGAATTTGAAGAAGAAATTGTGCGCACAATGCTTGCTGTATTTGAGGCTGTCAAATCGGAAGGAAATAATTTCTGTGGAAAAATAGATTCGTTTAAAAGATTGGTGCATAAATAAGGTTTCGTTGGAAGGAGTGCCAAGACAATCGTAAAGTCTTAATTGAGAAACCAGAAATCCGAGCAAAACGAGTCGATTATTTACGAAAAGTACAGCAATATCAAGCAGAAGGAAGAAATTTATATCGTGATGAAATTTACTTGCACAGTTCACACGCTGTATCGAAGGCATGGGATGATTAATAATCTATAGGAACACTGGGACACGATTTAAATAAAAATGAATAAAAACCCTTAACCTTGTGGTTAAGGGTTTTTATTAGTAGTACATTATTGGCGTAATCACCGCCTCATTTCCTCCAGAATCCCTCATTTCCTCACACATCTGGACCAATTTACATGTAAATTCCCATAAGGAGGAAATGAGGGAGATGAATCCCCTCCTTGCTCCTCCTTGTGGACCTCCTTGTGGAATTTTTTACCCCAACCATTTTGATTACGTCACACCCGCATTCTTTCCATCCGCGAGATAAATCTTTCTCCACATTTCCACACACGAGATAAACCTACCTTGTTTGGTATCAATTAATATTAGAATTTTCTCAGCTACCCGGATCTCTAGGAATTTTTCAGATAGCGCCATCCCCCAGAGAGCTACCCCAATTTTAAGATTTCTTACCTGTAGCGACTTTTGAGCGTTCTTATAAATTTTTTTATACATGCGATAAATTAGTCTAGAATTTTATGCAGAATTCGAATCTGTAAATAGATTTAAAATAGGACTACTTCTTACAAAGTTACACTTTAAAGTCCGGAACCTCTAAATTTTGCTCTTTGCTCTATAAGCAAAACTAACAAATAGTTTTCTTTGTCTAACCAATGCATCTTTCGCGATAAACCTATCTTGTTTGGTATCAATTAATATTAGAATTTTCTCAGCTACCCAAATTTCTAGGAATTTTTTAGATTGCACCATCCCTAAGGGAGCTACCCCAATTTTAAGATTTTGTACCAAGATCAATTCCTAATCACCTCTCCTTTTTAATATCTACAGTCCTTTAACCAATACAAAGAAATAAGCACACAAAATTTTAATAATTTATTTTATCCAATTTACAGTTTAATAAAGTAATCATTCCAATGTAATGTGTTTTAAAAATGTAAATGGGAAGGTCGACTTTTGGTGTAATCATCGCGTGGTTAATAATTAAGAAAGCTGTATATAATTTCTTTTTAAAAGTATATATCTTCTCCAAACAAATGCGGTTATTACAATAGGAAAGTACGCTAAATGCAAGTCAATTAATAGCAATTTAATATTGCTTACTGACCTACCTTAATTAGGTTGCTGTGCTATTAGGAATGATGTACTTTTTGTTGTCCTCGCCCGACAAACTGATTTTATTAATTGGGTATAAAGTTGGTGTTTACATGGTTTCGTTTAAGACCTCGTACATATTTTCCGGATTACTAGAAGACGTTATAACCATACTTTTGTGTTAAAGGATTTCACATCGGTAGTCTCTTCCCCCATTTTGGTGTAAACGCCGTAGAGTTCGCAATCGACTTTTATTGCTGTATGTTGTATTCTTTTTTTATTAAGTAATCGAATAAATCGTTCCTTCTGCTTCCAAAGAAACTCGGACACTCCATCGCCCACACTGACATTCTTTATGCGATAGCTAACCATACGGATGTTAAACCATTTCTACACCATCGTCGTTAGTAGCGGTAACTGATGCATTTTTATGTTTGTTGCTCCGTAGATGACCAGGGTATGCAAACTTTAACACCTCCATCTCGCACACTTTACACATAATTCGTGGTTGTTTCGTACAAGACCCGTTAACAACTGGCGGAGCTGAACGTTTACTGCTTAATGACATACCGTGCTGTTTTTCCTTGTGTCGCTGTGAGCTATTCTTGTAAAAGCGATACTGCAAGACCCAGAGTTTAAGTACTTTGCTGCCGACGGATGTATAAGCTTAACCGTGGACGATGTTACACCACGACATTTGTTCTGGTGCCGTTTGAGAGCATCCCTCCTGGTATAGTAGACGTGACAGGGCTCGCATTTAAAAACGTTTGCAGGTACCATTTTAGTACAAAACAAAATCCGCACTATAAGACTTTAGTTAAACTTGTAATCGAACTAACTTATAACTAAAGAGTTTACTCTTGCGCACCTGCTTTATGTACCCTATAGAATGCATACCGAAGGTTTCCGAAGACACCCGAACGATGTTGAGGATTCAGCGGGGAACTAAATGACGTCATAATCCTTGCTGCTCATCCAATACATTTAGCGCCAATACATGAACCTGGTTCGCATCGTCGATGGTGCGAATGCCGTTAGTAGAAACATCGGAATCGTCTTCCATGTTATACGGATCGCGTGCATATTAAAAATCCAAAATGGTGATAGCACACGCACACAAATTGTGTGCAAGTCGTGCTGTAGAAGATGCGGTGCTACTATAACCAAAAACTTAATAAAAACACTTTAAACCATTACTAAGAAAATACCAACTTGCTGTCTACAGGATACTTAGTAATAAAGCAATTTAGTTTTAAATAACTTGTACGTTATACTTTAGGAAACGGTAGGCTTGAATATTTTCCAAATGAATCATCAAGCGAAAGTATATGCTTAACAGTATTAAAATTAACCATTAATTTCCCATTTTTACGACCGTGGTTAATTATAGATTAAAATTTAATTTGTTCACGTTCGAGCTTCTCGTAAACTAACATATTTTATAGTAACAATGCGCTGTATAATACATGCATACCCCTTCGCTGCGCTACTGCTATTCTTGTAATTGCTAGAAAAAGTCACTCTCCTTTTTACTGTTAGGACCGATGCAAAGCACCATTATATACTTTATTTATAAGTATAGCACATCGCGCACTTTTTCGTCTGATAATTAAATTTTGCTTCTGTAGGCTTTTACACTTTCGCATAGCGGTCGGCCGCACGTAATGATTTCTAGAACCGGTAAGTACTCGATATCGTCCAAACAGAGAATTAGATGCTTGATGTCTGTCAACTTCCGATTCCCTCGTAAAAGGTAGAAAAAACTCGGTCAATCGTCCATCTAACTTAAACTTCGACCCGCTCCTGTTCTGATAATTTCCAAACATTTTTCAAACGACAATGGGCTGAGAATTTTTAAACCTCCGAGGGATCTTTAAGTCGTGATCAATTACACATCCGAGCTACGCGTAAACTAACATATTTTGCAGCAACTGTGCACTGTATAATACATTCATACCCCTTCTTTGCGCTACTGCTATTCTTGTAGTTGCTTGAAAAAGTCAGTCACCCTTTTTACTGTTAGGATCGCTAAAAAGCACCATTCCATACTTTATTTATAAGTGTAGCACATCGCGCACTTTTTTGTCGGATAATTAAATTTTTGTTTATGTAGGCCTTTACACTTTCGCTTATTTAAACATCTAATACGATTGATTAACCACTTTCGATTATTCTAACGGGGAGCCACCATACATCCCGCCGCACCGTTCTTTTTGAATCCAACGATCCTATGGGCTTCCGCACACTAACACCTGACGTATCTTTCCTACTATTTGTTAAACAAAAACTACCGGTATCGCCATTGTGGACGTAAACAGATGTTTGTGGATGTGTACGAGAGTATGTAACCATATACATTAACCAGTCTAAGCTATTTTATTTAGTCCACGAAAACTATTATTTTTCTAAACCATAATTAATAATCGCCTTAGGTTCCACATTTCGACCATTTCCCAATGACTGGTGCTACGTACATGGAAACTTTAATTTCTTATTAGAGAGAATTCTTATTCTCCCACGCACTGCTGCGTAGTTGCATGTCCATTTCTTTTGGAGGTATATGCTCGTTATAGGTTGTAAGACCCTCGGTTTTACTGAACTACAATTCGTGAGACCCCTTTAATCTTTTTAATCGTATCTTTCTCGCCTACAATACAGTAGGACTTAACATTACTACCAACAAATTCTAATACTGGACCCCCATTAAATACGTCTTTAATTTTCCCTACAACTTTTTTTGTTGACAAGTGTTATATTGTATTTATTATACGCAGGGTAGTCACTCTTTTAAGATAAATATATTTTGCTAGGTATCAACTAATATTAAATTTTTCTAGGGACCCCAAATCTGTAAATAGATTTTAAATAGGACCACCCCATACAAAGTTATGCGTTTTAAAGACCCAAATCACTAATTTTTGCTCATCTTTATTTAACACCATCTTTAAAACCCTTTTCCGCTAACCAAGACATATGCTTTGACCAAACGTTTCCCTAGAAATCTAAAACCGCAGTGTCCCGCTAATACCACGTGGAGATAACACGTATACTCTGTCAACCAGGATAGAAGCCGGAAGGATTTGGAAGGTGGGAGAAGAACTTAAAAATTATGGAATCTTAAAACTAATATATACAAATATAAACAACTATCTTATATCTTTACGCCCCCCCCCCCCATGCGTAGATTGTTGTACTATTAGGAATGATGTACCTTTTGTCATCTTCCCTTGATAAACTAATTTTATTAATAAGCTGCGTATGCAAATCGTGTTTTTACTCCGGATACATACACCGACAAGTACTCCACACCAAATAAAGAATTGGATGCTTGGTGACTGTTAACATCCGCTTCCCTCGTGTACGCCCAGACACATCCCAGCCCATGAGCACCCCTGCGCATGCACACCCCTGTCCATGCGCACCCCTGCGCGCACACACCCCTGTCCATGCACGCTGCCCATGCGCACCCCTCTCTGTGCGACTGCTATTTCGGGGTAACGTCACAGGCTTTTATAAATAAAGAACAATGTTATATACTATTATAAAATGTTTATTCTGACATTATACATAACAAATTTAAAAATATTTAATACCAAGCATGGAGCCATTTAAACTTAATCTTAATACAAAGTTATACACAGAAGACAGTCCTTTCTTTATGTTTGTTTGCAGTGGTTTTAATTTTATCTAATTTTATTCGCAGCTTAAAATTTAAATCGACACCCAAGTCTTCTATCTCCTTTTCTAGCCAATAGTTTGATACATAAAGACCGTCTAGGTTTTCGAATTGTAAAATGTACCAAAGTTTGCCTCTATATTTAAAGTCTTTGATTCCACCGACAACCAGATCCATTCCTTCATGTAATTCTTGCAGCTTGTGACAATCTTTTAATCGCAGCTTTCCCAATATATCCCGCATACGTATCTTGTTAGCTTGATCGACTTCTTCTTGTCGGTATTGGAGGAAATCCTTATTCTCCCACAGACTGTGGCGTAGTTGCATATCCGCCACTTTTGGGAATATATGGTTGTTATAGGTTGTAAGACCCTCGGTTTTAAATGATCCGAAAGGTTCTTTACTAGGCAAATATACAATGTCTAGCGGAACCCCTTTGCGTGTGGTGTACGCCAAGGTTACGAAACCCGCATTCCTTAGTTCGTCTTTGTTATCTGCCATTTTGATAAATACGTTTTTAGAATAACTTTTTAAAAAGTATACGGATTTAGTACCATCCTTTTCTGCAAGAACACCTACATAACTAAAAGAGTCTTTCTTACTAACCGCAAATGCATACAGCTTGTACAACCCGGATGTATCTAAGTCAGTACATCGACACATAAAATAATTTTTTAATTCTTCCTCATTTTCTCTAATAAGATGTTCTTTGTCTAACACATCTTTGTATTGTTCGCGTATTGTCGCAGTGTTTTCCATGTAGTCCAATTTTCGCCTTTTTGCATCCATTTCCTGTAATTCCAGTTGTCTTTTCCTTCCACTTACAGCGTATGGCATGCATAATGGGACAATTTCCTTTAGCGTAAACAGATAGAGTTTACTACCAATATTTGCGCGTTGTCGTACAACCTCTGGGCGAATGTTAGGTGTATTTATCAATCCCAATTCCGAAATGACTATTTCTTTTGGAATTGTAGAATATGGTGTTGCAGATTGTGTAAAATATGTACTACCTGCTTTAATGTAGCACTTGTGTAAGATTTTTATTTTATCTTGGCTGTCTTCCTCCTCTACTATCTCCAAATAATTTACGGGTAAATAGTTAAAACTAAAAGCCGAAAGCACATACTTTATCAATGTTTCCCTTTCTTTTGGTTTTCGGACAACTTAATTTGCAAGCCCGTCAATTTCTTTGTATTACCATTACCCCAATACACGTACTGTAGCAGGTTATTATACACTAAACAGCAGCTATTTTGTAGCTTGTCCGATAACTTACTCCACATTTTGGCAAGTGGTACCGAGTACATTGGCGCCTTTAGGAAGTATAACTTACTATCTTCCAATAACGTTAAACAGTCTTTTAAGGGATTATACACCCGTTCCGCACTGACATAGCTTCCAATTGCACAGTTGTATATTGTCGCTTCCAATCGCGTAATACCATGTTCTTTGGCCAAAGTAGATGCAAATGTTTCCCTTAAACGTACATCTGGACAACATAAAAAATTTAGTATATGATTACCAAGTTGTTTATTAACATCAGGACTTGTTATCTGACACACAAATTTGTTGTATATCTTAATTCTTGCATTGGTTGTTAGCCATGTTAAACAATCAATTCCCACAGTTTTATCGTTGTCAACTATAATATTACAGTTTTCATCGTATTCGCCCTTATAGCAAAAATTATGGTTTGTAGTTAAATAATTATACATCTTCATCTTGCTAAATATACCCGCAAAATCTTGGGTTACATCCATGTCAAAAAGATAGAAATAATCTTTTTCGAGTCCGTCTAATATATCTGGTAGTTCCTCCAATAAAGTTTCCAACTTAACATGTGCTAGTTCCACTTTGTATGGAACACATATAGGATTTTGGAATTTTTTATTAATGCATTCAAGGTCTTCTTTTCCGATAATTTCTTTTACTCTCTGGCCCATCTTGTTAGTGCTTTCCAGAGAAAACGGAAGCTTAGCTTTAACACCATGCCTAGCGGAAACAAATCGGTCAAACTTTCTTCGTAGATAGCTGTTAAATGCACCACAAATTTCTTTTTTTAGGATAAACATCCTTTTGTTTGCAGATGTTTGCTCAGCGTCAGAAAAGTCGCAAATTTTAACCAGCATTATATTGTCACAAAATGGTTCTGTAATTGGTGTGTGTAGTCCACCAGTCAGCATCTGTTCGCCTTCGACATAACAAATATTACCAATATCTGTTACCAGATTATTGTTGCACATATTTTCTGTCAACAGCCATAATCCAAATCGCTCATTTGTCGGTTTCACTTTATTCCCAAGAAGTTGAGAAACGTTAATCACCTTGGAGACGCTCATGTTTACCGTTCTAGCTACTATCGAATACTAAATTGAATACGAAAAAATTGTTCTCTTATGTATTCTACAGAGTGGGGACGTATATTGCCGAAGATAGTCGAATATGTTGTTATCCGTCCTAAGCCGAAAGGGATGCGCATCGACATATATCCGGATATATGTAGGATGTTAAGTTAGGGTGAAATTGCCCCATAGGGTGAAATTGCCCCATAGGGTGAAATTACCCCATAGGGTGAAATTGCCTCCGATCTAGGTTGGATGTGGGCTTGTCAGGAGTTAGGTTAGCTGGTGTTGTCCGGTGTTAGGTTAGGTTAGTTGGACTTGTGTGGACTTAGGCTAGATAAAAAAAAATTGATAGGTTAGGTCAGCGTCGCGACGCTGACCTAACCTATCAATTTTTCCTTTTGCATTAACTAATTCGATAATTGAAATGCTTCATCCCCGATAAACACGTATGGTGTAGTTTCTGTTTGCCGAGGTAACAGTTTGAATTTTGACAAGTGAAAAGATCCATTGTTCAATTGCTGTCCTAAATTTGTATTAGAAAATAATTTCCCGTCACTGAGTCTACGTCGATATTCTTGAAGCAATACTGTTGCCATTAAAGCAATCGAACAGCGTTCTTTGTTGTTGAAGTACTATAAACCACTGCGTAGTGATTTCCGAATACACACATGCAAACCATCTATTGCTTCAATGCAGTTATACTATTTGCAGAACTCGCCCACTTAAATTAGTCAGAGTAATGAAACAAACAATAGTTGCAAAAAATTCTAATCAAAAAAATCAAAAAGCGCACTATTTGCCTATCTTCGTGTAACAAAAATAAACAAACGTCTAATTGCAATAACAACAGTTCTTTATTTTCAAACTGTTACACAAGCCGTTTCAACAGTAAAAAATAGGAGAGAAAGGATGATAGGCCACATACTAAGACATGCGGGGAATAGTGCGGAATATATTAGAAGCAGAGATAGGAAAAAAGACAGGTAGAGATAGGCATAGGTTAGACTATTGCACACAAATACTGAAAGATCTAGGATGTGTGAATTTCAGGGATATGTGTAGGTTAGCTCAGAATAGAAATCAATGAAGGTAGGCATCCAACCAGTCCCAAGATGGAAAAACTTATAATGAAAAGAATAACTGTACTTAAACATGATGCTTACTATAAATTAGCTACAGGTAATGATCTTGCAATATTCTCAACTAATGTTAATTGTGCGAAAGGATTTACTGGAAAACTATTAATTCGGTAAATTTCTAAGGGTTGGGAGATCCTGACAGCCACAGGCTGCTTAACCCCCTTCATATACCTTACATGTGATTTTCCAATGCTCCACCCGAAGGTACTACATTGGTCAGGAAGCGAGTTTTTTTTTACCTGGAAAATTTGGAATTTTGCCAAACCCTTGCTGTTCCAAGCAAGGAAGGGATCTTTAACGTGCATGACAACACTCACACATGGGACCTCCATTTTACCTGTCATCCGAACGAGGGTGTATTTTTTGTGAAAAATGCTCGCCTAACATTTTTCAAGCGGACCGTGTCGAGATTCGAACCCGGGACCTTGGGCGTAGTAGTCACACAAATACCACTACGCCACGGAGCCGCCTTCCTTTCACATACCACTGAATCTCTGTGAAATAGGACATATAATTAGAAAATAATATGAGGGAAACCGAGCTGTATATAGGCTGTTGTGGGAATTTTAGGGAACTCTGTAGGCTAGCTCAGAACATAAGTGGAAGTACGCGTCCAACCAGTTTCAAGACGGAAAACCTAATGACCAAAAAAATAAGTGCATTTAAATCTGATAATTATTATAAACAAATAAAGGTGTTGATGTGAAATATTTTCAACTAATGTTGTTTGTGCGAAAGGATATATTGGAAAAACTATTAAATCGACAAATGTTCAAGTACTGGGGGAACTTGGCAACCGCAGGCTGCTTGCCCCCTTCACATAACCCTACATGTGGTTTTGCAATGCTCCACCCGAAGGTACTACATTGGCCAGGAAGCAAGTGTTTTTTACCTGGAAAATTTGGAATTTTGCCGAACCTTCGCTGTTTCAAGTAAGGTAGGGATCTTTAACGTGCATGACAACACTCACACACGGGACCTCCATTTTACCTCTCATCCGAACGAGGGTGTATTTTTTGTGAAAAATGCTCACGTAACATTTTTCAAGCGGACCGTGTCGAGATGCGAACCCGGGACCTTGGGCGTACTAGTTACACACATACCAACTACGAAACTGAACCCTCTCCCCCCTTCACATATTACTGAATATTGAGGAAATAGGGTTTATAGTTGTAAAACAATAGAATGTGACCGAACTCCATCTAATAAGAGAGAACACCAGCTATGTTCAAAGATAACAAACATAAAAACAATAGGAAAATTGTTTAAAGCATATGTGTGGAGCACAGCACAGTACATCTATGAAATAGGGGCAGTAGGAAAAGTAGACAGAAAGAGATAGAAGCCTTTTTTGGAATGTTGTGCTTCAGATATACGAGGATGATAGCATGGACAGACAAAGTTAATAACAAATAGGTTATAGAAATAGTAGGGGAACAAGGATATCTGTGGAAAAAAAATTGGGGAAATAGTAGGGCAGAATACGTTTTAAGGCATTTTTGGAGAATAGTATGGGATATATTACAAGCAGAGATAGGAAAAAAGAGGTAGATGTAGACCTAGATCAGATAGTGATAGATGCAGACTGTGCAAATTTCAGGGAAATGTGTAAGTTAGTTCAGACTAGAGAACAATGAGGGTACGCGTCTAACCAGTTCCAGGACTGAAGATCTGATGATGATGAGAGCAGTTTATATTAATAGTATGTATCACTACTTATTTCATATAACAATTTTATAGCTCGAATAAAAACGTAATATTATAATCAAAGCTTAAATTAAAAGCTGAACTAAATAATGTTCATGAGAGCAACTTATTCATTATTCAATTGTTTTGGATTATTTCTGGAACGTACCAGAATTATGCAAATAACAATCTAGCGGTTCCCCACTGTAAGGTTGATAAAGCTAAATGTCCACTCTTGTAACCTGTCAATCAAGTCCATCTGAAGATATCCCGCCACAGGGGGGCATACAATCATCCTTTGTGTAAGATGCTCCGTTTGCGTTCGAATGTGTTATCCTGATCAAAGGTAGACTAAGCGACGCGGCGTTACAATATTTTACCTCTATTGTAGATATTAAGACGAATATATCATCATACTACTACTGATTATTTAATTTTCCCTTTTGTTGGGAAGACGATGACTTTGGTAGACCAGGACCTTGATTTATTGTTTCTGATACTTTGAAATCTTCCTCCCTACCATTCGAAGTTAGCAATTCATCTTAGTAATTTAACTAGCCCTAGAAGTTTCTTATTGCGGGTAAAGGGAAAGCAAAACAATGTAAGTTTTTCAAAGTTTCTGGCATATACAACACAGCAATTACGAAATATTCTGCTATATAATCACACTTTTTATGTTGAATTTTTAACTGTCAAACATAAAGATAACGTAATCGAACTAGCGCAAACAACATTTTTTCGCTAACACTTATACTGTTTACTACGTATAAATTTACTCTAAGAATCATAAAAATACTCTTGGGGAAACTCTCTATTATCCACACACGTGGTGTTTTTACATTGTGAAGTTTCAATTGTGGTTTCGCAAGTTTGTTTGCACGTGTAGTTTCTTATCAACCACAAATATATTTAGGCTAAGTTTATTTTCTTATTATTTATTACTTATCTATTAAATACAACCGCACGCTTGCGGAAGAGTACTCAACAAAAATAAAAATAATTATTAGGTCAATTTATACTAACACTTATGTAATATAATTTTCTATTAATAACATGGGTGTAATGTACAATAACTTCAATATAGTCAATGGAATTTGCAATGAAAGTTTTCATCATAACTTAACAACGATAATTGGTTACACAATAGTTATGTTTATTTTGTGATAAACCCATTACTGTTATCTATACTATAACACTTGATCCGACCAAATTAATGATGATAGAAGTTTATTCATAGGAAAAAAAACTAACATAAATATACTCTACTCAAGGGGCAAAAAGGTGGAAAGCTTATCTGGTTACCATAATGATGATGAACAAAACTCATGATATTATAAAGATTTCCAAGACCGGAGTCATGATTAATAATACGCGTCCCGAATTTGGACCGCGTCGTATTAAAAACTGCCGAGGTCGATGTTTCGCAAGAAGCATCATCAAGACAAGACGTGGTCACAAGCTGATTCATACGATTATCAAGCTACAAGATGTCTAGTACGCAATTAACTAAAATGAATGGAATACTATGGTCTATTTAAGCATAATCACCTGCAACATGAACAAACAACTCATGCTGCTTGGTTGTATTAGCTACGTGAAGATTATAGTATCCTGTACAGTGCACTTAGTGCCACTTTCCATATAGAAGAAAGTTAGTACCCCTCATTGCAGTCAATACTGTTCATCTCATTTTCCTACTGTAAAAACTATTTTGACTATTAATTTGGTTTGGTCAAATTTAACCTGGTGTTCGACAACTACTGAACGAGTATACTGACTAGACCTAAAGACCTGTAGTTTTTTTAGTATTTTAGTTTTTAACTGTACAGTTATGCCCTCTTGTGGTGTTCCAAACAAATTCTACTTTACCGACAACAGATATTCGTTTGTAAGCATAACATTTACTTGGCAGTGCATAAAAAGTTGCTTAGTCCTCAACGTTCGATATGGAAAATACTGCGAGGTATTATAAATTGGAATTGAGTTCGACCGTTTAGCCTGGGCAAGGATGCTAGTGTATTGCTTTCTGGGTATCTTAATTGGGGTAACCGTTGCGTAAAACAGTGAATTCTAGATGCGATAGTACTTTGGAAACAAATATGTTGCGAAATATTAATCGCCCGGAGAAGTAGAGAGTTAATTACTCACAAGCTTTTGAAGAGTGCTGATAGGAAGAGGTTATTAATTCATCTATCCATATGCGTTGGCTTTCGGTAAACAAAATTTCCGAATCAAGCGTTGGTCTAACGGACAACCAATACATCAATGAATGATAAGATTCCATTTATTTCAATTTCCATTATATATTCTGTTTCAGTAGTGATTATTGAAATAATTTAAGAAGTTATTAAGTGCTTGTTCACCAGGAGCCAGATCACAAATGTATCGTCTGCAAATCGAAATAACACTTTGGATTTAAAATGTGAAGACTCAAGGTCGTAGATTCAAATGACTCCGTAAAGATGTTGGCCACAACAGAAGATATGGGCGAACCAATAGTTTATTTGTAAAACTGTTCACTAAAAATAAAGTACGTGGATGTCAAGCATTTATCTAATTGGGTGATCAGGCATAAGTTGTATTATTATGATAACATTGGCCGTAACGGGTACTTTGGTGAGTAAAGATGATTAAAGATGATTAAAGTTGATTAGTGTACCACCAGGATTAAAGGCTATATCTACGATAAACTATAACGGAATTTTCAAAACATGAGATAGACAATCGCCAGCATACTATTTGAAAACGCTTGTCACGTATTTTGCAAAAACGTAAGTTTGTGACCATTCTGAACGGACCTGTACCTTGACGAAGTTCTAAAATATTAAAACAGGTAGAATGGCTTGCGCGTTTCAATTAGCTAAAGAGCCGTACTATAGGTTTAACCAAATTAGTGGAGTCTTTAGTGAGGAACCAGACTAAGACAGGCCCCCGAATGAGGGTAGCAGCTTTTTCGGTACTTAGAGTGGCAGAGACCATAGGGGTCGGTATGACATTCTAAAACACACTGCTGCGACGTGGAAGGCAACATTATTACATTTGATTTTCCAATGCTCCACCCGAAGGTACTACTTTGGCCAGGAAGCGAGTTTTTTTTACCTGGAAAATTTGGAATTTTGCCGAACCCTTGCTGTTCCAAGCAAGGTAGGGATCTTTAACGTGCGTGACAACACACACACGGGACCTCCATTTTACCTCTCATCCGAACGAGGGTGTATTTTTGTGAAAAATGCTCGCCTAACATTTTTCAAGCGGACCGTGTCGGGATCCGAACCTGGGACCTTGGGCGTAGCGTGGAAGGCAACAGGAAACCATCACATTACCTCCCAAGTACACTGCATACAGAAATTGTTAGTAAACATGATGGCATACTCTGGCGTAAAAAATTCCGGAGGTAAAATAGTCCCCCATTTGGATCTCCGGGAGTATAGAAAAAGTTCCATAAACATTCTGCGAGTCGGAGCGTGGAATGTCAGAAGTATGAAACAAGTAGGTAAGCTAGAGAACCTGAAACTCGAAATGGATAGGTTAGCACTAGACATAGTAGGAATCAGCGAAGTCCGCTAGCCAGAGGCGAAGGATTTTTGGAGTGGAGACTTCAGGGTAATTCATACGAGATCAGAGGAAGGAAATTCGGGGGGTGGGGATAGTTATGCGAAACAAGATAGGCCGACAGGTAGAAAACTACTTACAAAAGAACGAAAGAGTACTCATGGTTAGATTTGAATCTAAACGAGTAATACAATATTAATACAAGTATACATGCCCACCTCTAGCTACAGTGAGGAAGAGGTAGAGGCGATCTACAAAGATATCGAAGACATACTAAGATACGTAAAAGGACATGAAAATTTAATAATTACGGAGGATTTTAATGCAGTGGCAGGTGAGGGTAGGAAAGGAGCGATAGTACGTTTATTTGGTTTAGGCACGAGAAATGACAGGGAAAATTGGCTGGTAGAATTTTGCGACAAGAACAACTTAACAATCACAAATACATTATTTCAACATCATGCAAGAAGACGATACACGTGGAAGATCCCAGGAGATATAGGAAGATATCAACTACATTATTGTTAGACAACGGTTTAGCAATCATGTAAAAGACTGTAGAAGCCACCCGGAAGCAGATATAGACACTGACCGCAACATCATAATTATGAAGGCCACACTTAAATTTAAAAATCTGAAGAAGAGGAACGGAAAAAGACACTTTGACTATGAGAAGCTAAAAGAAAAAGATATCCACGAAAGATTTGAAAAAAAGTCAAATAAATTGCTGAAAGATATCGGGAAAATTTCTAAGGTAATAGAAAAAGAATGGAATAACATTAAATCCTGCTTAGACATGGCGTCGAAAGATATTCTGGGGTATACGCAAAAAGGAAATAAGAAACCATGGATAACAAAGGATATCCCGAATTTAATAGAAGAAAGACGAAAATACAAAAATAGATCAGACGAAACAGGAAAACAGAGATACAAAGCCATAAATGGAAAATTATTCGGAAATGCAGGAAAGTTAGAGACAATGGATTGATGAATAGTGCAAAGAGATACAAACTAAGATGGAAATAGGAATGCCAGACGAAGCATACAAATTAATTAGAATGAGTTTTAGGGATATAAAACCATATAGCAAAAATATAAGGGATGCGGGAGAAAACGTTATTATAAAAAATGTAGAGAAAGTAGCTAGATGGAAGGAATATATAGGGAATTTATATTCAGGAAAGGAACTAACAGCATTAGAACAAGAATCAGACATTGAAAATAATGAGCTGGGAAATCCTATACTTAGAGATGAGTTTGAATTTGCATTAAAGGGTCTGAAAAATGGTAAGGCGTCGGGTACAGATAAGGTACATGCAGAAATTCTAAAAGCAGCTGGACAAGCAGTAACAGAACGTCTCTTCCAACTTGTAAGCTATATGTATCAGACAGTTGAGATACCCAAAGATTTCAAACGTAACATCATAGTATCTATACCAAAAAAGAGGCGCGGATAGATGTGAACGTTTTCGCGCGATAAGTTTGACAGCACACGTTTCAAAAATATTAACTAGAATTGTACAAAGACGAATGAAAAAACGAGCTGAAAAAATACTGGGAGAAGATCAATTTGGGTTTAGACGAAACAGGGGAACACGGGAGGCTATTTTAGCTCTGAGGGTGTGAGGGTGATAATGGAGAAAACAATAGAGAAGGGGGAAAACGTATGTATAAAGTTTGTAGATCTGGAAAAAGCATTCGACAATGTAAAATGGAAAGAAATGTTCGAAATACTCAAAAAGATTGGAATGAGTTTTAGGGATAGACAAATAGTGCATTGCTTATACAAAGAGCAAACAGGGGTAATAGAATTAGAGCAAGAAAGTAGAGAAGTAAATATTAGGAAAAGGGTGAGACAGGAATGTGCCTTATCCCCAATAATTTTTAACTTGTACATAGAAGAGGCAATGAATACTGTCAAATGTATGAAGACATTTGGAATTACTACGCAGGGACAAAAGATTGATATGCTTAGATTTGCAGGTAATATAGCGGTATTAGCATCTAGCAAAGAAGAGTTAGAAGCTGCTCTTAATAAAATGGAAACACTTCTAACGGAGAGATATGGTATGAAAATTAACCAAAATAAAATTAAAGTTCTAGTATGCAAAAGAGGAGAAAATAAATCAAAAACAAGAATACAAATAGGTTACGAGAACTAACAAGAGGTTAAGGATTTCTGCTACCTAGGAAGTCAAATAACGCAAGATGGGAAAAGCACAAAAGATATAAAACAAAGATTAGCACAAATTCGTACTACATTTAACAAGAAAAAGCAACTACTGTGTTCAAGGACAACCAGTAAATCATGTGTGGAGCACGGCACTGTATGGCCGTGAGGGCTGGACAGTAGGAGCAGCAGACAAGAAAAAGGTAGAAGCCTTTGAAATGCGGTGCTACCGACGTATGATGAAGATATCATGGACAGACAAAGTTAAGAACAAAGAAGTACTAGAAATGGTAGGGGAAGAAAGAAGTATGTGGAAAACAGTAAAAAATAAAGGATATAGGATAATAGGCCACATACTAAGACATGAGGGAATAGTGCGGAATATATTAGAAGCAGAGATAGGAAAACAGAGAAGTAGAGGTAGACCTAGGTTAGACTACTGCACACAGATAGTGAAAGATGTAGGCTGTGAGAATTTCAGGGAAATGTGTAGACTGGCTCAGAATAGAAGTCGCAAGATGGAAAACCTAATGACAAACAGAATAACTGTACTTAAACATGGTGATTATTATAAACAACTACAGATATTGGTTTTGCAATACTCTCAACTGATGTTAATTGTGCGAAAGGATTTACTGGAAAACTAGTAAGACGGCAAATGTCTAAGTGTTGGGGGATCCTTGGCAGCCACAGGCTGCTTAACCCCTTTCGCATACCACTGAATCTCGGTGGAATAGGGCGTATTATTAGAAAACAATAGAAGGGAATCGAGCTGTATATAGGCTGTTGTGAGAATTGCAGGTAAGTGTGTAAGCTAGCTCAGAACATAAATAAGCTGAGGAACAAGTCCAACCAGTTTCAAGACGTAAAACCCAATGACGAAAAACTAAATGCTCTTAAATATGATGATTATTATAAACAAATACAGGTGTTGGTTGTGAAATATTTTCAACTAATGTTGATTGTGCGAAAGGATAAATTGGAAAAACTAGTAATTCAACAAAGGTTCAAGTGCTGGAAGAACTTGGCAGCCAAAGGTTGCTTACACCCCTTCACATACCACTGAATATCAGGGAAATAGGGTATATAACTGTAAAACAATAGAAGGTGACCGAACTGCATCAAACAAGAAAGAACAGCAGCTATGTTCAAATACAACGAACATAAAAACAAGAAGAAAACTGTTCAAACCATAGTTTAGAGCACAGCACAGTACGTCTATGAAAAAGGGGCAGTAGGAAAAGTAGACAGAAAGAGATAGAAGCCTACTGGAATGTTGTGCTTCAGATGTATGAGGTAGCATGGACAGACAAAGTTAATAACAAATAGGTTGTAGAAATGTTAGAGAAATAAAGATATCGGTGGAAAACAAAAAAAAATAGGAGAAATAGAAGAACAGGATACGTTTTAAGGCAATTCTGGGGAATAGTGGGGATATATTAGAAGCAGAGATAGGAAAAGAGAGGTAAAGGTAGACCGAGATCAGACTTTTGCACACAGATAGTGATAGATGCAGACTGTGCAAATTTCAGGGAAATGTGTAGATTGGTTCAGACTAGGAAACAATGAGGATACGCGTCCAACCAGTTCTAGGACTGAAGACCTAATGATGATGATGATGATGATGTAAGTTTGTGAATCTATTGTGCTTACTATTCGACAAAACGGGACATCCTATTGATGAATCCTTTGAAGCTCATTTAGATGTAGTGATTTATACTCCTTATGTTTTATACACTTTTGAACATTTTGGACGTTATAATGAAGTTAAAAATTTTGCGTTCGAGTTCAAAGATAAGTTCTTTAACAGTTGGAGTGTAAAAACCATACATTGAACTAGTAAGTAAAGTTTTTCCTCATATTCTTTCCGGTCTTGAATTACGGTAACACTGCAATTATCTGCAAGAAATATTACAATGTGTTGGTTTGCACCTAACTATTTTAAAGCAGTATTTTCTTCCCCTACACATTGTTGATGGGTTTTAGCGTACGGCATTTTTGCATTCGGGTGCATTAGATCGGTAAAAATGGCAACAATTCTTCCATCGAGCTTGTGAATTAATTAATTAATTAATAAGATGAAATAATAACTTGGAACTTTATTCAAAGTCTAAATGATCATTTCAAATCGAACTTTAAAGATGGAAAATATAAAGTCCCGAACAGGATTTGAATCTGCAACTTTCGCCTTTGACAACCGTTGCGCTAAACAATGTGCTACATCAAACCAATCGATAGGTCGAAACTATGGAAGACAATCAATTTTGTATCGCTCAAACCTCGAATAAACCTTGGTTTTGTAATCCACATCTTTTTATTCAAACCCATTTAAGGCACGCTCTTTCTATTAAAACCGACAATTTTCTACAGCTAGATAGAGATAAGTTTGAATTAGCATTAAGGTATTTTCCTTGCTCTAGTCCAACTAATTTCATTTTAAAGGTTACCTAGACTTCAAACAAATACTCTTTATCTCATAAAATACATTATTATTGCCTCTTTTTGAACTTTTACGAGGTAGATAAATATGTTTTGCGTTACTAAAAGGAACATTCTTTTTATTATAGATAGGAAAATCCTAACATTTATTATTGCTCACATTGTACTGTCTTAAATATAATTTTTATTTTCTAATTGGCAAATTGTCAATTCTGTACTAAATGCTTCTGAATATTTTGCAAGGATTTTGTACAATCAGTCTTGATCTTGTTCTGGGTTTTGCATATTTAGCGTTGGTCCTAGTCTTGCTGTTGGTGTTGGTCTTTCTGTATTGCATTTTCTGCACGACCAAGATCAAGACTGCAAGGTCTACACTGGTCTCGCTCATCACTTACTATCACTAGCACACTGGAATAAAATATTGAAATAACAAAAGAAGCAATAGGACAATAAAAGAAACTTTCTATTTTTCAATCACTGTAAATTTTTTTCCGTGCTTTTGGCAAATTTATTTCATTATCAGAATTATCTCGATTTAAAACCAATATATCTTATCCAACAAAACACTTGCTTAATTCTTCTTTATGACCTCTTAATGAGGCTACGTACACAGATTTTCAAAAAATGATTCTAATATCTCATTCTACTTACTTGTAGAATTTATTCTTCCCCGTTAAATTATGAAAAACAATCGTCATAGAACTAAAAAAAATGTTTACACAGAACTTATTTCAAAAAGAGAATTCCCATTTTTTCACACATTAACTCACGTGTTTTATTTTTGAGCAATTAATTTGTCACTATAATACAAAGCTATCTTAATATTAATCTAACCCAAGCATTTAGAATTTTACATTGATTCATACATAGCAATTAATTTAATTATTATATCAAAACATAAAGAACGATATGATAAACAAGCGACTTTTACTGGTTGTAATGGTTATCAGTTGAAAGTAGTTTGTAAAAATTATATTCATTGATTCCGGCATCTTCTTGATAACTTCTGACCTCTGTTTGTCCTTTAACAATTTTTGATTTGCATTTCGTCATAATTTATTTTGATTAATACTACTACTAGGAAAAGTATCTCGTACACGCTGCAATACTGCTATTAATCCAGATTTTTAAGTATTTAAAAAAACTAGAGTTCAAAATACAAGTGAATAACAACGAATAAATATAACATATGTAAGAACTGCGTCTGTGATGAATATTGACTGAAACATACATTAAACAATTTTCTATGCCGGTTTAGAAGCTCTTCCCATTTTTACAAAATCTAGAATGATTCAGATCTTGTAGTAGACAAAGCAAAAAGTCAGTAACAATTTATTTCTTCCGCAATCACCCCAAAAGCAAACTCTTTCCAAGCATTTTTTAATACTAAAATGCCTGACCAAAACCTCTGTTGTTCATGAATTATCACTATCTAATTTCCCTAAAGTAAGAAATAAGTGCTTTTCAAGACACATTAGCTTTCAGAATTTGTCTCTAACTGTTTCCGATGTAGTTATCCTCCTGAATGTTGCTTTGTACTACCGTGAATTTATTTTGCAAGATTTCAGTTCGCTTCCATCCTAAATTTTCTGTTACAATTTCTTATTCCCTACCGTAATTCCTCTTTTTTGTCTACTCTAATTCCTCTAGCTTTTTTTTTATTTTTCTCATAACTCTTTGCTCAATTCCGAATTTCTCCTACAACTTTCATTTCTATAAACCTTCATCTCTTATTACATACCAGATATCAGCATTATTCATTCAGTCTATGATGGAGACCATTCCCGTTGACTTCGGTTTCGAGATACCCGTTTCTTCGCTCTCTAAGCTCAGACAGCGGTCGTCCGATTCTATATACCTTACTTGCTCTTGCAACCATTTCCTCTTATCCTTTCTAGTACCTTCCCTTACAAATTCACCTCGCTGCGCATGGTTCCTTGGCTTAAGTTCTTACGTTAATTGAATCTTGTACACGTACAAACCCAGATCTTTTTCAAAATTCGTTGCAAAGTGTCACTGGTAATGTTCAATTCTTGACCACGATGGCGAATAGAAGTACCTGAATTCGCGATCACACTTTTCCTCACTTCGGTTATGTTTTCGAGGGACCTACAAGGACGGTGACAAACAGCGCTTTTCTTATCCATCAAGGTGAATTTTGTCTCAAACTTGTTAATTAAACGGCGAACTGTCGACTCATGTGGCGCATTATTGAGATCGAAAATTACAGTAAATTACAGTAAAGTCAATTAATGCACAATTGATTACGGCGTTGGCCACGACAAATACCAATGACGTTATTCCTCTACGTAAATGGAACGTGAGGCTTCTGCGACCTAAATTTACAGTGAAACTTGTTGCATACCTACAACATACGAGAGCAAACATGTACGTAAAGCAATAGAAATAGGACGCGGACAATGTAAATTTCACAACATCATCAAGCACCACTCACTAGCCCTCAAGGTAAGAATATTTCGAAAAGAATGAATCATGGTAGACATTGTCCACCACTTCCTGTACGTATCGCGTTGTCATTCGACAAATACAACGATATAAATTATTCCGAAGCGTGGGAATCATTTTATTTAACATTCTATTTCTATGAAATACACAATAAACATCATAAAACTATTTCTAAACCCAAACCCAAACAAGCTAGGAACTCAAACCGCATTATATAATGCGTCATAACCTACTTAATTCTAAAAAAATCCTTTAAGATAATAATAAAAACAAAATAGTTGAGTAGTCAAATGGCTCATAAAAATCGCGTCAAAATCTTCAGAAAGAAAAAAAGAAAAAGTCTATTTGTGCAAGCGTTCATATTCCACACAAAATTTGTTTTAAATAGCGTCTTTAAGTGCCACCTGGTTTTTAAACCGTAACAATTTTTGCGATACCAGGAAGATGAAATAAGTAGACACCCGATAATCTGAGCGCGCAAGAGTCTTGCTTGCCGCCACTTCGACCACATCAAATTAGTCGGAGAGTATGTGATTTAAATACCTCAAACTCTCATTCAAATTCACTATAAAACTAAATACAATAATTATTTTTCTTGCATTGCATAATGATGCATACAAATTTTCAAATACATATACTGTATGTTTTTAACTCGAAACAAATTGAAACACTGGCTTACTAACAAGATAAAAGCTAAATGTGTTTCAGTAATAAAAACTTTACGTCAGCAAATTAGCTAGTAATACTGCATTAACGATACGTATGAAAAATACTGTGGATGGTATTCCTCTACGTAAATCGGGTTGTAGAGTTCCTGTGGTTTCTCTAAACTAAACTTACAGTGAAATTTGTTGTTGTTTACCTACAACATACAATAATAAACAGGAATGGAGATAGGACATAGACCAGCTAAATTTCACTGCATTATCAAGCACGGTTCGATAGTCTTCAAGGTATGATGGTTACACACATAATGAATCATGGCTAACGTTGTTTTTATTAACTGTCCGCCATTTCTTGTACGTATCGCGTTCTCATTAGTCAAGGATTACGACGTACATTTTTCAAAGCGTGGGAAAAATATTATTTAACATTCCATTCCAACAAAATACATAATAAACATAGTAGAACTGTATCTGAAGGTTCCTAGCAATTTGGGAACTCAAAACTACATTATATAATGCGTCATAACCTACTTAATTCTACAAGAAAAATTCCCCTAGAATAATTATGAAAATGAAATCGTCGTGAGCCAAAATGAAGCGTAACAATGCATCCAAAAGCGATTAATCTAGAAGACTTTTGAACAATTATAGGCAAATATTTGCATATAAACCAAATGATACGTTAGATTTGCAGTATAAATCGAAGTATGAATTTGCGAGTATATGATATATAAATTATTCAAGACATTGTTAAAACAGATACTTTTAATGTTTATATAAATTAAGTGCTTGTGTAGATAAATTACATGGTCAAACTTGTAGTGATCCGTAGTGGTTATAAGTCAATTCTCGTTGGGTGATAATTATTGCAAATATTATAGTGTACATTTCGATATTTGAAGGTATTTGTTAGAATAGTTCAGTAACCACTTGCAGATTTCTGAACGCATTCCGTGACCCCAATTTACATTATAAGGGGCGCATGTGTAGGGACAATCGATCTAGTCGGCAAGGTTAAAGGACTTTGTTTTTGGAAATTTCAAAAATGGCAGGTCGAACAGCTTCACTTGGCGGTTACATTCAGTTATATTAAAAGGTAATGTTTTATAAGTGTATAATGTAGTTGCTATTTAAGGTAATCTGATTCCATCTTGTAATTTCAGCCTTGTTTTGAATGTGATGTTGGTACTTATTGTAAAATCGTTACTTATGCAACCATTGAAGTAAATACTTCTGTGATACCTGTTGCTTTTGTCTTAGAATTTGATGTCGGCTGTTTTACTTATGATGTGTAATATGTAATTTTCATGTGGATTTACGATTTTATGGAACATGTTTTATGTATAAATGAGTGATGTTTGATTTAACGACCAAAAACTAATATTTATTTATTTGAATTGTTTATTTAGTATCTAATACAGAGTTGAAACTCCAATTGCATTGCTCTTATTGTAGAATCAATAGTAAATGTACCATTTCTGTAATTTTATGACAATTAAGGAAAAGTACTGACATCATATTAAATCAAATTATTAAGCAAGTTTGAATATGAACAGTATTATATTTCTATGTTTTATTTGTTTGATATTTGTGATTCATTTGACTTTTTTATGTGTGTAATTGTTTAATTTTAGCATTTTAACCACATATTCTACTGTATCTTTCACATCTTGGTTTAAAACTTCATTATATTGTTGTTGTGTGTTTATCCAATTATTTAGCCGATGTTCCTATATAATTAACTAGTATTTAACGTTTGTGCTAATTGTTCTGACGTAATTAAATTGAACCTCTGGTATGACCGACCATCTCGTGCCTTCGCGTTTGCATTTATGACTATGTTCAATAATAAGCGCCTTTTAACCATGCGCAATCATACCATAAGTTCATTTTAGCGATTCATGTCGTCTTGTCAATGCACTTGTAGTCGTACCCCTTTTACAAATGATAGGAAGTCGGCTAGCCTTTGTTAAATATTTTGTAACATGGGCTGGAAACTGTTAATGTATATGTATGTGGGTGCGTGTGTTCGAGCCTTGTTGAATATTACTAACATTGGTAGTCAAGGTGCAGGTCATCTTCCTGGTATCCCCATTCTTCAACTTTAGCTGGGTAGTATTTGTCTAGCCGACCTCAGTACCTACCAGAAAAAACTATTTGGTCTACACTAACGTTTCTTCAGTTGTCATGTGTGGTATGCCTGGGTAACAGTTGACATCTCGTCAAATTCATTGTTGGTGAACTGGTTGTAACCTGTCCTTGTCGAGATGTGCCAAATGCAGTTGAAAGCGTGAGGGCAGTTTAAGGTTTTCTCTGCTGTGCTCTTTCCCCAATTGCCCAGGTTGAGTATGGCACTGTTTGCTTTAAATGTCATTTTTCTGTGCTTTCGTGCGAATGACCTATTTATTGGTTATTCTTTTGATTAAAAGTAAAGTTAGGTAAATGCTGTAGTAATATTTCAAACCTTCCCGCTTAAACGCCATCTTCCCAGTATGAACTTGGGTCACATGATAACAATACAACGTAGGAGTCGTCGAGCCACTGCCACTAGATGTTAGATCATGGATCCCGGTGTGCCGTTTATAGAGGGCGTTTGGATCAGCCTTTAAGTCGGTAACACTACAAACTTAGTAATAAATATAATTAATCGTGGTGTTAATCGGGAATTTAATGTTAGTAAACGTTGTAGTAATATCATCAATGATATCCGTAGCGGCATCTCAGTGCCTTAAGTTTTCTCTGCATTTGTGAACAATCAGGATTATATTGGATTAGCTGAAGAACAGTTAAAACAAGTTCGTTTCGGTATTTTCAGCTACCTTTTATCAATATCCAGAAGGTATAACAAATAATTTTTACACCGGGAGCAAAAATTTCTAGTGCAACGCCTAGGATACTAACTGGTTACTAGTACAAAATAGGTAAATTATCTTATTGCTACATGGAATTACTTTGAAATGCTTAAAATAGAAGTCTAGAAAGACAATCACTCTCTTTTAATAAGCTATCTTTATTCCTTTAATAAATGATATTGGAACCGAAGATTGGTACAGAAAATTTTCACAAAGTCAAGCGCAAAATCATTTAACCTGTTTTAATGATTAAAGAACCCATAGTTTCCCAGAAAGCGTAGGTTTCCCAAAGACATTCGCACATGAGCTCCTTTTTATTAAGTAATTCCGCTAATTTCCTGATTAACCTAAGTATGTACTAAACCTTGTTCCTCTTGATTGTACTTAATATGATAACATTACGTTTTGTATAGAAAATTGAGTTGATTTATAACTGCTAAAACCCTTATCGTCTTATTTTAATTATTTCAATGAGTGACCTATTTTCTGATCGCCCTTTGTTACATACGTATGAATTTTAAACAACGCGCTAATGCCCCAGTGACCCAATTAAAGGATTGAATCAATACAGTGAGCTGCGGATAAACTTATGCAGCAACATTTGTAACCTGTACAGCCATATTTGGAAAACTCAAAAGATTTGCTCTAAATTAATATCACAAAATGTTTAAAAATAGCTTTTCCAAACATTTACTTTCGTAACTAAATATAACTCGCATTAGTATGATAAATTGCAATCAACAATCCTGTATTAATAGAAATTACTGAATACGAAAGGAATTTAATCATCTATATAAATTTTCTCTTTAAAGAATTCAATGTGTTCGGATAAAACAAGTTGCCCACAATATGGGATAAATGTGTTACCTATACAGGGTGTATTTTAAGTTGATATTTTATTAGCAACTGTACGTAGAACGCATTAAAACAAACAACTTTTTTAAACAAGATTTTCACGTAACTGAAAATCAACGAAGTTATTTGCCTTATGAAGTTTATCAGAAACACAGTCCGGTCCTGTAAAGTACAATGTATTATTGAAAGATGTTTGCAGATTAATAATTATGCAGTGTCCGCAGTAACTTCTCTAACATGGTTGTTATCATAAGGTCATGGTCATGCTTGTTCGAACTGTTTATGAATTAGGAATGAGAATTCATAATTATTATCATGAAATGGCAGTAATTCAAATTCAAATTTTAACAACCTCAACGGTGCCGATCATGTCTAATAAAACCTTTTATTTAGTATGTAGGCGCCTACAGGATTCTCTCCCCATTCTGCCGTATCGGCCTCGAAAAGTCGTCGCGTAGGAGGATAGTACTGTCCCTAGAGCGAGAGAGTTCGGTCTCGAGTTCGGAGAAAACCTCGCTCTGATACTACGTTGGCTACTACTTCGACTAAACCCTATTATAAGTTTTCCTACCTTTCCATTCAAATCCGTCCCTACTACCCTAATCTATAACCTCCAGTTTAGTGTAGTCCAACGGATGTCCTTTTGTATTGGTAAGTGATAGTAACTAAGTTCTTTATCTGTCGTCACTATATGACAATTTTCAACCCCCTATTATACTGTTCATTCACTCTCTCTCGGATTAACCCTATAATTTCATATAGGCGTTAATAAAGAAAGGGTCCTTCGAGCCGGATATCCAAATTCATAGTTTAATTCAAATAAATTTGAAGTTATTACGTTCGAAGTAAATTAAGAGCTTATCACGAAGGTAAACGTGTTGAGTTGATAAGGTCATAATTCAAGTTCAACATTCTCGTTGTCGCACATATGCCATTTGGTCACATTTCATTTGAAGCGATACTGTTTGTATACAGTATAATCAGTGGAATCGCGCGTGCTTTTTTATTATTGTTAAATAGTTACATTTTGTTCGATTTCACTTAATCGCGGAAATGGCAAGAAAGATTGCGTTGCAAAATAAGCTGGAAGATTTGTATTCCGGGTTAACAGAAATAGCAGACTATATCGAAACTGTTACGGTGGCTAGATTACCAGCACTAGAAGCAAAATATTCCCGCATGCAATCTATGGAGAATAAATATGATCAACTCTATAACGACATTGTTAATTACAATTCTACGGTCGATGAAAAGGATGAAATAAACTCCAATGTTACCTCGTTTAACGATGTTTTCGACGTTATACGCACTAAATATTTCGAAATAAAAAAGAAATCCTCTGAACTAGTTCCAGTCAGCCCCGCGAGCTCTACATCGTGTAGCTACTTGAAACCTTTTCAAATTCCATGTTTCGATGCTACAATTGAACAATGGACAAATTTCATTACCCTCTATCGGAGTCTTGTACATGAAAATAACCAGATACCTGTCATGCAGAAATATCAACACTTGCGCAACGTTTTGAAGGGTTCTGCGTTAGCGCTTATTTCGAACTTAGCTTTCGACTCTGAGTTATACCTTGAAGCATTTAATAAGCTAGAATCTCGTTATAACTCTCCCAGACGAATTACGAATTATTATTTGAATAAAATTTTGCAATTTAAAGGCTCTGGAACAATTTCAAATTTTATAAATGTTCATTTTAACGCCGTTAATACCTTAAAAACCTCTATTAAAGACGGAGACTTAGCGGATTTTTTGTTATTCGCCCTATGTTACCGTAATTTAGATTTTAAATTGCAAAATGCATTTGATTTGCGCGTTAGGTTCTGCTATTCCGACTTGTAAGGAATTGTTTGACTTTCTTACGTTGCAGAATAAAATTTCGGAACTTCACGATGATATTAAAAGTGAGCGTGTGGTTAAACCTATTTCGCAACCTCGTTTCAAATTTTATTCTCATCAATCACTTATTGTAAAAAATTCCCCTGTTGCTTCTAAGAATAAGCGAGGTTTGAAAGGTTGTCCATATTGCGGAAATAATCACAAGATATACGGATGTGTCAATTTTCAAGCACTGGATATTTCGGGTCGATTTGCGTCTATAAAGAGACTAGCCCTCTGTTTCAAATGTCTGGGCAATCATGTTCAGGGATGCAAATCAGACGGCACATGCAAAATATGTGATTCGAATTTTCACCACATCCTACTACACAAAGCTAGCGATTCTGGAACGTTAGTCGAAAATTCTAGTAGTAGTGAGGCTAGCACTTCAATCAAGTATGTGGTTTCCACATGCAATGTATCAAATTCCGCAAAAAACTATACTGTACTTTTAGGTACAATACAAGCCCTAGTACTCGATAATAACGGTGATTTTCAACCAGTACGCTGTGTTTTTGATGCTGGATCCCAAATAAACGCTATTTCTAATTCTTGCGTGCAGCGTTTGGGTCTTCGACGCACCATCAGGTGTGCGGTATTTCTAATGCAGTAATTACTTCGAAAGGTCTATGTAAATGCACTATTCGGTCTCATTACTCTGGTCATCAACTTAAATTTCAAACCTCTGTATTTCCTCAGATTACTGGAAATATTCCCGGTTGAGCACTACCTCTTCGAGTGTACGACAAATTTAAAAATTTACAGCTAGCGGATAAAGATTTTTACAAATCGTTGCCAGTGGATATTTTATTGGGCGCTGAATTATGCTCCCAAGTTCTGTTTTCGAAGCATGCGGACCTAATACCAGGCAACCCTTTAACCATTCAAACTATGTTTGGTTATGTACTTTTAGGGCAAGTCCCTACACTGAACAATTCAGTAAACGTGACTTCACTTTTTGTAACCTCTGCTTCTGTCGATCGTGAAATTAAAAAATTTTGGGAACTGGAAGAAGTGAGTACCTCTTCTAAAATTAATCCTGAGGATCTTTATTGTGAAACATATTTTCTAGAAACACATCGTCGTGACGAAACGGGTCGTTATTCAGTATCTCTCCCATTTAAGTCCGAATATGAGCCTATAGGGACAACTCGTTCTGTCGCTTATAAAAGCTACCTCAAGTTAGAACATCGTCTATTGCGATCACCTACCAATAAGCAAAGTTATAATGACTTTTTGCAAGAATATCTTAGCCTAGGACATATGACTATTTCGGAAAATCCTTCTGATTATGTTACCCCATCATGCCGTGTATAAACTCACAAGCAGTACTACAAAATTGCGTGTGGTATTCAACGGCTCCGCTCCTGATTCTACAGGAATTTCTTTAAACGAAAGATTATGTGCAGGTCCCAAATTACAAAAGAGTCTGCCGGAAATAATTTGTTCTTTTCGATCTCATGCAGTAGCGGTTTGTGCGGACATTCGCATGATGTACCGTCAAATCCTACTTCAACCCTCTGATTGTAAATATCAACACATATTCTGGCGGCCATCTATTCACGACCGTGTTCAAGAATATGAACTTAAAACTCTGACGTACGGTCTCACTCCCTCTGCATTTCTTGCTCAGCGTGTACTTCGACAATTAGTCTCTGACGAAGGAAGTACATACCCGCTGGCAGCGAAGGCTATCACGCATCACACCTATATGAATGATGTGATTGCAGGCGGAGATTCGTTGGAATCCGCCGAGCAACTTCAAAAGGAGCTTATAAATATTCTGGCTTTAGGACAATTTTCGTTGCGTAAATGGTCCAGTAATAAATTAGAATTATTACAAGATTTTCCAGAAACTGAACTAGAATCCAGTTTAACATTTTCTGATGAGGTTAGTGGCATTAAAATTTTAGGTTTGGTTTGGAACCTCTCTTTGGATAATTTTACTTACAACGTAATTCCGTTTGAAGGCGCGTGTACTAAACGTACGGTGCTTTCTTATATGGCAAGGATTTTTTATCCAATTGGTTGGTTGACCCCGGTAGTTTTTATAATTAAACAGTTTTTGCAACAACTTTGGCTTCAACGCCTGAGTTGGGATGATGTTGCAGATTCTTTGTGGTGTGCAAATTGGAATCAATTTTGAAGTGAATTTTGCAGTTTATCTCAATTAAAAATACCTCGTAGATTATCCCAAAGTGGGGTTAGTTATCGTTTACTCGGATTTTGCGACGCTAGCGAAAAAGGTTATGGTGCATGTATCTATTTGCACGCTTCTTCAGACGAATTTGAATCTTGCAATCTTTTGCAAGCTAAATCCAAGGTTGCTCCGTTGAAAACACTCACTATTCCACGGTTGGAACTTTGCGGTGCTTTGTTACTAGCCCAGTTAACTCATTCTTTACTTCCGGTCAATTTCCTTATAATCTACGGGAAATTGTGCTATTTTGCGACTCTAAAATTGTATTAACTTGGCTAAAGACCCCCTCTTACTTACTAAAAACGTTTGTGGCAAATCGAATTAATCAAATTAGTGAGAATACAGATATTTCACAGTGGAATTATATTCCTGGTGAACTCGATCCTGCGGACTTCGCATCTAGGGGTTTGAACCCAACCCAATTACTAGGCAATAATTTATGGTGGCATGGTCCTCCCAACTACAATAAGTTGCCTTTTCTGGAACAAGCGTATGATACCTCCATTTCGGTACTAGAAGTGCCTGAGCTAAAGGCCATACCTACTCTAGCAGTAGCCACCTTAAACCCAGAATTTTGTGATTTTATGAGTAGATTTTCTTCTATAATCCGTCTGCAATATGCTCTTGCTTATGTTAATCGGTTTGTGCATAATTGTCGTAAGCCAACTAATAGGTTAATGGGTTCACTTTCTTCAAACAAACTTCTGGAAGCTTTGCTAATGGGTGTAAAACTGACTCAAGCTCAGTTTTTTTCTAAGGAAATTTCTCAAATTAAAACAGGAAAACCTCTTTCCCCAATCTTTCGTAAGTTGACTCCATTTCTTGACTCACGTGGTTTGCTGAGGGTGGGCGGACGCCTGCAAAATTCTCAGTTAACCTATAAACAAAAACATCCCTTATTGCTACATAAAAGGTCCATATTAGCTACCCTTTTGTGTGATAATTATCATCTTCTATCTCTAAATTCTGGTCCCTCGATGACTCAAGCTCTTATCCAACACAAGTTTTGGATATTGGGTCTGCGATCCTTAGTTCGTCAGCGCATTCATAAATGTTTGACGTGCTTTCGTTTGACGGCTAAACCCTCTCAGCCCATCATGGCAAATTTACCCTCACCTCGGGTACCAATAACTCGAGCTTTTACTCATTCCGGGATGGATTTTGCGGGACCCTTTTTGTGAAAACATCCCTTTGTCGAAATGCACCGTCCACTAAAGCGTATTTGTGTGTTTTTGTCTGTATGTGCACAAAAGCAGTGCATTTGGAGATGGTTTCGGAATTAAGTACCGAGGCGTTTCTGGCTTCTTTCACTCGCTTTACATCAAGACGAGGCGCTCCTGCAACGGTGTATTCGGATTGCGGCAGTAACTTTATTGGTGCCGCTGATGCCTTGAAGGAGGCATACTCTTTTCTCAGAAAAAATCAAAAGGAAATTTTTTCTACTCTAGCATCACGACAAATAGAATGGAGATTTAATCCACCATATGGCCCCAATTTCGGCGGTCTATGGGAATCATGTGTAAAATCGGCAAAGTCTCTCTTGATTCGCACTTTGGGTAATCAACCTCAATCCCTTGAAGAATTGACCACTATGTTTACGCGTATAGAAGCGGTTATGAATAGTCGTTCTTTATGTTTTTATCCTACAGATACTGTGAACTGCTCTGATTATCGTTAACCGGGTCATTTTCTGATCGGAGGACCTATTTTGAGCTTACCTGAGGTACAGTTTTCGGAAAATGTCAATTTGCGTTACCGCTGGCAGCGCTTATGTCAGAGTACTCAGCAATTTTGGCGTCGTTGGTCCCATGACTATTTGAATTCTCAGTCAAAGAAAAAAGTGGAACCGTAAGGTCGCTCCCCTTTCTGTGGGAGATGTGGTATTTATTTCTGGTATGAGCACTTCGCCGCTGTCCTGGCCAATTGGTATAGAAAGGCTTTTTCCAGGTAACGATGGTTCGCGTGACTGCTGTGAGAACTCGAAACGGTCAGTTAATTCGTCCTGTCAACAAATTAGTGCTTCTCCTTAAAGAATAAATATTATATTGCGTTTCTTTTTTTTCTCTTTATGTTTTTGTTTTCGATTTTTCTTGGCAATTAGTGGTCCCATTAAATTCTGTTTATTCCTGAGTATCGGCAGGTAAACCGTATTCCACAACTAGGAGGAAATGCTTAGTTCCCAAATTATTCTTTAGTTTTGTTTTGTTTTTTTTTATCGAATATAGTTTCTGTTTTAATTTCTTTAAAGTTTCTTTAAAATCATGTTATTTTAAGATGGGCGGTTATGTACGCGCCTACCGGATCTCCTCCCCATTCTGCCGTATCGGCCTCGGAAAGTCGTCGCGTAGGAGTATAGTACTGTCGCTAGAGCGAGAGAGTTCAGTCTCGGGTTTGGAGAAAACCTCGCTCTGATACTACGTTGGCTACTACTTCGACTAAACCCTATAAGTCCTACTACCTTTCCATTCAAATCCGTCCCTACTACCCTAACCTATAACCTCCAGTTTAGTGTAGTGCAACGGATGTCCTTTTGTATTGGTAAGTGATAGTAACTAAGTCCTTTATCTGTCGTCACTATATGACAATTTTCAACCCCCTATTATATAGTCCATTCACCCTCTCTCGGATTAACCCTATAATTTCATATAGGCGTTAACAAGTAAATTCCAGAGCATTATGGTACACATCTATAGTAGTTATAAATACATAGACAATAAACAGGGGGATTTACCTACGATTTAAGGGCCAACCTCTAGTCTGCTAATACCATTGTAGGCACAAAATTTTTATAGGAATCCATAAAAGATTTTGCGTAAGAGCCCACATTTTCTAATCTTTTTTGTCTAAAAACACTTTGTCTAATGGACATTTAGTTTAATGGACACTTGGTCTAATCTTTTTTGTCTAAAAACACTTTGTCTAATGGACATTTAGTTTAATGGACATTTGGTCTAATAAACGGATTAAGCGGTGTATCCCCTCCACGCAAGTTGTAAAATACTCAATAAATGAGTGCAGCATTTCATTATTGGTTTTGCTTCCAATATGAGTACATTACAGTATAAAACATAATGTAATTGCCCCAGTAGCTGACCCTGTACATATTGATGACACTGATGACTATATTTCATTTTATTAAGAAGTAGGTCTATGTTCAGCACGGGGGTCTTATAATTTTATATATGGACTTACCTCCGCGTACTTTTATTGTTCTAAGCTGCAGTTCCTTGCTCCTCAACTAAGTGGACTGTATTGGAGATTATAGTACGTGTTCCGTTGCACTTGCACTGTGTTTTTTAGGGGTTTATCAAATTAATTCGGCGGCACTATTGACAAACTCACTTTTACCGAACGAAGAACCGACTGTGCTGCTTCGATATCGATGAGAGTGTTTGTTCACTACCCCTTTTTCAACTTATTTACCCATGCACAAGGAATTTTTACGACAGGATATAAGGGAACAAGGGATGACAGTTTTACTATTAGATTTACAACTTCAAATTTACGACTTAAAATTAAACACGACAACGTGCGACAAAGAGACCGAACAGTCTATATATTATATAATTTGTAAGTTCAACTAATTTCAGCATTTCCACCAAATATATAAAGCCTTTGAGACACGGCAACATTGCATTGGTTGGTCTCATTTACTTTTTGAAGTGACCGTTATTCATATACTCTTCATTTTTATCATATTTTGCTGTAAACAACAACCAGGTAGGTGTGTAAATTAAACATTCTTTGTTGTATTTGTTGTATTTTAAAGATTAATATCAGCAGTTGTTTTTGTTATTGGATTATTGTATCTAAAACATGATTTTTTTGTAAAATGATGTTTATAACCTATAAATTTACAAATTATTGAGGTGCCATCTATCGGAACAGAATATTTCAAATTGATCCAGTACATGACATGGGTGTCAGGTTTTGGAACACTGTGAAATTTCGATATGGTTGTCTTAATTTATCATGGTCTATTATAAATTTACTTGTCTGTCTATAAAATTTAATTTCACATTCAGATTCCTATAGATGACACCCGGTGTCACCTATAGGTGCATGATGTATCTAACTATGACACTTTCAACTGTATCTACATTTTCAATTGTTTGAAAATAAAATATTGTTTAATTTAATGCGATTTGCTTGCAGAAATAGCATCAAAAAAGATTCTACAATATCCGGAAGTTGTAATGCGAGAAGCTCTTAAAGCCGTACGAAGTGGAATGCTCATAAAAACTGATTCAAAAGCATTTAATGTACCCCGAACAACTCTATTTTATAAATTTAAGGGGGAAAATCCTGAGTCCAGAAAAATAGAACCTGCTACTATATTTTCTAGTGAAGAGGAATATTTGTTGGCCAAATGGGTTCATGATATGTCAAAAGCTGGGGTCCTTATTTCGAAAGATAATTTTTTGTCAAGCTTTACCAAGCTTTCAAAAGAATTGAATAAAAATTTTAAAACATTGTTCCTGGAAGAAAGTGGTATAAAGTTTTTTCGGGGACATCCTGAGATTAGCCTTAGAACCCCGCAAAATTTAACCATTATTAGATCATCTGGTACTAAGGTTCAGCTGCAAAAGTGGTTTTAGAAGTTGCTGATTTTTTGGCACAAAAAATTGTAGTGAAATACTTCTTGATCCTAATCGTATATTTAATGTTGATGAATCAGCTTTCTTTTTTAACCCTACCGGGTAACAAAATTCTAGCACACAGAGGTGGAAAAACCGTATATGTAACAGTAAACAGTAATGAGAAAGAATGTCTTATAGTTCTTATTAGTGGAAACTCGGCTGGGACTTTAGCACCTTCAATGATTATATTCCGCTACAAAAGAATTCCATCAGAACTTGCAGCAAGTGTTCCAAAACACTGGGGTATTGGCATATCAGAAAGTGGATGGATGACTTGTGATACTTTTTATAGCTACATTGCCAATGCATTTTAGCCTTGGGCAAAAGAAAATGTCACATTTCCCATAATTTTTTTGTTGATGGTCATGCGTCGCATCAATCATTTAAGTAACTTTTGTATCGAAAAAGAAATCATTTTGATTGCTTTGTATCCGAATGCAACACACTTGTTACAGCCTATGGATGTGGCTGTATTTCGAATACTGAAATCTGGATGGAAAGAACAAGTTAATGTTTGGAGGGCTGCAAATCATCATCAAGTTTTAAGGAAAAGTGACTTTGCTTCACTACCCAAGATTGCAATAGAAGATAGAGGTGACGCCTACAGTGTTACAAAATGGTTTTTGTAGGCGTGGACTATACCCATGGAATCCTCAAGTAGTTAACGATTTTTTTCCACCCATTAATGCAGAGTGTGGCACCACTTACAAATCTCTTGTCAGTGACCACTCTTACATGGCCAAGAACCACTTATCTTTTCTTGAATCCTTCATAGACAAGAATATGCTACAACAATTTCAGGAACAGATTGCTGAAAATCAATAGACTTGCCGTATATGTGACTTTATTTGATGTATGGAAAAAAAATTGAGCAGTCAAGTAATTTTGATTTATCAACAAGACATATTGAAAACAATATTAATGAAGCAGAGTTACTTTTTGACAACACAAACGTTCAACTACAACTAATTGACGTGAAGAATGTTCAAGACGCTGCTTCGGATCAAAATAACGATGCTATCGTTACTGTTGTGGCAGACCCAGAAACTGGGACATCATTTTATAATCATAACATTTTGACAGAAATAATTACAACAGCATCAGAGTTTCCTCAAATTGGTACTACAAATGTAGTAATTCCATTACAAGCAAATGATTACAAAAATGAAATTGATACTAAAAAGCTGGATCAACTTTCTATAGCCACATGTAGCAATGAACTTGGAATCGATAAAAAAATGAAAGTAAACATTTTAGATACGCAAATAGTCAAACCTAAAGCATTTCTAAATATGAGACAAATACTAAGCATGCTCCGTCAGAACTAATAGAAAAATAGAAAATTCCAAACAAATTGAAACTATTAATGAAAAAAACCAAACGCATATAAAAACCAATAATAGTGACGATAAAACACAAAGTACATCCGAGGATATTCCAAGTTCACTTAAAAGGGCATTTTTTTGGCCAGAAGCCAAACCAGAAAATTCCAATAAGGGGAAGAAAGAAAAATACCAAGTGTTGTTACAAGTGAAATATGACAAGAATATAATAAGAAGAAGGCCGAAAAAAGCAAAAATTAAGGAAGAAAAGCTTGAACGTAAACGAAGGCGTGAAATTAGATCATTACAGGCTAAGAAAAAATGTAGGCTAGTAAGAGATATGACTTCATTATCAGAATCTGAAAGTTTATTATCAGATGGCGAAAAGGAAAATTTTTATGAAGATGTAAGCAAATCAAGTATGGAAATACCACGGAAAAAAACAAAAACACGAGATTATGTTACAGTGCTATATGAAGGAAAATATTTCCCTGGACAGGTAGCTACTTCTAAACAAAGTGAGTATTTTGTTAGTGCAAAGTCTAAAAGTGGAAGAAAAGGGTGGCGCTGGCCTGATGTTAAAGACGTCATTTAGTATGATGAAGACGATGTCATTGAAACTGTAGCTCCTCCAAAAGCCATAAATTTCAGAGGCGTTTTTTATGTAGGAACATGGAAAAATACAGCAACCCTTAAAGATGGGCGTTTTTTTATTTTTTTCTTAATAATGTTTCCAACATCATCATATCTCGAGGTTTATTTGTCACTACTATTACTTAATTACTTAATTATATTTTAAACAATTATTATGTATCAAAATTATTTTGTGTCAAGTATAGGTACAAAAGATGTCATACTTAGGGACATTTGATTTTATCGGTGTCATGTATTGGAACAATTACATGTAGAGATTATTTGATTGTTTTTTGTATTTCATAGCAAAAGATTTAATTTTTCCCGTCTTCGTCTGATACAGATGCTAATAAAGTAGCAATAAATATTTGTATTTGGTTTACTTAAAAGTACAGAAATTCTGAAATATGTTCCA
Source organism: Platerodrilus igneus (assembly GCA_036346225.1). NCBI lineage: Eukaryota > Metazoa > Arthropoda > Insecta > Coleoptera > Lycidae > Platerodrilus > Platerodrilus igneus. The sequence continues at coordinate 4,766,315 of JARFIW010000672.1, read as the reverse complement.
AATCCTTAGGCAAAACTGCTTAACATGTTAGCTACTGGCACACTTACCTTATGTATGTTTAATATGATATTTCCGGGTGTTTCATTCGTTTACCTAACCATGAGTAAGATTGTACTGCCTGAAAAGTAAGTGAGGTGCCCTATAGCTTAAGTTAGGCCATTTTTGATAAGCAACCTTTATAAACACTCTCCTATTATTTATAAAAAAGTTTCTTCTTTTTTGAAAATACAAAAGCATAAAGTTTGTTACGTTATTTCGTGGCAGTCACGTTGGGCGCCAAATTTATGTCACGTTGACTCGTAGCCGTGCGTAACACAAAGAAGATCAAAGAAATGACCGGGCTCAATCGGAGAGTAGGGGGGTTGTAGAAAGCAGACTGACATATAAGGTATGCGGCGGTAGGGAGTTAGTAACAATACCTGCAAGATACATAGTTAAGCAAACCTGAAAAAAAAAGAATAAGCATAGCAGCAATGAAAAGTCTAAATTATTCAGTACTTTGTAGAATGTAAAAAAAGAAACTGTTTAGATAAACTATATAATATAACAACGGTAAAAGCAATACAGAAAAAATGTTCAGTACAAAGTGAGGTAATATTGGGGGAGTAGCAGAAACGTTTCCTCACACACCAATTAAACATAAATCAGATAAAATGTTGACAAAAGATAAATAGATAAGACACAATTGGTATGAGTAATTCAGTAGTATTGATTTTTCTTTCTTTCTTTTTTTTCTCAATGTTTTAAAATAGCATGCAAGTCTATTGTAAAAGGTATCAGAACGACAAAGATATGGTAAAGCAACGGATAGATATTTAAAGTAATAACCAGTAGGAAATAGTTCAACTTACAAAAGTCCTTCAGCAACGCTTCCTTGCAACGGAAGTGTGAGATTCACGATGTCCTACGCTAACGAAGCACTTCACCCTGGACTGTGAGGGTGTTGATGGAACTTATCACACGTCACACTAATCACACCTACGCATTTCACTGGGGTTAGCAGCAGACACCATCACGCGACGGAACTATGTAGCATTGATAAATTTCTTGTTAATTCTATTTCCTGAGACAATAATTTCGAAATATTTTGTAGCACTAGTTTAATTTCAACTGGGATCAAATGTATATTATTTTCATAAACCTCCAAAAAGCAGTGAGAAACTTCAACCAATACCTTTGAAAACCGGTAATCTGTTATATTTCGCAAATAACGAAATTCGCGCAAGCAATGATCTATTTTAGATTCTTTGTTGTTAGAAAAATACAGAAACTACAGTATCCACTGTATTTAAATAATCCAAAGTATGCACTAATCTGATAAAACAAAGGGACACTAGACTAGCTCGCACACACATTAATCCTAAAGAAAGAATCGGTCAGTTTAGCAAGTTCTACGACTATTATTTCTCAAGACAAACAACTAAAACCACAAATTAGTAAAGTACGCGTATCACTAAAGTAAGTCCGTCAAATGTTCCTTAAAGCATTTGTCTCACAAGAAAAACAACTAAAAACAATTAGTAACGCACACACAGTTCAAATATAAAAAGACAAATCAACTAAAAAAACACAATCAATAAAGCAACGCGTATCACTAAGTCAATGTTCCGTAAAACACGCACGTGCGGTCGAGTAAAACACGTTCGCCTATAAGGCATCTTTCCTTCAAAGCAATAAGAACTACACTTTCTACAGTTAATATACAATTTCCATTTCACAAGAAAACAACCAAAAACGCGCCGTGCCCGTTCATGAACAATTCGAAATTGATCCCGCATTAATTCTCACTATTGTCAAAGTATCACTAAAGTAAGTCCGTCAAATGTTCCTTAAAGCATTTGTCTCACAAGAAAAACAACTAAAAACAATTAGTAACGCACACACAGTTCAAATATAAAAAGACAAATCAACTAAAAAAACACAATCAATAAAGCAACGCGTATCACTAAATCAATGTTCCGTAAAACACGCACGTGCGGTCGAGTAAAACACGTTCGCCTATAAGGCATCTTTCCTTCAAAGCAATAAGAACTACACTTTCTACAGTTAATATACAATTTCCATTTCACAAGAAAACAACCAAAAACGCGCCGTGCCCGTTCATGAACAATTCGAAATTGATCCCGCATTAATTCTCACTATTGTCAAAGTAAAAAAGAAACAGTCTTTTTCAACGTACTTAATATATCGGAACACAGAACAGAACTCAACTCTCACTATTTTCAAAGCAACAAGGAAAACAATATTTTTAACGTAATTAATATATAGGAACGAAGAACAAACTACAACTGCCAATCTGTTTATATAAACTCGTCGCTATTACAACCGCTTATCGCCTCTTATCTAGACTTGTATATCCACATAAGGAACAAAATTTATATTTACGGCAAGACAAGAACGATGCAATCTATAATTAATTATAATACGATGCACTCGCCTAAGGAGTTAATAAATATCAAATATAAAAATAGTAATTTGTAGAAATGTATTTATGAATTGAGGATAGCGTAAAATGTTCAATCACAAAAATGCCCGTTACAAGTTCACAACTTCTGAACCTATTCTGCAATACCACCTTAGCACTGATGACTTTGGAACCTTAAATGAAATATTCATGCCTCTCCCTCCCTCCTCCCCCTCCCCAACCAAAAATCAGTTCTGAATCCGCGCCTAAATTTTAAATTTACATATGCCCTGAAAGGGAGGGGATTCGGCATCAATTTTAAGGGTGCACCGGATAACTATAGTGGTACGGGAATGGATTCCTGTGGTAGAAATAGTAAAAACGCTATAAATAAACAAATAAAAATAATAAAATAGCTAAAATACAAACAAACTACGTTACAATATTCACTTACCCTGAAAAACTTATTCAACTGTCAGTTGAGGGACGCCAAACTCATTTATTGAGTATTTTACAACTTGCGTGGGGAGGATACACCACTTAATCCGCCATGGAGTAATTACATTCTGACCCCACCTTACTTGCTTACATCTGGAAATGCAGAGCACCACTCCGCCGACGCCGTCAACCAGCTGGGTCTTGTTAGCCCACGTCGTGCCACAATGAGCCATGAAAGCACGCCTGTGTGAAGTTAACACGACGGTTCTTTGAATTTTTAAAAGCAATGATAGTTCTGGTAACACTTTTCATAGTTCTAGAGTTCCTCATTGGAAACAACAAGAGTTCGGCAATCTTAATATCAAAAAATTAAAATTAAAATATGTCCTTCTGACTTCGCAAATCTAGCACGACCCCCCCGGCCCCTCCTTCCTCTAAAACCCATTAACTAGCAACTAGAAGATTTTTTCTGGCGCCTATGTAATATTATGAACCTGGTAGCAGACATTCCTCAAGAAAGTGTACTTGGTCCACTTTTATTTAGCTGGTATGCACAAGTTGTATCTACACGGTTGCAATTTAGTTAGTAACATTGTTACGCAGATGATATTCAACTTAAATGTAACTTTTATTCGCCAATTTTGTCGATGCCTTTAATAATGCACATCAAGTCCTGCATGGGATAAATGAATAAAGTATGAATAATCTTTTTCAATTATCCCTTATAATGCCAGGCTATTCTTTTGGGCACTCAAAAAAATTAAAGCATCTCTAACCAGCTTTCTTTCTTTAATTTTGAGTAAACCTACAACTGCACTGGCTCGTCGGTCAAAATCTTTGCCGTTATGTTAGATTGTACTTTAACATGGTAAAAACAGATTTCAAATATTTGCAGAAAAACGATTGTTGCTCTTTAAGGCGCATAAACGTGGTGCAATTTACAGGAAATCAAATAAATGGTTTGTTCGCAGAAATTCTCTCATTTGTTGGACTGCAATATTTTTTTACTGGCTTAGATAGCTTTAAAAGAATGCTATTGGCCAGTATTCAAAGGGGACAGGTTGCACTTAACGTTTTAGGTAGTGATTTTACTAGTAAGTGTTTCCAATGCGTTGGAAAACAAGAGGATTGAAATGATGTCACAGAGTATTCACCTCGTACAGATACAAAGGCTTTGTTGGATCGTTTAAAGTTTGTACGACAAAATTCTATAACCTTGAACGCAATCCGCCATTGCTTAAGATGTTTTTGCGGGGAATTTGAATGTGATTATCAAAATCTTCTATAATGTTTCTAACAGTTATACCTCTTCATATAAATTGTGCATTATTATTATTATAAAACATGTATGAACTTCTCTTTAATTAACACGAACAATTACAAAAAATTAATTAAAAATAATTTTACAAAGAGATTCAGAAATACCGTCAGTTGGGGTTTTTGGGACAGTTCGGATAACAATTGACAAACAGTCATTATATTATATTATATTGTAGCACTGCCATCTACGTTGTTATAGACAAATTGCAGTTGTCAACTTGAGATGGAAAGTAGTTTCCTGTAACATTGACTTAAAACTTTTTTCTGAAAAGATTATTTTTTTACCGGCAAAAAATCTTAAAGCTACGGTAAATATTTGACGTTTCTCATAACCTTAAAGTGTTTTACCTGCAAGTCGTGAAAATTCGTATTCTTGCGCAGTGTATTAGCTACCAAATGCAATTTGTGAATGTAAAATAAGTGAATTTAAAAAATATACCAATGGTTTTGTACAAATTATGCTACTTGTAGGTTAACTTGGGACATAATGCCGCGTCGGTACAGGAGACAGTTGGGTAGTAGAAAGTATGCGGACTATAAAAGTGAGACGTTAGAAACGGCCTTAGTGGCAATTGTAAATGGAGCCTTGACATTGAGACAATTCCAAAATCGACACTAAACAGAAAATATCGAGGTCTAAATCCACACAAATTCGGACGACAGCCTGTTTTAACTGCAATAGAAGAAGCAAATATTGTTGAAGCCCTCACTGTAGCTGCAACTTGATGCTATCCTTTTTATGAAATTGAAATTAGATATTTTGTAAAAAGTTATTTAGATCGAAAAGGCGTAAATGAAGTAAGATTTCACGAAAACTGAATGAAACTATTTTTAAAGTGCAATGGGGAGTTGTCAAGAAGAGTGGCACAAAATGTAATACGGGCAAGAACTGATGTAACAAAGTGGAAATTAATCAGTATTTTGATAATGTAGAACAAATTGTGAGTGACGTTTTACCGCAAAATTTAATCAATTACAATGAGACTAACCTTACTGACGACCCTGGCAAAAAAAATTGTAATTGTTCGACGAGCTACAAAATGTTCATTTAGAATTATGGATCATTCAAAAAGTTCCACGTCTTTAATATTTACTATCACCGCTTCTGGCATATAACTACCGTTATATGTGGTATTAGTAGAGCAGATACAGGGGAATCAGACCCTCATTTCCAAAAAATGTCCTATAAATTAATTAAATAAATAACAGTTTATTCTAAGAAGCTGCACGAACATTAAAAAGTAATAAAAAGATGGTTTAATTGCATTACGTATTAGTGAAAGAGTTAGTGAACCACTAATCTTGTGCGTTGGATGAAGATAAAACAATGATTGCTGTCCTCGTCAATCATGCAACCGCGGCGGTTTGACATTAATTAAGACATTGAAACTGTAAAATTCCAGAAATATTACATCACGTATGGGACTAAAATTCGAATTAAATCGGGAAAGCTCTGAAAAACCACGACGTAATTAGATAAATTGTATATAAGCGAAAACTTTATTAAAGGGGATTCGCTCATTCATTCCAATTTATGCGATCGACAATGTATTCATTCCTTGATTAATTCGCGTCAACCAAGTAATATGTAACGTTGATTATAAAGCCAAAATAACATCCAGAATTTATATATGAAATTTATTTTCAATAGTTTGAAATACGGAAGCTGTTAAATGCAGTTATTTGATTTTGTAATATACAATGAAGATGAAGTATTCTTCGATACAAACAGCTACCTTAAAGCTAAATTAATTAATTAAATCGAAGATGCACCCTTGCAAACTGATATTCTAAATGGAGATTTTAAATAATATGAGCGATCTTGTAAGGTGAGGTTTTAACGTCAATTTAAAAATTAAAGCAGAAGATATTGACTACCGCTAATTATAAGAATTGGATAAGCGCAAGAGGAGTCAGTGGCGTCTGTTTTTAAAGCAAGTGTGTTCACAGCTTTCGAAGGGAAAGGTCACACCTTTCGTTCTTTTCAATTAGCGTTCTATTGAGTAAGTATTTAGTATATTTTTCATTCTAATTAATTGTTTTTTAGACTCTGTTACAGGTGTTCACACGCAAGGAATCGAAGCAAACTGGCGCCCAGCAAAAAGCTATTTTGCAAACAAAAAGGTTCCAGAAGAAGCATTTGCTGACCATCCCTGCGAATACCTATGGCGCAGCTGGAACAATAAGCAGAACCGCGATCCGTTCGAAGCTTTTCTACAAGCAATTCGCTTTTAATACACTGATTTCTGGGGTTAAATATTCCATTACATATTAATTTAATTGCTTATTTGTATTTTACTTCCTTGTGAATAAATATTGTTGCCATTTAAAATAATTCTTCAAATATTAGGCTTTATATAAAAAGAAGCAGAATTGGAATGCTCGACTTGTATGTAATTTAATTATTCCAAGTAAAGAATCAAATAGAAATTACGTGCAAAATTTATATTAATTAACTCAATTTTAAGTAACCGGTATTAAACAAAATGTACAAATAATAATTAATATTTAATTAGGATTCACTAAAAATTAAAGGGTAAAAGTCAACGCCATTCATTATTATTTTAATTGGAGTTAATTGAACCGTTAGTAACATATAATATGCATAAAAGCGTGTAAAAACCCAATAGTATTCAAATCGTAGAAGTGTTATTTAGAAGTATTACGTTTGAACACCTGTTCTGCTTAAATTTTGTAGATAACAAATGGTTACAGAGATTGTTGGAGAAACCGTCGCTTAATATTCACGGGAAATGCTAATAAAGTGGGTTATTTAACAGTCCACGTGGATTGTACACAGCCGATAATAAAGAGTATCGATTTGCACCACTAAGACCAAGGTAGAAAAGGAAAGAGAAAATGCGTCAAGCAGAGACACTAATAATTAAAGGCGTGATTGGAGCAACGTCACGAGAGCTACGATTGGTTGTAATCAGATGCAGATATGAGGGGTGTAAACGTAACGATTTCGATACAAAATTAATTAGTTATCCTCGGACGTGGTTGCGTGCCGTGTGGAAAATTTCTCCGATTTTCAACTGACGCGTGTGAAAAGGTAATAGAATCGCGTGCCCGACTATCGAAAAGGGAACGTAGAATGCGAAATTCTAAGAATTGTCCGTTTTGGGGACAAAAGCGACGAACAGGCTAGCCATTATATAAACCCGGACGTTAAACAGTTTCGCTCTTAGATTTTGATTATTCGATGCTTTAAAAAGTGCTCTTAGATGTTAGATTTTGATTCAATACTTTAAACAGTTTGCTCTTATATTTTGGTGATTATTGAATACTTTAAAACAGTTTGCTATTTATGCGCTACGATGAAAATTATTTAGTGCACTTAGAAAAGAAGATATAAGGTAATAAAGTTTAGTTATATTTGCGAGTATTACTGTACCAAGTATCCAAATTTGTAACGAGAAATGAATAAACAAAAGTAGGCAGTTTTGGGTATAGCGTGAAAGAAGTATAAATTTCTTTGCTAGTTTCGGGGGTGTTAATAATTAAATGATTCGTAAACGTGACTGGATCCACAAAACAAGATTCAGATATACACAGATGAGTTCCGGAAAAGCCCTGAAACAACTTTAGATGAATGGTGGTGTAGAAAATTTTTAAAGGCGACCAGTAATCCGAGGACCTAAACATAACCCAGTTGGAATGGTGTGATTAACAAAGGACGATGTACATTGGAGCCACGAGTGCATTAACCTTCAGGTAACTTATGCTTTGTTGTTCGATTTTTGATGTTTTGGTGTGAGTTGAATAACTTTATAATTTATTTACTTAAAATGGACAGTAGTGAATTTGTACTAACAACAAATTTTTAATTTTAAGGTGAAATTTTCTTGTTTAAGTAGAAAGGAGTATTTAGTATTTATGTTCTTGATTATGATGAAAATTTGGGTCTGTCTTTGAGCTCAATTAGACGAACCTGGTTAATTAACGTAAAGGGGTGGGAGATGCTCCCTTTGTACTCAGACTCAGGTCTGCCAAATATTGTTAAATTAATTAGTAGGCATCCTACAAGGACTTTAATTCTGGATGCACATTAAAATGATAACAAATTTAATCTTGAAATTTTCTGATACTGAAATTTATGCTGAATTTTAATTTTGAAATTTTAATGTATTGTGAATATTGATGTAAATAGAGTTAACGTTGGTGTTTGTGGTAGGAATGTGTTTGTTTTTTTTATAAATGAGGATGAAAGTTATCTAGGGGGGCAGCCGAGGCGGAAAGAGGACAGAGGCGATTATCAGAAGAGAATCACAGCAAATCGTAGCGCCCAAAAGTGAGGCTCGAGTTCAAAATAAAAATTTTTGTGATTTTATTCCAGGAAACTGGCGTGTCTTTTTGTACATTTCACAGCATATTTATGACGGCCCAACGCTGGGGCTCGATTCGAAAACCTTAGTTCCCGAATAATAGAGAAGATTCACAGTATTTATGACGCCCAATCTGTGGGGCTCGAATGTTTTTTTTTAGAAAGGACCCGAATAATGGAGAGGATTCACAGCAATATATATATATATATATATATATATATATATATATATATATATTTAATTTGTTTTATTATTGGGGAAAGCAGTCAAATTTGATGGATTAATAAAATACTCTTTCAATCATTCAAGCTTTCGATAAATTTATTATCTTCGTCAGAATCTAATATATATATAAAATTAATTGTTGGAATAGTAGTTTAACATTACTTACGGTTATGAGTTTATATATACATATAACTAAAGATATCGAAAAAATTTTTAAAATGTACAGAGTATGAAATTTTGAAAGACATTGATATGTATTAACAGTTACTGACTATGTAAAATAATTAATTTGTGTATGAAAATTTACATATCTCAATGTGTTTATAAATATGTATCAAATTAAAATTAAAATTATAAATAAATTTAAACTAATTTTTGAAAAATTAAAGTGAATGATTATTACTTTTAATAAGGGATATTAGATAAGAATAAATATTGTTCAAATTTTGCGTATCTGTTTTCTTGTTTAGTGTGTTGGCATTTATTGATATTGCAATCATTTCTAAAATAAACGTTTGTGATAATTTGGTTCTCTGAAAATAATTTTAGTGTCTGTAAAGTTCATGGAATGTCCTGTTTCAATTACATGAGTGGTAAGAGCACAAGAGTTAATTTTCCTCTTACAATCACTTTTGTGTGAAATTATTCTGGCTGAAAGCCATCTTCCTGTTTGTCCAACATAACAGGTTTGACAATTCTGACAAGGTATTTCATAAACTAAACCAGACTCCTGTAGTTTTTGAGTGTTATCTTTACTTTAGAAAATATTTTATTTATAGTGAGTATAGTTTTATTGGAAATTTTACATCTTTAAATTCTTTAAATATGTTAGATATTTTATTTGTGACGTTTTGTATGTATGGAAGTGTGTAAAATAAAGGTTGTGTTATGGAATTGTTATTACTATTGTTGTTTTTTATTGCTGTATTGTTTGTTGTATATTCTGATTTCGAAGAATTATTGAATAATAATTTATTTATTAATCCTGGAGGGTATGAATTTTGTATAAGTATGTTTTTTAATTGGTTTAAGTTATAGTTTTTTTGTGTAGGGTGTGATATTAGTTCAATTCTATTTTTCATTCCTAGTACTAGGTTAATTTTGGTTTTCAATGGATGATAGGAATGAAAATTTAAAAATCTTCCAGAAGACATTGGTTTTTGATACCAACTAGTAATAAGGATGTTGTTTTCTGTTCTAGTAATTAGCATATCTAAAAAAGGAATACTTTTGTTGGTTTCTGTTTCAATAGTAAATTGTATATCTGTGTTGTATGTGTTGAATAGTTGAAGTACTTCGTCACTTCTTCCTTCAGGAATACTGCAAATTAAGTCATCAACATATTTCTTGAAAAATGGAAATTGGAAATTTAGTTTAGGAATGCATGTATTGAGTAGATCATCCATAACGTATTGTGCAATTATAGGAGATATCGTAGATCCCATGGGAGTGCCTATTGTTTGTTTGTAGAAGGTATTGTTATAAGTAAAGTATGTTGTGTTAAAGATAAATTCTACTAGATTAATAAATTTGTTATAACTTAGTTTGCAGTGAGATTTAATTGTTTCTCAATGGTTTTCTATACTATCTTTTACAAGTGTAAAAGGAATGTTATTGAAGAGAGAAATAGCATCTAAACTAATCAACACATAACCTGTTGGAAGTTGGTATTCGTTTATAAAAGTCGCAAACTGAAAAGAATCTCTGACATAATAAATGTTGTCTGTGTTATATGCATTAGTAAGTATGTTGGTTATCATTTCTGCAATTTTGGAATTGGGAGCTGAAATTGATGATATTATTGGTCTAAGTGTGAGTGTGGGTTTGTGTATTTTAGGAAGTCCGTAAAATTTGGGAGCAGTAGCATTGTAAATTGTTAATTTTTTTGCTTCTTCGGGGGTTATATTATTAGATTTTTTTAAATCTGATATTATTATGTCAGAGATTCTTTTCAGTTTGCGACTTTTATAAACGAATACCAACTTCCAACAGGTTATGTGTTGATTAGTTTAGATGCTATTTCTCTCTTCAATAACATTCCTTTTACACTTGTAAAAGATAGTATAGAAAACCATTGGGAAACAATTAAATCTCACTGCAAACTAAGTTATAACAAATTTATTAATCTAGTAGAATTTATCTTTAACACAACATACTTTACTTATAACAATACCTTCTACAAACAAACAATAGGCACTCCCATGGGATCTACGATATCTCCTATAATTGCACAATACGTTATGGATGATCTACTCAATACATGCATTCCTAAACTAAATTTCCAATTTCCATTTTTCAAGAAATATGTTGATGACTTAATTTGCAGTATTCCTGAAGGAAGAAGTGACGAAGTACTTCAACTATTCAACACATACAACACAGATATACAATTTACTATTGAAACAGAAACCAACAAAAGTATTCCTTTTTTAGATATGCTAATTACTAGAACAGAAAACAACATCCTTATTACTAGTTGGTATCAAAACCAATGTCTTCTGAAGATTTTAAATTTTCATTCCTATCATCCATTGAAAACCAAAATTAACCTAGTACTAGGAATGAAAAATAGAATTGAACTAATATCACACCCTACACAAAAAAACCATAACTTAAACCAATTAAAAAACATACTTATACAAAATTCATACCCTCCAGGATTAATAAATAAATTATTATTCAATAATTCTTCGAAATCAGAATATACAACAAACAATACAGCAATAAAAACAACAATAGTAATAACAATTCCATAACACAGCCTTTATTTTACACACTTCCATACATACAAAACGTCACAAATAAAATATCTAACATATTTAAAGAATTTAAAGATGTAAAATTTCCAATAAAACTATACTCACTATAAATAAAATATTTTCTAAAGTAAAAGATAACACTCAAAAACTACAGGAGTCTGGTTTAGTTTATGAAATACCTTGTCAGAATTGTCAAACCTGTTATGTTGGACAAACAGGAAGATGGCTTTCAGCCAGAATAATTTCACACAAAAGTGATTGTAAGAGGAAAATTAACTCTTGTGCTCTTACCACTCATGTAATTGAAACAGGACATTCCATGAACTTTACAGACACTAAAATTATTTTCAGAGAACCAAATTATCACAAACGTTTATTTTTAGAAATGATTGCAATATCAATAAATGCCAACACACTAAACAAGAAAACAGATACGCAAAATTTGAACAATATTTATTCTTATCTAATATCCCTTATTAAAAGTAATAATCATTCACTTTAATTTTTCAAAATTAGTTTAAATTTATTTATAATTTTAATTTTAATTTGATACATATTTATAAACACATTGAGATATGTAAATTTTCATACACAAATTAATTATTTTTACATAGTCAGTAACTGTTAATACATGTCAATGTCTTTCAAAATTTCATACTCTGTACATTTTAAAAATTTTTTTCGATATCTTTAGTTATATGTATATATAAAACTCATAACCGTAAGTAATGTTAAACTACTATTCCAACAATTAATTTTATATATATATTAGATTCCTGACGAAGATAATAAATTTATCGAAAGCTTGAATGATTGAAAGAGTATTTTATTAATCCATCAAATTTGACTGCTTTCCCCAATAATAAAACAAATTAAATAATTATTGAACCAGTCGAGATATCTTAAATACATTAAAATATGGGGTTTTATCAAGAAATTAAAACTATATATGGTAACATAGCTGCTATCAATCTCAAAAGTTGGGCCAACATTACAACAAAACTTGCATCTATGAGAAATCGACGAATATTCCTATTGGCATGCCGATCTAACAATTTGTATCCTTTACATATAGTACAAAATTTAAAATGTTGTGAAAATCTATTAATCACCAATTCAAGAAAAATAAGAAATACAGTTTCCAGATTTAACGAAAATATAAAAAAAAAAAATACTAAATTTTGAAATTTTAATCACTCATGATGATCTAAATAGTTTAGAAATACAATTAAGAAAAATAAAAGTGGACGTTGCTTTTCTTCCAAAAGATGTTATTCTGGAATTCTCCAAGAGAATGTTAATACATTATAATAAGACTTTCCGCAAAATCAAAATCTCGAATCAAAGAAAGTTACAAAAACTAAAGGAGTTAGATAAGAATAATATCAAAATACAAGATTCATGGTTTAAAAATCTGTCAAACGTTGACATACCGAATGACATAAAACATTTTTAGCATTAGGTCCTAAATTCAGTATACCTCCGACAACCAATAATATTAACATACCAAAATTACTCGCTGATGTGGAAGCAATAGCAGCATCAGTTACAAATGAAGAAAATAAAAAATATACTTTTAGCACGCACTACAAACATTATAACTAACTTTCTTCATAATAATTCAAAATATAATTCTGATATACAACAACTTTTCCAAAAACATTAACATATATGCAAAAAATAAAGATTTAATCTTAATTCAATCTGACAAAGGCAATGTAACAGTTTTATTAAAAAACTGATTACATAAAATTATCCAATTCCATCATTACTAATAAAAATATTACACTCCCTTAGACAAAGACCCCACAAGTACCATTCAACAAAATCCAACAAAATAATATCAGATTTAAAAATCTAATAATATAACCCCGAAGAAGCAAAAAATTAACAATTTACAATGCTACTGCTCCCAAATTTTACAGACTTCCTAAAATACACAAACCCACACTCACACTTAGACCAATAATATCATCAATTTCAGCTCCCAATTCCAAAATTGCAGAAATGATAACCAACATACTTACTAATGCATATAACACAGACAACATTTATTATGTCAGAGATTCTTTTCAGTTTGCGACTTTTATAAACGAATACCAACTTCCAACAGGTTATGTGTTGATTAGTTTAGATGCTATTTCTCTCTTCAATAACATTCCTTTTACACTTGTAAAAGATAGTATAGAAAACCATTGGGAAACAATTAAATCTCACTGCAAACTAAGTTATAACAAATTTATTAATCTAGTAGAATTTATCTTTAACACAACATACTTTACTTATAACAATACCTTCTACAAACAAACAATAGGCACTCCCATGGGATCTACGATATCTCCTATAATTGCACAATACGTTATGGATGTTCTACTCAATACATGCATTCCTAAACTAAATTTCCAATTTCCATTTTTCAAGAAATATGTTGATGACTTAATTTGCAGTATTCCTGAAGGAAGAAGTGACGAAGTACTTCAACTATTCAACACATACAACACAGATATACAATTTACTATTGAAACAGAAACCAACAAAAGTATTCCTTTTTTAGATATGCTAATTACTAGAACAGAAAACAACATCCTTATTACTAGTTGGTATCAAAAACCAATGTCTTCTGGAAGATTTTTAAATTTTCATTCCTATCATCCATTGAAAACCAAAATTAACCTAGTACTAGGAATGAAAATAGAATTGAACTAATATCACACCCTACACAAAAAACTATAACTTAAACCAATTAAAAACATACTTATACAAAATTCATACCCTCCAGGATTAATAAATAAATTATTATTCAATAATTCTTCGAAATCAGAATATACAACAAACAATACAGCAATAAAAACAACAATAGTAATAACAATTCCATAACACAACCTTTATTTTACACACTTCCATACATACAAAACGTCACAAATAAAATATCTAACATATTTAAAGAATTTAAAGATGTAAAAATTTCCAATAAAACTATACTCACTATAAATAAAATATTTTCTAAAGTAAAAGATAACACTCAAAAACTACAGGAGTCTGGTTTAGTTTATGAAATACCTTATCAGAATTGTCAAACCTGTTATGTTGGACAAACAGGAAGATGGCTTTCAGCCAGAATAATTTCACACAAAAGTGATTGTAAGAGGAAAATTAACTCTTGTGCTCTTACCACTCATGTAATTGAAACAGGACATTCCATGAACTTTACAGACACTAAAATTATTTTCAGAGAACCAAATTATCACAAACGTTTATTTTTAGAAATGATTGCAATATCAATAAATGCCAACACACTAAACAAGAAAACAGATACGCAAAATTTGAACAATATTTATTCTTATCTAATATCCCTTATTAAAAGTAATAATCATTCACTTTAATTTTTCAAAATTAGTTTAAATTTATTTATAATTTTAATTTTAATTTGATACATATTTATAAACACATTGAGATATGTAAATTTTCATACACAAATTAATTATTTTTACATAGTCAGTAACTGTTAATACATGTCAATGTCTTTCAAAATTTCATACTCTGTAAATTTTAAAAATTTTTTCGATATCTTTAGTTATATGTATATATAAAACTCATAACCGTAAGTAATGTTAAACTACTATTCCAACAATTAATTTTATATATATTAGATTCCTGACGAAGATAATAAATTTATCGAAAGCTTGAATGATTGAAAGAGTATTTTATTAATCCATCAAATTTGACTGCTTTCCCCAATAATAAAACAAATTAAATAATTATTGAACCAGTCGAGATATCTTAAATATATATATATATATATATATATATATATATATATATATATATATATATATATATAGGACACCTAAAAAGTATCTTACTAAAACGAAGTCTTACCTTTCATTTTTCAAATTCCATAACTTACGTTGAGGTAACCAGTCACAGTAAAATTAGAAAGGAAGGTAAGTCAGTAATTTCAAATTGTCCTATAAAAAACCTACAAACTCAGGCCGTTATTTAAACTTTAACTCCAATCATTCTTTTAAACATAAAATTAATACGGTATTAACACTAAAGCACAGAATCATTAAAATTTGTCATCCACGCTTTTTAGAAACAAATCTTATAGATCTTCAACAAATTCTACTCAACAATGGATATCCTAAATCGCTAACAAATAAATTAATTTTCCAAACAAAACACGGACCATCGCAAACTAAACGAGATCACCAAACATATATAAAACACTCCCATTTATACAACATTTAACACCGTCTCTAATCAAAATATTGTTAACTCCACAATTAAATATATCTACCAAATACATAAATGGCATCCATAGTTTCTTCACCATCACCAAGGACAAAACCCCAAAACCACTACAGAACAACATAGTATACAGCATTCCATGCAGTTGTGGCAAAAGTTACATAGGGCAGTCCAAGCAGTGGCTTAGAAACAGAATCACTCAACCCAGAAGCGATCACAAATTAAATAAAAAATCTTGCGCTCTTGCCATGCATTTAAATGAACATCACCACAAGGCAGACTATGAAAATACTATAATATTAGAGACAGAAGAAACCTATAAAAAGAGACTCTTCTTAGAAAGCTACCACATTCAGAAACAAACGAATAGAATAAATTACAAAAACGATATAGAAAATCTTGATAAAAATTATGCTTTTCTATATTCTTTCAATTAAGCAAACAAACAGCACGTCTTAATCTAACTGTAATAGATTTATACCACTACACATTCCACTACATAGGCTTTTACTATCATTATTTAGATCAGATAACAACACATAAATCGAAGATAATCCACATGTACATACATAAATTAACTTACTATGTATACTGTTTGCAAAAATTAATTTTAATGATTACTGTTTTCACATTATCAATGTTTTTATTTATAGTAAGCTTTTGAAAATTGTTTAATTCTTAAATGTGTTTATTCAAATTGTACTACACAGGATGAATGCACCTCATACAAATAGGTATTTTTAATTAGTTTTCGGTCAAGTCAATGTAAGTAAATTTTAATCATCTCCAAATATGTAAACTTTTTACTCTTCTTTTAGAACTAAGTCTAAGGGAACATATTTCCCGAAACGTCAGTTATTTGCAAATGACATTATTGTAAACTTCAAATTTGGACGAAATAAAACCCAAAAAGATTATTTGGTCTTAATATATATATATATATATATATATATATTGCTGTGATAAGGGGTTGTTTAGGGGTGTATTGAGTAGCAAGGGTCGTGCAGTAACAATAAATAGCAATAGGAATCAGAAAACTGCATTTATTTAGCAGAAAATTAAGTAATTCGTACATTATGTAAATAGCAAGCATTTAACACCCTGTATATACACCGTAATTAGCTTTAAACGATGCAAGTAAGTATATCTTACAACAATAGAACGCGTATTTAGCAGAAAAATAGATAATTCATACATTATGTAAATAGCAAGCATTTTAAGTAATGCCAGTGAGCATATATTTCAACAGTAGAACGCGTATTCAGAGAAATGATCGTACATGTAATCGAGAAGTGTTGTACAATTTATAAAATAAAGACGCCGAAGATAAAAAATAAAACCTAACAAAGCTTTATGCAACTACGCTGAAACAATAAACATTTTTGATAAGAAAACGAAGTTTCAAAGACGCATAAAAATACATAAACGAGAACAGCATTAAAGTTACATCATTTATTTTGTTCAATTATCCAAAAGACGATATCTATACAAAACAACAAACTTCAAGTTGAACGTCTGGCAAAGATTTTAATGTATCAATAGCAAATAAACATTACACAGAAAACCGAATAAATTACATCAGAAACAACTTCAAGATGCAAGGAATGTTGAAGACAGGGCCTGGTTGGTTGAGATAATCTGCAAAACTGCTTGAAAACCCAGCCCACATGTAAGTGGGAAGAGCCTATATAACACAGAGCAATGATAAGACGGGTGAGTTTACAGCTCATGCGCGCCGAAGCTGCGTCACTGTTAACCAAAAAGTCACGCGTAATTTAAATAGAATATCAAGTTTATGTTACAGTGAATATTTCAAATTTGTGGTGTATTTCTGAATAATTCAAGTTGCAATATTTCAAGATGCGTCGATGTAGCACTTCAAATTTGTGGTGCATTTCTGAATATTTCAAATTTGTGGTGTATTTCTGAATAATTCAAGTAGCATCGATAATAATATTTCAAGTATGTGTCGACAATAATAATTCAAGTCTGTGAACAATTCAAATCAGCGTCGACAATTATATTTTGGTACAATTCTGGTACAATTTTGATTTGCGTCGAAAACATTGAAGGGATAGAGCTTCAAGGCATATAAAATAAAGAAGCACGAAGTAATTTTGAAAAATAAGGGGTAACTGTACTCAAGTACTGGTTCAACTAAGCAGAGCATTCGTAGACGAATGAGGACAACAAAGGGGTGTTGATCCACAACCCGAACAACATCTCGCACGTCAGATCTATTTAATTTTAAGATATTTTTCCATTTAAATTTCAATACTGAATTTATTCAATTTATATCAAACTTGTAATGAAGTCAACAACAAGCATTGCATACGTTAAACTTACGTAATATATTATAGAGAGGTCTAGAACGTTCCAGGTTTCTTTGGTAAAGAGGTAGGTTTTGGTGACTATACACTGAATTCAAAGTATATAAATTTTGGGATAAATGATACATATGATATTGATTGATTGAGGAGTGTATTTAAAGAATTTCAAAAATTGTAAATAATATTTCTTTTCATTATATGAAACTAATTGACTTCGTTTTATCAATTCAAACAAATAGGTAATCATAAAGGTGTGGAGAATAGAAAACTTGATCATCGTAACGTTGTGCACTCTGTGTAGATTAAAAAGGGCTAGCCGTGGCATAATAATAAAATTAGTAAAATTTGAAGTGAGAACACAGAGCGGTGCAGTTAAGTAAAAACTTCAGGACACCAAGTACGGCGTTATCATAGCAATATATATAATGTTGTGGATTTAAAGAGGTAAATAGGTATATACAATAAAATTTCAGCAACCATGTATATAGAAAAGAACAAATTATTTACGCGCAAAATTAATTTAATTCATTTAGTGAAAACGGACGAGTATTAAGGTATTTTTATATTTAATAATTGGAATGGTAGGATCACATGAAGGAAGAAAGCTTCAAAGCAAATAGAAGTTCAAGGGTACGCATAATTAACTATAATTTATTTTAATCAAACACATATAAGCATAAGGGAGCGTGCTTGCGTAGGAAAATCAATAATTTCCAAGGCAAATGTATTTATTTTAAAAGCCAACGTCAGTTTTATCAGATACGTAGAAGTAGAAAATCGTGGAATTGTTATGTTCAAACGGTCAATAAATAACAGGAACACCTGTTTGTTAAAGGTTGCGTTCACAGAATTTTTACATACGTTAATATAAGATTTCATAGAAACTGTTTTCAACCGTCAAGTTGGTATAAACAACTAGGGTAACAAACATCTTAAGAAGGGAGTGAAATGAACGATTGGTAATATACAACAGATAGAGACAAATATTAAAGCGTTGGGATTGAAAGTCACGTAAGACATACACGTGGAGTGGATGTAAGACGTCGACGATATCGATTTTGTGTAACTCAAGGGGTTTGAAACGAGACAACAAACATGCATAGGACTGAGATGCATAGCGCTTAAAAGGAGTTTGGTGACGACAGAAAACTCTGTCATTGATCGAAAGCCAACAGTGTTAGAAACGAACGTACACGCGAAGATTGAAAACGAAGTCGAGGTATAAAGCACGTAGGACGGGAGAAATTTTCCGAATTTAGTGACGGTAAAGCTCAAAATTTTTAGAAATCGTTTCAAAAATAAGATTTTCACGCGAACCAGGTTCCACTAGGGAGGCTTGGATGAATATACATACCCAAGCTAGGTTATTAAGGGTCTCTTCTTCTCTTTTGCCTTGATCAAGTGCTGAATACTGATTCAGACCACAATAATAATAAATCTTTTTGTGAGTATTTTGTATATGTGTAGTAATGTTACCGTGAATATAGTAGTTGAAAGTATAAAACGGTAGTAGCGGACCTCTAATTATTAACGTGACGTATGAGTTAGTGCGTATTTAATTAAAAAGGTCCGGCTACTACGATAAAAATTATTAAATTGATGCATGATATATGGGGGTAAGCACCACAAGTAATCAAGTTTGTATGCATGATATATGGAATGGTACTATGAGAGGAGGCGCACAGCTTGCAGAGATTTCAGATGATAGAGGCCTGTGAATCCACCAAGCAGCATAGTAAATGGAAACAACGCCGAGGGGTTTTCTGGTAATCATCTCCGACGGGAATGAAAACTGAAGAATTCTCCAGGTAATTTATTTAAAATTTCTGTTGTTTTATAAACATTTGTGGAATTTTAGTGTTGTGTGCTTGACTTTTGGTGGCATATTTACGGTTTTAGAAACTTATTTTAAAAGATACATGTTCTGGACAATTTACTGATGTTGAATATTGAAAAAGAGGTGTATTTAGAATATATCAAAATTTTATTCAAGATATAAATTGAGTTGTAAAGGGTAAACGGGTCTGTAAATTTGTTTTAATTAATGCAAGGTTTTAAAAAGCATATACAAACAAAACTGGGTTATAATGAGCTTACAATACTCCAGTGTGAAGTCAATTTAGGGTATATGTGGGGCCCATCTACTCATATTTAATCAGATTTGTTTAAAATCATTATAAAAGTCAAGGACTTTGAAACATACAATATTGAGTTGACAATTATTGTAGCTAACTGTTTGGAACCATGTGTAAATATATTTTATCTGTTAATAGGTGTAAATAAAAGATTGTATGATTGTCGTATTATTTGGTAATTTTATTTGATGGTGTGTGAGTGTGAAAGAGGGATGAATGTAAAATTAGGTATTCAAGAAGAGGCCGATTGCTGAGCTAGCCAGGGAAGCAGAAGAAATTTGAAGGCGGCCTTAATAAAAGGGTAAGAATTTTTTTTTTAATTTTTTTTGAAAATTTTATGTTGGACCAAGGAGGGGCACGAATTTTACTGAGGCCACGGCACTTTTATGACGCCCAATTCGTGAGGCTTGAATGATTTTTAGCAGCTGAAGCGAGTAATCCAGAAACTGTCCCAGAGTCCACGGCAATATATATATATATATATATATATATATATATATATGTGCCTTTTCATTAAACGATTTTATGTTGCATAGTGTGTCCTGCAAGATACCTTCACTCTCGCCCTGCTATCAGCATAAAACAAGTTTCATTTATAAAATATCAATTATATTAATTTCTAAATAAATATTGTGAAACCGTGGATTATAACCGGGAATTTGCACTGCTCTGACACAAAAATTCCTACCGCAAAAATACATAAGGCGTTCAAATCAGAAATATTTCTGTGGTAGGGTATAATGTACTCCAAGTCAATAACATAATTTTAGATTTGTTTCTTTTTAAATTTAATAGTATGCGAACAAAAATTGCAGCACCCCCATTTTACACATTGAAGTTTTCAAAATTTTTTAGCATCAGTAGAAAAGGAAATTCAGGCTAAAAACAAATCATATTTTATTCCAAAGTTTACATTCACTTATACACTAAATTATGAAAATTTAGACAACCTTGAACGTCCAGTAATTTGACTCCGAAGGTTAAACAAAATTGTCCCTTTTCGATAATCTAAATAATGGCTTGAATATATTTATTATTAAACAGCTCCCACAATTTTTGATTACCCTAAATTAACAATAACATTTGTTCTTGATTGTAATCAGTTGCTATTGCGTTCCTTTTCAGTGGTAAAACATTTAGTTTGCTTACAGAGCTTTTAAAATTTATCGCATTGTATATTTTTGTTATTTTAATAGTTGTGACCTATTTTCAAATATATCTTTGTTGGAGACGCATGTATTTTTAACCAGGCGTTAGTGCTCCAGTGACCCAGTTACACGAATGGATCAATACAGCGAGAGGTCAACTCTAAAGTAGAGACCATTTGTAACCATAGGCAGTCATTTTCAAAAATAAAATGTTTATAATTATGATTGTTTATTGAATAACAGGATGTTAATTTTATAAAGCACTGGCAGTATGTGCGGTTTATTGATAAACATAAGAAGGCACTAGCGTTGCTTGCTTAATTGCACTCAAGTACAATATATAAACATGAAAAGCCAAATGGAAAAGTAATTAGAAACACGAGATATTTTAAAAAGGGCAATTATCTGAGGTATTTCAAGGTGTCAGTATGTCACGTCGGTAAAGCAGGTTGCCTGGCAACCAGCTGTTAACCCGGCCTATTTTTGGGCTATATTGATCCGACCCCTTTAGTAGGGATTTTAAATGTTTTGTGTTTTACGTTGTAGCAGACATAACTTTGGCGCAATACCAATTTGTACTTCAAGTACCACCTATGCCTAGCCTAATGTTTTACATGATTTTTGCTTCACATCACGGTTGACCCAGTTTAAGGCAAGCAGCAATGTAAGCAAGCTATATTCGCATCAACGTGTCTGTAATTTTACTATTGCCTTTCTGTACAAAAAGCACGAAAAATGCTTGTTAAAATAGTATTGAATTTAAGATATAAAGAATTTTAGAATGATGTGTGAAAAAACCATGCAAGATAAGCAAATTCCTTTCATTTTATTGTAACATTCTAAACTGGATCAATCGTTGAAACGAGAACAACGTAATTGCTCCCTCTGCATGCTACTTTAAACTCATGTTTTTTCCCATGCATAGAAAATGCGACGCTGACCTCTTTTCTACTTGGTTTGACACCGTTAACTGATTTGCTATAAAACGTACTTCTTTTTAACAATCGCGTTTCAGAAGTCGTTTATGCTAAAACAGCATAGAGTGTGTTCTAATATCAGCCTCTTCCATCCACTGATCAATCAGGTTTAAGTAAAATGGTTAGTAGGGCAAAACTGAGAGTCTGGAAGAATAACTTGCTTCTTACAACCCTTTCGTTAGCTCAGCGTCTTTTTTCCTACTATCTCAACCACATCCATGTTTTCTACCAATAGAATTGAGAATTACACAAATTTGCATGTACCCCACCCAACTCGCCCCCCCCCCTCCCGCCGGGCATCATTACAAAATGCCACCGTCGGTCATTTTGTAAACACGTCCACTTATTTTTAAGACGACCAATAGGATTACAGTATTTTGTCGGTCATTTTTGCAATAATAACTTGTTATGAGCTGAATTGACGTTAAGCACTTGGATTAATCTTACTCTACAAAACCGAAGTGACGTAGAGGTTGCACCTTACTCTTTTCTCGATGTTATAAAAGAGTAATTGTACGACGAAGTATAAGAAATACTTCGGCACAGCTTGCATCGACCTTTAAAGTTGCAGAGGCTGCATGAGATTTGAAATCACAGGGTAAGAGGAATGTTTAGAGAATATCTGAATGTTAAAATTTAAATATCAGACACTTGTTTACACAATTGTAAAATAACTTAGAGAAACAAAAGTTAAAACACGATAAGAGAAATTTGACTAAATATGTATATTAAAACTCAGTTATTACAATTTCAAAAGCATGTATAAGATATACGCTTGTGTCATTAACATTGTAGACATCGCTATATATTTTAACATGATATAATTCATATATTTAATAAATGTACACGAGAAAATTTCTATAGAGAAATCAAAATAAATAATCTCTGTTTAAAAACTCAAAATTTAACTTAATGCGAGAGTAAATCAAAAAGTGATCATAATTGTAATAATGTCAAGTAACAAATGCACATGAAATGAAAGTTCAAGTAATAAACCTTTTTTTACCATAAGAAGCTTCATGAAGTTCCGAATGTTTACATATTTTTAAGTTATGTATTAGAGAATTTTATTTGAAATCATTTAAGATAAGTAAAATGTAATTAATAATCAAAACAAAATACTTGTAGTGACAAAGACAAATTTAAATAAAGGTTAGGCCTTTTTATTTTAACAGAAAAACGATAAGGTAATAGTTTTAATCACATACCTGTAGTATTAGTAACTGAACTATTACTAATAGTTACTTAATTTATAGGAATCCTTCATATTCAGAAAACTGAGACATCCTTCATTGGTGGATCTCCTAGTGTAGGTACAAAACAGCATGTGGTCAACTTCAAATGTTGTCTTTAACAGACTTCTGTTCCATAAATTAAACTTGTAGATATTTTTCAATAAGATAATAACTGAGCGGCAATATGTAAGATAGAAGGAAACGAAATATAAAATCCTTGTGCTGAGAGTATTTATTTTACATCATCTGGTTGTGCGAATGCACGAGCAACTTTTCCATGTAGAAATCTGAATGAAAGAACAAGTCGCCGTAACATCGGTAACCAAAACACAGGTAATCGGAACATAGGTAACCGGAGCATAGGTAACCGGAGCACCCTAAAAAATTCAGTTGTGTTACCAAAGTGAAAATTTAACACGAGGTGCAAAGGAAAATTAATCCATTAATAACTTATCATCTGTATAATTATTTGATGGGTTAAACGAATAAACAACTTCTGTATCCTTCATACTAAACATCTAGAATTATATTTAAATGTTAATTTAGGATTTATGATTAGAAAATTTACATACCAGGTAAGCACATGAGGCAAGGTAGAAGTTCAAATCAAAAATGGCCAACAGTGTCAGATAAGCAATCAGATATCAAAAGAGAAATGAAAATTTGACACTTCAAATAAATTATTTTCGATCATCTTCGGGATGGACGATCTCTAGCGATTATTCTCAATAATACAGAATTAGAACCACACCAGTTGTGCTTTTGGAATAAACACTTCAGAAATAACCAATAGGAAAATTTCATATAGATATAATTATTTGTACTATGTAACAAATTAGGAACTTGTGGATTAAAACTAATAATCCAGGATTGTGCGAGATAAATTCTTATAGAAAATATATTATATAATAAAGAGAGTAATTTTATATTTAAATGTAGATATAAGCATTTATATGCTAATAGTGCCAAGCACAATGTAACATGCTAAAATATAGGCAAAAAGGCATGTTACAAGGTAGCTATACATTAAGCAATTTTGATGAAATGTAATATATTGCATTGCACGTCACTTGCATTCCGTTTCCTTTTTACACTTGTGCAATTTGTATGCAATTTTAGTTTGATGGCCAGTGTTACCAACGAATAAAAATAACATTCCATTAAAAAAAATGAATTTATCAGTCAAATCAATATGACAGAAGTTTACTTTTCTCACATTGTTGCAACTTGTTGTTCGACAACCAGATAATAAAATATAAGTCGTCTTATGTTTATGATAATTTTATTTTTAATTTGGTATCTCATTTATCCCTAAAATAAATTACTAGAATTGCATAAAAATTACCATAAATTGGAACATGTTCTATTTCCACAAAGTTGCAACAGCTGATTGAAAACTTGCTCGAAAGCATGCGCCGCATGTTGCATTTGAATTGCATTGCATCAAAATTGCATAATCTAAAGTCACCTTAACAAGAAAATAATATATCGGCTAGGTTTCAGTGATGCGGGGTAAGTTCTATAAAAACACATATACTACTTTTACGGATAACAGATTGGCAACAAAGGTCTTCCAGCGCTTTGAGGGGGAACGAATCCAAGAAAGAACCACCATGGAATCAGACCAACAAAAAATTTTATCAAACGTAAGATGTGAATCAAAGGTTTTGAGGATAAAAGTTAATAATTTTGATGCCAAGATGGCAGCTAAAAGTTCGAGTCTGGGCAAAGAAAGGGTACGAAGAGGAGCAACTTTAGATTTTGCACAAACTAATCGGACCTCAATAAGAGAATAGGTGACAAAACAAAATAAACCACAGCGCAATAGCCGCGTTCGGAATCGTCAACAAAGCAATGAATTTCGCACGTTGCAAAACGGAGACGGAATTTGCAAGTACGGCAACTCAACGTCTGAAAGAAATGGCAATTCATGAAGGTATTTCTCCCACAAATGCAGTATATCGTGGGGAGGGATATCATCCCAGTCTAATTTCAGGGACCACAAACGCTGAATTAAATGCTTTACTAAGAAAGTTAAGAGGGATAAAATTCCCATAGGGTGGAAAATACGGGCTAAGGTGGAAAGTAAGTTGCATTTGGTACATGCTATCGATTGTGGTTGAACTAGAAAACAAAAAGTATCTGAAGTGGGGTTCCATTGAAGACCTAGAACTTTCACAGGTTGAGTGTCAGGATCCTTAAGGGAGCGAGGTTGTGCGAATTGTTGCGAAGCGGAGAGATCTTTGAGTAATTCAGTTTGATAAATTTTAGTCAATATTCAAACTGAGCAACGACTATGTTCAAAGGTGTTAAAAACTTACGTAACCAGTGAAGTATAAATCAAAATAAAACAGAGTTAAAAGTGCGAGAATTTGTGCAACGAAAATAAGCCGATCTATAAATAGACGTAAGTAAAACGACTTAATTAAATTCATTTCTAATATTCATAAAATAGGACTTTTAATTTCGACTCTTAATTTTGGATTTTAATTTCAACCTTTAATTTTGGATTTTAAATTTGGATTTTCACTCTGGATTTTAATTTGGGATATTTAATTGAGACGACTTTAATTTGGGACTTGTAACTTTGAACATATTCTAATTTTGGAAATAATTTAAAAATGAAAGTATTCTAATTTGGACAAATTCCAACTTGGTACGATTTTAATTGGAAGTGATTTATGGGAGGCGATTCTTATATGGGGCCGGCATATCAATAAGCAAAGCGGATACAGAAAGGATGCAGACTAGGATGTAACTACAGAACCCATTCCAGGTTAGCAATCTTAATACACTTTATTGTTGAAAACTGTTTTTGATTTAATATTTGCCACATTGTATATTTGTAAGAGTCATCAAAAGCGGTCACTTAAAGATTTATGAAAATAGAATATGTATCTTGGAACGTTCGAAGGTCCTTGAATAATTAAAAAGATATTTTTGCTGGCTTTCAGAAAAAGCATAAATTGGTATATGTAGATATTCTGTACAAAAAGAAAATTTTGAGTGTTGTAAATATTATCAATTATTAGATTGTGTATTCTAGAATTGCTTTATTTGATTCGATAAGATTTATTCAATGAGCTAGTCGGGGTAAAAATCCTAATTTAACATTTCATAACATTGGGGCTTAAAATAATAAAGAAATCATAGGGGTATATCACAGCAAATATATGACGTCCATTGTAGGGGCTCGTTAATCCTATAAAAAAAAGCGAAAATAATAGCAAATTTATGATACACACAAATCGTGGTGCCTAACATCACAGCATACGGCCCAACGCTGGGGGCTCGATTGTTCAGGAAATTCACAGCAAATTTATGATACGCCCTATCGTGGGGCAAAAATCATAGCAAATTTATGACGCCCATCATAGGGGCTCGTTAATCCTAAAATAATAAAAAATCAGAGGGCTATATCAGAGCAAATTTATGGCATAAATTGCTGTGAATTACCTGAACAATCCAGCCCCAACGTTGGGCCGTCATAAATTTGCTATGATTCGTGCCCTATTTTTTTTAAGCCCCAATGTTATGAAATGTTGAATTAGGATTTTTACTCTGACTAGCTTACTGAATAGATCTTATTGAATCAAATAAAGCAATTTTATAATACACAATATAATAATTGATAATATTTACAACTCTCAAAATTTTCCTTTTTGTACAGAATATCTACATATACCAGATTTATGTTTTTCTGAAAGTCAGCAAAAATATTTTTTAATTATTCAAAGACCTTCGAACGTTCCAAGATACATATATTCCATTTTCATAAATCTTTAAGTGACCCTTTTTGATGACTCTTACAAATATACAATGTGACAAATATTAAATCAAAAACAGTTTTCAACAATAAAGTGTATTAAGATTGCTAACCCGGAATGGGTTCTGTAGTTCCATCCTAGTCTATAATCTGCATCCCCTTTCTGTGTTAGGTTTGCTTATTGATATGCCGGACCCATAAATTGCTTCCAATTAAAATCGTACCAAGTCGGAATATGTCCAAATTAGAATGCGGTCATTTTAAATTATCTCCAAAGTTAGAGTATGTTCAAAGTTAGAAGTCCCAAATTAAAGTCGTCTTAATTAAATATCCCAAATTAAAATCCAGATTGAAAATCCAAATTTAAAATCCAAAATTAAAGGTCGAAATTAAAATCCAAGATTAAGAGTCGAAATTAAAAGCCGTCTATTTATAGATCGGCTTATTTTCGTTGCACAAATTCTCTCACTCTGATTTATTTTGATTTATACTTCACTGGTTACGTAAGTTTTTAACACCTTTGAACATAGACGTTGCTCAGTTTGAATATTGACTTATGAAGTTCGAAACCATTCCGTTTCAGAAGAGCAATTAATTGATTTCGTAAAGCAAAGGTTGACTTAATAGAGCCCCACCAGAAGCGATATCATCGATATAGGTGTGATTGCGAAAAGCAAAAGCGGCCAGATCAACTGCAGAAGCGTGCGTATCGCAAGAAAAGGAGCGCAATTTATCCCATAGGTAACTGTATTCAATTGAAAGTCCTGAATAGGCTCCTCAGGAAAAAAACGCCAAACAATTCTTTGATAGTCACAATAAGCGGGATTAACAAGGATTTGTCTAAACATTTGACGAATATCTGTAGTAATAGCATAAGGATGAAGGCGAAATTGCAACAAAATTGCTGTAATATCTGGCTGAACTATGAGCCCATTAAACAAATAATCATTTAAGGAGGATCGAGATAGAGTTTTAGCAGAAGCGTTGAAAACTACACGTAGTTTAGTACTTAAGCTTTCGGTTTTCACTACACAATAATGCGGGGTGTAATAAGAAGTGCCAGATAGAGAACCAAATTGAACATGTTGCATGTGTTTGGAATTTAAATAGTCGTCCATAAACGAAACGTATTGTTCTAAACTGCGGGCTGTTTAATTAGAACTCAAGATACAAAACGCTGTAAAGCAAGATCACGACTACCAGGAAAGTAAGGTTTTGGATCTTTAAAGGGCAGTGAGACGACATACCGTCCTTGCTCATTACAGCACAGAGTGTCAACAAAAAAGTTTTCAGCGAAGATCGTATCAGGTGTGAAAGGTTTAGCCTCAGTAACCTCTTCAACTTCTCATAATTTACCGACAATATCTTCCAAAGGGGCAGCAGACTCTGCCATACAAAATAAGCTCGTGATCTGTGAAGAGGGTGTGGCAGGAATAGTTCCCATTAGAACGTACCCAAAAACAGTATTGATTGCAACGGGTTGATCACTTGAAACTTTAAGGCGGCCATTAAATAAAACTTTATGAAAAATATACGCGCTAAGTAATAAATCAATCGGTCCAGATTGGGCAAAGAGCGGATCGGCTCGCTTGATATTAGCTAGATGAGCTAAAGTTTCAGAAGAAATATTAGTAGTAGGTAAATTTTCACAAATTTTGCGAGTACGACAGCTTCGAAATTAATATTAGGCGAGGAAGCACCTATTGGTTTGAGCGAAACGGTTATAGCGCCATGTATAATCGCAGAGCGCATGGAGCCCAGGCCACTAAGGGTTAGAGAGTGTGGAGTAGCGCGAAAACCCAAACGTCTCACACTACTTTGTGAAATAAAAGAAGTCATGCTACCAGAGTCGAGTAAACAACGAAATTTCTGAAAAGTACCAGAGCGGTCAGCGATTTCTACCTGAACTGCGGAAAATAACACGACTGAGGTTTTAGGAAGCAAATTAAACAAAATGACATTTGAAGTCGACGGGCCACTACTGCAAAACGGAGTCAATGTTTCTTCAGAGGCAGGAGGAGCGGAAGGCGTGTAGCGGTCCTGAATAGCAGAACTAGTACAAGGTAGAACCTTAGAGGATGCGGGAGCAGAGCCGAAACGAGCCTTGGTACTAGTAGCGGTAGTGGGTTTAGACGACATGTGATTGAAGTACAACAAAGAATGATGACGTTGATTACACTGACTGCACGAAATAGTAGATCTGCATTTATTCGAAATATGGAAACTATTATGACAACTGATACAAAGATGATGTTTTTTAACAACATTGTAGCGATCCTGAGAAGAAAGTTTAGCAAAATCGTTACAATGATAAAGAGTATGGTCTTGGGGACAAAGCGGGCATTTAACAACATTATGATTTGTATGTACTAACATGGAAACAGCAGAGCAAGACCTAACATTGTTGTTAGTATGGACAACTTTGTTTAAATCAAATTTATGATTGACCGACACATTTGATAAAAAGTAGGACGGACAGTGCACATAAATCAACACTAACGAGGTAATCAAACTCGGCGATTTTGAACGCTAATAAGGAATTCCTATCAGTTAGGTGTGTAGTATTTGGAATGGAGTTCCGTACGAAGCTGGAAAGTACTAAAAAAGAGATAATTTTAATATAAAACAGAAGTATTCGGCATTAGATTCGTTCATGAATTCGATCTCGAAATGTTATTTTGAGTATGCAATATACATATCGTAATTAATAATTGAAATATAATGTTGATGATAAAATAGGACTGAATAAAGAAGTAAAATTAAACATAACCTGCATATAAATAAAGAAGTTATTAAATGTAATGAACATGGAAAATTCTTCAAGACAAAAAACTATTTAAAAATTAACTTAAATAATTAAGCCGAGGATGCACATTGGTTTCTAAATGGAGATGTAAATAATATGAAAATCTTGTAAGCATATTTGGTCGTCAATTTAAAGTAAAAGCAGAAGATATTTAATTACGAATTTAAGAAGCTAGCACTTCGTTAATTTTTGCAAGTATAATTTTTAAAATATTGTTTGTAACTGATATTTGAGTATTTGTCATTTAAACTTAAACTAAAATAAGTCCTATAGTATTTACCAGAAAGCTTGTGATCGGGGTTCGAAACACTCCGACCTTTTAATAGATTATCTGTCAGGAATTTTTTTGGCCAGAACAAACCTTACAAGCGTGAGAATCAAAGCCAGGTAAAGTATACACAAGAGAAGAGATTGTAGTTCTGTAAATTCTAAGCAAAGTATGTAGTTTTAGGGGCGACTGCTGCCTCATTCCTCCAGAATCCCTCATTTCTTCACTCATCTGGACCAAATAGTTTTCTTCGACTAACCATTTTTTATCTTTCGAGATAACTCTATATTGTTTGGTATCAATTAATATTAGATATTTCTCAGCTACCCAAATCTCTTAAAATTTTTCAGATTGCATCATCCCCCAGGGAGCTACCCTCATTTTAAGATTTTTTACTGGTAGAGATTTTTTGACCGTCCGCATAAAGTTTCTTAACCATACGACACATCAAATTAGTCTAGAATTTTATGCAGAATCTGGATCTGCAAACAGATTTAATATAGGACCACCCCTTGCAAAGTTACACATATACCCTCTGCGAGATAAATCTTTCTCCACATTTTCACCCACGAGATAAACCTATCTTGTTTGGTATCAATTAATATTAGATTTTTCTCAGCTACCCAAATCTCTTAAAATTTTTCAGATAGCATCATCCCCAGGGAGCTACCCTCATTTTAAGATTTTTTGCTGGTAGCGATTTCTGACCGCTTCATAAACTTTTTTTAGTCATACAATACATCAAATTAGTCTAGAATTTTATACAGAATCTGAATCTGCAAACAGATTTAAAATCAGATCACCCCTTACAAAGTTATACCCCTTTAAAGTCCTGAATCCCTAAATTTTTTGCTCATCTATGACATATGCTTAACCGAAAATCTAAAACCGCGAGAGTTTTAGAAATGAGTCCTTTATGGGCCATAAGTGTTTAATATTTAAAACCATTTTCAAACGGTGATGTACTGTTTTTTACAATATTAAAAAACACGACTTTTAAAATTTTAAACAGTTATCAATTTTCTGGTTTAATTTTTTTTTTTAATTACTAAGCACGTCATAACATAATTATACACTCAATGCTAAATATGTACTTGGAAAAATACATTTCGCTTACAAAACTAATTGCTTTATCATCATGTGAAGTACACGTGAAAGCAGTGTAGACCTTTCTTTTTATTAATTATATTATTGACTATATGTTTGAGAAATACAAGAAATATATTTCAATGTCGTACATTAGAAATCGATGCATCGTTACTTGTAGATTATTAATAACGCAAGGTACTTTATAGTACGTCCTCGACTACGTATTTAGGAAAATGCAAACTTCATTTAGTAATACAGATCAATTAACGGATAATTATTTCAAACTGTATATAACCCGGTCTGATTAGTAAAGTCTATTAGTTCCGCACGCTTTGTGTAAAGTTCGTCAAAATTTAAACAATCGTTTTGTGCAGTGATTTTTCCTCATATTGAAAATTTAAGGTGTCTACATTTTTTATTAAAATAGAACTGAATTTATTTGCAAACACCAATTATTGGGTATTTTGCTATTGTTTCCGATTGTATTTTTAAAACATTAAAGGTAATGCGCTGTTTTACATATATATTTTTCAAATTTTAAAAATAGGCTTTTAGCTAAGATAATAAAAAAAACAATTCCGACAAATATTTTATTAAAAATTAAATACATTTATATATTAACAAAAGGCTGTAACAGTAAAACATTCTCCTTGGAACAACTCAAATTATTCAAACAATGGTTTAAACAGTGATTGTATCTATCACCAAATCTTCTTAATTCTTTGAGTCTAGGAAGTGAGGATATCCTTTCCATGTTTAAAATGTTGTTTAATAAATATTTCGATAGTAACTGCTTCTTCTGTTCTCCTTTAACATAGACAGTAGCCCCAGGAGGTATGACTTCTTTCAGTAAATCACCCACATTCGTATATCCACTCGTAGACTGTTCATCGCAGTCAATGGATGCTTTTCTTTAACCACCGAACTTGCTTTTTGAAATCATCACTTAGGGTGTTATACCCCACCGCCATGTTCAATATCACATGCCATATTACATTATTCACTACATCCAAAATGGCAATCTCCTTGCAATAGAAATCACTAGTTTTGTATTGATATCCTTGTAAATCGATTATGAAACACATGCTTCCTGCTTCAAATCATAAATGGAAATGGTCTTATCTATATTTTTTTTATCAATCTATTCCACAATGAATTGTGGTAGATTAACATTACCTATCGAGAATTCTTATGTACTTG
Organism: Platerodrilus igneus; assembly: GCA_036346225.1. NCBI lineage: Eukaryota > Metazoa > Arthropoda > Insecta > Coleoptera > Lycidae > Platerodrilus > Platerodrilus igneus. Next base: position 4,733,636 of record JARFIW010000672.1, on the reverse strand, counting down.
TATCAAGCCCAGGGTAAGGTTTGGATGGAAATTGGCTTATAGTAAAAGAACACTCTTAAGACATTTAGCTAACTAGGTTTTTTGGCCCACGGTCGCATGAGATTGGGTCAGTGGGTATATTTGAGTTGAAAGAAACAGAATAAAGGACGCCACCTAAATTTTTTATAAAGCAACTGACTAAATGAATTTGCTTCAAGGAAAATTTGGAAACCTATATTATCATAAACCACTTTAAATACAAAGTTTGATTGTCACATATATCATACTTACATCTGATCGTCTTCTTTAAGGATCTAACGATGAGTGGGGTGACTCTGAAACATAGTTTCTACCAACATAGACACCCTATATATATTACGGATCAGTATGAATATAGAATCTTTGAATTAAGTTCAATTGTCTCTACTATCATGATACTCTTTCGGATAAGTTTACTTTGTAAACAGCGTACAAAATTTGGAAAATTTAATATTGCTGAAAAATGAACTGAAGTCCAATAAAAATAATTCTGTATTCTCTTTTAAGAAAAGTAAATAACATCATAGTAAATAACAGTAATAAATAACGTTCAATTCTTATGAAAGTGATTTCTAAGTCAGATATTTAATTATGGACATTATATATTTTTATAAAGTAGTCATTGTAGCGCTACGCGACCTCACAATGTTTAAATATTTCTTATTTAACTTTTGGTAAAAATCAAAAATTGACAGATTACTTTACGTTCCAATTTTCATCATATGGCATTCAGGTGTTATAACTTAACATATTAGTATTTCAATTCGTCATAAACAAGATAACTGACGAAGTATATCTATACCTGTACAATCGGTGAGATATGATATTTTAAATTGAACACACTATTAATTAGAAATAGGTTATAGTACTCATTGTACTTTATACTTTACAAAAGGATCTTTTGAAAATTAATTGACAAAACATTTACACAAGTCATAATAAATTGCATACAGCACGTAATGTAAAACAAGTTTCAAAAGCATATCATTGCATGCAAAATTTACGCAATGGACTTTGTAACGTCAGCATTATTTTAGAAACTAATACTTTCTTACCGACAGCGGCAATGACCTGTAACCTTCAAACGACCTGTGCATCAGTAGAACACGCTGGATACATAACGACGTCGGCCACGTGTGGATCACAGTAGTTTATTGATTTGTCTTCTAAACGAGTTCCATAAATTTAAGTGAAATTACTTCAAAATTATTACAAGACCATCCACATTTCCAGAGTTATAGAAGTTTTAACATTCCAAAGCTTCAAAGTTTTAAAAGTCAAAATTTCATGGTTGCAAAGTTGCACGGTATCAAAGTTGCACTATAATAAAATAATTAATTTCGTATGCTTACTCATTTATACAAACCGTTCGCAAAGGGATTTGTACACTACATTTCTACATTAGTTGTCATGGACAACTTTTAACAGTCTGACCGTCTATAACGACGTCTTCGCCAGGAAAACTTGATTTTCCTGCACATGTTGAATGTTTTCAACACGGAGCGACCTTCCAGTTCAACTAAGAAACGCAAAGTGACCAACGATCGCCAATCGTCAGAACAATTTGAAATCTTAGATACTTTAAGATGTAGGAACACGTTAACAAGTTGTATATTTAAGTGTTATCAGTAAGTAATATGTAGTATGTAGTAGATTTTAAGTGTAATTTGAATTAAAGTGTGCTTTGGGAGTTTATTGGTTATTAAATATGCAATAATTACTGAATGAATTATATAAATGTTGTTAGATAACAACTAAAATAACAGATGCATCGCGCTAAAGTCAATGAACAAATTTACAGAAAATTTATATGTTACAATGGGCTTCAAAGCAAATCTCTCCTATATATCCAGCTAGGGGTCTTTACCCCCGCCAACTCCTTTTATGATTTTTTCATCTAGGTAATTATTTAGAACTTTGGTTGATACTAAAGCAGGTCTGTTTTCTTAATCCAACTTTTACCATCCCCCAACCACGACACTAATAGTTCGCGCCCGTGCTTCCGTTTCCGTAAAACGTTTTCCACTAGGTAGTGTCAGGTGCTGCTGTGAGCTGAATCTCATCGCCGTAAAAAGCACCTAAAATTGGTCGACCTTCCAAATCTTGTAGCAGATAGGTTATCGGTCTCGTTTGTTGTACTTTAACAATTTTGAATAGTTCTGTACTCCAGTTTGGATTAAATCCTCGGTCGAATACTGCTTTATATTTTGATATACGCACAATTTCTCCAACCTTATACAACTTCTTGCGACTTTTAGAAGCACTGTCAGCGGTGTAAAGTTTTATTCTTTCCTGATGTTCTTCTGCCTCCATAGGTGTCATGTTAATAGCCCGATGTATTATTGTATTCTTCCATAACCTTAGACAAAATATTCACCCATCTATGACTGCCTTGCAAGTAAAATCTTCTGTACAATTTGTTTTTGATTGTTCTGATCAACCGCTCAACCATGCTAGCTTTGATTGCGGAAAATGTAGAGTAATGGTTTATCTTATATTTTTGCATAAGATTTTTAAACCAGAGGTTGTAGTACTCTTTCCCAAAATCTGTTTTTAGATTGATTTTTACGTTATTTTCTCTTTGCAACATTTTGTCTAATATTTTTTTCACACCATTTGTAACTTCTGATCTAGTTTTATTTTTTATAGGTTCTGCTAAAGCATATTTTGTGAAACAGTCCGCCGCTATTATAATATATCTGTACCCATTGTTCACACGAGAGTAAGGCTGCATTTCGCACAAGTCCGATTGGATAAGATCACGTTTCACATGTTTCAGATTTGTATGACGACGCTGAAAATTTTTTCTTGCAGGTTTAAATAATTCCTTAACGATGATTTCTTGACTCATTTTGGCTTAACACTGCTGCTAAACTAATAGGGCTATCTTTATCTAGTTGCACCCTTGACATAAACTGAAGCTTTGGTTTGTAGTATTTGTTTTTTGTAGCTGCTGGTGACACCTCGTAAATCGATGATATTGCGAGACCGAACTCCTTCTCGTTTGTCTCAGAAGCAGCAGTCAAATTAATAAAAAACTGTATTAACGTTTTAAAGTCAGATATAAGCTTATCCAATTTTTCATTTACATATTGTTTATTAACTGCATCAGATGGTTCAACCAGGTGAGCAAGCATTGTGATACGCTGGTTTCTTGCATTGAAGGCTTTATCTTTACGCTGTATATCATCAGAACTTTTTAGACAGTATGAAAAGGCTTAATTCGCGAGCTTGATTACAGATTTCTTATTAACACAATCACTATCGTCTTTAGGATCCATTACATCAAAACCTTCTTTTACGAAAACTAATTGTTTCTTCTCCAGACTTGAATGCTATAGTGCTTCTCTGATTAACACAATCATAATCTTCTTTCGGGTCTGATGAATTCACTAACCTTCTTTGCTGCATATCGTATCCATCACCATCCAACGTTAGCACAAATCCTCAGCCTGGAGGACCACGCCGAATATCAGCTTCTTTACGCTCAGAACGTCCAAAGCGGTCGATGGGCATTTTAAAACTGTATAATTATTTACTGAGCTCACTGTATTATACCTTCTTCTCTCAACTCTTCTATTATGGACACCATCTCGTTTATGTTTTCTTCGCTTGTATTTCCAGTTCGGTTGGATGCGTTCAACAATCTCAGCCAATCCACAAGTTCATGTACATTATTCCAGTAGACATATTGCACAGGCTTTGATTTCAAACTTTGTAAAACCGATTAGAAAAGCCTAAACCCACTCCCTTAGACTGTTTTCTTCTCTTTGGCTGTTTTCTTTCAGGGTTCCTCCTAAATTCGGTGAGATATTTTTGCACATATTAGTAAACTTTTTGTTATTTGTTGGGAATCCGCTTAAATCGTGCGCCGCAAATGGGTTAAACTTTCTTCTCAAAATCGATGCTGTCCAAGTAATTCGGCAAATCTTCATGCAAATTGAAATCGCCATCTTCGGGGCTGATGTCTTTATAAACCAGTAGATTGTATAAACCCCTCGTACCCGGGTATATCACATTATTTAATGTTATATCGCTAGTTTTCGGGTTAATTACCAATATACTTTTCCACAAACTCCATGAGTCGGTTTCCGCATTATACTTTACTCTATAAATTGGTTTGTCAATATTTTCGTCTTCGTCTCTAGCTAACACGCCCGCATAGTAAAGATGGAACGGTTCTTCTGGAACGAGTTGTTTAATTTTCTTTATAGGTGCTTCCATGTCTTCGAGTTTAACCCTTGTTGTAGGTGTGGAAATTTTTTGGGTGATTACTTGCAACTGGGAAGCGGTTATTTGCAAGAGGTCGATCAATTGTTTATGAGCTTTTTGGAATTTTTGCTGAGATGTAGTGTCTCCCTTTTTATATGCCACAAACTTTTTTCGTACGACATCCTGCATAAGATGAAGCTTACCTTTGTTTGCAATAAAATTGTTAACGTCCGTCATTATGAAACTTTGGATGGGAACTAAGTATTTTTTGAATAATGTCAAATATTTATATACTCGTCGAAATTCTTCCTATATCGACCATTATCCAAATCAAAACCTTTCACAATAGTTATAAAATTATGTTTTGAGTCACCCCACCCCAACACTGTAAGCACATTTCTTTAAATTTTGGATATGTCATGTCGCCACTTATATGATCCGAAAAGATATGGCAAAGGTTTGTGTCATCCTGTTTCCATAATGCGATTACATTGGCGTTATCTCTGAGTCTATGTTTTAAGGCACTAGCGTAAGTTTGACATAGGTAGAATGAATCTATTGCTTTATGTCGACCGAACGAGAAAAACTGTGTGATTTTGCTTTGCTCGATTGCAGGTATATCATCGAAAACCACAATTAAATCTTCTTTGGTATCTCTGGGTTCAACCAAATCATCTTATTTTCAAACTCATGGTAACCAATTTCTTCTTTTAGTGGTGAAAAACGTTTCTTGACAATTCGTATTTCGGTTGATATAAACTTTTCGTAAATACATACACATTTTGGAATCTAAGACCGTTCTCGTGCAAGATCAGACATATTAAAGCGTTTGTTTTTCCACAATTCGATGGTCCAGCGAAAATAGCTCGTATGTTAGACGCGAACAAAACTCCATGTTTACCCATATTGTTAGGGGCGGAAGCCAAGAATTTGTCAAAGTTCTGCACCGGTATTTTAACTTCTTGTATAGCATCACCCATGTCTCTCACATTTTTTTTGCATAGGAATACCATTCTCCTTTTGAGGTTTACGGAGATCCAAATGCCTGCTTAAAATTCTTCTGGGTATACCATATAGCCTATTTGCAGAGTTAACACAAACCCTTTTGTATTTCACTAATTGCTTTCTCTAAAGATTCCTTGGTGTGCATCTTTCAAATATAAGTTTAAACTGATTCAAATTGAAAAAATACTCCCCTATATATCAGCATTACAAGAATGCGCATGGGCAGGAGTGCGCACGCGCAAGGGTGCGCATGGGCAGAAGGTGCGCGCGCAGGCGTGCGCACGGGCACAGGCGTGCTTAGGCATACGCCGGGATGCGTGAGAAGCTGTATTGGATCACCAAAAATCTTATTAATACTAAAACAACATAGATTTTATACTATTTTATTAAAAATATATATACAAAATATTTAATTGTGAATAAATCTATTAACAATTTCCGTAAACGGATTATATTTAAACATAGAGTCATGGATAATTAAAGCATAAGCCTTCATTGACGGTTCAAAATTTCTTGAAGCTTCTAATTCCATTCTTACATCAACCGTTGCGTCCTTGATGCTTTCAAATTGATGACGACAGTCGATTACAAAGACGGGTGAGTCCTTAAACCTGTTGTAGTTCATTAAACATTTATTTGACGATTTGTTCGGGTAGTATTTTTCCATAAAAGATGCATAAGACAGGTAGCTAGCAAGTAGTCATTTGGCTTCCGTAAATCCAAATTTAACGACCTTGAGTGAATTTCTCATATTATAACTTTGCATTGGTAAGTTGGATAAACCTTGGTTTTGACAAATCATTACAGTTGTTTCATCAAATCGTATTTGTCTGTAGGAAGCAGTATGTTGCTTATGATGGATTTCAATCAGAATTCGTGTTAATAACTTCAGGCGTTCCTCAAGGCTCTCATTTGGGACCCTTACTATTTATTCTTTTTTGTGAATGACATCAAAAATAATTACAAGTGAACATCTATTTTTTGCAGATGATGTGAAAATGTTTCCAATAATATCCACTATAAATGATTGTTCCAAACTTCAGAGTGTCATATACAAAGTTGTACTATGGTGTCATAACAATAGTCTTAACCTGAATATCCCCAAGTACAAAATCATTACTTTCCCTCGTAAAAAGCAGATTACGTGTTTTAACTATACCTTTGAATCTATCGATGTACCACGGTATTTTATGGTAAAAAATTTAGGAATTAAGTTTGATGATAAATCGAGATTCTTACAACAACTTGCAGATGTCACAGTGTCCTCATTTAAAACCTTAGGTTTTATTATTAAGAATTATAGAACATTTACAAACCTGAAGACCCTAAAATTACTTTACTTCTCTTCGGTGCGGTCAAAGCTTGAGTACTGTTCATTGATATGATATCCATACTATAATAAGCATAAAGTTGCAGTAGAAGGTGTTCAGCAAAAATTCTTAAAATTCATATACTTTAGAATGAATAATTACTACACATTGTGAGACGCTATCCTCAAAATTAATTACTTAAACTATTTGATATACAATCTTTGGAGAAGCGTAGAATTTACTTCTCTGTCAAATTTTTATATAATTTGCTTCACAATGCAGTTGACTGCCCACATTTATTATCAAAAATTAATTTTCATACGTCGAGGCTTAATGCGAGAGTTAATGTTAGATTCATATGTGCCACTTCAAGAACAAATCTACTGCTTAAGTTACCTATTTATGTTATGTGCCAAAATTATAATAAAATTTCTTATGTTAGTGATATAATGTTCCATAGCATTAAACATATACTGCATGAACGAACCCATATATAATTAACTAAATTTTACTTTAATTTTATTAATGTGTTGTACCTTAGTCTGTGTCATCCTCTTAAATATTTGTTATTGTTCTGTAATTGGAATGTTTTCTGTAGAACAATAAATTCCTTATTATTATTATTATATTATTATTTTCCTGAATGTAAGCAACACGATAGGCGACAAAAGTCTTCCAATGCTGCGGCGAGGAAGGAATCCACGAAAGTACTACCATGAAGTCGGACCAACAGTAAATTTTATGAAAGGTAAGGTTAGAATCAAAGGTTTTGAGGACTAAAATTAATAATTTTGATACCAATGTGGCGACCAACAATTCAAGCTGTGGCAAAGAGATTATACGAAGAGGTGCAACCTTAGACTTGGCACACACTAAGCGAACCTCAACGGTGGAAAGAGTAACAACGCGAAAATAAACAACAGCACAGTGGCTACGTTTGAAAGCGTCTGCAAAGTAGTGAACTTCGCACGTAGAAAGTGTCGCGCGATTAGCAAGCAGGGTAAAGCAAAATCCTAAAGAAGCCGCAACTCATGCAATTATCTCTTCCACAAACGACCATAAACGTTGAATTGTTTATTACCAGGAAAGTAAAGGGGGATAAAAGTCCCATGGAGTTGAAAATACGTGCTAAGTTATCTGAGGTGGGGTTCCATAAGACCTAGAACTTTTAGGGGTCGAGTATTAGGATCCTCAACGGAGCGGGGTTACCTGAATTGCTGCGTAGCAGAAAGATCTTTTAATAATTCGAGATGGTTACCTGACCATTTATGAAGTTCGATTCCGCCAAGGTTTAAAAGAGCAATTAGTTGATTATGTAGATCGAGGGTTGATTCAATAGAATCTCCACCAGTAGCGATGTCATCAATGTAAGTATGGTGGTGAAGAGCGAAACCAGCTAATGGATAAGAATTCCCTTCGTCTGCGGCCAACTGCAGAAGCATGCGTATGGCAAAAAAAGGAGCTAGTTGTTTCCATAAGCAATGCTATTTAATTTAAAATCATGAATGGGCTCCTTAGGGGAGTAGTGCCAAACAATTCGTCACACTGAGCGGGATTAACCAGAATTTGTCCGTACATCTGACAAATATCGGCAGTGACAACATAGGGATGTAAACGAAATTGTAACAAAATTGCGGTAATATCTAGTTACGGTTTCAAGCCAACAAACAAGCGATCGTTTATGGATGATTGAGACAGAGTTTTAGCGGAAGCGTTGAAAACAACTCGTAATTTCGTACTTATGCTTTGGGGTTTCACAACGCAATGATGCGGGATGTAATAAGAAAAGTCCGAATGAGACCCACTAACCACAGATTGCACATGTTGTGAATTCAGATATCACGCATGAACGAAATGTACTGTTCGTAAACACAAGGTTGCTTAAGTAGACGATTTTCTTTCTAGCGAAACAAATCGCTGTAAGGCAAAATCACGACTACCTGGAAAAATGGTTGTTTATCGGAAAACAGCAGTGAGACGACATATCGACGTTGTTCATTGCAGCGAAACGTATCAATAAAATGTTTTTCAACAAGAGGATATTCGGGCGTGAAAGGTCGAGCGGTGGAGACAGCTTTGACTTCACACAATTTGGCGACAATATTTTCCAATGGAGAAATAGAATCTGCCATACAAAACAAGCTAGTTACTTCTGAAGCGGGCAAGGAAGGTATGTTTCCCATTAAAACATATCCAAAAATAGTATTAATAGCAACAGGTTGATCGCTAGTACCCTGAATTCGACCGTCTAATAACATTTGAGGGGAAAATATCAGCGCCAAGTAAGAAATCAATGGACCCAGATTGAGCAAAGAGCGAATCAGCTAGCTTGAGGTTAGCCAGATGACTGAAATGTTCTAAAGAAATATTAGAAATAGGTAAATTTACACAAATTTTGCGAAGTACTACAGCTTGAAAATTAATAATTGGTGAAGAAACACCTATTGGTTTAAGTGAGACGTGACAGCGCCATGCAGAGCGCATGGAGCCTAAACCACTAAGAGTAAGGGAATATGGAGTGGTTCAAAAACCTAAACGTTTCACACTATTTGCGAAATAAAAGAAGTCATGCTACCCGAATCAAGTAAACCGTGAAACCTTTTGAAAGAACCAGAGCAATCAGCAATTTCCACTTGAACGGTGGAAAGTGAAACGACGGAAGTTTTAGCTAAGGAACTAAATAAAACAACATTCGAAGTTGACGTACTACAGTCGATGATTCCTCAGAGGCAAGAGGAGCGGAAGGCTTGTAGCGGTCTTGTATAGTGGGACTAATAGAAGGCGAAACCTTAGAGGCGGCGGTGTCCGGGCTCACGCGAGCCTGGTTAGTAGCAGCGAAAACGGGTTTAAACGACACGCGATCGAAATGCAATAAGGAATGATGACGTTGATTGCATTGATTGCATGAAAAATTAGACTTGCATTTATTTAAAATGTGAAAATTGCAAAGGCAATTAATGCAAAGGCGTTGGTTGTTTTGCAAAATTGTAGTGATCTTGCGAAGAAAGCTTGACAAAATCATTACAACAATAAAAGATTGTGATCTTGTTTACAAATCGGACATTTATTAACATTAGGCTTAGTCTGGACTAACATGGAAACGGCGGAGCGAGACCTAGACAGGTTGCTGGAATGAGTACTTTGTTTAAATCGGTTTTATGATTTAACAGCAAATTCGATAAAGATCTACAAGTTTTTTCCAGATAAACAAATAACTCTATAAGATGGGATAGCGGTAAGATCTTGATGCAATTCAAAACTATGGACAGTGTGTACATCAAGGTAATTTAAGATCATTTGCACAAGAATAAAATCCCACTGTTCTATAGTCAAATCAAATTTCTTAAGCGCTTGTAAATTATTGATAAAGGTATAGACTAATTTTTGCAAACCGGTGGGGTTATCAGAATTCAATTGGGAAATTTATAAATATTGTTCCATAGAGCTGGCGAATATTACGATATTTTTCGCGATGTTTATTGCAGGCAAGAAAATAATTGGCTTCTGTAAGGTCAACGTTCTTAAAGATTAAGAGTGCCGGTCCTTTTAGTGCTGATTGAAGATAGGAAAATTTATCCACGTCCGTCAGATCATTATTAAGATGAATTAAGCTATCAAAGCGGTCAATAAAGCTCTCAAACAAACAACCTTCCCCCTCATACATAGGAAGGGTCAGCAATGGATGTGAAATTTTCGACTTAAGGGTACTTAGCGGAGCGGACACAGTAGCCCGAGCTGACGACGATTGGCTCAGAAACAGCTCTAAATAGAGCGCTTTTATTTAAAAGAAATGGTTATTGAAGCGTTTACGAATAGTGTTTTCCGTTTCAAATTGTTCATCGACGTCATCTGCAGTAGCAATTATACCGACTATAAAATTATGTTGTGCAAACAAATTTTCTCGAACCGTTTCAAGAGATTGGTGTTGCACTCGAAACAAATCTAAAACCGTTGGTTCAACTGCAGATTTCTGAGCAATTTCATATATTTCATGTAGAGAGTTAATGGCAATATTACAAAAAAAAATAACTACATTTTAATTTCTCTGCCATGGTTAAAAATCAGTAATACAAAAAAAGGACAAACAAAATGCAACCGATTCTTTGGTGTTTAAATTAATGCAAATGCGGCGTTAATACATATGTAAGCCTTGTACAAATTCTGATACCAAACCAGATATCAAGAAAGGCTAGTAAACAAGATAACGAAATAAATGAGGTTTGGTCAAATTTGCAATGCTTCGATAAGCGGTATGATATCGTGAATTTATTATATTTAAACTTTCGCAAGTTAAGCGGTATGATTTTAAATGAATTTATTATCATTTAGAACTTGTACTAATAATTCACATCCGGTGAGATGTGATCTATGTAATTTTTATGCGATAATTTCGATAGCTAACAGAGGTAGAGAAAAGCGGAACATGTATACGAAAAAAAAAAAGATAATAAAAACAAAACAATTACTTCAAACACTTACCTTTGTGGTTATAGATAACGAAGTGACTTTATCTAAATACAATTAATCTAGGTCGTTTAACTACAATAAATATCGAACACCAACATAGCACAAGTGTCTCGTATAGTTGAGCAATTTTCCAAACATGAAAGCAAACATTTTTTAAAACAGAGTATAGAGTGTAAGATGCAGAAAATATTCAAACTACGAAATGTAACATAACAAATTTTACTACTCAACTACAACTATGAATAAAAACCGTGGAAGCATTGACGTCATTATTTAGAATATATTTCATTCCAGTAATAAAAATATAACTTTTGCTTAAAATAAGATAAAGAAAAATTTTCTATATCAATTCTGCTGCAACAAATTTAAATATTGTAAAACTAAGTTGTAAAATATCTTTAATAATAAATAACAGCCACACAATACAATTAATTTAAAAATTACTGTTGCCTATAAACCTATTTGCTATAATAAAAACTAATAGCAATTGTCTAATATTGTCATTGCATAATTGACTTAGATGTTGATAAATTTTTAGGATGTCGTCTTTGCATGAAGTTTTGTAGAGCTGATGATGGTATATAATTGGAACAATTTACCTGCACAACAAATTTATTAAATACTGACTAAAACATAACACTACGTACATTTTTAAACCAGTGCGATTCTAAACAATTATTAATTGGTATGCGTTGAGTAGGAACAAGAACCAAAAGTTGTCTAATTAAATTCTTAACATCTATGGATATACCATAAAAATACTCGTCAGGAAAGCAATAGTCACATTTCAATATATTTGCAGTTGTTTCTTCCACAGAGTCGTCCAAAAATGGCGAAACGCCACTTAAAAGAACATATATAAATACACCAACAGCCCATAGATCAGTGTGTTTTCCAACAGGTTGTCCTAATACAAGTTCAGGAGATGCAAATTCAAGACAAGCAGGCGGAAGAATTATGTTAGTTTTGGTGTTGACACAGTCTCCAAAATCTATTAGCTTAATTATAGGAGTTGAGCTTGAAATGTCTACCATTACATTTTCAGGCTAAAATATAAATCATAGATTAGTGTATACAGATTTTTTACGTTACTGTAGTAAAAAACTAATTTATTACTTCAGTTAGCAAAAAGTAGTTTAGAAATTGTAAAAGACATTGTCGAAAACGATGTGAAGTGATTGATTATATATTTTTTAAAAATCAGTATGCGTTTCTAACACAAAGACAATATTATAGTTAACCCATGCCAATTAATGGCTCGTGTTACTATATGGCAATGGTTTTCAAACAGGGTTCGGCAAAGTTCTAATGGTTTCTTTCACGATTCCTCTCTTCGGTGAGTCTAAATAAAAATTTGAAAAAACTATAATGCACTTACATTAATGTTGATTAACTAAATAATATAAACATTCATTAGTTGTATTTGAAAATTAATCAAACCACACACAAAGCTTCACGTGGTCTACTTATCTATATATCTGTTTTTTACTAATGCATGCCAAGATATACATACGAGAAGCTCGCCTACTTTATTTTATAGTTGTTTATATGTACTTCGTAAATCACTAGTATTTTTGGTTTTATTAGATTTAGTCGTGTTCAGATTTTCAATCGTGTTGCAAGTGCTTTTGTTGCTAAATAAGTGCACTGGTATAAATTCTTGTAATGACAGGATATGTCGGTTTGACTGCTAAGGAGGCTGAGCAGTTACTAGAGCTAATTACAAATGCAGACTCTGGGGATTCGGATCTAGAAGATATAGAAAACAGTTGCTGCTATTTTAGGGATGAGGACGAAGAACTATTTGTTGATAATTCACGTGGAACTGCATCTAAACCAGTAAATGAGTCAGCGCATAAATTTCAAATGTACGATGAATTTGAACCTTCAATTTATTCGTTTAATAACTCAGCTTCAGGTTTTCATGCAGACAATGTTGCAATTCATGCAAATTCATCAATTCTTGCGTATTCCAAAATATATTTTTTCAATAACCTAGCAGAAACAATAGCTGCTGAAACAAATAGATATTTTAGATTTGTTACGAAATTTTGTAATCAGAAATTGCATTCGTGACTCCGTAGAAACAGACTGGGAGAAAATATATTTTTTATTTCGATGACAATGCTTGTTTCATGAAACAAAAAAAAATTCACGTTGAAGGAGTGTTGGTCAAAAATTCTTTGGTAAATACGCCCATTTTTCAAAAGGCTATGTCTAGGGATAGATATTTGCTACTTCTGTCTTTGTTGCATTTTTGCAATAATGATGAACCTGAGCCAAACAAAAGGTTGTATAAATTGGACATGGTTTTTGAAGAATTCAAATCCAATTTTTGTCAACACTTTATGCCATTTGAGAATTTATGTATTGATGAATCACTGATTTTATATAAGGGTAGTCTTTCAATCGAGCAATATATCAAAAAAAGACATGTGGGATAAAGTTATTTGTTTTGCAGATGTCGAAACAGACTATGTCTTAGATTTCGTTTTTTATACGGGTTCCAATACACGAATTATAGAAGCAGATCCAACTTAGGAATTGCTGGTGCTACAGTGGTTACTCTAATGAAACAATATTTAGGAAAAGGACATAAGCTGTATACGGGCAATTGGTATACAAGTCCAATTATACCTCAGTATTTGCATGCACATAAAATTAATCATTGCGACACTGTTAGAAAAAATCGCAGAGAAGTGCTAAAACTGGAATAGCCCAAGAAAAAAGTGAAAGAACATCAGCACATAAGGAAAAAATAATGGTTTTAAGTTGGAAAGATAGAAGAGTTGCGAATTTGTATTCAACTAGGCATGCGAATAATATACTGTCTACTGGAAAACATCCTGTCATCTGAACTGTTTTCAAGATATTTCAGTGTCCACAGAAGGGATAGGTGTGCCACAGTTAATAAGGTAAAGAAGGTAGCGGTGTAATAATAGCAATTCGAAACTCGCTTGACTTTACAATCAACACTAATTATGAGTGGTTCAGTGATGCTGAAGATGTATGGGTAACTGCGCGTACGGACAAGGTAAAGTTTCACGTGTGTTATGTCTACCTACCGCCTGGGGATGATGTTAGTATGGCTCTATTTTTGAATAAATTGTTGTGGATTGTAAGTCAGTTTCCTAATGAAATAATAGTAATAGTAGGGGACTTTAATGGTAGTGACATAGAATGGTCAATAACTAACCGTCAAAAAATAATACCCTTGAAATTTGCAAACAAACGCTCAAACATTTATAGACACATTGCATTTCAGTAATTTATCACAATTAAACTCCCATGCTAAGTCAAAATGGTGTAATGTTAGATTTAGTGCTTTGTAATATGCCCGAGATCATGACTTCGATTAAACGTAGCAACATTTATTTAGTAAACAAGGATTCTCATCATCCATCACTTGAAATTTATTTCACACTTCGGAACTTAAAAAGCTTAAAAATAGTAAACAAACAGACATCATATAAATTTGGTGAAGCTAATTATGATAACATTAATCGAACTGTTGAATTGATAAATTGGAATGAGGTATTAGGTGGATCCGATATCAATTCGTCCATCGAGAAATTTTACAAAGTCATTTGGAATATAATCACTAATCACATTAAAACTTGTGTAGCAATAATTAGGCCCCATAAATTCCCATCTTATTTTACTTTGCAAACTTTAAATATTATTAAACTCAGAAATTTCACAAACGCTACAAGATATATGGCAATACTTCCGACCACTATCTTTTCACATTATACTGCCATCATTCAAAATTTTTGATCAAGCGGGACCACTATAATTACCTGCAAAAAATTGAAAATGAATTAAAAACTAATGCAAAAAACATCTGGCGCTATATATCTGGATTAAAATCTGCCAGTTTATTACCAAATAATATTACATTTAACAATAAATCGGCTAATACAGGTATTGAAATCGCCAACATTTTCGCAGAATATTTTAATTCAATTTATGTCAGTCACAGAACAAATACCCAATCTGATAGCCACGACGAATCCTTAAGCCACCCTTTAATAAATTCCCTTAATGTCAATGAAAATGACATATTCAAGTTGTTGTGTGGCACCGATATATCTAAAACCACGGTGAGGTAACATTCCTGGAGTGTTTATAAGAAACTCCGCAAAATGCTTGTGTAAACCACTAACTCTTTTAATTAATAAATCATTAAATGAAGGTGTATTTCCAGAAAAGTGGAAGAATGCTATTATCATTCCAATTTTTAAAAGCGGGAATAGAACTAAAGTAACCAATTACAGACCATGTTAAATGTTTTTGCTAAAATTTTTGAAAAATCGGTTTACAGTTCCTTTGTTTTTTACTCTAAAAAAGTATATTGTACCTGAACATCATGGTTTTTGCAGCGACGATATGTAGAATCGAATCGTATTTTATATTCTGAATATTTGTTAAAATCTCTTGACGATAGGACGCAGGTTGACTCAGCATACACAGATTTCAGTAAAGCGTTTGACAAAATCAATCATAGGATTCTTTGTAATAAACTCCTTAAAATGGGTATCTATGGAGATCTCTTTCGGTGGTTATCACCATATATATCTAACAGATGCCAGGCGGTAAAAATAAATGCGTTCTTAAGAAACTTTTTTACTTATCACTTCAGGAGTCCCCCCAAGGATCTCATCTAGGACCATTACTTTTTAGTATTTATGTCAATGACATAAAGAAAGTTTTTATTCATTCGAAATTCTTAATGTTTGCTGACGACTTAAAGGTATTCCTGCGCATAAATAACATTCGTGACTGTGAATTGTTGCAACAGGACTTAATACGGTTACAAAAGTATTGTGAGCAGAATGAACTCTCTTTAAAACACGACAAATGCCACATAATCAGTTTCACGAGGAATACATATCTAACTTACTATAGATACCATCTCGATGGTACTAAGCTTACGAGAGTGGCCATATACAAGAATTAGGTATAGTATATGATAGTAAACTCTCTTTCCAAAATCATATAAACAGAATAGCTGCTAGGGCCAACAAGATGTTAGGATTCGTCATTCGAGTTTTCAACCGCTTTATTAACATTCAAACATCATTTACATTATATTTTGCATACTTATCAACTCGACTCAATTTTTGTTCGGTGATATGGAATCCTCAGTATATAGTGTATATTGATGATCTCGAATCAATAAAAAAAAAATGTCTAAAACATTTGCACTTTAAGTCGAACATGCCTTTCAGTACTTACAATAATTCGTACAAAATTTTTAAATTAAGTCCTTTACGTAAAATTCGGGAAAAACAAGACCTTGTGTTTATCATAAAAATTGTCCGCAACCTTGTTGACTGCCCTGACATTCTATCTTTACTACCATTGAAAGTGCCTTGTCAATCTGTCAGATACACTCCGTTGTTCAAGCCACCCGCATTCAACACATTTGCATATCAAAATTCCCCTATGAACAGAATTCTTACAGTCCTGAACATCTATTCAAATAGACTAGACGTATTTAATATAAGTATTGCTAGTTATAAAAAGACTGTTAACAAAGTTGTCATGCATGAAGTTTTCTTATGATATTCCACCCTGGCTGATTATTCGATTTATATTTATGATACCTACAGCATACTTATCGCAACTTTACACAGCGTGAGGATCAATTAAATTAAATTAATTTAAATAAGTTAATGTTCCTTATTTTGCTGTTAAAATTGTATTGCCATGTAACCACACCATGCACAAATTTACTGTTAATTTTATAATGCGAACATTTATGTGGGTTTAAAGTCTGTAATGCTACATATTGGTGAAATAAAAAAAAAAGTTATGCGTGATGGTCAACCTGTTCTAAAGCCAGTCCGTGTTATAGATTACAATCAAAATATGGGCTCTGTGGACAAATACTACTTAGTTCTACAGAATGTAGCAGAAAATCTCAGAAATGGCATAAGAAGCTTTTTCACTTAGTTGATTTATCAGTTTAAAAATATTTAGCACAACTGATTTTTATTTACATAATAAAAAGTGTAGTATTTATTTGCATTTTTTCAATATCTAAGCTTGACATGTATGCTATGAACGTATGAACGCACCACAAATTATATAATATATATGCTATGCCAGTAATTATACGTTCTATGTAATTCTGAACGCTACATCCGTATATATACGTTTCTAGGTTTTCTTAATTCAGCACATAAGTGGTGTAGTTTCATCTTCAATTCAGCAGCGAAAGGGTTAAACAAATGGAGTCATAACAATACCCCAAAATTATGTGAAGAAATATGCTTGCAATGTTTGTTCAATTTGGCAGACACTTTTGTTACTCTAAATGAAATGAACATATTCCTTCAAGGACTGAATGCACAAATAAAATTGAAGAAAAAATTAATGCATTGGTTTTAAAACTTAAAATGTGACCATAGAATGTTGAAGAAAATGACATTTAACGAAGTGTGTGAGACAATGAAATTTACACATGTATGCAGATTACACTTACATATCTTTTGCATTCAGGCAAATTGATTGCATGAACAGTGACATTAAAAGAATATCTTCCCTATCAGCTAAATATTTTTCTTCAATCCTGCTAAATCAAAAGTGTTAGTATTTGTTGGTAAATTGGTAAAAGATTCTTTAGAGCACATATCATAATAAAATTAGATATCACAACAACACCTGTTGTTTCCAACAAAAAACCTCGGTATTGAATTTGACAACACATTCTGTTTGTTTCATAATCATAATCCCGTTACTTGTGTTTTCCTGTTTTTACAACAGAACCACTATATGAGTGTGTGATATACTTGTCTACGACTCATACTCGTTTCACAATTGGCAACCCTCAAGTGACATTTCAAGAAAAGAGAGTGCCATTACTTGCTGAAGTGAAGTCGGTTCATACAGTTCGATCTTCGAAGAGCAAGTTCATAGTTTCAAACATAAACAAGTTTTCGTTTTTACAATAGTGTTCGTCATGAAGCTGCTGCCTGTAAGTACATTAACATTTGCATGCATAGTGTTATTGTTTTCGTATCCAAAGTCATATGCGGTGGTTCTGCCTTACAATATTTATTATCTTCTTTTAGTTACTAAGTAATTAATATGCAAGTACACCACATGTTTTAGTCCTTCGATCCGGATCAGCTCTAAGTTTTAATTACAGTTCATTAATTAGTTATTTAGTAAATATACAACCAGAGTTTATTGAGGTTGCAACAAAGCTCGCATTTGTCTTATACATGATTATATGCAGATGATACAACCATTCTGGTAACACATGAAAAATATGAACTAATCATGGATGTTCTAAATAGAGGACTACACTCAGCAATGGACTGGTTTACCATAAATAAACTTAAAGTTAATATAGGAAAAACTAACACGCACATTTTCTCTCATCATGTTACCCATCATAATGACACTAAAGTATAAAACTCCTTGGTTTCATAATAGATTCTAAATTCAACGGAAATACACATACATAAAATGTATGCTGCACTAGCCCAATTATTATTATATGCCATAAGAAAATTAATGAACATAAGTACACAGCTTGAAGCTAAATCCGCTTATTATGCACTCATACATGCCCACCTGAAGTATGGGACTATATTATGATGCACTTCACCACATGCCATTCATGCCACATTGCATCGTTTTATTTCACGTCATGGCCCCTGGTCTCAAATAATCAGTGACAATGGCACCAACTTTGTTAGAGCCAACAAAGAACTCATTTCTCATTTACAAAATGCAGTGGAAGGTGAAAATTACTTGGAATGTTCACCCTCCTTCCACACCTCATTTTTTCTGGGTTGATAAAGAGCGGTATCAAAGCCATCAGAACTCACTTCTTCACTCCTTATTGAATGCAAATTGTTACATACGAGATATTCAACCCTGCATACAGGTTGACGCATTGCTCGACTCGCGTCTTCTTGGTAGTAAATCAACATATCTAAACGACAAGCGTTCTTTCACAAGGATATTTTCTAGCACTCGAGCCATTGACTACCCCCTCCAGATGCAAATTCGGATCATTTAAAACTTTCAAGATGGTCTAGATGGCAATTAATTCAACGCCTACATCATGACTTTTGGAAGCATTGACAAAATGAGTATCTCCATAATTTATCCCAATGTAGCAAATGGTACCAAACCCGTGCTCTTGAATTGTCAAATATTGGCACCTTGGTGCTCCTAAAAGAAGACAATACTCCCCCGTTATATTGGGAACTGGGTAGAATTGTCACATTACATCCAGGTCGTGACAAAATCACATGCACTGTGCCCGTTCACACTATTTTGGGTCAATACAAGAGAAACCAATGGCGAAACTTTGTGCTTTGACTAAGTAATAAATTATTAGGTATTTTAGTTCTTGTATACATATTATGTATCTTTTATGCCAAAGTTCAATCTACATAAACGTATAGATTTATAGGTTATCTTTGCAAAATAATAGTCCATTAAGTTTGGAAATTACCGCTTTTTGGTAATTTCGGTAGATGGAATGTTTAATCCTCATAATCCAGTTATCTGTATTTTTCTGATTTTAACACAGAACCACTATGTGAATGCGTGATATACCTGTCTGCGACTCATACTCGTTTCACAATTTGCAACCCTAAGTGGTATTTCTTGAAATGAAATCGATCCATATAGTTCGGTCTTTAAAGAGTGAAGTCATAGTTTCAAACATACACAAGTTTTCACTTTCACAAGTTCGTCATAGAGCTGCTGCTTGTAAGTACATTAACATTTACATGCATAGTGCTATTGTTTTTGCATCCGACAGCGATTTTTCCTTACAATATTCATTATCCTCTTTTAATTACTAAGTAATTAATACGCAAGTACACCACACTGTTTCAGAACAGAAATAAATAGATAAATTGAAATTGCATATTTAAATGTAAAAGTTCTTTTCCCACAATGAAAATACCTAAAATTATCAGTTCTCAAACACAAACTCACTTGCTTAATAAAATCACATAGACTATAGACTGACAATAATTTAAACCTAACGCATGCACATACGTCGAGTCTCATCCAGCACTCATTAAAAAGAAAAGGATGAATGCCTTACATAGAAGCCTAAGCACTGCAGACAACTATTACCCAAGTTTTAAAAAAATTATGGTTTTACACTTCATTCTTCTCTGTAGGTTAAATATAATATCAACAAATGCTGTTCTAGGTTTTTGTGATGTTTTATATAATTTACTTCAAAGAATTCTTGGTCACTGCCCACTGCAGAGTTGCTTGTATTTTTAATTTTTTGTATGTCAACAGAATTAAGTTTTTGGTAGTAGAACAGGACTAGTATTACTAGGCACTGAACTTCGCCTTATGGTTTCCATTAATGTAAATTGTTGTTCCTTTACTAGTTCATTGTATCAGTGGAATTAAAGTTTACTCTGCATGGGTAGGAGATTGTTTTTCAATGATTAGCAATATAATTACCAATGAGGTGTGATTTGTTCAATACAGATTTATAAAGAATAAGCAGCATGTGGCAGTTTAGCTGTCAATACAGTTCATTAGATAGGTGTAGTTCTTTCATTATGAATAAAGTAATGGTGATTCCTCCATATAGGACGTGAGGATCACCTTACACTTTAATTTAAGAATAATTAAAATAACATATTTTCCCAAAGGACATATTTCCGTTTTCGATAAATATTTAAATTATAGATTATAGAATTTGTCAACGTTTATCTGAACGAGTGCCACGACATTTCAGCAATGTAATGTTAATGTATGAAAAACCTGCTTGCTACAAATTTTGTCGTAAGATGTAGGACAGGACGTGACTAAATCATCTTATTTGGCTATAAAGAACGAGTAAGGGGTTGCACGCACGGCTTCTTAATATTGAAGTGTACACATTTGTATTACCGCCTGGATGAGGATGTGATGGTGTCGTCTTACACACTTCAAATCGCTAAGACGCATGGAACCGATTTTATGTTATTGCACGTTATTTTTAGAGGTAATACGATCCATACTTTTACAATTTAATAGCTTTAAATAATTATTTTGTTAATTAATCTAAATAGTAGATAGTGTATTTCTAAGAGGTGATAGTTGCAAGATTCCGGTTTCCTAAAAATGCAGGCAACAAATTTTAGCGAAGTAAATGAGTGTAATTGTGCTGTTGAACAACTATTTAAAAATACATTTAGTTCACTAGGTTTTGCTGAAAAAAAATTCTAAAGGAAGACCTAGTCCTTCTCTGCCTAACTGAGTTCAAGAACGAAAAACGGGTGGGAAGATAGTTTAACTTAAATTTTTTGAAAGTAAATATAATCAGATTCCGTGGTTGTGCGGTTGTAAAAAGCTATTAAAGTTGTTTTGTTGGCCATGTTTATTGTTTTCCGTTCATAAAAATGTATGGAATAAGAATGGAGTAATAGATTTAAATAATTTGGGGAATGTACTATGTAAACGTCATCAACAAACTAAAAAACACACAGCAGCTTCTGTTAATCTTAAACAGTTCAATAGAATAGAATTTTCTTTAAGCAAAGCCTATAAAGAAAATATAGAACTACATAATAATAAAGTTAGGAGAAATCGTTATGTTATTAGAAAATTGATAGACATTGTATGTTTTCGTGCTCTGCAGGAATTGCCATTTCTTGGACATAATGAATCTGAAAATTCGGCAAATGGAGGTCATTATAGATGATGTCCGATTACAACTGCACCTAAAAACTTTTACAGTTTTTAGTGGAGAAACTTCAGCAATTCAAAATGATCTAAAATCAAGGCTTGTAGTGAACAGTTGATGAAAATTATTTAAAAAAAGTTTCAAAAGCGACATTTTTAGCTATTAATGTTGATGAAACTACAGACATTACAAAAAAATCTCAACTTTCTACTGTTTTCCAGTATGTGGTGTAAGTGGTGCGGTTCAGGAAAGGTTTATTAGATTCTTAGACGTTGGTGGTGATCGAACAGCTGAATATATATCAAAATGAGTGTTTGGACCATTTAGATGAATCTAATTGTAGTGACAAGTTAGTGGCCCAAACATATGATAGTGCATCTGTCAATACAGGACAACATAGTTATCTTGCCACTAAAGTTAAATTGAAATGCCTACAAGCACTATTAACCATATGTTATGCACACAAATTAAATTTAGTTTTACAAAATTCTGTAAAAAACCGTAAATAGCGTAAGGTATATTCTATGACCTTGTCCGGCTTTGCATCTTTTTTTTCAAACTAATCGAAAAGATCCTATGTTCTTGATAAAATTGTGAAGTCGTTTCCCTTCAGTTGCTCCTACTAAATGGCAGTATAATAATCAGCTTGTTGAAATAGTTTATCGCCATAAGAATGAGCTTACTGAATTATTTGATTTTATTTTGGGAAATGATACTATGCTTGATGCCGAGTCGCAGTATTGTGCAAAAGGTTTTCACAGAAACCTTTGTGATTTTGAATTTAATTTGCTTTTGGAATTATTTCATTTAGTGCTGCCTAAAGCAGATATCTCATTTAAAATTCTACCAAAAAAAAAAAATGTGACATTATGTATTGCAATAGTGAAATACAGAATTTTAAGAGTTATCTAGTTCGGTTGCGTGATGATTTTAGAAGTTTCTGGATAAAAATGAAAGATTTTAAAATGAACCGTAAGGTGGTAGATACGCCTAAATGAATTAAAATTGACAATAATCAAGAAGATCTTTATCGGCATATCTTTGCTTTGAAATCTTAGACAACTCAATTGTGCACGTCGAAGATCGTTTTTCCGATTTCTGTAAATTAAAGTTTTTCAGCCTCTTGCAATTTAATAAATTTGACAATTCTCGAAAATTCCCGTTAAAATTGCTCAAAAGCCTGATGGATTTTCCATATGACCAATATTTGAATGAGACGGGTTTAAACAGCGAGTTATTCTATGTATATGATTCTCCATCTTTTAAACAGGACTCCGTTTCAAAATTAAACGATTACTTGGTATCAAGTGACTTAAATGAAACTGTGCCGAAATTAGCAAAACTAGAAAATCTTTTTCTCACGATTCTGGCGACAAGTGTTTCAGCAGAATGAAGTTTTTCGGCATTGAAACATATTAAGTCGTACAATAGAAACACAACATCACAAGATCGTCTTTGTAGCGTGGCATTAATATCAATTGAAAAAAAAAATATTTCGAGCGTTAAAGAAAACCCCCCAAGTTTTATGATTCTGTCATAGATATCTTCATGGCAAAAAAGGATAGAAGGATCAACCTGACATACAAGTAAATAAATTTAATTATGGTAAGTCAGTTCTCCTTTGAGTTATCAATTGAATTCTTTACATTATTATTAAGTAACCTTAAATGGTAGTAATTATGATATTTATGATTTTTTTTTGTTGTGTGGCATTAGTGGCATACATGAATTCTTTTTCCTACAGTATAGGTTCGCCCTACACTGTTTGTGATCTAGGAATTGCCACTAGAATCAAAAACACTTTCCTCAAAATTAAAAGAAATATATGTAAAACTATATTAATGCCGAGAGTTATACAATACTTTAAAGAAATTTACTCAATTAATTTCTATAGAAAATGTTGTTATGAAAGTATCTAACCTACCATGCGTGTTAGTTGGTTGTCCATTTGACAGTTAGTTACCAGTACAATCAATCAAGGGGAATTAATTAAATGAACGATCAACTAAGTATTACTCTCCTAATATGTGTATAGTTAAAGGAAATTATAATCCTCATCAAAATAATTATACTTCAACTCGAAAATTTTCGTATTACCTTAATGTCTAAATGGGCTAAGTCTTTTTGATGCAACCATCCCAATGCTAACATTAACTGTTGACTGTATTTCCTAACTTCTTCCTCTGCATAAGATTCCTTTTGGCAAATATACGAAAACAATAATGGTCCCTTAACCCTGCAATGAAAACACAATAAATACAACAAATATACATATTTGGAGGATTCAGTCAAAGTTAATGCCTACAAATAACTTAAGTACAAAACACACGAATTAATTAGTGTTTCTTAAACTATTTTTAAAGAGAGGTCACTTGCACTGATTAGTATATGTTGGGCGACTATACCAACAACATATTAAAATTAGCAGGGATATTTTTACTTAAAAAAATTTTATAATTTAAAACGTAAAGACCATAATAAAATTAATAAGGCAATAAACTAGTCTTCTCCTTGTTCTGTAACCCGTTTTCATTAAGCAGTATATTGTATTTTTTTGAACTACCTATACATTTTAACAGATTTCGATTTAGCAAAAAATACTTGTAAAATTCGGGACATTAAATGTTGAAAAAAAATTAACAAGGTTTTTGAAATTTCCTACAGTAAACTAATTTTTTCCACTGAGCAGTGATAAGTAACGAGCCTTTTATTTTGTGCATGTTATGTTTGGCAAAGGCAACAAAAATTGAGCTAAATCCTTTAGTTCATTAAAACAAATGCTGCTGGTTAAATTTTGAAAAAATAATTCATTTTCACTAGTATTTAAAATAAAAAAAGATTGTTCTGTTTCGCACAAGAATTTTTAAACTGCAAAATTGGTCAAATAATATGACATTGTTGATATAACAAATAGGTTATAGAAATAGTAGGGGAAGAAGAATATATGTAGGAAAAAAATAGTAGACATAGAAGGGCAGAATACGTTCTAAGGCATTTTTGGGGAATAGTATGTGATATATTACAAGCAGAGATAGGAAAAAGAAGGTAGATGTAGACCTAGATCAGATAGTGATAGATGCAGACTGTGCAAATTTCAGGGAAATGTGTAGGTTAGTTCAGAATAGGAAACAATGATGCGTCTAACCAGTTCCAGGACTGAAGACCTAATGATGATGTTGATATTCACATCTTCATCTCTAAGAATAAGCAAGCTTCATGTAGAAGTCTAAAAACGATTCTATACAAGATTTTCTTCAAAATAATTATGAAATTTATATAATCTAATATCTGATAATTATAGTAAGTTTTCTTAGTGTTGTCTGAGCGGAGTTTAGTAGCTTTTTGTAGTGCTGTTAGTGAGGGTCTATGGTTGCAAAAACTATTGTTAGATCTAAATGTGAATGTACGAAATGTAACTTATTTAGAAGACAATTAAGGTTGCATTGCATTGCTTAAATGTTCAGCAAATAATCGTAGGGTTAAACATTTAGATGTAAAATATAATTTTGTTCATGATCTTTTGGAAAAGAACCATATTCTACTTAAATATTTAGACACAACCATGCAGCAAGCAGATATTTTAACAAAAGGTTTGCAATATGCTTCTTTTACAAGATTGAGATTTGCTTTAGGTCTAAGTGGTTTTAGCAAAGGGGGATGTTAAGTGATATGCTAAAATTGTATGTTATTTAGTCTAAGAGTGTTAGATTAAGTTATTGTGAGTAGGACACTCGGCATTTTTAGGAAGACTAAATTTTTTTGCGGATGTCTAAAATCCGCCATTGTTTTGTTGGCATATCCATAGAATAATAATACAGTCATGTTAGCATAGTGTACTATTTTCTATGGTATATTCTTCAACCTCCCTTTAATTTATTGTACCGTTCTTGTTCTTTATTGTAATATCACTCCAATAGGTTCCTTTATTATGTTATGGTCTAAATTATGCAGTTTTGCATACAATAATCAATTTAAATATTTAAAGCAATTTCTAACCCAACGTTTTTAAATTTTTGTTTAATGTAAATATAAATTACTCACGTGCTACAAATGTGCTAAATAAATAAATTAACAGTAAGATTAGTACTACAATAGTGTTTAATTTGTCGTATTTAGACGATTAAACTAGTGCCTACAAATAGAAATTAAGCTAGTACTTGTGTAATCAAGTCTGTAAATATTTGTGATTATGAAGAATAATTATTAGACTCGTATTTATTGGAAATAAAGTCCAAAGGATAACAGAGAATTCGTTACAATATTATCTACTACGCACTAGGTAAATATTTATAGTAATTTCTGTGACTCGCAAAACTAGTATCATAATAAAAGCTTTTGAAGATACAGTTTATTAGTCTCTTGTATTTCTTTCTCCGAGTATATTGTAAAAACATTATGTGCAACACACTATTTCCAGTTAATGTAATATTTTATGAAATCTAAGAATTGTAAATAAAATGTATATCAATTGATCAATCAGTGCAATTGTCACCTGCAATTTTGAAATTAGCATTTCAATAATTAACATTTACAGTAGGAAACTTGAAATGTTTTATGTTATAAGAATTTTAAAAAGCATTACAATTTTTATTTTAACAATTATTTAAAGTATAATATTTTGTTCAATACTTACAATGCTAACACAATAGTGTCAACCCCTGGTACTGGTGCATTATCAAATAACGCCATGGCATGTATAATATTCGGATGTTGCATTCCTGCTAATAATGTATATTCTGCTTGTGTTACATTATGAGACTGTTTTCGCCTTAACACCTCCTTAAGAGCAACCTCTTGTCCAGTCCCTCGATCTTTAGCTATATGAACTGTAGAAAATCTGCCTCTACCAATTTCTTCTAATTCTATGTATCGCCTTTTAAACTGCTCTTGTTGCCATCTAATATTATCGGCAACGGGTAAAGTTACAGCAGCACTCGGTAAACCCACCAACTTATTTTGTGCTGCTATTATTCTAAAGCTGTAAGTTTCACCTGGTGTTAAATGATCTATTGTGTGGTTAAGACCATCGATAATTTGATAGTTATTGGGAGATAACCATTCACCACTACCCAACTTACAATATTCGACTAAAAATTGATCATAACAATCACTGTCCCACTCTAAAAACACGCTACAGCATGATAAAACTTCTATTCTAGGTTCATGTAATGGTGGTAATGAGTCCGTAACTGTTAAAACAGCAGCGCATTGGGTTGAACCAACTTCATTCGAAACTGTACACAGATAGGTCCCAGAGTCTGATAAACGCACATTATTTATTCCTAGAGAAAATAAGTCATCATCATTCTTATGGATTATGAACCTTCCACTATTGCTCATAAAACATGGATCTGGTTCTGTTTTTCGCCAAGTTACTTTAATACTACCCCCGCACTGTTTCACTTTGCATTTAAATATAGCTTTTGAGCCACACTGTAAAGTCATATTTTTAATTTTATCTACAAACTCAGGACACGATACTTCAGTTATTGCATGTTCTGAATTAGCGTTAGTATCTAATGAGCGACGACCATGAGTTGTAAAACTTGATTTACGAAATCGAAATGACCATGGTTTTCGATTGTGA
Organism: Platerodrilus igneus; assembly: GCA_036346225.1. Lineage (NCBI taxonomy): Eukaryota > Metazoa > Arthropoda > Insecta > Coleoptera > Lycidae > Platerodrilus > Platerodrilus igneus. The sequence goes on along the minus strand of JARFIW010000672.1, from coordinate 4,706,368 downwards.
GTAGTTAGAACATGTGCAGGTAGCCATAGTTCTTCCAAATGCGAATGAGTACGTACAAGATATCCATGAACACTGTCATAGCGAACGATGCTCACTACGTCTCCAAGTGATAATGCGGGCCATTCACAGATAAGACGAGCAAGTGTTCCTGCAGCCATTACAGTCGGGTCACACTGAAAAATTAAAAATTAGTGCACCATACTACAAATAATAATATGATAGTGTGTTATGCAAGCATTGTTAAAATACAAGTTTCTTTAAATAACAATTTGCAAATGACATACACGACATTTAAAACACTTACTCTTATAAACATTAAACAATAAAAATAAATGGCATATAATAAATGTGATGACAACAAGATTGCGTTAAAAGAAAGCTACAGTACTTACAGACTGCATCTAAGGAACATATATGCTGGAGAATTAAATTTTGCAGTGGTCTAATTAAGTAAACTTCTTTCATAATAACTTTAGTAAAGGCCACTTTTCAGCATACGGTGATATCATAAATGCAGATGAGTATTTAAAACCGTTATCTGATACTTAACACAATATTTTAACATGTAGACAATTTTATGTTTTCCTAATTATAAAAAAAACGTAGAATAGTAAAAGCTTTGAGCTTTTTAACAAGCTGCACGGTTAACATTATTTATAGACATCAAAAGTGAAACTACGGGCCAATTTAAAAAATATTGTAATATTTCATTCTTTAGTAATTATTAAGTTATTGTTTAAAAACCTTTAAAAACTAACTTATTTTGTTCATTATTTAATAGTAAATAAAGTTATCCCAATCTTTTGCTAATTGGAGGGTTAGCCAAGGTAAGCACATAGTCAAAAAATAAATTACATATAAACGAAAAATTTTTTATGAAAATACTGGCAGTTTTCCTTAGCCCTTCATTAGTTGGACTATGAGCATTTCGCCCACATAGTTTTTCTGGGTATTGTAAAATAACGCTTCTTGAACATACGACAATCAGTTTTTATGTAGCTGATTTTTTACCTTTCCTCTATCTGCTATTTCAAAACAATTACCATAAGAGTGATTTATTTCTTATTTGCACCCACTTTATTATGTGCAGTTTCTGCATTTGAATGTTTGTTAGCGATTTCGACTGCCCTTCAATTCAACCAGTTGCTTAATTAATTATCTCAAGTTGTGTTAAATTCTTCAAATTATAATTTAAAACACTTAAATCTATCCGATTTTATTATGGCATTAAAAATGTGGGGTTTCTGTTATCAAACAGCATTCGCATTCTTAAATGTTTCCAGCAAGTTTATGTACAGTACTATACTTTCGGTGCGGGAGGTTAGGCAACTCATCCCACACATCTTCCTAATTTCACAAGGTTGGTTATATATATTTTTATCTCATTGCAGACACGTTGACATACATTTGTGTAGTTGAGAATGCTAGAACCGCTTTTCCATAGGTTGGTCATAGTGTTGCTTGTTAAAAATTAAATAATATGTGTTGATGTACGAGTTTACCGAAAAACTCTCCAAGAGAAGTAAATAACATTCATGTGATTTGATTATCTACAAATAGATGATTTCGAGAGAAGTCATGATTTGAATGCTTCATATTATGATGATACCTGCCTTCCTTGCTTGAACAAAAAATAGAATTGCTTTATGTTATAAAAATGAATGTTGTTGCGAGCTGTAGTTCGTTCTAAGTTTATAATGGTACGATACGGGTTATTGTGCGTGACTATTATTTTTGATGATACAAGTAATGCAGCTTATGCCATTCCAAATATTAAAACGCTTGTTTATGTTTTTCAAGATGGATTTCCATCCTATAACTTGTCATGGCCAGAATTACGAAATACTTCTAATGAAATTCACATACATACCTTAAATGCAATCGTATCAGTTTACATGCGTACAAATACAGTATTGAACTTTTACAATTTTTACAAGCAATTATTTTGGCATACTCTAATACCGGTTTAAATATAGTTAACGTGATTGCGAGTAAATGTGAATATCGCTACATATAAATTAACCGATTATATAATCACAGACTATTTGTTCTTAATTCTTCTTGGGTATTAAACCACTCAGAGTTTTTAAAATTGTCTTTATTTACGTTTCGATCCATGACCTAGGATCGTTGTCAAAATAATAAAAAATTTTGAAAGTTTGACATTTATGACACAAATTGACAACGATCCTAGGTCATGGATCGAAACGTAAATAAAGACAATTATAAAAACTCTGAGTGGTTTAATACCCAAGAAGAATTAAGAAGAATACAAAACAAACCACAACAAACATACAGGGAGTATTTACAGACTATTTGATTTTATTAATGGCTTAGAGTCAAGAGAATTGTTTTCTCCAGAGCTACAAATTTTAAATCTGTCCTTGTACACCTCATCGTTCATGGTTTCAAAACAATGGGGAGAATATGTGCGACCATTTGGTAGGAGATGGCGGTGTTGGTTTTATTGAATTCCTTTGATGATAATTCCACTGTTGAACTATTTTTCAGGGAATAATAAAGGACATCGGAAAGTGCACCTTTTGCACGCATCACTCCACCAGTGTATGTATATATTTTAAATAAATTTAGTTAAAAAATCAACATATATATTGCTGTGATAAGGGGTTGTTTAGGGGTGTATTGAGTAGTAAGGGTCGCGTAGTAACTGTAAATATAAAGGGGAATCAGAAAACTGCATCTATTTAGCAGGAAAATAAATAATTCGCACATTATGTAAATAGCAAGCATGTAACACCCTGTAGATGGACCGTAATTAACTTTAATGAATGCCAGCAAGCATATCTTCCCATAATAGAATGCGTATTCAGAGAAATAATCATACATGTAATTCAACTACGTTGAGAAGTGTTCAACAAGTTTATAAAACAGATACGCAGAAGACAAGATAAAACCCAGTAAATCTTCATGCAATTACGCTTGTAAGAAAGAAAGAACAATAAGCGCTTTGATAAGAAAACGCACTTTCAAAGATGAGTTTAAATAAATACATAAACGAAAACAGCACTTGTGTTACATCATTTATTTTGTACAATTCTCCAAAAGCTTTATCTACACAAAACAACAAGCATAAGCTAAAATCCAGCAACGATAACAACAACAAGGCGATCAAAGATCGTAAAACAATAGTAAATAATAGCATGATACGGAACTCCAAAATAGTTTCATCAGAAATCAGCTTGAAAATATACTAGGAATGTCCAGAACTGCAAGGCTGTTTGGAAAACCAATCAAAATGTAGAGAGCAAAAGCTATATAACGCCCAGAGGTGATAAGAAACAGTCAGTCTCAATTTGAAGCACGTCAAATCTACAATACTCTTAATCAAATATTTACGCGTCAGATAAATAAATTTTATATTACAGTGAAAAATAGTGTTGTGCAAGAATTGCGTTAAGAATATACGAAACAGCTTTTGCCGTTTTTGAAGAAAACGTGAGTAGAAATTGGTTAATTAATTTAAATTAAATGTTTATAATGATATAGGGCTTCTAGTCCAATTCTAGTCCACTTCTAATTCACAATCCTAAGTCTGGTATTCACAAATTCTAATTCACGACGATAATTGGAATAATTCTAAATTCATAATACTAAGAAACATACAAATTCCAAGTAGTATTTAAGTGAAGAGGTCCAAAGCGTATCCAGAGAAAAAGCATGAGATGAATTTTGGAAACAAGGAGCAACCGTACTGAATTATTGGTTCAAACATACGTTAAGGAGTGCAAAGCATAGCATTGGTTTTCGATTGAAGATAATAAGGAGTTGTTGATTCACAACACAAAACAACTCATCAGAAGATCGCAGGTCAGGGCTACCTAGTTTTAAGAAATCTTTTCAAATTTAAATTTTAACACTGAATATATTAATTTTCTCTAAAGCTTGTAAGGAGTCAACAAGAATATTGAATACATTGAAACTTACGTAATAATCATAAAAGGGTCTTGAACGTTCCAGATTTTTTTGTAAAAGGTGTCGTTTTTGGTGACTTTAAATTAAATTAAAAGGATATAAATTTAGGGATAAATGATCCATATAATATTAATTGATTGAAGGGTGTATTTAAATGATTACAAAAATTGTGAAGTGTTAATGTTATTTCCTTTCATTATATGAATATTGATTGCCTTCGTTTTATCAATTTACACAAGTAAGAGTTAAAGGGGTAAATGAAAATTGATCATCGTAACGTTGTGCACTCTGTGTAAATTAAAAAGAGCTAGCCGTGGCATAATAAAATTAGAAGATTTGAGAAAACACACAGCGGTGGCGTTCAGCTGGACGTTTATCACATCGACGTACAGCGTTATATATATATATATATATATATATATATATATAGAACATACATATATATATATATATATATATATATATATATAGTATTAAGAAACCAGTAGTATGAATAAATTCTGAGGTAAAACTTTTCACTGTAAGCTCAAAGGTATTTGGTAGAAGTGCTACAATTACCCCTAAAGTATTATATTTGCTTTCATAGAACCCATTTCACATTAATAAAAGTTAGCTAGTGGACTTGTACATCACTCTGCCTCATGTAGAGTAAAATTAATTCAGAAATGTAATGTCGATTCAGCAAACACCATGCTGCATAATAGAAAAAGTCTATGAAACATATATATTCATTAATCAAACTAAAATCTAGCTATTTTTATAAAAAAAATCATTTTCGTTTCTTCAGCTTGAAAGTCTACCTAACTGTATATACTACATTTCATACATTTTATTTCGTACCTATACAATTCTTTCAATTGTAGCTAAAATATCCTTACTATCACTCATTCAAAATAAGGCATACTATTCAATATACTTTAAGGGTTTTTTTAAAAATATTTTGAACAACTAAAAGGCAAAAAATTAATATCGGTAGGTACTGTGTTATTAAAAGATGGAAATTTACCACCTTCTAGCCAATCCTTTGAGGTTTGAATTAACTAGCTTATATTTGCAACAAAATTAATGGAAAACTGAACATGCAACAAAAAGCAGAAGCTATTTGAAACCTACCACAAAATTCCAAAATATTGGTTATAAATCAATGTCTTTAAATTGCCATATATGATATTCAGCAAATATACTTTCTTTCTATACATTTTGTTTAGCACAGAGTAGTTACCTACAGAAACACAAATTACAGACATTTCCCTTAAATTTATCCTAGTGAACCATGCTGAGTCATATGTAGCTTTAAGTAGTTCCAACTATACCAGTTATGTCCATCATCCCCATGATCAAACTTGAATAATTATTATTATCACCTTTAAACTTACTGATATTCCCAAAATCACAAGTCAATAGTATATTAACAATCATCAAGTGATTTTTGCAAAATGTGCAATCACAAATTGAAAGAATTTATTAAAAATTCCATAAATAATGTACCATTTCAGAGATTTTTTAATACATTCCGTAGAACTAAGTAGCATATCTATTTTGTTCACAGAGCCTATTTTGATTGTAATTTATAACACTGATTGGCTTTAGAACAGTTTGACTGCCATGCATAACTTTTCCAATAGACAGTATATAATTCTTATGCATAGCTGAAAGCAAGTTCATAACCCACCTATCTTTTCACTCATAACTATTATATTTTTCGTATGTGCTGATGTTCTTTCACATTTTCATCCAGGTTCTTCCAGTTTTGGCACTTCTCTGTGATTTTTTTAACAGTGTCACAAATATTAGTTTTACGTGTATGCAAATCCTTAGCTAAAATTGGACTTGTATACCAATTGTCTATGTATAGGTTGTGGCCTTTTCCTAAATATCATTACATAAGTTGTAACCACTATAGCACCAGAAATTCATATGTTCGGATCTGCTTCTATAATTCGTGTATTGGAACCCATATGGATAACAAAATCTAACACATAGTCTGTTTCGACATCTGCAAGAATAAATAACTTTACTCCAAATCTATGTCTATGTCTTTTAGTTCTAATATATTGGTTGAATGAAAGCATACCCTTATATAAAGTCAGGAATTTGTCAATACATAAATTCTCAAATAAAGTAAAATGTTGACGAAAACTGGATTTGAATTCTTCAAGCACCATATCTAATTTATACAACCTATTGTCTGGCTGAGGTTCATCACTATAACAAAAATGTAACAAACGCAGTAGTAGTAAATATCTATCCCTAGACATTGTCTTAGGAAAAATCGGCGTATTTATTAATGAATCTTTCAACCAACACTTGTTCAACTTGAGTTTCTTGTTTCTTCAAGCAAGCAATGTCATCCCAATAAAAAATATATTTTCTCACAGTCTGTTTCTACCCATTTATGGAGTTGCGGATGCAATTGCTTATTATTATGTTTCGTAACAAAGTTAAAATATCTTTGTTTCAGCAACTACTTTATATTTATATTTAAGTTGTTGGAAAAATATAATTCAAAGTAGTTCAGAATTGACAAATTTGTGTGAATTGCAACATTTCCGGCATGAAAACCCTTAGTTGAGTCATCAAATGTATAAATTGAAGGTTCAAATTGTGCATTCATTGTTTATTTGAAATTATGAGTGACTTATTTACAGATGTAGAAGCAGTTAGATGTGCATTATATACAACAAATAGTTCTTCGTCCTCATCACTTGTATAGCAACTTGTTTTCTATATCTTCTACATCCTAATCCCCAGAGTCTGGATATTTGTAATTAGCTCTGGTACTTCTCAGCTTCCGTATCAGTCAAACTGACATATCTTGCCATTTCAAGAATTATACCGATGCACTATTTAGAAACGAAAACGACATTTGCAACACGAGAATCTGGACATGACTAAATCTATAAATCAGGAATTATCTTCGCAGATGTACTTTGTATAATGAATGTATTATTGTAAACTGTTCCGTTATGTCAAACCTAGTTTTGAATTAGTAGAATAATTTTGTTAAATAACAATTTATTTCAACAGTTGTTGCTTGCCCATTGTATTTGCAAGATGCCTTTTACGAAAATAAGCTAATGATAGTGTTGCAGTAATTGAACAATCTGTCAGTGAATTAATAAAAGATGATAAAGTTAGAAAGAAAAGTTTGGAATCCCTGAAGAAAAAATTCCAAGAATATGATAAAGTTATTGCGGCAGAACATTGCTTTAAATAAAAAGTTGTGAATTTAAAAAATTATATCAGTAGAACCTAAATTCGGATTTTTGGAAAAAAGATGAACATGTGGAAATGACGTATTGTTCTATATTGCTAATCACCAGGATTTGTAAAAAATATGCTACAATCTATCAAAGATATTATGTGGAAGGCTATTAAATATTTAGCTAACGAAATTTAAATCGCTTGATAAAATTTAAGAATCTAATATACTTGATTTATGTTCATCATGTGTGATTGTTTTAAAAAATTTGTTTATACCTAGAGTAAACCCGTTAACTGAAGTTTTGAAGTTTTTTGAATTGCTCCATATATGTATATTAAATAGGAGTCGGTGACATAACAGGTTGTGTCTTAGTGTTACATACTCTTATACGGTATTAATTACGTAATTTTTTCTTTTAACACGCCCAAGTTAAAATATATATATTGATGCAAAATTGTAGTATAGCGCACCTCAATATTAGATCTCTGTTTACATTTTAATGAGTTTAGGAACAGATTGTTATTAAATCATTTCGTTGTAATAGGCGTTTTGGAAACTTGGATGAATGATTTGCATATCACCAGTCAAAATATCTATGGATGGGTATGAAGTTATTAGATACAACAGAAATAAAAATGAATATATTGTCCCACATTGTTGTACTGGTACATTAGTAAATACGTTGACCATTACTATGTTTAAAAAAATTTTTCCCAGCAACTAATACACTGTCAAAAAAACCTGCAGTTTTCTGATAATCCATGACTCAATAGCTACTGTCCCTATTAAAATCAAATTTTTAACTTTGGAAGTGTAGGAGAACAGGAGGCGGAACGGTTTTTTTTGGCACATTTTGAGCTATATCATGAAGACTACTGGACGGAAAATTATTAAAAAAATATTTTTAGAAGCCTTTTAGAATCCTCTTTCAAATGAGACCTTACACGATATATTTATTAAGACTTTTTTCTTTTGACCGAATTAACCCCTGCTATTTTAATCTAAAAATATTTTTTTTCTATTTTCTGACCTTCGATATATGTGCGCGCCATAAAGACCTAGCATTATGCCAAATTTCAAATTCCTACGTTACATAGTTTTCGAGAAAAACCTCTGTGACAAACAGACGGAGGACACAAGAGTAATCTTATAAAGGTTCCGTTATACCTTATAAGGTATGGAACCCTAAAAATGAGGAAGTGTAATAGCAATTTATATAAAAACAAATATTAATTTTGTAATATGGCCGCCAAGTAAAAATATTGAACAACTATGGATTAAATTCAAGCTAAACCAACGAAGAATTACATTTGACACTGTGTATAACCTCCATCTAAATTATTACAAACACTTTTTTGACTCTCTTAAAAGTTCAATTATAGATATTAGCATGCGAGTAGACTCTGTATTCTGCGTTGGTGACACTAACCTTGATTTTCTTCGCTTGGATACGTTAGAATCAAAATATGTTCGTAAGGTTTTGAAAACTTTTGGACTCGAACAAATTATAAATCAACCTACTAGATATACAGATAGCACTGCAACTCTATTAGATTATATACTATGTAGCAAGCTGAAACTAGATATAGCAAGTGGAGTTCTGCCTTGTATTTGTTCAGACTACAAATTAGTCTTTTGTACTTTGGATGTCCCACCCGTAATAGTAAATATTACTTTCAAAACTTATATAGATTTCAAAAGTTTTAGGTATGCGGAATTCAAACAGTACTTGCAATCTATCCCATGGGGTATAATTTATGATTTAAATGATATAAGTAGTAAAATCGAATCCTAACAAGTAACATATTGGTTCTTATAAATATGCAAGCACCCCTTGTTGAACAAAAAATAACTAGATGTCACTCACTGTGACTTAGGCCACATCTTTGCCAAACAAAGTTCGAGATCCAACATTTGTTCGATTCAAAAAGGATAAGGAAAAAGTTTATGGGATAATTAAAAGCAACTTAGAAATCTAGTAAATGTCGCTGTAAAAAACATTTGTGCAAATGCTTCTGGTTTGAAATAAAAATGATTTTTAATACAAATAATGTACAGAACTTATCTAATAATCTTAATAATGTTCAACAAATAAACAACCACTTTCTAGATTCAATATCTACTATAATCCCAAATAAAGAAGTCACGACTTTTATCAAAATAACCTACATCCTAAAGCACAATAATTTTTTCAGTTTCATACCGTCACAGAGGAAGAAATATTTCATGTAATAAAAAGCATTGCGAGTACTGCAACAGGAAATGACAGCATAAATATACTAACTATTAAACGTTATATTCCTATTCTTTTGCCATTTATAACACATGTGATAAACCAGTGCATTCTTAAGTCTGTGTTCCGCAAAAATGAAAAATAGCATGCGTTATGCCTGCCCCAATAAATTCTAATCAACAAACTTTGTCAGATTTAAGACCTATCAGTATTCTTCCTAAGTTGTCTTTTAGAAAAACAGCTTCGTTTATACTTACAAACTTTTAATATACTATCGGTTACTCAATTTGGTTTTAGACCTAATCACAACTACAGAATGGCAATACTAAATATTACTGCTTACATAATTCGTACAAGTGATAATAAAAAAATTACGTCTTCTTCTACTAGTCTTCAGTAAAGCATTTGATACCGCGAATCACATCATTCTTGTCACTATTATGCATTACATCAGTTTGCTTCTTGAAGGCTGTGCATATATTGAAAGTTATCTGAATTTAAAAAATCAAGTCGTTTGAATTGGTAGAGAACTGTCCAGTTTTCAAATGGTAGCCTCTGGTCTACCACAAGGCTCCATTTTAGGTCCTTAGTTGTTCATAGTACACACTGTATAGAAAGCACTTTACTGTCATGTCAGCTACACATGAATGCTGATGCCACCCAAATACATATGCATTTAACAAATGTGGTGGAATTTTGTAAAAATCATAGTTTAAAAATTAATCCTAGCAAATCCGTGGTTATAATATTGGGAAATGCAAATGATCAGTATAATGTCTCTAACATGCTACATTTAAATATTAAAAAGGAGTTGTCCAAATCAGATGCTGGTAAGCTACTGAGATTAACTATAAATACGAATCTAAGATACATAGAGCACATTACCTAAGTGTCTCAAAGCAACTTAAGGAAGTTTAAGAATTTTGTATCAAAATCCTGACATTCTGAGTATATCCACCGAGACCATTCTTTGTAAATCATTGGTCATATCATGCTTAGATTATGCAGATGTCGTATATGGCCTGTGTTGAACATCTGTTAATAATAGTATGATTTGGAAATTGCAAAATTTTCGTCTCATTCGGAAACTGCAGAATTTTCGTCTCAGGTTAATTTTTGACTTAAGTAAGTATGCCTAAATTAGTTGCACAACAACTGAAGTTAAATAGTTAAAAATATCTTATAGAGACACTTGCATGTTGTAACCCTTTATCATAAGATTGTAAAACATAAGGTTCCTCGATATTTGTACAAAAAGATTACTTTCCAGACAGGCGGTCACAATATAAATATACGTAATAAGATAACTCTCACACCACTCTCTCATTCTACAGAGCTTTTTAAATGCCCGTTTTCTTATAATATAATGAAATTGTATAATTCTGTAGTGGACAATTGTAAGCACTAATGATCCAAATACGTCGCAAGCGCATTTTTTCACTTTTTTCACCACTTTTTTCATTTTTCACTATTTTCGTTATTTTGTTTATAAATGTAATGATTGTTTAAACAATCATGCTTAGTATTGTAAATATAAGGTAATTATTTTTACGACAAATGTATATGCGTTTTAGTAAATTGTGCATTCGCAAATTTGGGTTACATGGAAAAGCATCTACTGTTGTATTGCTACGAAGATGGACTTCACCCATTGACTTAATATTATTTTATTTACTTATAATAGTTTAATTTTATTTTTTGTCAATATACACCTATAATAATAATAATATCTTGTGATTTACACGTACATATATGCAACTTTAAAATAAAGTAGGCGAGCTTCTTGTACGTATATTTACAGAAGACGTGCAGATTTTTGAAATTACTAGACGTGTATTTATAGAAATAGCATTTTATGTGTGTCTTTTGAAAACGTATATTTACGGACATGGCAGTTAAATTGTTAAACCATCGTATTTTCAAGTACAAGGTGAAAGTAGACAGAACATTGTATGATTATCTTAAAGAATCTTGAAGAAATTAAGAATATAGATCCTTTTCTTACCGATGAAGTAATATTTTGTAACACCGCAATGAATATTCTTATGTTAATGCAATTTATAGTTGTGGTTTATTCAATTTGTATAAGTGTAGAACAATAATATATCAAATATGCATAAAATCAATTGTAAATAACCCATATAGCTGGTTTAATGTTTTAACCTAAAATCAGCAACAACATTGTGAAATTTCACAACAGGAATAAATATATGTACACCCCTATAGTAAAATTGCATAAAATAAATGCACTTTCAAAAAAGAGTAAAAAGGGTTAAAATATATACAATAACATATCATCACATAAACAAATACTAAATGCTAATACAAACAAAGCATGCAAACTAAGCACAACTAAGCATAAGCATTAATAATTTGTGCTCACCATAATCTAATAAAGTTTAATTGTTCCACCATTCCATTTCAAATTACCATATAATACACCTAAATAATTGAACTATAAATTAAAACCATTCTATTTTATATTTACATTAATTCTAGATCACAGACTGCTTAAATTAGTAGTTCTAAATTGTCATTGGTTGTAAGCGACTACGTTACCTAAAGAGAAAAAGAAAAATATCTTTTAGAGCATGCACTAATAATAGTTCTATCTAATAAAGCTAAGTACATTCTTTAAGCTTATGTATTAGCGCTATATTAAGTATCTAATCATAAGCAATTTACAATGTAAAACTTCACTGCTGTCATAACATTTTTCAGGCAAAATAGAATTAGTAAAATTTGAATACGTAATTTTCTATAAGCCATACTACTCATATTTTGTAATCGAAGCTCCATATATATGTTGTATAAATGGACTTCAAACATCATTTCCCACATAAAACAAACCTGACATATTTACAAAAAAAAAAGTTAATACAGCAAAAAGCAAGGCAATGGCTTTATTAAAATGAAATATGCAAAACAAACAGCATTCATACACAGCATAATTGTAATAGCTGTTTTATTATTTAAACTACTGTTGTTATGCACAGCACAATAAGTCTAACTAGTTTAGTAAAGCACACCTATAATTTGGCAACATTGTAGAAAGTTAAGAAATTTTACCTTTTTAGTAAAAATCAGTGTTTATAGCGGTAACATTGATGTTTAAATTGTTTATTTTATTTGAGATTATTCCACTCACTGTCATTGAATTTTACATGATAGATAAAATTGAATGCTCCTTGCGTGAGTTAACCTATCTAAAATGCGTTCGCAAGTTACAAATTTTACTGGCAATGAAAATCAACATGTATTCAATACAATTGCAAAATATTCGCATATTATAGAAGATAAACAAAAAAAAAAACAGAATTTATGCAAGTTAAAATTATAAACTTGGGTAAATGTAGCGAATGATTTTATTTATGACTCTTTGTTTTAAAACGGTTTGGTTAGACGAAAACGTCTAAAAAAATATAAATCATCTAAGTCGGCAAAATAATCAGAACGGCTGCAAAATCGTCTTGGAAATCAGAAATCTATTACATTTAATATATCTAAATCATCATCAATAAATATTTCGTCTTCAATTTCCAACAATATAACGCAAAAAAGTCAGGTTTAAGATTTAAGCTGCCAAAGTTGGAGCTTATTTTAAAACTCGGTTAAACATACATTTCTGTTTGCTGCATATGAATTTTACGAATTAAACTGGCTTTAATGGTTAAGCAGGTTTAAACGTAAACAGTGCATTCGTCTCTAAGTGCCATTAAATATAGAGCAGCTATTTTCATCGTGGCTTTGTGTTGGCAAAGAAAAAATATATCCATAAAGAAATTTTAACCGACACTGGATATTATGAAAAGACAAGTTTCACACTTAGCAAAGCCATTTTAATTTTATGAAGAATAATTACCAATGCTAAACTATGCGGATGAAGGATACAAATGCTTTAAAACACCTGTTATTATTCCTAAATGATGCTAATAATGTATGTATAATTCAACCACTGTAACTCTCAAAAATCACCATAGCAAGTTTGTTTACACCTGAATACAATCGGGTGATTCTTTGTTTAACAATTTCTTTGGAGAAGTTCAAAAATAAAGATGCTGCAATACTCTAACCCTGGATGCCATCCAGCAAAAACGATAATAACAATTTCTTGATGTATTATGTGGCATATCCCAAACCTCTGTTAGTGTTGTGAGGTAGGATTTGTGTAGCTTGTGCGGAAATGTCTAGGCACTGTGGAGGAGTTTGGTTCGGTGGTGATCGCTGGGTGTAGGGCACTGCATTGAGTGGAGATAGCAGTGATGAGACGTGTGAATGGGCTAGAGGTGTTTTGGTGATGCTACTGACCGATGTTAGATAGGTGACAGCACTATCGCTCCGACTTCATCAGGGTAAGTGATAGCTATAAACAATTTGTATGGCCATTTTATATTTCTTAGATATTAAGTCTCTAGAATTTTGGCGCTTTGATACTGAAAGTACTGTTATAATCTTCGTTTGCATATTAATTTTCGTTTGTAATTAAAAGCCTACATAGAATCTTTACGTATTGATTATTATTACAATGCTTTTAATTAAGCACTTGCGACACCTACCCAACATTGTAACAGTTCTTTTATAAAAAAAATTCGCCGAATTAATTATTTTCAATTCTAAATACGCTTTCATATTCATAGTAAATTTTATTCCCAGATGGAAACAATAAACAATCAGTTATATCCTTTTAATTCTATTGCAAGGTTAAATTCTATACTTTGCTGCAATAACAAAGTATATGTTTCAGGTGCATTGCCCTAATTAAATATCTTGTGGTGAATACTTCAAGGTACTTGCTTAAAATAGCTGTTTAGCATTTGATATTGTAGGTAAATACTTTATTATTCTCAAAAATTTAAAGGTTTTCCAGGTTATTTAATAAACACCGCTAGTGGTTCGTTTTAGTTTTGTTAAACATACATCTTCTTTTACATAGCTCCGTGTAGATAGTGTTTTCCAGAACGAATCTTTCTTATGAACCGCCTTCATAGTTTTGTTACTCCTATTCCATTCTCCGAGATATTATTCATAATGTAGTCGCTGATGGTAAAGTTTAGTCTAAGAATTAAGACAGTACTTTAATGTGTTTTTTTAGCGCAAATACAAATTGAGGGAATCCTAATTTGTTTCATCCCATCAGAGCTATTGGTCTAAAGCAGCATGGGTTCTTGGAAACAAATGTACCATTGATGTCAATAAACTTTTATGGCTCCACCTAGTTAGTATCCTGCAACATTGCAGAGTAGTTTCATCCGGGTGATTATCCCCAACTAGCTATTATGGGTGAGTGATTTATTAATCAGTGAAACCGCTTGTATTAGACAACTTCCCCTAAGTTTGAGGCATCAACACACCCGTTAAATCAACTAGATATAAAAGTATCGTCTTTTCAGTTCATATGATTTTTCGTAAAACAGGAATTATAAATAGAATCTCAATTCTTTAGTTTCAGATATTTTGTTCAAAATTTGTAGCAATTAAAGCTTTCTTTTGTCATCCTCATTGGTGAGTGGCCGGACTAAAGAAGTTTTTAAAAAGATTTCTTTGTGTAATGATTTGCAACAAATTTGTCTTGTAAAAAGTAGAAAACCATTCAATATTCCTGTTCTATAATTTAAAATTTTGCGAATTTATTTTATGAAAAATCTGAAAATCAACATGCAAGTGATAAAATCATAATTGACTTAACAACTTTGTAAATACGTAAATTATTTAAAAATTCTATTTGGGTATTTAAAACCCAGAAACTTGTGATACTATTTGATGATATTATTGAATATGAATTTTACTGTGTTATTACGATAAAAAATATTTATAATTGTAAAATGAAATAAACGTGTCATTATGTTGGCAATTTTTTGTATCCTGTAATTGCATGTTAAAATATTTTTTGGGAAATGCATGTACATGCTTGAGATAAGACATCCTATATATTGTAACTCTATATTTATCCAAGAATTTTGATGAAGAATAAGAATTAATCAACACGAAAGGGTGTTCTGTATCTGTCCTTCAAAATTAAATTGTAAGTGTTAGATACAGTGGTGTCCAATTTAAAATTGCATTTTCTTCTATTCCACCAAGCAAATTCAGTCCTGACCCACCTTTAACTCTCCTTTGGGGCAACAGTCAAGTTAGCCAAAGGCATACCGATTTTTAGACTTTATATCTTAAAAATAGAGAACAGTAGCAAGATCAAGTAGTACTTTGGCGCCCAGCATAAAAGAATGCATTGTATAATAATTAAAATTATAACAAGGTATCAATACAAAATTGGTGTACAAAGTATACCAACAATCGCTAAATGTGTAGCGACAATGGAATTTAAACATAAGTAGGCCTATAATATGTTAGTATTTAGATTACAATAAACTGTGTTAAATTCAATCTTTATAACGTGCAGAGATGTGAATGTTTCTAGTGAAAAGATAACCGACACCTGTTAGCTTACTTGTGTGATCGGTCAATTGTAGATGTTGACAAGAGCAACGTCTAGTCTATTGTCGATTGCATGGAAAAAACCTTTCAAAATTCTAGATTACCAGTACCAACGAAGGGTAAAGAAACATGTCTTATGGTTGTTGTGAGCTCTTGAATATTGTTGAAAGGTGTTTAATGATTAATTACGATGTCTAAGAGAAGGAAAAATAAAAAAGGTTCGCTTGACAAGGAAGGTGAAATGGATCGAGCTGACAGGTTTTTAAGTTGTTTGAGTAAATCGATTGATAAATAATTTGAGAAATTTGGCGTAGTTATGTGCAGCACACTTAATGAAAATATGAAATCGATTAAAGCAAGTATTTCACAGTTATTGGTGAAACTAAAACCGACAGAGAAAATTCAAAAACATCAGAAGATAACATTAGTATTGTTAGTGAAAATAAACTCGCTGTAGAATATAATGGAAACAGTAATAAAATACAAAATAATAATAATGTAGGTGGAAATATAGGCATCAGGGGATATTATAGTGGCATAACAGAGATCAATGTTGACCATCAAAAACATTACATTTCAATGTGGAAGAATTTGGGTGCTACAAACTTGCATTTTTTGATAAATAGTTAAATTCGCATAATTGCATTTATTGATCAACTTTGCTCGATGAAGCGAGCATGCCTGATAATAAAAAGGTTTATTATACTTTAGAGTGCTTAAAGGGGTTAGCCCTTAGGTGGGTCGATATCAAACAATTTTAGCCAGCCAGTCAGTTTGGAGAACAATTGTTAATAGATACTGAGGAACCTAGGAGAAACGTGAGACTTTTAATCAAATTTGATGAGTACGAAAAGGGTTCGAATGCCAACTAAATCAGTGTTGTAGTATTCACAATGGTTTGTTGATACTTTTAATTCCTTCGGTAGCTCAGCTGAATTGGGTAGAGTTGGTGTATTTGTTCAGGGATTACTGACTTAGGATTCCAATACCTGTATTTAACTTGTACATATTTTATTTAGAAAACACCTATTAAAAAGTCTATCAAAACTTTATTTTTAAAATTGACAAATCTGAATGTTTTCTTTGCTAGGATACAAAAACTAAATCCTAACTCATGAAACTATGATTAATGAATGTAAATGTTTACATATTAACAAGTAAAGACCTTTAATAACACCTTAATAATTATTGTCCAATCAGGGACGCCAGATATGTGCCAAAAACAATAAACAACAAGGAATTAATTTTGATTTCCATTAATCATTTTCGTGAAATTAAGCGAGACAATAAATTTGGATTACAAATTGATAGAGGATATTGAAAACTGTTTAAGAAGGGTTGATACAATAAAAGAAAATAAATTTGAAGAGCAGACCCAAAGTTAAACATGAGCCAAAATTGTGGAAAAACGAAGAACGTCAAGAAAATCTTAATAATTGTAACGATAAGTGTAGATGGAATGGGACAGAGCAAAGAAGAGTCGAAAATCAGGGTAATGAACAAACTTGAATGCATGTAATAATAATAATAATATTATTAATAATAATAATAATAATAATGATAATAATGATAATAATATCTGGGAAGCTAATACAGGTAGTGCCAATAATAGTCGGAAAGTATCCATAATATTTCATGATTTCTCAGAGATTTTGGAAGGAAAGGAAGGGAATCAGATGTTAAACCAGTAGAAGTATTACCTACAGTATTCACTGAAATTGAAGACAGTAGTATTCAATACTTGACCGACTCGGGTAGTTAAGTAACTGGTGTGTCAAGCCTATTTGGGAGAATTATTACAACAGAATCCGAGAAATACCAGAATGTTCGCTACAAGTGGTATAATTATTAGCACATTAGGACACTAAGTCGACAAAGGTAAACGAGCAAGTTTTCTCACTTTTAACTTGGGAAATCGTATATTTGATTATCCATTTTTAGCCGTGCCAAGGCTAACATGCCCACCAGTTTTAAGATGCAATTGGTTTCGAGAAAATATATTACACTTTAACTTTACTGATGTGTTAGAATGTAAAATTAAGGGTAAGCAAATTAAGTGGCATTTTATAGACGGACCTAACTCAGTGATACACAATTTCTTCATGCCTTATATAGCATATTCCAAACCTATGTTGATGATGTGAAGTGGGAGGATTGACATGGTTTATGCACAAGTGAATGGGAGTTCTAGGGGAGTTTAGTTTAGTGGTCACCGCCATGTGCAAAAGCGCTACCTTGAGTGGTAAGAGTAGTGATGACACACACAAAGAGGCTGTAGGTGTTTTGGTGACGGCATTGTTACTCTGCATGCTGGCTCCGATTTCAACAGGATAAGTGGTAGCATTAAACAATTTGCATCAACAATTTATATTGTTTAGATATTAAGTTTTTTCATATTTTGTTGCATTGGTATTGAAGGTAGTGCTATAATAGTCGTTTGCATACTATTTTTCGATTGCAATTAAAGGCCTGCATAGAATCTTTGTATTGATTATTATTTCAATACATTTACCTAAGAACCTACGACAACTATTCAACATAAAATTGTACTTTTTAATTAAACATTATTAGTTTTTCCAAGATTCGGTGATTACACTGTAATTATGTTTACTGACAGCAGTACACTTGTTTTAAAAATACATCAGTGCTCACAATAATAAGCTGGTTTGTATCAAAATTTACAATTTCAAAGTAATTAATTATTAAACACTAAAGATTATATTGTCAGTAGCAGTAATATAAATGCAATGCAATGCAATTTCATTTCAAAAATTTAATCAGTTAATTACTGTAGACCTCCTATATGTTTAAAATATAAATCAACTTCCCTCATGCATAATTCACAACTTTCCATGTTCAGCATTACTCCTAGTTAGTAACATTACCAATTAAAATCAATTGTATTGAATCATAATTTCATCAAACGCAATAAATAACACCAAAAATTAAGGATAAAACTATTCTTCAAAATTTTAACATTTGTAAACTGTTATTTATTTGTCATACATAATTTGCGACTTTACAAGTTCAGAGTTATTCCTAGTTATTAGTACCATTAAAACACAAATTAATTGTGTTTCCTCACAAATTAAATCAAGAATGATATAAAAACTATCAATGGTTAAGGGTAAAACTAGCAAATTTGTAACCACACATTATCTACCTACTCTTTATGGTAATACACAATTAAAACTTCCGTAACCTGAAAGTTTTTATTAAATAAGTTGTTGACATTCCAAAATATTATTACAAATTGACAAGCAGGTGTAGCATCTTTGTCTTTCCTTCACTCTACTTATACATCCTTATGCGTGTAGTGTTGCATCTTCCTTTATAATGTCGCAATGTATGTCAAGAATTTCTTTCTCACTTGTTTATAGCAAGTCAGTAAATACCGTAGCCTAAAGATGATTTTTTAATGAATTTTGTAGGTCGAAGATGTGAAAAAATAATCTTCTTGTCACTACAGTATCCCAACTTAATTTTGATGATTTGTTAAATAGCCATTTTCCATGACAATTTAGCTTACGTATGTTATAAGAGAAATATGGGAGTGATATATCGTAAAATGGCGTGAATAAGGAAAAGTGGCGGAATAGAAACAAAACCTCAACATTTCCTTCAAGAACATTTCATATAGTACTATCCGACAGAAACAACAGCTATTATTTTTTTCTAGGTTGGCGATAATGTGAAAAATTAAAATTATTGTAGTCGGTTTCACGCATCAGAGTAGTTACGTCATGGCCCTAACTTTTTATTGCCAAATGTAATAGTCAACTAGCTATATATAACTATTAGGAGAAAATATATGCTAAAGATTGACAGCACTTCGTGCTATTGCTGGTACTACTTTTGCTAATTTTTAGGTCTTATCATATTTTATCTTTCACCTACAATTGCGAGTCCCGATTTTTATCATTTTACAAATTATATTTGTTTAATTTGCCCTAAAGCCATTCTGTTCAGAACAATTCATTTTTAAAATTATTTCTTCACATTTAATAGTGAACAACATGCCTAAAGCTTTAGACAAGAGTTCTAAAGAAACAGTTTTAAAGCTTATTGCTTAATTTGAATTGGAACTTAAGAATTGTGGTCCATTGCTTCCTTTACATGCTGTTCGAGTTGTAAGTAATTCTTGACTATAATTGTTATAATACTGCCATTAATCTAACTAATTTAACCTTTGTATTTATTCGACAAACTTTGAGGTTAAGTAGGTCTTAGGGAGGTGCAATCCAATTTAGTAATAACCTACATTTTGTTTCAGTGCATCAGCGCTACTTTAAATCTAAGAATTACTACAGTGCACAACATTGCAGCAAAAGTCACCGAGGGGAACTTCCAACAAACAAAAAAATCATGTTCCAAATCCGTAGTCGATATAGATCCTTGTAACGAAACAACAATTAAGGATGTTATTTATCATAAGTACCATAACACTATAAGCATTTGTCGCTGCATTAAATAATTGCAAATTGTTTAAATCAAACACGTTACTTTGAATTCATTGGGGCAAACGCTTGAGGCGAGAAATTTTTAAGGAAAGCACATTGTCGTTACGGTGAATTATTAAGAATATTGGATTTAAATATTGCAAAAATGAACCTCCTTGCAGATTTTTTTGTGGTGTGTGGATTTTTTAAGGACATCCGTTAAATTAAAACGAAGTAACTTACTAATTTGTTTCTATTGACAAAATATGCTTTTTAAAGATAAGAACATTGGCCGTTCATGGCTAGACACCAGTGCAGAAGCGTAAAAGAAATAAAATTGATGGAGTCATATATATTGTTGTGCATGTTCCGGATTTATAGCTGGTGCATAACTAGTGTTTGCTTCCAAATACTTAAATGCAGATGATCATGAAGAAATGAACTAAGAAATATTGCAATGGTTTGAGAAACACTTTTAGAAAATTTAGAAGTTCCATTCGTACTCGTTATGAATAATGCTGGTTACCATGACACCATACTCACATCAGCTTCTACGAAAGCAAATCTCCAAGAATGGCTTACAAGTAACAATGTTTATTACAATTCAATGTTCAAGACAGAACTATTACATTTGGTTCAAATGTAGGTAAATATTTATTACTTTTCAATAGTGTTAATATTTGTTGTCTAATTTTAGACTTAATCTTCTGTCAGTGTATTTGGCAGATATGTTAGCTGAAGAATATGGCCATGAGGTGATCTGCCTTCCTCCATATCATTATATGTTTAAAGCTAACAAGGAAATATTGGGAATTGTAAATAATTGTTACAGGATTCATGTTGAAAGAAGTGGTGGTTCTATAGGTGAAAGTGTAGCTACATGGAGAGAAGCTCTGGATCAAATAATCACTAAAGTGTGGAAGAAAACAATTCAGTACACTAAATTTGAATAAGAAAGTTGTGGGGACAGAGAAGTAGTATTTGAAAGAAATGATATAGAGCCTTTAATTATAAGCGTCAACGACACAGATAATGATGGCGACCACTATACAAGCAATTCAGGTTCACACTAGTTATAAAGTTTGTTATGTTTTTTACTCAGTGTTGTTTTCTTTAATTACATGTTGTGTGTTAAAAAATCAGTCTAGCCTTGCACAAATTTTTCAGTTGATATTACCAGTTACATAATAAAGCGTTTTCTAGCTCATTTATGAAAACATAATTGCACTTGTAATAACGAACAACATCTACTATGAAGTTTTTAGTAGGTAGTGAACAGTTTGAAAAGTGTTTAGGCACACTGACGAACTCGTTAAAAAATGGTACGATCGTTATGAATTACAAATGATTCTAACAAGTTTAAATCTTAATTAATTAAAGTTTTTTGCATTTTAGAAATAAACCTTCTCATTACATGTAAGCAATCTGCTTAATGCAACAAAATCAGACAAGTATGCCCCCATTAGCTGCATTTTTATACCATTCTCTGGGCTATAACATACACTGATTCAAAACAGACTTAACTAATGGTCCAAAGTAAAATAATTTTTGATATTATGTAAAAGTAATATGATCTGAATAAAATGTTGCCCATAATAATACTTTTTTATGTGATCGTTGTTTTTGTGATTTTCAAATCTCTGTATATACAAATTACACTACATCTACTGGTAACTACACTAGAAAAATAAACAATTTTCGAAAATTTGAATTGAATTTTTTTATAAAATATTTTTTAAATAAATATTATTAGATTTGTTTACAACAGAAAGATGTTAGAAATGTAAAGTAAATCGATGTCTTTTATTGATATAGTTGAAATCATGAAAAATGCATCTACGTCATCATTTTTAACTGTATTATTAAGACGAAAAGTTCAAGAAGGTGGCATCTAATTCAAAAATAAATTTCAATTCAGTAGTTTCTGTCAAGTTTCGATCAAACACAATAACAAAATGGAGTTGCTAATAATATTTTATTTTCATACTTATAGCACTTCAGAGGATGTGATTGGCAAGCTCAATAAGAAGAAAGGATGAACCGGGAACATCTTGTGAGTCGGGGCATGGAAAGTTATAAGTACGAAGCAAATAGGTAAACTAGAGAATTCGAAAATTGAAATAGATAGGATAACATTACTCGTAGTAGGGATTAGCGATTTTTGGAGCATAGACTTTAGGATAATTCATACAGGCTCAGAGGCAGTACATTTGAGGTGGGGCTAGTTATGCAGAAAAAGATAGGACACTGTGTAGAAAACTACTTACAAAAGAACGAAAGAGTACTCATGGTTAGATTAGAATCTAAATCGGTAAACACAGTAATAATACAAGTATACATGCCCACCTCTAGCTACAGTGACGAAGAGGTAGAAGCGATCTACAAAGATATAGCAGATATACTAAGATTCGTAAAAGGACATTGATATGCTATTCGCTAGTCTTTGCTTTATCAATTATTTGGCCACATAAATATTTCAATCAAAACCCAGACCTATGTATCCATAATAAATAAAACAAAAAATTTTAATAATGTCAATTACCCAAATCCCAAGTGCTGTAGCTTGCTTTTTTGACTCATTCCCGAAAACAAGGAAAGATAATAGGATTGTAAGGATTTGAGCCTAATTTTATTACAAACCACTAAGTTCCCATCTGTAACTTAAAACCGCCCAAAATAGCACCAAACTTTCTTTTTCATCAGCGGAGCTCAGCCACACAATTTCAATGACAACGAGCATCAGCCTCTATTGGCTTATCAATTAACATACGATAAATTCCCTGAGGTACGGTTAACAACCTCTATGTATACAAATCATTATCTCTGCAAATGAAATTAAATAACTTTAAGTCGATTTATAATATAAATAAAAGATGGCATAACATCCACTACATTTGATTTTCCAATGCTCCACCCGAAGGTACTACATTGGCTAGGAAGCGAGTTTTTTTACCTGAAAAATTTTGAATTTTGACGAATCCTTGCTATTCCAAGCAAGGTAGGAATCTTTAACATACGTGCTAACACACACACACACACACACACACACACAGGACCTCCATTTTACCTCTCATCTGAACGAAGACATATTTTTGTGAGAAATGTTCACCTAACATTTTTCAAGCAGTCCGTGTCTAGATTGGACATAGTAGTCACACGCATACCAAGTATGCAACGGCGCTGCCAGCGTAACCCCCCTGAAGTATATTCAGAAGACAAAACTACAACAAATTAAATGTTAATCCATCCAAAACTATTTTGAGAGAAAAGAAACAAAATTGTTTTAACCAAACGGAAACTTTAAAAAGATAAATTAGTTGCCCCGATTTAAACCAAATACTAAATCTAACTCATTGTGTAGGAAGAGGGCTGACATACCAGAGGTTTCATGAGTTCCAAACTTTGTCCTCACATTAACTACCCTCACGATTCCATCATTTCATGGAAACGTTTCGTCGGTGATTCCTAGATGCCAATGAAGGGTGTGGAATTATTTTGTTTGAATAGTACTAAGGTACCTTTATCAGTGGACTGCGACATTCCATTTTGACGCTGCTGCAATTGCTTCAAATATTCGGTGTGCCACCTCTTCCAAAACACTACTAAATGATCCAACAATTTTTTCCTTGCGAACAGATTTTTTGAGGAACGTGAAACCTCGAATGCAAGCAACAAAATTAATAGAGTTAGTGCGAGCTGCACTGGATCTGAAGGATCTGTACTAACCCAAAACAAAGGTGGAGAATTTAACAGACCTTCGATTTGTGCCAAAACCGTGGAGAATTCCTCATATGTTAATATTTGCAACCCTATGATCTTATACAGGTGTTTTAAGCAATTTGATTTATGATTCCTACACACCCGAAAAATGCAAGCTGGTTGAAATTTCCAACTAATTTTACTAGCTAATAATTCAGAGCCAATCGCCTCTTTATACTAGTCTGAACTGACTTATAAATACAAATTTTCCAATTCATTGTTGGCTACATCAAAATTTGTCGCGCAATCAGAATATGTTGTAGACACTGCTCCTTGGCGTGACAAAAATCTTTTCATTGTAGCTAAAAACATATCAGTGCACAAGTTTGCTGTGTAGTTAATCCTATGCAATAGTGTGCTATAAGTTATTTCATTAAAATAAGCTTAATAAAATAATAAACAAAATATATCAACATACAAAGTGAGTTTATGTCAAAAGTTTGTTTTATTCAAGCTTAAGAAACTGATTTGACTGGAGAGCATAATCATGATTCACATAAAGTTTGCTGATCCCGTAACTACAAAGAGTTGCTATTTCAACTGTATATGTTTACATAATAAAACTCGCAAACCAAATTAATTGAATATAACTTTTCTAATATGCCACCAAGAATATCAACAATGATGGAAACGCTTAATTTATGCCTTGAAATTGGCACTAGCAAAACCTTGCTGGTATCTGGTCAAAATTGTTCCATTTTAAATACACTCACGTTTTCTGCTACTGCTAGATAAACCGATGAAATACGTTATTAAAAGTTCCTTATACAGCACCATTGTGAAATTAGATTATAATACGAAATTGCAGATAACATTGTCTACAATAATTTTGTTTACCATGTCAATAAAAAATCAATTATTTGATTATTAAACCAACAATGAATTATTCAATGTATAAATTAAGTAAAAACTACAACATTTTTTAGAAATTATTGTTCAGGATGAACACAACACGTAATCAAAGATACCTTATTACTGTATCCCAAGCACTTCTAGTGTCTTTTAATCAGTGGGGATTATTAAGGAGTCGACTTGTGAGAATCATACAACAAGTATATGTGTAGCTAGATGCAAACACATTGAGTTAAAAAAATCATACTCACCCCCTAAATAACACAAAACGTTTTTTATATATAAAAAGAACAAATATGTTTGCTAATGCATCCTTACCTTCAGAACCTCAACTTCAAACAAAGTTACACATGATTTATACTGTTAATATTTAATAAAAAACAAAAACATGCATAGTTAGTGAAAATTAGTAGCAACAAATAAGAATCTAGTTTACCGTAGGTTGGTTTGCTTCTGACCATCTACGTTGAACACCATTTTTATCATTATCCTTAGGTGACTCTAATACAGCAGTGGTATCACTTTTATGCTTATTTCTAAGAGTATTTCTAAAACCAAATATATTCAGTCTTGTTTTAGCAGTGTGTGGTTTAGCATCAACAACGTCAGCATCAAAAGGCAATCCTTTATGCATAGGTGACTTTCCATGTTGACCGGAACACTCTTCCAAAGGTGAAGTTGGAGTTGGTATCGATACTGCTTTTCGGAAAATAGTTGGATCCCATGCAGATGATAAATCCATTAAGGGACTGTGTACATGATAAGTTACAATAAGAGTAAAGTACAACAATAAAGACAGAAAAATAAGCCCAAAAACCTGCAACCCCAAGCTATAGATTAGTGTTGTTAATGAGATTAAAGCTTTATAAAAGAAAATGCTTTTATGCTAGTACACAGCCAATGACAAACAAAACCAAATGTAGGAGATGCATGTTTTGTAAGATAGGTTGATTAATTAAAACAAAAAGCCTTAAATTTATAGTTTTTATTCTATTGAAAACTTGCATTTTCATTAGTTATTAATCATATATGTACAAAGATACATCTTTCTATGTACATTTTTCAAACTTACATATGTAAAAGTACAATTAACAAATACAATTAATATAACATATATCACTTGCTTCGTGTGTAAGATCTTAAAGGATATCATTGGCAAATATTTATAAATATGAAGTAGCGGCACTTACTATTGATTAAACTATTCGTACAACTTACAGAGAGATATTAAAATATTAGATATATAATTATGTGATATTCATGCCCAAAACATAATACTTCAGAAAATTCTTAAGATTTATAAGTACTAAATACAATTCTTAACATGGACTGATTTTTAATTTTTATTGTTACTTGCAAATGCATGATCACAATTTTGAGCAAGAATAGAAATTAGCTACTACACATTTCATTATAGAGTTCAATAACGCCCTTAGGATTATCTTATGGGGGTTCAAGCAAGACCAATTGAATTAGCACCAAGACTAGAATTAAAACAAAATGATAATTATAATCAAAAGATTTACATTATCATTGTAAATAATTTCTGTTATAAATATATACAAGCAAATTAGAAAAAATCATAAATATCAGATCTTTCAATAGCCCCGAAAATAAAAAATTTTAGCTAAATTTAAATTAATTACTTTCGTAACTGCAATTGTTTTAACTCTTGCATTTTATATATTCCAATTATTATTGTTCCTTAAATTCCACTAAACTAACTGTTACGCCCTCCGAATATTATTCCGAATTCTGCCTTATTTTATTTACTTCAGTAGCTTAAATGTACTATGTAGCACTACGGAGCATGGATCTTTTTTTTTAACCTTATAATTGTACATAAGAAAGAAATGCAGTTCTGTATGAGAACCTCTCAAAGAAGCACGACTTCCAGTGTTTGTATACTTCATATAGTTAGTAAAGCTTTAAATGTGCGCTTCCGTAATGGTTCGCGATCGATTTAAGAATATAATCGAGTATTATTAGGTAACATGCTGGTCCACGACTTCAAACCGGATTATCATTAATTGCTATAATAAGTTCAATCAATACACATCAATATTGCAAGTCAGGTATACAAGCGTACGTGTAGCGTTCCGTATTCTAAATGCGCTTCGCCCATAATTGTAAATAGTGCTATAGTGCAATTAATGACTCTCCGTAGATATACCGGCTTAGGTATCTAATCCCATCTATCTGACGGACAAGTTCTATAACATTCCTTCAAAACATCAAGCTGTTTATTTATTCATGCTTCTGTAATAGGCACGCACCTTGGCAGATACGAAATACTATGCTTTGGATATAGGTCTGAATTGTTGATTCCCGTTAGTTTTGAGGCAAAGAATATGCATGAAAGCATCAATACAAGGCACCTGCTTCAATTCCAAAGCGAAACAAGAAATATAATACCAAACATACGTATTTAAAGCATGCATTGGGTATTTTGAATAATTATTGCAAAGAACCAAATGCAAATTCTGAAGGTTTCAATAAAGTGTTAATTTTCCTCCCCATTTATAACTTACTGATTCCGAGTTTTATAATCCCAGCAATGTAGATATACCAATCGGCATGCAAATGTTTTACCAATTGATATGCACTGGTTAAATATGCACAAACAACGAAAACAACATGCTCCAAAAATCCGTTTTTGGTTGAATATTATCGGGGATGATAGACCAAAAACCCACCCTAGAAACATCAACCGTATTATGCAATATAAACATGTTACAGCAATTGGAAGAAAATGAAACCAAGTTTTAGGAAATTGAGAATGTTATCCTGTGTATGTCATCTTTGGCACTTCTTGTAAATCATCCTCGGGCATGTCACATAATGTTTTGATGCTAGGCTCTGTTCTTCAGGATGATTTAATTATGGGAGGTAATGATGGAATAATATAATGACAAATAAGTAATGACATTAAACAAGTATTAGCTTCTGCTGGCCATTTGTTACAAAACTGGAACTCCAACAATATTAATCTTTTAAAAGATATCTAGTTAGGTCCAGAAACCTCGAAAAACAATCATTCAAAGCAAGAACCTTGATAATTTAAAACATCAGGGATTTGTTTGTTCCCTTTCTCCGATAAGATAGTTTACAGCTCTCAATTAATTGTAGACGAAGCCCCACAAAGCAGATTATGTTAAGTAACATTCCTAAGATTTTTTTATCCTTTAGGACTTCTCGGCTCTTGTCATAACTGTTGCAATTAATAATGCAAAATCTTTGGAAAATAAAAATGGGTTGCGACGAGGCAATACCAATGGAGCTTTACAGTAGGTGGTAAAAAATTTTCTTCTCAGCGATCGGATATATCTTCAGTTTCGATAACGAGGAAACTTGTTTCTGAAAATGATTCATGTGTGGAAATTTAACGGATTTGCCAATGCTAAGAAAAGGGCATACTGTGTGTGCATATTTCTACGAGAACTTACAAAGTGAAATCAACTGTGCAATTTTGTGTCAAATCTAGTGTGGCCTCATTGAAAACTATAAGCATACCACGTATGGAATTGTATACCGCTCTTTATTAGCAGAGTTAATAGAAAAGGTGCTCGGTATTTTATTTTTTAAGTTTGCATTTGTTAATTATTGCACGGGTTCAACTATCGGAAATCGTGTCCTAGCTGATTGAAACCTTCTATTGCCTATAGCATTATGGCTACTCAAAGCAAATCTGCAATACGAGTCTTGGTAGCATGTACAGTACAGAAAATAACCTGGCAGATATCGTATCTTGGTGTGATTAATCGTGGCCTTAGTTTATAATAGCACAGTTCAAGGTTTTTATACGAGACAATGTTTAAGACAAAGATTTTTGAATGCGGAAATAGGCTACCCTATTCCCTAGGTGCGCATTTTGAAACAATTTCCAATAGACCCGACAAGGGACCCACAAAGTTTGCTCAATATATATTGGTAAAATATTTCGACTTTAATAAATGAATAATAGTAGTGTCCCCATGCAAGAGATTCGGGTGAAATTGTAAAAATAAGTCATTAAGAGTGTTAACCGTCAACGAAGTAAAGGATGTAGATGAGGCCATAGTGAAACACTAATTTTCATGCAGAAATCAGCAATTAATGAATTTAACATAAATAAAACACTACTCTAAATGACTATCGCTCGATCCATTCTTAGACACTGACAAATCTTACACGTAGGAGGGCATCTATGAAATTCTGAGTTAGAATTTAACCGTAAACACGCTGTATTGTTCGAAAGGGTGTGGCTTTGCAATGTAATTATTAGTAAGGCTCATGAAGCAGGTTTGCAGAATGGTGTACAAGGTACACTGGCAGCAACACATTTGAAAGATTGGTCTTTATCTTGTAGAAATGCAGTGAAAGAAATTGTTGGAAATTGTGTTCTGTGATTTAGGTACATTCCTATAAAACCCTAAACTAATAGATTTGTCAATTTCCCAATTACTATCATGCCGTCCTTTTGCTAAGACCAAAACAGATTTTTTTGCCCCTTTTCACATAAAGAAGGGTTCGCGAAATTCGCAAAAAATTGTTAGGACCTATGAGTGTCTATTTATATCCATGCTATCCAGGGTGGTGAATTGCGAACTAGTTGAAAATTTAACAACAGAAACTTTCATAGCTGCACTTAAAAGATTTATTTATACAAACGGCTTATGTGCAGAGATGGCAGAGATGACAAGGGTACCAACTATGTACGCACAGTCAAGTTACATCAAATAAGCAATTTTTTAATACACAATGCCGCTCTGAAATCTCTCATTAAAGAATCTTGTTCCTGTAATATTCAATTTGCTCAAATGTAGCCAAGGTTACACATTTAGGTGGTTTGTGGGAGGTGGTCAACAGAATCGTTGTTGAGTTATATACTTTAGTAGCAAAAGTGAAGTATATTATTAACTCTCATTCTTTGATCCCGCATTCCCAGCATACACAGGCAGTTCCATGACTCAGTTGGTACGCATGCGACTACTGACTCCAAGGTCCCAGGTTCGAATCCCGATACGGTTCATTTAAAAAATGTTAGGCAAACGTTTTTCACAAAAATACACCCTCGTTCAGATAAGAGGTAAGGTTCGTGTGTGTGTGTGTGTTGTCACAAACATTAAAGATCCCTACCTTGCTTGGAATAGCAAGGGTTCGACAAAATTCAAAATTTTCCAAGTAAAAATAAAACTCACTTCCTGGACAATTTAGTACCTTTGGGTAAAGCATTGGAAAAATCAAATGTAGTGTCCCAGGATACAGATGATCTTAATTTCCTAACCCTTTGTCATTCTTGAATCGACAATTTAAGGTCTATCCCTGAATTTGATTGGTCCATGGTAAACCACTGGTTTAGCATTACTAGTACCTTCAGAAATATGTAGTAACCCTTCCATTTACACAAATAATCCCATGAAAGCACTGTATAATTAAAATTTGCATTTTAGGGGTAACACGAGCACATTTGAAAAGAACTTGTTCAATAATCAGGAACATTTTACTTTTACATTACTTTTCTTTTAAAAAATACTGTGTTCCTAACAAATATTTGATATTGTTATAATTTATTCGCATTTTTATGAGACTAACACAACTCAGATGTATATAAATTGACTTAAAAAATCCCAAATGATAATAGGAGTTTCCAAAAAATCGTCGCCGAGTTTAATTTTTGCACATTGATAAATGCTGCAGTCCAATATACAAACACTATAAAAATATTGCTTTAAATATTGTTTATTTAAAATGTTGATTTTTTCATACTTAAATAAATTACGAATACTACCATCAGAAAGTTCTATAGACGATTAATACATCCAAAAAATCTAGAAATCTAAACTTATATTCAACAGTAATTGAATACCCTTATACCCCATAATCAGTCATAGGTTCTTTGCAAAATTACCAAAATTATGGATTTGGACTCCAGAAAGTTAGATTACACAAAGTTTTGACCAAAAGCGCTAACGACAAAGCCTAATCCAACCAAATCTACCTAAGTGATATAAATTAACCTAAACTAACTAGCCCAAAAATATCAAGTATAAGGTTCAATAGCCTAAACTAGTATGCTTCAAATATATTTTCTTCAATGACCTTGGACTGTAGCGTAATACTTGGTGTCATTAAGCTTTCCATGTTATGAAGGGTTCATTAATATAAGCTACATCCTTCTAGATGCACAGGAAGCCAAAAATAACTATTCAAAAAATTCTTTTTTAGATTCAATGATCCACACATCTGAAAGTCAGGCTTTCTGACCCAAAAATCTTCTGAATTCATGTCGCATAGGTCAAACTTTTGGCCAATCATTAAATCACAATGAATCGTTCTAAACAAGCCACTATCATGAGTTATGGTAAGGAAATGTCATTGTTGAAGCTAAAACTGAATGGTCTTGGATGTAGCAAGATAATAATTAAATTTTTGTGGCCTGAGTTGAATAATAATACTTTGGAAGACATGTAATTTCAGTAGAATCACTAAACATGTCACACTGCTCTTGAAACGATTAGTTGTTGCAGGGAAAATTTCCTGGACACCCAGAAACAGTAATGGAATTGGTCATCATCATCATGTGATCTCGATTCCTTTAGAATATCTTCTCTAAGGCCATGTAAATAAACAGATCTGAGCTAATAAGCAAAATTATTTGCATTATTGGCAAGTTAGAATCACAATTATGCCAAAATGGCATTGAAAATATTGACAAAAAAGTAGACAATTGTAAAGTTGCAAGAAGTGTCATTTAGCAGATACTTTTTTTCATGTTGAAATATTATACATTATACTTCAAATAGTTATGTGTCCTTCTGAAGTGGATCAAGTTCTTAATTTCTTATATGCAATTACCTCAGATTTATATATGTTTAAATTAAGTGCTTCTCTAAGCTTTTACATAACTTCCTGCTAAGAATGTTGTGCTAGGGGTTGGGCAATTACATGATTGCTGTAAGTCAAAAGGAATTAACTTTTTTTACCGCAAGTGAAGAAGAGCATGACTTCCCATATAGCAAAGACGACATTTGTAACTGGTGCCTTGAAACGCTTAGCTGCTGAAAACAGTGAAGGGTGGGGGCCTATATCTCTGTAACTTCGCCTTCCCTTGTCTCATCTTTCCAAGGTCTCTGACATAGGAAGTGTTGCAGCAGAATCTAAAAATAGAGCAAACCATCTCTGTCCTGTGGTTATCTTACAGGAGTACTGATTACAAGTGTAAGTAATTACTGTACACTTTTTACCATAAAGTAAACAAAATGGCATGTATTATTTCTACCTAAGAATGATCACTTATTTTTTATTTTTCTTTTACCTAATTCAAATTTATTTATTGTGCAACCTCATGTAAATTAAAACCATTTTTATAACCCTAAAAATATAATAACCTATCAATATAAAATTTTTGAAATCTATGCAAATGGTGTATTATTCATAAATTAAAAACTGCTCAATTTGAAAGGCCCTTTATTAGCGCTGCAAGAAAAGTTTTCAATAACGCTGACTAAAACAATAATGAGAGGAAACGTCTAATGTAGACAATTGTAAAGTTACATGTTATTGAAAAGCTAAAAACAAACCGCCTTCAACACTTTTTAATCAGACATTTCTTACACTGTACACCGTTGTCTCTCCATATGATAAAATTTTTAAAAGATTGAATAAAAGCTATTTCATTTCTTATCCCACATCCAAAATTCAGTTTGTTCACAATTTTAAAAAATCATTAGAAATATTCAAACAATATGTAAGACTCGCACGTTATTTAAGCAAACATTAGTTAATAGAAATGAATTTATTAATTTCAGCTAGTTCAATGAGCTTGTAAGTTTAATATTCATGCAATTGATTATATTTTCAAAATTTACTGTCAACAGAGTTTAAACCTATATGGAATTTTATTTGGAGTTATTTATAATATATGTAAAGGCAATCATTGTGAGAGAATATCCCGTTACCCCAGTGATGAAGTCATATTTAGGAGAGGCCATTTTTTTGAAAAATGTTTTAATTTGATAGAAAGTCACGGATTGTTATTTTTTTAAAGGTAGAATTAAGAAAGACGAATGGTGAGGTAGATTTTAGAACATCGAAAGCAAGGAAAGCTATAGGGAATAACCGTCTTCCGCAGGTAACAAGCATAGCAAAGGAATTTCTGGGTCAAGACAGTTTGGCGCTCTTTAATTTTGACAACTAGTAAAACCTTATAAAGTAGGTGATATTAAAGCAATTTTGTATTTCAACCATTTTACGGTTGTTTTATTATTTTTTTATCATTTTTTTTCCAAAGAAACCCACCCACTCCCACACCACTGTAGTTAGCCGGTACACCTTTAAAATTGTTATGAGTTTCTGCCCCTTCTAGGCAAATTGAAATTAGTAACGTAACGTCAATTTTACCTGTAACAAATATTTCGATGAAAGTATTGCCCAGCATATAAAGTTACAAGACAAAATAAATATATGTGCAATAAAAACCACAAACAATATTTTAAAAATTTACTAACATTTGGTGCTTAGATTAGTTTTTCATATCACAGAGAGCCATAACCATCACTAATTTTTTAAGAAACATCGATTGTATGGATATTATCTGATTAGTGCCTTTTTGCAATAACTCAACACTACTAGACACTTATAGTGAATATAATTTTAAAATGTAGTTTGGTCTGGGCCAGTATTACTTATTTAAAAATTATTGTCATATTATAATTTTAAAGTTTTATATACTTTTGTTGACATTAAAAATATTAACAAAATAATATACCATATAATATAATCACATAACAGAAATTATTTACATATAAATTTTATCAATTCTAACATAAATATTGCAAGTTAGAAGCAGTTTTTGAAAGAGTTTGTTAATAATCCCAAGAAAACAGTAGAGATCTAATTTCTTGTACTACAGGTTAATAAGAAGTATGTCAAAAATATTAGATTTAGATATACATTTCAAAAGTGCCTATTTATTATACGTGCACAGAATGCAATTAATAAATAGTTCTCAAACCACAACCAATTTAAAAGTAGATATAAGAGATTGTTTCATGCAAGCTAAGTGTGACAATACAGTACTATAGCTGAAAAATTGCCAACATGGCATTAGAGCAACCATTTTAGTCCCCAAACCAGCACAATAATAATACATAAAAAATGTGGAATAATTTCTAAAAACAATAAAATAAAAATAAATACAGTGTATTCCACATTTTTTACATTTTGCATAGCTTAATACAACTGTCCAAATAAAAGTATTAGTTTCAGTCCGTCACAGATCACAACCAGCACAAATTAAAAATCCCAAGTCGAGAAAGGTGAAAAATACTCACGCTTCTTTAGTTAGTTCTTTTTGATAAGCAATCGGACTCTGGATTGCTTTAAGGAAGTCTTTTTGCGTTTGTAAAATATTTCCTATGGTAGTTAACCACTGCTCTTGAAGCTCTGGTGAGGATGCTTGACATATAAATGCAAGGCTTGTTCTGCTTGGATCTGTTGATTTTACTGTAAAATTGTCTTCACCAAGATTTTCTTCTAAGGACATTTTATTAACCTAAAAATTATTTTTATTAACATACTCTGAAATACAGTAGCATTAGGTATAAAAGTTTTATGAAGTATTATAAGATAATGAAGAAGATATACGGATACAAGAAAAGTTTCTGTTTTAATATTAAATAATTATAATTCCACAACAATGTATGAGCTAATCACCACTTTCCCACTTTAGTACTAAAATATGTCCTACGATAATAATTAGCAGATTTTGTATGCATCTTTGATGCACTAGCTTGTCAGATATTTTCATATTAAAATTTTGGAGAACCTATAAAAAATTTCGAAGAATTTTATATTCAATTTTATTGTTTAAATTCAAATTTTCGTGTTAGAAGCGATAACTTATCTTGTCAAAACACATTTAAATTTCATATTTTGTTTTGAAACATTTAATGTTACTTTGAAAATAATTTTGTGACATTAATTTAACCAAACACTTTTCATATCGAACAAATTAATTCAAATTTTATTGTTTGTGTTTTGATATTTAAAGTCATTTCACAATAACCTAAATTCCAATTTGATTCAATTCTTTGTCTGAATTTACATATCATTTAATAGGTTATAACATTATTCATTTAAAGAAGTAATTCGATATATCCTTATTTATTATATTTGTGGTGTAATGTAGTGTATTGCTTCTGAGGATTTGCAGTCTTACTTTAACTCCTCCCTGGACTGTGCCACAGAATTAAGTGGTATAGACAGGATGCAAATAGGTACACACTTGAATAAGGTTATATTCCTACCCTTTCTTCACTGAAATGTGAAAGATAGACTCAAGTGTACTGCACATATGAATACTAAATTTTAAATTTTCACTTCACCAATTGTTTTGGATAATGATGGTTTTAACCTATTTAGTTTGGTGATGCTGAAATTAACTTGGTGGCTACTTGGCTTTTTATTTGGATTTGGTTTGGGTTTCGAGGTATCGAGACAAGATTGTTTAGAGCTAAAAAGTATTGAGAGGTTATGTACCTGGAATTAGTTGTACACTCCTGAATTTAAAAGTTAAAGTAGTTGTAAAAATGTGCGTTGCTATATAAAGTGCTATTTGTGATCAGCATAGCACGTTATATAAATTTTGTATAATTTAGTGGTTTGGAGATTTTATGAATTCAAAAATTCATTTAGGTGATTATTGTAGCAAAGGACAATTTACATGTATGTTTGGGTATATTTTGAAGAAGAGAACATGGAGATGAGAGTACGCTGACCCCTGGGATGTCAACTAAGTACATTATAAGTGTAAGTTAAATAATTGGAATATTTTATTGTTTTTATTATTTATAAGATTGATACCCCTTTAATTTTAATTTTTATACGATTATTATTCTAGGTTAATATCATATTCGCATGAAAACACTAAAGTAGACTGTTCAGTCGCTTCTGGTACCATATTCTAGACTTGACCATGGTAAACACATACTTGTTACATAAAATAATAAGCAGGCAATCTAAAGAATACAATATACAACTCCCAATATTTCAAAGAGAAGTAGCTGCCATACTTTGTGGAGTACAAGCAGATGAACTGAACAAGAGATCCATTGGACGACTCCAATCTACCAATATACAACAATATACCTCCTCTAAACGTCTGGGCAAAAAGACATAATTATCAGCAGCAGATATGAGATTTGATGAAAACAACACTTTCCGTGGTGGTTGGATAGATCAGGAAGAAAACAATGTAAATTGCGTGATTACAAATCAGAGCTAAATGTAACATGAATTTGTGTTGCACAATAGCAAAAAATTGTTTTGCAGTATTTCATAAATAATAAAATATATTTTTATAATTTTTCAATAATGAATAAACAAGAAGAAGCAAAAGTTATTATCGAATCCAGTACTAAACTTATATTTTAGCAATAACTGCTGTTACACCTCCTTGGCTTCACAAGCTTTATTTTAATAATTAATCGTATGGGATCTCCAACTCTTAATTGAAAGTATATTTCGCACCGTATTTTAACTAGTGAGTAGGTTATGTCACATTATAAACGTGGTTTTGAAGCTCCAGCACTGCTAGGGGAATAACATAATTTTTTTAAATGTATTTTGTCACATAGTTGTTTCCTCATGCTTTGAAGTAATGTGTCTTAGTGCTTCAAACAACGAGAATGTGCGACATAAAAGAGGGGTATTTTACAAGCTGGTGTGAACGAACCCCATGATCGAACAAATTATCTTGGGTTATTTTACAGAAATGAGTAAGTGATCAGAGTTCATTAAATGCAGTGAATTACCTTTTAATTCCTTACCCTCCTTATGTTAACATCTTTTTGTTCCATAATGTTGTAAGTATCAAAAATAACTTTGCTGCAAATCTGCTGATAAATAGACCATCAACCCAAATAGGGGATCCGAACGAACATATTAGATGAACAATATGTGTTAACACAATGATTTAGTAATTTGGATCTATCTTCACTAAACTACCTAAATCAATAAAGGTAAGCTGTTTCATTTTGTTATTTATTATTATTCATTACGATTGTAAAGTTTGTGCAACATTATTATGTCCTCTATGTAACCACGCTATAAACTAAGTATGTCTACCTGCCAGATTAACGTGCGATACTGCCTAGATCCACATCAAGGCAGGAACCAAATAACTAGGTCTATAAATCCCTATTACATTAGTTGTAAAATTTTGTGCCTATTTAGTTTTCAAGATCCCAAATTAACTTAATACAATTTCTATACACAGAAAAAAATTAGGCATTAGAGGATTAAAAACCAAAGTAATGATCAATAATAATTCAATGTTAATACAAACCGGGTTGAATGTTACCTACAAGAGCTACATTTATTGCTAAAAATATTTATTAGCTTTTAAAGCAGAATAATTTTTGCAAAGTGGAAATCTGATCGAGATAAAGTAAGTAATGGTAGGGTGTAGAAATGACTCGGAAAAGGAAAACTATTACTAGACATCAGTTGGGTTCGTTAGAAATTTGCAAAGAGTACATAACAAATGACCAGTTTCACAGTGTTTGAAGCTCATCAGATGTGCATATTTTTCTCTTCAACAAAATGCCAACAAAAGTCTTGAAATTATAAATATGACTAAAATATAAATACAAAGTGAAAAAATTCAAACTCCAATTTATTACTAGTCGACTCTACTACTAGAATAACTAAAAGAATGTGTGATAGAATGGTAGATGATATTTTGAGGCATTAAACGAATAGTTAGGATAGTATACCAAAGGGTAAAATTTATAGAGGAAGACAAGCGATTAAAGTAAATAATACTAGGAAAAAATTATTACAGGGCACTGAAAACTCGGCTCGAGACAGGAAACAAGAGAACACTGTATCAATCAACCATGATACTGAGATTAAGAGAGAGAACACAGACCAGGTAAGCTATAGATGAGAGCCTTCCATATCAAAACATAGTTTCAAGCACCATCAAGGGGGCTAACATTAGCATGGACCTTAACCAAACCTATTAAAAAACTTCATCAGGGCACGGTGTAGTAATACATAATGAGATTCAGTATTTAGTTAAGGTGTAAATATTAGAATATTTGATATACACAGCAACTAAATTAAGTCAATTTGCAACACATAGTCTTTAATTTATATACCTTGTAAAATGTATGTAAATGGAACATAACTAAATGCCAGCACTACAAATTGTCTTTCTTCTATTGTACACTTAATTTCTTACAGATACATTAAAACATTATTGTCTGCTGTTCACAGCAAACAATGACCTTGCAGTTTAAAACTGCAAATCGTCTACAACCTGGCATAAAATTTATAAAAATGCTAATAGCT